>CM034241.1:22469850-23182065 GCA_019916065.1 Vitellaria paradoxa | reverse complement strand
AAAAGAAAAAGAAATATAGATATTTTAAACAAGTTATGATATTTTTAATTTGAAATGTTCAACTTCCTAAAAATTATAATTGGGGGAAATTTAAGTTAGCAGTGAGGTACACTAAAATATGATAAATTTTAAAATATCGAAACTGTTTTATGAGATAAATGATGAGATCAACTAAATAAGAATTAAATGAAAAATAAAATATAAAAATAATCTCAATTATTAAATGAAATAAAAAATAATTCTCAACTATTGGATCTTAGTTTATGAGAAAAATTTTTAAAAAATCGTCATATTTTATAATATAGATGTTTGTTAGATACTACGCGGGAAAATATTAACACAGAAAAAATATATGTTATATATATATATATATATATATATATATATGTACTATATATTAAAGATAGGTATATTTGCCTTCTTTCATTAACTTTTCTTAAGAGTGAGTATCGATCATATAATTCAAAAAATATAATTTTATATCCAAACTGATTAATTTTAAAAATTAGAAATGATAATCAAACCAACCATAATATACACTAACTAAACATTAACTAAATCGAATTATATTAATTCGGTTACAGTTGGTTCAGTTATAAATTTATAAATTTAAATATATTTTTTATAATTTAATTATAGAAATAAATATAATTTTTATATAAGTTCTACTTGAGACTTAAGTATGCATTTAATATTATTATGATTTGTTGATTTCCTTTAAACTTTGAGATTTCAAAAGACAAAACCATTGATATGAGTGGATATTTAAATTAATTTTATATATATATATATATATATGTTAAATATTAAGTAATTTAATTCGGTTATTTCGGTTTATTTAGTTTTAGAATTTTAAAACCATAACCAAAACCAACAACCGTTATTCTTAAAAAAAATAACCAAACGTACTGTTGCTAATTAAATAACTGAACTAAAATTTTTAAATTTAACCGATATGGTTCGAAAATCAAATTTTAATCAAATAATGCACATGCCTAACTTTTCACACTCCATAATAGTTAAATGAAATAAGAAAATTAATTGAGGAGAGCATTTATTATTTTAATATATTAATTAATAGAGATGACGAGAACAATGCGAGGCTTTGTTTGGAAATAAAGTACACGTTTTGAAGGACTAATTTTTTTTTTTTAAAGTGTTTAATGAGTATTGGTGAACCGATCTGAAAAGATTTATTAGAACTTGGCTTTTATAAAGAGTTTTTTTTTTTAATTGCTTATTCAAAATTTAGCCTATTTTGTAGTTAGAAATTAGAAAAAAAAAAACTAATTGTTTGTGAAAGAAGGAGAAATGTCAGTCTGATAACATTTTGATAAATTTTTAATATAAAAAAATACGTAAATGTGCTTAAACTATCGACTTTTAATCAAATGACTCAAAGATTGTATTGTTATTGGATTGTCAGTCACCGGATTCATTGTTTGCAACTATTTTTTAAAAAATTTTTATTCATTTAGCATATTTACCTTTCACAATTTGCAAAAAAATTATACAATCCAAGAGATAATTTTACTAATTCTAGAAAAAGACAAAAAAACTAGCTAGGAAAATATTAAAAGTTTTCCACACATAACCTCAATTTGATGAAGGTGGCCTGGACTTGCCTAAGAAAATATGCGCAAGTTTAATTCCTATGCTTACGTAATAAATATTTTATTTTTTGAATTAAATTATTTTTAATAAATAATATAAATCAGTGTAATGTTATATAAATTCATAACATGTATGTCAGTGTAGAATCTTATGAGACCTAAAAGAGTTACTAGATTTTTTTTATGCATCATTTTAAAGAATGAGCCCAAAACACTTATGTTTGCGTTTGTAGTAGTAAAAAAATAAGATAAATTGAGACAAAATATAATTTTGAGTTAATTCTGGTGCCTTTTTGTATTTGAATAATAGTAAACTGTGAGAACGATTGTCCCAAAATCGTTTCCATGAATTTAAGAAATCTACACTCAATGTTCTGCTTTATATACGTACAGCGTCAAAATCGTGGGAACGGTTTTTTAAATCTGTTCCCACGGATTCAAAAAAATTCGAATAAAATAGCGACAATAGTACATGTTTGAAAACTTTCGATCCAAAAATATGATTGTCAAAAAAATATTTACGCATTCGATTAACCTCTTTTCGGCTTTTTTATTTTTTTAGTAAAATATTAAAATTTTTTGAAATTAGTAAAGGTGTGAATTTGAGTGATTTATAGAGATTGTTGGAGATTTTTTTGTTTTATAGAGTTTTTGTATGCCAAACGCACACATTAGTGCGTTTGTAGTGACAAAAAGTAAGATAAAAAAATAACATGAAATAAGTTATAAGTTTGTAATTGGTACAATAAAATAAAAAGTGAATAATTTTTAAAATTTGTTAATATTTTTGATCTTTTTTAGAATTTTTTTACCATTCCAAACAAAACCTATATATATATATATATTTTTTGGGGGAGCACAAGTAGACCATAACTCTAAAGCCAAGAGGGACATAACCTCATCAACCACTGGTTTGGCTAGTTGGTTCCCACGTCGGCCGGGACAGGGGTTCTCAATATTTATTTGTTGTTTGGCAATGAATGGAAAAATAAAACAAACCAATGCATATGGCATTTCCTCAATATTGCATATTTCAAAACTAATTTTAACTATATATATATATATATAATTGACTAAAATTTCTTCTATCAAATAAATTTTAATAAAAAATTTTACTTAATTGCTATACACCCACAATCAAACACAAATACACACGCATCACTATCCAACTATACATGAAAGGCAATAATTTGTATATATTTTCGGTTAAAGGAGCTCTTATAATGACTAAAAAAAAAATTATACCTTATATATATAAACCTAGATCTAGAAATAAATACAAAATCTATCAATGGAATTTTAACAATAATTTTCTCTTTAATAGTCACTTGAACTTACACGTAATTTTTATTCTTCAATGATTATTCGAACCTACATTATATGAGTAGGATCCATCTTAATTACTACCATTTAAATCTATTTATAATATTATCTACAATGTAACTATATATATACGGATATGAGTATAAAAAATATTCATATTCTACTTTTACTATTAGGATTTTTTTTATCTGCATTATTGTAAGACTTTCGTGATAATTAATGATATATGTGTTATGTCGAGTTTTATTTTTATTATTTTAATCATGCATATATAATTATTATATATATGATTAACAAATATTTAAAAATTTAACAGGTAAATTGATAGATGGAAGTCTCATACTCATGCCCCACCTATACTAATTAGGGTATATATTTAAGTACTTATACCCTCAACTATTAATTAATTTTACAAGTAGGGCACATCCTATTCATAACAGGGTAGAATTTGCAGTACCAATTGAATAAAATTTTCATACCCAAGCTCATGTTCTTTAGTTAGGGCAACATTTTTAACTAGTTGAATCTTTGTTTTCGAATATATTGCAACAAGAGTCAAATGAATTTAGAAATTTAAGATAAATGATATTGTTAGAACAGTTTTAATTTTTGTTAAATTAAAACAATTATATCATATATAGTAATTATATATTATTTTGAATGAGTAAAAAATATTTTGATAAAATTATTTTTGGACTTAAAAATTAAATATTATAGTTTAAACAATTCTTCTATACCACACAAATTTAGGGACTATTTAGTTTGTCAAATTTAACCAAAAATAAAAAAATTAATTTTTTCTAATGTTCTTCAACTTTCTCCAACATATACAAAACCAGCTTTTATCAACTTTATCAACTTTTGTTTTATTTTTATCAACTTTTATCAATTTCTTTTAACTTTTATAAATTTTTACTAAACACTCGACACCTAAATATAGTAACACGCGTTAACTTAGTATGCAAAGTTAGCAAAACTTTATCAACAAATGGCCCCTTAGTCCCAATGTTAAATCATCAAATTGCCTAAGCACCTATTTTGAAACTCAACTATAACATCACAATTTTCATGGTGGTTAAAAGGTGTTAGTAGAGTATAACACTCAATTATTCATCATCATCATCATCATCATTATCATTAGGACCGTAGAGAATCTATTTAGGTATAAGCGAAGAACAATGACGAAGACCAACAGAAACCATTACTGCTCAAAAAAAAAATTACAATAAAATTTTATTAGGGTACAAACAAATTAAGAGTTTAACTAGTCACTTGTAAATTATTGAGTTCATTTATGTTTGTTTAATAAGTTAAATGAGTAGGTTCAAATACATTTTTAAACTTGATACATAAATAAATCGAAATTAAAAAAAGATGTGTCTGACTAAAGAGGACCCGTGAATTTGCGAATAGATTCATTTAAATATTTATAAACAAATTTGTTCATAACTCTTGAACAATCTCGTTTAAATGTTCACGAATAAGCTCCTTTATTAATTATGAACAATCTCATTTAAATCTTTGATCATGAACAATCTGGCGAAAAATTTTCTTTACAATTCATAGAAAAATGTTAAAGATTAAACATATTAATTTAAAACTAGTTTGTTAAGTTATAAAATGTAACTTACTCATTAACTAGCAAATAATTCGTGTTTACGACACTTCTCAACTAAAATTAAATATGTATACATTTAGAATTAAAATATGTTAACGCATTTTCCCTTTCCAAAAACTCAAAATTTTTAATTTGGCAAGCAAATAATGTTAGTTTTACCAAGCTATTCACCTGTAGACACGGCATACAAATGGAACATATACTAACATATTTCAAATTTTAATGTGTACATATTTAATTTTAATTAAGGAGTACCATAGATACGGATTATTTGCTAGTGAGTTCTATAAAAAATTTCAAGTTTGTCCTCCAAACATTAAAAAGTTACTAACACATTACAGTTTTACTAACTTTTTATCTTTTAAACACCCCCATTAATTTGAAAATTTTTGTTTTATTTTTGCTTGAGAAGCCAAAAATTTAATTTTTTTAATTTTTATTTGATATTTTGTATAATTTAAAAAATTAAAATATAAGAAAATAAATTTAATAATTTAAAAAAAATCAAAAGATTGAATAGTTTTTCTAAATGAAAGCGGGAGGAAAGAGAGAGAGAGAGAGAGTGTGTGTGGTGTGTGTGTGTGTGTAAAGATGCAGTGAAAATTGAAAGATTGGACGTGCAGTAAAGTATTAATGGCGGATTCTTGATATGTATGTACATATGTGTGTATTTGTGGGGAACGCAGGAGCTTGTAGGGAATGTTTTGTTGATAAAAAATCTCAGCCACTCATTTTTATGTAAAACCCAATATCAGCAATTGATTATATTTTGTGAGAAATATATTTTTAAAATATGTTATGTTTTATTTTATAATAGCCATGCAAGTAGGCTCATTAAATTTAAAAAAAAAAAAAACTCATGAGCGGATTCAATGAAAATTCATGATCAGACTCAGTTAGTTCAAACCAAACTCAAACTAGCTTAAAACTAATAACTTGAGCTCAAACACAAGATTTTGAACTAGTTAAAAGTTTGGTTCAGCTTGATCTTACCAAAAATCTTAACAAAGAAATTTGAAACATAAGACTTTAAACTTAATAAAAGTTTAGCTTGAACTTAAGTTTGCCAAAAACATTAACAAATAATTCGACTTTGCTCATTTATAACCCTATATTTCATTGTTTTTGTCATTTTTTATCTAAAAATTTTTTTTAATATTACTTTTTACTTTTCCTCTCACTTTATTTATTTATTTGTTCTTACCCTCATTCACTTAAAAATTGTACTTTTATCCTACTGGTTACAAATTCTATACCAGTCCGCAATTATGATCTTTTGTACTCATCCTAAACTATTAACTCTTTCAAGTGGCTCAATCGTGCATCAACATAACTTTTAGTGATCCAACAATTAATGAGAATAGTGTCAAATTGGCAACAAACTAAATAACTCACGAATTGTTCGATTTTGACTCAACCGATGTTTAACTTGAGTTTAACTTGTTGCCTCAAACAAATTAAATTTAAACTTTTTTAATGACTCATTTAAAATTCAAACTAAACTCAAGCCACTAGCTATTTGGCTTGAAAAAAATAATATGCATCTCATAAAATATTTTAGATTACAACAAAATTGTTTTAGTTTAATAAAACGATCAATATTTTTTTAATTTAATCAAGTTTATTTTGTATTATAATATTTTAAATTAAAATAATATCATTTTAATTAATTAAACTATTTATGAGTCGAACCCAAAACTAAATTATTTTTCGCTTAGCCAAATTTGACTTCATATAAAAGTTGGGATTAAAAAACACCAACTATTATCAATTATCTTCAGAGGCCCTACGTTTACAAATTGCACCACTTTATAATTTGGAAGGTCAAAAAAAAAAAAAAACAAGAAGAAAAATTTTAATTTTGACCATTTTTTAATTTTTTTAATTAAATTTCATTATATATCACTTTTACACTATTTTTTTTTTATATATAAAAATTGATCATTCAAATACCACCCAAACAGCACTACCAATCCAAACACGCTTTAGGGGGTTTATCACTCCCGTGCACCATTTATTAAAAATAAAATGGTTGATTTTTTAAGTCCTTGGGCTACACTACATGAACTGCGTTAGTGTCCCATGTGCATGCACAGTCACACCACCATATAAAGCCACAGAAAAGGATTGCTAAACTGTTTCAACTTTTATAACTTTTGGGCATAGTTTAGTCCTAAAGAAATAAAAAGTACATGGGACTGTACGTACGTACATGGCAATGCCATTTAGAATCTTACTAAAACCGAAAGCAAAATCAAAAGCAAGAACAATGATGGGCATCCGTCGGTGTATGGTTTAACAAGTGGAGTAGAGGTGTCAAAAGGAGTTGGATGACACACTCCGATATGATTAAAAGTTGTGCCGGGTATCACAACGTCCATCTATTATAATATAATATAATAATAATATACATTATCTATTTTGAGCTAAGTGTAATACAAAGATTTATTTGAATGTGTATATTCTCATCTAAATAAACTTAACTCAGCATAACTTTAAAGAAGATATTGAATCCAACATATCTAGCATTTTGTCCATATCATATATATATTATATAATGTATAGTCATTTATCTCAATTTGCCCAGATAATATGAGATAAAAACACTGCACCTCGCCTAAACAATTCATTCAACATCTCTCTGCACTTGCCCACGTTACTAACGCATGCAATTCGTCCTTTCGGACATATGTTCTCTTGTGGTCCTGCATTTCAATTAACCTTTGACCCTAATGCCAACTCATATCACCACCCACCGCAACTCACCCCCTTTTTGGCATTTTCATTTTGATACCACTCTGTTACAAACTATATCTACTACAGTATAATATTGTTTAATTTGATTTATATTTGGTGCGACGAGAGAATTTTTTATGAGTCACCTAGTGCTACTCTCATAGGCACACTTAGTTTTAGAGTTCGAATGAAGTGTTTTCACAACTTGAAAAAACGATTTACTATAGAGATGTTAAATCCAATATATATAGCACTTCACTTCAACTTACTTAGACAATATGTATGATAAGAGCACTTCATTACATCTAAATAGTAGCTCGTTTAGCATTTCTCTATGGTAGCTCACATCAACACTGTATCTTTCATATTTATGCATGTTAGGCATGACTCCACAGTGATAAGCAAGTTTGTGGAACTTTAGGGGGTGTTTCGTCATAAAAAATTACAAAAAATTACTAACTTTTTTTCTAATCAAATTTTGTTACGTGTCATTTTATACTAACTTTTTTAAATTGTTTTTCTAATCCAAACACCCCCTTAATTAGGTTCAAAAGGAACTATAGTTAAAGATAGCAAAGGATGGATTGGGGTCGGATATTATTTACCATTCCTAAATCCATTGGGTAAAAAGAATCCCTAGATTGGGCAGGTATTCAACGGGTATTTTAATTAATTATCATCCCGTAACCAATCGAGTAATCGGATATTCATAATCTTTAAATATGAGATTGTTAAATAAAAAAATTCTCTATTCATTAAATTGAAAATCAAATCCTAACTATAAAATAAATTATTTGATATCAGAATTTTGAGTTATTTAGTATTAATTAAAAGGATTCTGTTCTTTAAACCAATATATATAATTTAGTATCCGAATTAATGGTACTATTTGTATGTTATCCGATAATTTAAATTGATAATCGAATAATTTAGATAAGTAATTAGGTAATACCTGCTGAGTACCCAATAAATGAGTAATTGGTGCAGAAAATTTAGACGATAATGGAGTAATGCCTGTCGAGTACCTTATAATTAGGGTAATCAAGGCAAGTTCGGTAATACCATCGGTTACACTACAATTATCATCCCCTGTAACCGTACCCTATGACTATTTTATTTTTTATCATAATCCACATTATTACCTGTAAAATTTAAAAATAACCGTACTTATCGGATCGGAGCCAGACAGGCATCCGATGCTTGTCGAGGCGGTTTGAAATTGTCATTCCTAACTAGGTACAGCACGACTAGGCCCATGAATATATCATTTGTTTTAAATTATATTTTAATTAATTTGTAATTGTAATGGAAACATGAAAGTTCTTAATACATGTTTTTCAATTAAAAATTAAAAAAATTAAAAATCAATTTAGAATTACCTTAATTAATACTTTTATTGATTTCATCAAGATTTTTAAAATAAAAAAAAAAAATTTGGCTCCAATGATTCCCTAGATTACAACTATCCTTAATCAATTACTAACAGCCGCTAAAGCCAAGATCACTACTCAAAGATTGTAATACTGACAATTTAACCAACCGTTGTAAATTATTTAGGCGTCTCTGTCACTTGTCACATGGCAAATAATTAATTAAATTTGCCCTAATTTAAGTCGAAGATGAGATTATGGATTCATGGGAATAATCAACTGTCAACTGATTATATATATATTACCCGTGAACTTCTCTGGTCAAAGTCTAAAATAAAAAATAAAAACAAAAATAATTAGAGGGCCAGGTGCCTACATATTATAGGGTATAGACCGGTAACTAGTGCCATCGCCATTTGTCTTATTAATTTTGCTTTTTCAACTCCTCGAAGTTCATGCAAGATTTATGAGCGTAAATTAGGGGCAAGGTGGCGTGATATTTGTCTTTATCTTATCATCTAATGCACATCGATTAAGAAGGGCTTGTTTGGAAACACGCCAGAGAACATCAACTTCCATTTTTTTTTTAATTTTATCCTACTTTTTTATTAAAAAATATCACACAAAAAAACTACTAATTTTTTTCAATTTTTTTTAATTTTTACAAATTTTAGTAAATACACAATTTTTATCAAAATTACACATGTCAGTACCAGAGCAAAAATTGTAAAAAAAAAATAGCATTTTTAGATTTACCAAACAAATCCTAAAATTACCTGCACTCACCTAAAAATTATTTATAGACGCTTCCTTTTCTAATTTTTTATTGAAACAAAAAATTTGCAAGTTCTTTGCCTCCCATCCACTCTCACTAGCTTAAAGTGCCTCTAGTCAACTTTTAAGATATTGTGTTTTCAGTTTTCAAAATAAACGTCATTTATTGATTTAATTGGTGAGAAAACATAGTATTGTAAAATACGTTAGGTTTCTTGGCCTTGGACTCCTTACATTAACTCTTTTCGATCAGGGGCACACCCACATTAAGCCACGTATAAATATTACCGATACTTATTTAAAAATTATACTTAAATATCTTATCTTCTAGCTTAATATATATATATGTTCGGCAGCAGAAATTACCGCCGCGAACTGCTGACCACGCCAACCGGAAAGCAATCGCCGCCTGCGACAAAGACAGAAAGAAAGGTGACGGCCAGGAGGGGAGGTCTCAGGCCGGAAAAACCCCGATGATTAAGTCAGCAAGTCGCGTCAAAGAAGGACGTTTTTATGGAAATCAGAGTCAAAGCATAAGTTGGCAATATGTCGCTTACCCTCGTGGTTCAGTAGGATATCCCATATATAGTGGTCTGAGTGATGATTACAGCATTCCTGTGACTTGACGTTACGCACACTGCCGTGTCCCTCTTTTCTACTCTTGCTTTAAATGCCCTTCCCCTTCATTTAATGCCTCAGACCCCTCATTAATATACCGTGCCTTTCATTTAATGCTTCTGGCGGTTTAACACGGCATTACAACCGGAATTTCAGGGTCAGACTGTCTTCTTGTCGCATCAGCCACCGAATCGTGACGAGATTGATCGATTTAGTTACATCTCCAGAGACAAGTACCTAGTTCAATCCTAACTAAGGTGCATTTATGGTCACGAGCCTTCTTTAAAGGTTGTGGGTCCTAGGTTTGACATTTACTGGCCGTCGACAGATAGGTCGAGCAAACTAGCTTCCTCGGCTATAGCCACGTGGTAATACATTGTTTATTGATGTCGAGGTTCAAGGTACTCTTTGGAGCACTAACTCTAAATCGTGTACTCACGTATAACACTCACGCGGAACTCTCGTGCCAATAATTAGTTGTTCGGCGGGACGCCACGTGTCCAAACGGAACGTGCTCGGCAAGTGGCTACGTGGCTTATGTGAATATGCTCGGCACTGCGCCACGTGGCACCAGGACCTAAACTTGTTCGGCAAGAGTACAGCTTTAGCATTATTATGCCCAACATTTTGCCCCCACTCTGGTTGGGAAAAGATATTTTCCGAGCAGAGTAGCAGAGCAGAATAACCTTACCTCACTGATCCTTTAACCCTCCTACGCAGTTTGTCGTTTAGTATCTCCCTGACGCGCATCAAATCTGATTGGACTTTTCTCTCTCCTCGTGACGACACGCGCAGTGCCCTTTCAGCTTTTCATCTGCTGCGCCGCTTACGCGGTTTCCCAGATACGAGGTGTTAAAACGTGAATGGTCAGAAATTTGAAAATTGGGGCGGTAATAAATGCCATTTTTACCGCCCATTGCCTTTTCGTTGGAAACGCTTCGGTTTCCCTCAGAGATACATACACATATACATATATACCTGATTCATCTTCTCTTACTTCTTTTCTGCGATTCGAGTCTACAGATTTCCCTTGCTTCTTTTCCTCTGAGGTTTCGTCTTCGCAAGCTTTCACCCTTCCCGTCGTCCTTCGTTTCCGGTGAGTTAATCCTCTTTTTACTTCAAGTTTTCCGTTATGGGTTAGACTCGCGAACGAGCTAAGTTCTGAGGAGAAAGTTAGGATTTTCAAGGAGAAATACCAAATTCCTCAGAACGTAGGTATCAGGCTCGCCGAACAAGGCGAGCGTGAAACAGGGGAATTCCCCATAGTGGCAATCACCGAAGGTGGCCTTAGGTTCCCCCTGCACCCCTTTCTTCGCTCTATGATGAGCATTCTGGACCTTGGCCCTAGGAACCTCACCCACAACTTTTATAGAATCGTTAATGGGGTAATAGAATAAACAGGCGATACGGATTCCACATATCCGAGTACGATCTTCTTTACTGTTACTCAATCCAGAAGGTGAGGAAGGATGAGAACAGGTGGTACCTGAAATCCCGACCAGAAAAGGCCGTGGTCCACATGCTGCCTGATACGATTAAGTCAGAAAGTGACCTGTGCGTCGTCACAGGTCACTGGACACACGATCCAGACGAAGATCGTTTTCCAATCGTCCCTCGGGTTTCTTTGAGCCCAGGTTGGTTGATTTCAAATCCTACCAGTTCTTATTCTTCTTTACCCTCACTTCTAAGCATACTAACTGTTTGATTTAATATCTGTGCAGGTGTTCAGTTAAAGAAGTTCTGAGCTACTGGCATTCGTGCTGACAAGGACCATTTGAAGGAGGTGTTCAAATTCCTTGGGGGTCCAGATCTCTATCCCTTCGCCAGAGCGGTTCCAATTCTGTTCAACTTCACCCCTTCTCATCAGACGTTCATTGCCCCCCCTCAAGGTTTCGCAACCTCGGAGGCTATTAGGCGTCTTCAGTGGTGGTTTCGGGCTTCTGCTGAAGAGAAAGAGAACTACTACGCCTTAAGGCATCCAGGGTGGACTCGCCCCCCTCCATTCGCTATCCCACTTGTTGCCGAGCAAGTTCAAGCCCCTCAAGTTGCAGTTCCTGAGCCTTCCGAACAGCCGAGGAAGCGACAGTTTGTTCTTTTGGACGAGGAGGAAGAGGAAGAGGAAGAAGAAGAAGTTGAGATACCCCCTGCCTTCGACTACTTTTCAGATTTAGAAGGGGAAGAAGAAGAAGTGATGGCCCCGAAGATCGATTACAAGAAGCTCGCCATGGCGAAGGCAAAAGGGCAAAGGGCTGGAGAGGCCCAGAAGAAGAAGGCGGACGAGCAAAAGGCTGTTGGGAAGAGGAAGACTGATGAGGGGAGTGCCCCTGCTCCTTCAACTGCCGAGCAAATAATGAAGGTCAAAATGGAGAAGGGGAAGGAGCAGGAGGCAGCTCAGAAGAGGCCATCTGGCCCTCCTGAGCAGAAGAGGGCCAGGACACAATCTGCAGACGCGGCTCCAACGGTCCGAGCAGGCGAAGCTACCGAAGGAGGACACCGCGAGGGGGCCAGCACCTTCCAAGGTCGTGCCACCCACCAAAGACGCACCACCAAGAACCTCTTGAGCCGTTACCTGCTCAACCAATTGGGCCTGTGCCTCTGGCCATCGAGTATCCGGCCAATCCGGTTCGAGACTCCCCTCCATTCATTCCAGAAATCCTTATTCCCAGCCTCGAACATCCTCAAGGCCGCCCCTTCACTATCCAAGATACAGCCTTCAATCATGCCGAGGAGTATCTCAAGGGTATCCTCCCTCCTCGGGACGTTCATAACACGAGGAAGAATAGGACGGAGGATATCCACAAGACTCTGATGAAGAACATCATATCTGTAAGTACTATAATATTCCTTTATGTGAATCCTTACGTTATTATAATTTTTCCTAACTTTCTGTTCTTTCTGCAGACTTCTCTCCACACGATGGAGTTAATAGCTCGGAGCCGAGCAGGATAAGACGGACATAAGGGAGTTGAAAGCAAGTGTGAGGTCCTTGGAGAAGGAGAACAAAAACCTCCAATCCAGCAATGACGCTCTGGCAAAAGAGAGGAGTCAGCTTCGAGATGAAAATAAGGAGATTGAGCATCAACTCAATACTGCCCTTGGCCAAGTTGCTGGAAGCATAGCTCGTGTGCAATCAATGGATAAAATCCTAACACGTAAAGACGGAGGAGCTTTTAGAGGTCAAGGAGGAAACTTTCCAGGGCCGGAGATTGAGTTGTTCTCCACGAAGACTGGACAGGAATTACTCTTAAAGGAGTTGGAGGCTTCCAGGGCCGAGCAAGAGAGATCAAAGCAAGAGCTTGTCAATCTTCGGGCAGAGCTTGCACTGAAGACTCGGGCCCTGGCAGAGAAAGAAGCTGCCCTCCGAGAAGCCGAGGACAAGGCCAAAGCTGAAGTGGAAGCCCAGATTAATGACTGCGTGGATCAGATGAGGGAATGCTCACAACGACTTCTTTCTTGAGGGTTGGGAGGCCGCAATGAAGAAGAACAATATTGATCCCACCAATCCCATGTACAAGGAGGTCCCTTTTCCTGATCCAGAGCGCCCAATTCCCCAGTTCAGCTTTGAGCGTCCACCTCAAACTCCCTCAATTCATACTGCCGAAGAAACAATTGAGGAGGGGGAGGTTGAGGTGGATAGTGCCCAGAAGGACACCTCCCAAGTGCTTGAACAAGTTGATTTAATAGTGGAGAGTGATCCTACTAAGGGAGGAGAGAAGTGAGCCTTTTTGTACAATATGTATTTTTTTTGTTCTTGATGTAATAATATTGAACTTTTAATTCCAAATGAATGAACGCAGTTTGACTTCTCTCTAATCTTGTTTTATTTTTCTCTGTCTTTGTTTCTTTAGAACTGCCGATGAATTGATTGGGGAATGCCTTAACTGGTTTGCTGACAGAATTATAAGGAGTGCAGCCGAGGAGTACCTTGACGTTTTCTCCCATGAAATAGCTACAAACCCTTACAACAAATGTTAATGTCTCAGCTTAGATTTAGTGTAGCTTCTTTGATGATAGTTATGTAAAATGTATTGTAACCGTACTCTGAGGCATGTAATAAAAGCTCATGAATTGTCTTCTATTGACAATCTGTCTCTCTGTTTGTATATTTTGTGCTTTATATTGAAGTATGTATGGTGTCTATATTTGTACCACTTTGCCGAGCAACCACAACTTCTAACAGAAATACTTTAAATAGTAAACCCCTTCAGAGGTAACAAGCTCATGTAATAATTTGCTTTTCATAAAATGACTTCAAGCTTTTGTTAAGAGGCAAACTTTAATAAATCTCACATACCTCGATAAGTTCGGCAGTCCTCTTTCTCATAATAAAGGAGGTAATTACTTCTGATAAATCTTCGCTTTTTAATCTCATGCCGAGCATCGGAAAAGTGTACCTTTATGATACTGGCGCTGAGCTCTTAGAACATGCTTCTTTTGCTTCCAATTAACAAATCAAGGAATCGAATCTTGATTTAAAAAAATCATTTCTAGTCGATGAATAAATCAAGATTGGGCCATCATCAGAAATGATGTGGGTTCTCTTTGTACCAATGGTCGGCAAACCGAGCATGGATTTCTCTTGATAATTCTTTTCAGGAGACTGAGGAATTGAATCTCAGTCTAGAGAGCATTTCCTGGTCAGTAAATAAACCAGGAATGTGCCAACGCTGGGCAAGCCGAGCGTGGCTTCTTTTGATAATTCTTTTCAGGAGACTGAGGAATTGAATCTCAGTCTAGAGAGCGTTTCCTGGTCAGTAAATAAACCAGGAATGTGCCAACGCTGGGCAAGCCGGAGCGTGGCTTCTTTTGATAATTCTTTTCAGGAGACTGAGGAATTGAATCTCAGTCTAGAGAGCGTTTCCTGGTCAGTAAATAAACCAGGAATGTGCCAACATCGATGGAGATGGGGCATTCTTTCCGTACCAATGCTCGGGAAGCCGAGCATGGCTCTTTCCCACGCCACCACCCAAAGTGATGTGGCGTCTTTTTGTTGAGCAGGGAGTGATCTCCAGCTTTTGAGTTTGCTTTTGCCTTGCAAAAAGAATTACTTTTCAATAAACGTCCAAAGTCTTTAGTCAACAAATGTAAACAAAGAATTAATGATAGTACAACTTTAGATGGGCTATATTCCACGGTCTTTTGATTGGCTTTCCCTCCATGTCAATTAACTTGTAGGCGCCATTGCCGAGCACCTCAGAGACGGTGAATGGTCCCTCCCAATTAGCTCCAAGCTTTCCTTCAGTTTGATCTTTCCTGCTTCCCATCAATTTCCTCAGTACCCAATCGCCAGTACGGAATTCTCTGCGTCTGACCCCTTTATTAAATTTCTTCCTTGTCTCTTGCTGGTAGTTGGCTAACCTTAATGCTGCCAGTTCCCTTCTTTCATTGATTAGATCCAGGCTTATTCCCATAGCTTGATCATTCTCCCCTCTGTCAATGATAGAGTTCTGATGCTCGGGAGGCCAACTTCTAAGGGTATGACGGCTTCGACACCGTAAGCCAGAGAGAAGGGAGATTCTCCGGTTGATCTTCTAGGGGTTGTTCGGTAGGTCCACAGTACTGATGGCAATTCATCCACCCATCTTCCTTTTGCCGCTTCCAGTCTTTTCTTAATCCCATTGAGAATGACTTTGTTCGTTGCCTCGGCTTGACCGTTGCTTTGGGGGTAAGCTGGTGTAGAGTAAATATTCTTGATTCCATATCTAGAACAATATTCCCTAAATGGGGCACTGTCAAATTGCGTCCCATTGTCGGAAATAAGTGTCCTAGGGATGCCATACCTGGTAATGATGTTCTTCCAAATAAATCGAATGGTATCAGCATCTCTGATGTGAGCTAGGGGTTCTGCTTCCACCCACTTAGTAAAGTAGTCGGTGCCGACCACTAAGAACTTTCTATTTCCCGAAGCAGAAGGCAGAGGTCCCACAATATCAAGTCCCCATTGAGCGAACGGCCAAGGGCTGGTAAGCGGGCTGAGTTCCTGGGCTGGCTGGTGAGGAATGGGAGCGAACTTCTGACATTTCTTGCATCTCCGAACATAGGCCTGAGCGTCATATCCCATCTTCGGCCACCAATACCCTTGAGTAATTGCTCGGTGCGCCAGTGATCTGCCCCCAGTATGTGCTCCACAGACACCTTCATGAAGCTCGTAAAGAAAGTCTTGCACTTTATCGGGATGAACACAGAGAAGATAGGGGCCTGTGAATGACTTTTGTATAACTTCTGGTCAGGAGACAGCCAAAACCTGGCGGCTTTTATTCTTAGTTTCTTCGCTTCTGTCTTGTCTACGGGAAGTGTTCCGTCCTTCAAGTAAGTGATGATTGGATCCATCCAAGATGGGGCTGGGTCAGCACACATTACCTCTACGTCTTTCGTTATGCTCGGCCTTTTTATGACTTCCATGAAGACCTGGTTAGCTAGCCTTATTCGGGAGGAGGCGGCTAGCGTTGCAAGTGCGTCAGCGTGAGCATTATGATCCCTGCCAATGAGCTCTACGCTAGCTTTGTTAAAGCCTTCAATTCTCTTCTTTGCTGCTTCTAATACTCTGCCATCTTTTCACTTCTAGCCATATACTCACCCTTTAGCTGGTTAGCAACCAACTGAGAGTCAGTCCTTATTACAATATCATCCGCCATCAACCGCCGAGCGATGTCAAGTCCAGCCAGGAAGGCTTCATACTCCGCCTCATTATTAGTGACTTCGAACTCGAGTTTTATTGCATATTCTATTGAGATCCCTTCTGGTGTAGTCAGAACTATGCCTACGCCGCCTCCTTTTCTAGTCGAAGATCCATCAACCTCGATTTGCCAAGTTTGTTCGGCATTATTATGTTTGGCCGGGGCAGACTTTATTTCAACATGCCATGCTTCTTTTGTCTGACCACAGGCTAGTGTGGAAAATTCCGCTACAAAATCGGCCAGGACTTGAGCCTTTATCGCGGTTCTTGGGATGAACTTTATGTCGAATGCACCAAGGGAAACTGCCCACTTTGCTAGTCGGCCCGATACATCAGCCCTCTTTAAAACATGGCCAATTGGCTGATCGGTGACAACTTGAATGGTATGTGCATGGAAATAATGGGCTAGCTTCCTGGATGCCATTATTAGTGCCAAGGTCAACTTCTCTAGGGGCAGATATCTGGTCTCTGCTCCTTGCATTGTTTTGCTCACATAGTAAATTGGATGCTGCTTCCCTTGTTCCTCTCTCAGCAAGACGGCACTGACTGCATGCTCTGAGACTGCCAGATATAGCTGCAAAATATCCCCCGGCTGCGGTGTTGACAATATTGGGACAGTTGTCAGGTATTCTTTAAGCTTTTCCAGTGCCGTATCCGCCTCAGCATCCCATTGCATCTTATTGGCCCCTTTGAGCAGTCTAAAGAATGGCTGGCACTTGTCGGATGATCTGCTAATAAACCGGTTGAGTGCCGCCACCATCCCTGTGAGCTTCTGTACCTCCTTTTTAGTGCGCGGGGGTGAAACAGATTGGATGGCACGTATTTGCTCGGGATCAGCCTCAATTCCCCTTCTGCTCACCAAGTGGCCCAAAAATTTACCTGAGCCAACTCCGAAGGCACACTTGGCAGCATTTAATTTTAACCCATAGTGATCAAGGGTAGAGAAAACATGTTGGAGATGTTGGAGATGTGTGTTCGGCTCCTTGCTTTTCACCACCATATCATCAATGTAGACCTCCATCGTCTGTCCGAGGTTTTTTTTGAATATTTTCGTAACCAGCCGTTGATAGGTGGCTCCAGCGTTCTTTAGCCCGAATGGCATAACTCTGTAACAGTATATGCCTCGGGGGGTTATGAAAGAAGTTTTCTCCTCATCGGGGCCGAACATAGGGATTTGGTGATATCCCCTATAAGCGTCCAGGAACGGCATCCTGGAACATCCAGCAGTCGAATCAACGAGTTGGTCGATCTTTGGCAGGGGGAATGGATCCTTAGGGCAGGCCTTGTTCAGGTCTGTGTAGTCTACGCAGACTCTCCACTTCCCATTCTTCTTCTTGACCACGACCGTATTAGCTAACCACTCCGGGTACGAGACTTCCCGAATGGCCTCCGCCTCTAACAGTCGGCCGACCTCCTCAATGACAGCTTCTGCGTGTTGGAGAGCTGATCGCCTGGCTTTTTGTACCACAGGCTTTACCTCCGGATTCACATTTAACTTATGAGTCATGACTTCGGGGGAAATGCCAGGCATTTCGTGTGGAGTCCAGGCGAACGTTCCAATATTCTTCAAGAGCATCTCGGTTAGCTCTAGTTTCTCCTCGGCGCTCAGGTTAGCGCCGATCAGGAAGAATCTATCATCCTCAACCGGGCCAATTTGATATTTCTCCAAGCCCTCTGTGGCTTTCATCTGCGGATCGCCACCGACATCATCGATCTTTGGTGTGTCCTCGGGTAGTTTCGCCAGTTGGACTTGTTCGGGGATCGTTTTGGATTTTAGGGCTGCAGAGAAGCACTTTTGGGAGATATTCTGATCCCCCAAAATAGAAATCACTTCCCCGCAATAGGGGAACTTCAGCACCTGGTGGTAGGTTGAAGGGACCGCCTTCAGAGCGTGAATCCACGATCTCCTTACTATAGCGTTGTAGGAAGAGGGGGAATCCACAACAGTGAACTCAACCTCTTGCTCCACCGGACCCACGCGGACAGGAATGACGACTCTGCCCAGAGGCCAGACAGGAGCAGAATTGAATCCTATGAGCGGGCATTCTGCCGGTTCCAGATCTTCTTCAGTTAATCCGAGCTTCTTAAATAAGCTCAGGAACATAACTTCTGTTGAGCTTCCTGCATCTATCAGGATTCTTCTTACTTCTGAATTGAACATGCCCAGAGTGACCACCAGGGCATCATTGTGTGGCAGCTGAACACTAGGATGTTCGTCTTCATGAAAAGTGATTTCCTCCATGGCGGCTGTCCTTGGGCGCTTGTTCGGCTGACCCGCGACGCCCAAGATTTCTTTACTTGGTGGATTAGGGGCATGATTGATGACACTCTGGGGTCGCCGCTCCATATGAATCACGTGGATGACTGCAGGTCTCGGGACATCTCTGCGCGCCCTGGCCCTTGGTGGGGGTTGAACCTCTTCGGCTGCCTCCTCTTCGGCAGTCTCTTCCCGTTGCCTCCTTGGCTCTCTATCCTGCGGGGCTGCTTCTCTAGTTCTGCCCTCGTCGACGAACTCTTTAAGGTGGCCTCTGCGCACCAATTCTTCCAGATGATGTCGTAGCGACCGGCAGGCTCCGGTGCGATGCCCCTTGTCTTGATGATACGCGCAGTAGTTTTTGGAATTCTCCTTTCCAGGGAAATCCGGCAGCTTTCCGGGCCATCTGAAATATGGCCTATTTTTTATTTGGGGAAGGATCTTGAAGATTGGCTCTTTGAACACCGTATTGACCGCTTCAAAGACGGACTTCCCCTCGTCAATGAATCGGCGGCCGTCTCCCCGTCTTTTCTCTCTTGTCTGGCCCTGGGATCTCATTTCTTTCTACTCGGCCGGCTGTGTCTCGTCCTCCACCTTGGCGTACTTCTCGATTCGGCACATAAGATCTGACATGTTGGCTGCTGGCTTTTTGGTCAAGGAGAGCCACAGCCTATCCTCCTTCCGCAACCCCAACTTAAACGAGGTGACCGCCAATTGCTCCGAGCATTCTCCCACCTCATTGTAGAGCTCCAGGTAGCAGCGGGAATAATCTCTCAATGATTCCCCGGACTTTCTTTTCATTGTGAGGAGAACGTCAGCGGTTTTGGGCTGTTTTGTGTTAGCCAGAAACCGGGTGACGAACTCCTCCGCCAGTTGCTGCCAACACCGAATACTGCCAGGGGGCAGTTTATGGAACCACTGAAGCGCTGTATCCCCCAAACTGGAAGGGAATACTTTGCACATGAGGTGGTCATTGCTGTTCCATAATGTCATGGCCTGCATGTAATGACGGTAGTGGGCCAGGGGGTCAGTTCTCCCATCATAGAGATTAAGTCTCGGAGTTTGGAATTTCTCCGGAGGCTCCGCATCGATTATTTCATCGACGAATGGGGAGGCAGAGATTCGCCCCAGGGCTTTCCTTGCCATCATTCGTGTGCTCTGGCCCCGAGCGCCCCATTCCTCTGCTTGCCCCCACTCTTCCATCTTCGCCTTTCCCGCTTTCTTACGCTTCAAAGTTAGTTCTTCTTGGTCCGAGCTATCCGCCTCTTCTGAGTGCGCCTCCAGCACCTTTTTTGAGGAACTCCTTTGGTGATGCGCTTTGATGGGCGCGTCAATATCGGATCTCACGTCACGTTTTACGACGGGTTTAGCACGGCGCGAGTCCTTCCTGGAAGGGGAGACATCACGTCGCGAGCGAGAGCGCACCTCCTTCTGTTCATGGGTGTCCCCGTCATCTTCATCAGTGGGGTCCTCGTAAAGAGCATCGTAACTTTTATCAGATTCCGAGTCGGATTGACCAGAATCAGCTGTATGGCTAGCAGGGGATTTTCCCTTTTCCTTACTCAATTCCAGCAGAATCTCCTCCAGTTCTGCCTGCTTTTCACTGGCTTTAGCCATCAGCTCCTCTCTCCGTTTCAGTACCTCAGGATCCTCCATTTTTCTTCTCCGGGCATGCTCTAGACCTGGAGTCCGGATAACCAACGCACTCCCTTTAGTTTTGGCAGGAGTGGAAGCGTCTCCTGCCCGTGGAGATGGTGGTGGGGTTGTGTTTCCTCCTGAAGTCATTATGTGGACAAATACTGGAGACTTAACAAAGAAACAAGAAAAAAGCTAGTGAACACAATGCTGGGCTAGACAACGAGCCCCACGGTGGGCGCCAAATGTTCGGCAACAGAACTTTTCGCCGAAACTGCTGACCACGCCAACTGGAAATGCAATCGCCGACCTGCCGAACAAAGACAGAAAGAAAGGTGACGGCCGGAGGGGAGGTCTCAGGCCGGAAAACCCTCCGATGATTAAGTCAGCAAGTCGCTCAAAGAAGGAAGTTTTATGGAAATCAAGGAGTCAAAGCATAAGTTGGCAATAGTCAGCTTACCTCTGTGGTTCAGTAGGATATCCCATATATAGTGGTCTGAGTGATGATTACAGCATTCCTATGACTTGACGTTACGCACACTGCCGTGTCCCTCTTTTCTACTCTTGCTTTAAATGCCCTTCCCCTTCATTTAATGTCTCAGACCCCTCATTAATACACCGTGCCTTTCATTTAATGCTTCTGGCGGTTTAACACGGCATTACAACCGGAATTTCAGGGTCAGACTGTCTTCTTGTCGCATCAGCCACCGAATCGTGACGAGATTGATCAATTTAGTTACATCTCCAGAGACAAGTACCTAGTTCAATCCTAACTAAGGTGCATTTATGGTCACGAGCCTTCTTTAAAGGTTGTGGGTCCTAGGTTTGACATTTACTGGCCGTCGACAGATAGGCCGAGCAAACTAGCTTCCTCGGCTATAGCCACGTAGTAATACATTATTTATTGATGTCGAGGTTCAAGGTACTCTTTGGAGCACTAACTCTAAATCGTGTACTCACGTATAACACTCACGCGGAACTCTCGTGCCAATAATCAGTTGTTCGGCGGGACGCCACGTGTCCAAACGGAACGTGCTCGGCAAGTGGCTACGTGGCTTATGTGAATATGCTCGGCACTGCGCCACGTGGCACCAGACCTAAACTTGTTCGGCAAGAGTACAGCTTTAGCATTATTATGCCCAACAAATAAGATATCAGCTTTAGCTACAAACCAGGATATAGGTAGATTATCTAGAAAGTTAGACTCATTAAATTTAGATAAAAGAAAAGACACTTCACTTTAGATCCATCAAAGGATAATAAGTGGAGATACTGGTAGAGATAAAAAAAGGGAAGTTAATAGACAAAGGAGAAGCTAGTGGAAACTTTTTAGGAAAAATATTTAGTAAAAAGCAAGATATATAGTCAGAAATAGAATCGGTTAGGATGGCAGATGATAGACTAGGCTTAAACTCAATAAAGATAAATATTGATGTAGGAAAAATAACTAGAGAAAATTGTAGACAAACTATAGATGATGAAATATGGAGAATTAGTGAAATAGTAGACTTTGATTTTCCGCTAGTGATGGCAAAGTTTACAAAAGAATATAACATAGATAATATTATAGAAATAAAACAAGGGGCAAAACCTTTAAATAAATTACCCAAAAAAAAAAAAATCGATAGTCTTTTTGTAAATAAGGTAGAGATAGTAATGAATAATGAAAACCCAGAAAGTAGTAGCAATAGAGCACCAAAGAGAGAAAAACCAGATTTTAGTCCGCAACCTTCAAGAGGAACGGAAGATTTTCCGGGAAGACCTTTCATAACCCAAAACTAGAGAAAAATTTAACCCAGATAGAGAAAACTATATAGGAAAAGGAGGTAGAGAACCACTTAGCCACATTAATTTACCACCAGCACATGGATCAGGTTGTCTTTTAGATATTAATATAGATCCACTGATATGGCCTAGAGTTATAGATGCTTTGGAATCAGATGCCGTTAGAGCATGGGTCCGGATACGTTTGCATGCTTAGAGACATTGTTAGGAAGTACAGTTAATAATCTATATAATGCAGCAAAAAATAATAAAGCAATAGAGCTCTATAGTATTAAAGCATAGGAAATAACTCATATAATTTTACAAATTTCATTAGGAGTCTAATTTTAGGATTTAGTCCAACTAGAGATAATACTAACATACAGGATTTGGCTTTTAGAAACATAGAACAGTTAACCATTAGGAGTTGGCAGTATATTAGAGAATTTAGTAATGATCACTTAAAAAATTAGCAAATAAATATTTTAGACAATTACCAGGATTATTAGGTAGAGATATTGAATATCAGTGGAAAAACAAGAATTATCCGCAAGGATTATGAGTAGGACCTAGAATACAGCTTGTGTATGGTAAACTTAGAGATAAATGTACAGAATATAGCATACAGAGACAGTTAAAGAAACAAAGCTTTGCTTTTTGTAAAAATATTGTATATACACCACAGGATTATAAAGAAAAAGAATATAGAAATTATGGAAGAAAATCATATGGTAAATATAAAAAAACTCAAAAATTCTTATACAAGAAAACTAGATGAAAATAAACATGTTAAAAACTCAAGTAATAGCAAATGTCATTGTTTTATTTGTGGAAGTACAGAACATTTAGCAAATAGATTTAATAATATAAATAAATATCAGGATAGAGCAGTGTTAGTTTTAGGATTAGAGGATGATGTAGTAAGCATAGATAGTGATATGTGTGGATATTTTCCTGATTTAGTACATACATGTAAATGTTTATTCTGTAGCTTAGAAATTTGTTCAAATTGTATAAAGAAAAATTTTGACATAGAAACTAGAAGAAAACCAGATATTAGAGAAATAAATAGTTTAGAATTAGAAAAAATAAATCAAAAACTTAGAGAATTAGAATTAAAAGTAGAAAAATTAGAGTTAATGATTAAATACACTGATTATAGTAAAGGAAAAAAAATAAGATAGAAGAAGATTTTGAAGAAGTAAATAAATTATAGGGCAATTAGGGAAAACTTTTAGACATACTTAGTGTAAATAGCCCGGATTGCACTCTAATTAGTATAAAGTGTAGGATAATATTAGAAAATAAACAACAAATAAAGTTATGTACAATCATATATACAGGAAATACAAAGTCATGCATAACTAGAGGGTTAGTACCTAGTGAAGTAATTAGAACTTTACTGTATAATGTTTTAGCGAGGCAAATGGATGGTAGAATTGTAAAATTTCAGCATTTTCTAGCGAATAGTCAAATCTAGTTCCTTACAGCACAGGGACAAGTCAGTGAATCGTACCACTCCTACAAGCATGGGTTCACGAAGCACAAAATAATAAACAACAATTTGTTTTAGGATTGAATTTTATTCTTTCATTAAATGGTAGCATAACTTTAGGGAAAGACATTGTCGCTAGAAATAAAAGAACATCATTTTTAGAGACTAATAAATCAGCGTTTGCGTGTGCAAAGCGTGGTAGCACCGTAGTAAATTTTAGCGGGTTCGATTGAACAGAAGAAGAATTACAAAATCTACTAGAGGATTTAGATTTAGAATAACCATTAGAATATGGAGACCTCAAAGACATCTTAGAGACAGAAGAAGAACGGTATAATTTAGAGGAAGCATTAAAAGCAGCAGAAGATAAAAAATTAGAGAGATTAATAATTATAGCAGAAGAGACACAAGTTCTAGGGGAAGATCCAATAAAATACTGGGATAGAAAAAATACATAGCCAAACTAGAGTTGAAGAATCTGGAGTACATAACTAAAATTGCACAAATAGAGTACACCCCATTAGATATAGAGGAATTTAGAAAATAGATTAAAGAATTGTTAGAGTTAGAAGTAATTAGGAGATTAGCTTGCCCCCATAGAAGTACAGCATTTTTAGTTAGAAACCGTAGTGAAATAAAAAGAGGTAAAGCTAGAATGGTCATAAATTATAAGAGACTCAATAATAATACAGTAGATGATAGCTATAAAATTCCAGATAAAGTTATGTTGATAAATAGAATACAGGATAGAAAATTTTTTAGTAAATGTGATTGTAAAAGTGGATTCTAGCAAGTAAGGATGGAAGAGGAATCAATTGTTTGGACAGCTTTCACTTGTTCGGAAGGACACTTTGAGTCACTTGTTATACTTTTTGGGTTGAAAAACACGCCTTCAATCTTTCAATGAAAAATGGATTTAATTTTTAATAAATATTCTTTTATTCTTGTGTATACAGATGATATTTTAGTTTTTTCAAAAAATATAGAAGAACATTACAAACATTTAGAGATAGTTTTTAAAGAATTTTTAAATAATGGAATAATAATTTCAATGAAAAAGATGGAACTTTGTAAAGAATGCATAGAGTTTTTAGGAATGAAAATAGGAAAGGGAAAAATTAGTTTGCAGCCACACGTAGTTAGAAAGATTTTAGAGTTCCCAGATAAATTAGAAGATTTAAAGCAATTACAAATGTTTTTGGGGATTTTAAATTGTGCTAGGATAAGTTGTTAGAGATATTTTAATATAGAGGATAATAAAATAGTACAAAAAATTAAAGAAAAAGTTAGAGAACTTTCAGATCTAACCTTACCATTAGAGACACAATACAAAATTGTAGACGTAGATGCAAGCGAATAAGGATCGGGAGCAATTTTGCTATGCAAAGATAATGAATTCGAACCAAAAAATAGAGAAAAAATCTGTAGATATAATAGCGAAAAATTAATATAAAGAAAAAGGACTAACCAGTTTAGATTATGAAGTTTTAGGAGTAATTAATGCATTATATAGTTTTAGATTATTTTTAAATAGAGAATTTACTATTAGAACGGATTGTCAGGCAAGAGTGAGGTTTTATAATAAAATGAATGAAAAGAAAATAAGTAGTAAGAGACAGATTAATTTCTTAAATGCCATAGAGGGTAATAGCTACAGGCCAAAATTCGAGCATATTACAGGTAAAGATAACTATTTAGTGGATTTATTATCTAGAAAACTAACAATTTCTTCTTGATTACAGGTGGTGTATAATTAAGGAAAGGCACCAGCAACCAAAGTTGCCGGTGGAACTATGAGATTTGGTGATCTGGAACTCAATATGTTTTCCGAATGAAATTTTTCGAACCAAGCAATCACATGTAATGCAAAAATAATAATATCAGAGAATAATGAGGAAACCCTACAAGGAGAAAAACTTCAATTACAAATCTCACTATCAATAGATTACAATATGTTACTTGAATCCACTCTACGATTAACTCACCCAAATTTTTTGCAAATCTTTCTCGAGTCACTCAACAAATTCTACAAGCAGGCTTTCTGTTTCACACAGAAAGTAAAAAAAAGAATACAAAGAAAAATAAGAGAAAGATTGTTACGCTTACCAAAAAAAATTATTTTTCTCAAAAGACTTTATAATATGTCCCTTCAATTTCCTTCAATTTTTTTATATTGTACATTAAGCTTGAGTGTATATATATAAACTTACAAATTCTTATTCCAATTAGGACTCAAATATATACATATATTTCTTAAAAAAAATAAAATCTTCCACAAAATAATTTGCTTGAACTATCGTGCTCTCATCGGTCAAACTACGGGGTCTACTGGAATCCGTTCTGGGGCTAAAAATCAACATCGGCGAACCCTCGTGCATCCCGCGAGCTCGTAGCGCTAATGTGGCACAGCCGCGCACTTCCTGCAATGCGTACAAGAATTTTCCATGTGTTTCCTAATCCGTGTAATCTTCTTCTTCACTCTTAGTTGGACTTGGATTGCAATATTGTGGTTGTGGTCATTTGGAAACTTGCCAATTTGAAAAATCTTTAATTTAGGAAACATACAAATCTTCTCCTCTCTTCAATTTAAGAAATATTCAAATTTGCGATGTTTAATTTAAGATTTTATGTGAATTTGCTATTATAAAACCTTACAGTTTCCCCCTTGATAATTCCGTATCAAAATTTAAATTAAATTTCAAAATAAATCTGCAACACTTAAACAAATGCATCAAGGCATCATATGGCAAAAATTTTCAAATAACATTCAAGATCAAATTTCAAGTTCAAGTTTCAAGATTATAGAACCACAAAATATTAAAATAAACTCATAAAATTTGAAATTTTCTATTCTCTCTTTTTTATATGAATTGACGAGTTCTCAAAATCATAAAGAAAAAAATGGATCAAAAAAAGCCAATGCCTTCCCTGCGAACCTCTTATGAAATTCTTATAGGGCCAATTTTGTGTAAAAAAAACTAAACTTAAAAAATAGATAGGGAAGTTTACCAAATAGATTAAAGAAATTGAATTTCACCTATATCCAAATATGTAAATCAAGATACCAATCATTATAAATTTAAAAGAACAAAAATTCAATAAAGCAAAACTATGAGTGTCCAAAACTCTTTATCTCCTCACGAGGTCAAAGAGATAATGACTTCCAGAGCTTTCTTTTTCCCGAACCAATTCATTACTCCAGTACCAGAAGGTGTCCAAAAACATATCTTTTGATTAATGGAAAAATCTTTCTTAAATAAAATGGAAAAAGTTTAGCAATTTTTTAAGAAGATTTTAATTAGACAAATCACAGTTCCTAGCATGACAATTCTTTAAGAAACCAGTTATCTCACAGTAGAGAGATAGGTTGAATGCCCTAAACAATTGGAAACTTGCAATTAAGTACCATTGGAAACTTGCAATGAAGTACCATTGGAAAGGCAGGATTGTACGTGTCAACTTCAGGCTTGGTTTGGGAAGAAACATACCTGGCTTATTTTTAGCGAGTTAATAACTAACTAAAAATAAGCTACCTATTTTTATGTTTGAAAAGAAAAAAAAATAGCTTTTTCTTAGGTGAATTTTAAGTTTTGGTTAAATTGACATTTTTATCTTTTAAAATTGAAAAAAAAATTAAAATATAAAAAGGTAAATTTAGTCGACTACTGTAACAACTATTAATTAGTAGTTATTGTAGCAACTACTAGCTTAGGATGCCAAACGAAACCTCAGTACAACATTAGGAGAGCCAGACTAGACTTAAGAGTTTTATCAGCCAGCCCAGCTAGAGGAAAACTTAATTCGTACTCCTCAAACTCTCTTATGGACTTTGGGATGGTTGACTATATTCTCTTTTTAGAACCGGAGCAAACAGATCGTTTTGGAAGGAAATTTGCCTATTCCATCCTAAAAGTTTTTGAAATAGGGAGAATTCAGGTAACAGTAACAATTGACTCAACTCCGCCAGAACAAAACAGAGGTGGCATAATTCTAGCCTAGCATTACATTTATATTAGGGGATTGATAGCCAAAACTGCAATATATTCGAATATGATAATTTAAGTGGAACGGTATCGTTTTAAATAAAAATGAACCAAACGGCACTGTTTTGAAGGACTGCAGCAGCTGTAATTGCCCCCTATTGTAGTCTCCGAGTTGTCAAACAAATTCTGAAAAAGGAAAAGTTTACGTGATTTTTTATGTTAGTTCAAAGATAATGCTTAGATCGTTAGATTAAAGATTAATGGTTAAATTGTATTTATATTTTTTAATTAAAAATAAGTGTCAATGAACTCATTTGTAACTCTACAAAACTCTATAAAATATTATAAATCTTTATAGAATTAAAATTTTTTACTCATTACATACTATAATTTTTACAAATTTATACTAATTTTTTGCTTCCACTAAGTCCATTAAATTTTAATCTAACAATTGAAACAACGCTATGCCTTTACTGACATCGAAAACGATGTCAGCTCTTCGAATTCCAAATTTCCTTCACGTGTTTGGAGTAGAGCTTCAGTGACTAAATAGTACCGAAAATGTAAAACACAATTTTGTCCTCAATAAAAATATTTTTTTATTAATAATCTAGCAACCAAATAATTGAAAACCAAGCCAAACAACAATAATAATTAAAACCAAAATCACCCTGGAGCCACATTACACTGCCGTTATCCCTTTTGGCCAAACAATCAATATAACACTATAAGAAATATAAATTTTAGTAATAAAATAATTTATATCTATAAAATTTATATATATGTGTTGTTTTCATAGAATAATCATAATAGATGTGAAATTAAAATTACAAAACGATAACAATTATTTTTGTCAGAGGTTCTTATATTTTTAACGATCTCACTAATTCATTGTACATAAAATAGTAAAATTAGTGATAAAATTATTAGTAATGAAGTTTGTCTCATCACTAAAAACAAACTTTTAGTATTGGATGAATTCCAATGGCAATATTGCATAGGGGTAATTATAGTTTATACATTAGAGTTTGGTCAAAATGTACGTAATTTATTTTTTATTTAAAAATTAATTGATAATTTGTTTTTGAATTGAATTAAAATGAAAAATTAATAAAATCTATTAGGCTTGTGTCTCACTTTTGTAGGACAAAAGATTTCTATAAAATTTAGCAAATAAAAATACACTTCTATCTATTTTTATGTTAAAAATGAATTATTTTTTTATTCAGTTTTTAAAAGGACTTAACATAAAATTCATAAATAAATTTTTCTTTATTTATTTAACAATGCCTTTTGCCCAATCATAGATACAAATTTAATTAAATTTAATAGATTTTTTCAATTTTGTATTTGAATCCAAATTACAAAAAAATCACGTGTTAACTTTAAATTAGAAGGGATCATGTGATTTTAGATAAAAATCCATAGGAGTACTAAAATGTAATTACTTTTATTACATACTAAAAATATTTTTAATATTAATTTATTATCACTCAACTTCTTGCATGTAGTGATGGGGATAAACATGGTAGATGGAGTTTGGTTTGCTAAAGAAAAAAAAAAAAAAACCAAAAAAAAAAAAACTATAAGTTAGTATAAAAATAACACATGATAAAATTTGGTTGAAAAGTTAGATAAAGTTAAATTTTTTTTGATAATTTTAGGGATAAAAAAAATCATTTTAGGTGCTTAAATAATGTTCATTTCACATAAATAATCACATGATATGTTAGATTTTTACCAACCTAAAAAATTTTCATGACGCATTTGGAACACGGCTTTTGTGATTAAATAGTACGAAAGATGCAGAAGACAATTTTACTCGTTTTAAACTATATTTTTGCTAATTAATAATCTAACCAACCAACTGAATAAAAATAAAAGCAAACAACAATAATAATTAGAAAAACTTAGTCATTAAACAATTTATTATTAAAATAAAAATTTTTTTTAGTGATATATTCTATTTTCGTAAAATTGTCACAATATGCATGAAAATTAAAAATGTAAATTATATTTGGAAACTAATGAAACATGTTATATCTTTTTTTTTTCTTTTCTCTTTTATTTTAAGTTTTTTTTTTCTTTTTTCTCACTAGAAAAAAATGAGCATAGCTTGCCTCTCGATTAATAGGTCATCGAGGATAACACAAGATGAGAAGGCTACAAAAGAAACGGATGGATAGGTACAGAAGTTGACTATTTTGGGTTGAGAATTTTCAGTTGTTTAGCACATATGCATATTTCTAATTATGAGCAATTTAAGCTTAATCTAAAGTCGCGAACAGTATATTTTTCTCATGTATAAGAAAGGAATAAAGAAATATAATTTATGGGATCCTACAATCAACAAGATAGTGATCAATAGAGACGTAGTATTAGATGAGAAATCTATATTATAGAGTATTCAGTCATAAGAGGAGTAGAAGCTAGAAAGTTTTAATAACAACAAGCAAGTGGTGCAGGTAGAGATAGAGAGTCTAGCTAAGGACATCTCTATTCAGAGTATAGAGACTTATAGTTCAAAGGAGCAAACTTTCAGTTCAAGTGAGTAATAACACCAAAGTATAGGTTCACGGTGGACTAAACGTACTATCAAACCACTGATTAGGTATAGTTTTGAAGAATTAGTTTCTTATGCACTTATTACCAATAGGATCTAGTTACTTTGTAGCAGGTTATCAGTGGTCAGGAGAAGAGGAATAGGATGAAGATTGTGGTGGAAGAAATGGAGTCTCTGCATAAGAGCAAGACATAAGAGTTTGTGGAGTTTCTAGAAAAGAGAGTGGGCAATAGGATGCAAATCAACATTCAAACACATGGAAGCAACTTCAAAGAAAAGAGGTAAATGATTTAGTGATCACTTAGTAGTGAAGAGATACTCATAAAGGAGATTAACTTTGATAATATCTTTTCCCTAGTGGTCACACACACTTCTGTTGAACTGATGGTAGACTTGGTAGCAAAGTTTCACGTAGAGCTAGAACAGATGGACTTAAAAATAGAGTTTTACTTCATGGTGATTTGGAGCAAGGTCTTTTAAATGGAGCAATTGGAGGGGTTTTCAGAATGGGGGTAGGAGTAATTAGTTCGCAAATTAAGGAAGTCACTTTATGGGTTAAAGTAGTTTTAATGAAAATATTACAAGCGATTCGACTTCTTTATGATAAAAATAGGTTACAAACAATGTACGTATGACTATTATATTTATGTTAATGCCTTGATGATGGTTCATTTATTTATCTACCATTGTATGCAGATGATATGTTAATTTCTGCTAAAAGTATTATTGAGGTCAACAAACTAAAGGCTTTGTTAAGCAAGGATATTGAATAAAAGATTTAAGTGTGGCTAAGAAAATTCTTAGAATAGAGATTCGTAGTGATAGAGGCTCAAAGAGATTGTGGTTATCTCATGGAGGTTATGTAAAGAAGACTCAAGGAGATTGTGGTTATCTTAGTGGGAGCACCTTTGGGGAGTTTCTTTAGACTGTTTATAAGTTAGTGCCCGAAATTCAAAAATGAAATCAGTGATATGGAGTCGGTTCCATATGCTAATGCAATTGGGTGCCTCATGTATGTGATAGTTTGTACCATGCCAAATTCAATTATTATGGTGTGCATGTTTATAGCTTATCCTAAGAGACAACATTAGAGTGTAGTCAAAGAATCTTTAGATACTTGTGGGGTACCATAAGTATGGCATCGTGTTAAGTAAACAGCTAGATAAGCCATGGGGACTGTGCAAGGGACTTGGATGATAGGAGGTCAACTACTGATTATGTATCTAATCTTGCAGGCGAGCCTATTTATTGGAGGTCTGTGATTCAGTCTCTTGTTACTCTTTTTACAACTAAAGCAAAGTATAAGATAGTGGCCAAGCCTGCTCTAATTAATAAGATAATAACCATGGAAAGGGACATAACTGAGACAAAGATTGAGTAAAAAGCCATTAAAGATGGAGTTTTGGGCTGCAGTAGGATAGTGGCAATAGGAAGAGGCAGTGCAGTAGTTTCTCGGTCCCAATGACTTAACATTCTCTGTTGAGCAATGTTATACCATCACAGTCTAGAGTTTTTGGAATTTTATCTTAGAAGATAATTACTCATTTTCACAGTAGGCAGCCAGGCCATAAGAGTTATGAGTGCCCACAGGAAGTGGAGTAGCTAGATAGAAGGTAGTGGCACATAGGAGACTAGATAGTATTTGAGTCTATTACTCTTGTAGCCAATAGGGCCATGTGTAGAGGTTTTGTCCATAAGGATAGAGTAGTATAGGACAATAGATAGCCTAGTCAGTCCAGGGTAGTTGGTTGTTAACTTCTCACTCTATTCAATATCCGCAACAACAGTAGGTGGCTTCTTAGGGGAATGTGCAAAGTGGGGTATAGTAACAATAATAGATGGGCGCCTAGCAGGGGCAGAGTAGAATTTTCACTGTGGCACAATAGGAGGAGCTAGCAGAGTCGATGGTCACCAGAGGTACATTTCTTATTTATGTTTCTAGTAGTAAAATACTCATTGATGTAGGGACATCTCATTGATTTATAACTACATCTTTTGCTACTGCATTGAAATTGGAGGTGCAGTAATTGGTTTTGCCTTTGTGTGTTGAGACACTGATTGCGGGTTTATCCTTGTAGACACGAGTGCATACGAATTGCGAATTGATCACTAAGGATGGGACAGATTAATAATCGGGGACTATCAATTTTTGTTTGACTAGATCATACTAGAGATAACAAAATGTCATCTCAATTTGAGTCGTAGATAAAGACACTTTCAAAATTAAGATAAGTAACACGTTCAACAAACACAATGCAGTTAGTTTGTCCAATGAAAAATGAATTAGTAACACATAAGAAAATAAATCCATTCTTATACAGAATAGGTTTTCAACATAAGTTGAATCATCCATTTGGATGCAGTGAAATGGAAAGAAAAGAAAAGAAGAAAAAAGTTAGAATCTATTATTTGTTTGTGAGTTTTTTTTAAAGGAAAAATGAAAAGAAATGAGAAGAAAAGCGAGTTCTAAAATTTTAGAAATTCTATCCTTCAAAAATGGGTGAAAAATAGAGAGAAGAGAAAAGTGAATTAATAAAATTTTTTAAGATGATATATTTATCCATAAAATAAAGGATAAGAAAAAAAATTACAAACATATCCTAGGGTTAAGTGAATTGACAATCTCTTAATTCCTTAGAGGATTTTATGGTAAAATAAAGTATACAATTTCTTTTTCTTTTATTTCTTCTCAACTCGCAAACAAAGAGAAATAAAGTTATTATCCTTTTTTTTAACTATAAATAAAAAGAAAATATTATTATTTCTTTTCTTTTATCTTTTCTCCTAACTAATGTTTTATTTTTTTTTTTAATTTTTTCTCTCCTAAATTCATAAACAGAACCCTTGGTTTCTAGTAAGTGCTTATTTATTGACACATTACGAAAGTTTTTTTATTTTATTTTTATAACTTCTCTAAATTTTTGTCAATCAAAATTTTATTTTATCTATTTTTAAGATTACTTAAAAAATTTTCAATCAAATTTAAAAAATTCTATTTTAAAATTAAAAAATTACAAAATGAACTACGTATTTTGTATCTAATAGTGAAATAGAACATCTGTTAATTCTACTAAATCAAATTTTAAGGATTCGAGTCATCTAGCTACCTTAATCCCTAATAAAACGTAACAAAATGTTTGGGTTTGTATAGGACAAATTAATAGTTATAACATTGGAACCCTTGAATCACCACATACATAAATTATAATTTTTGTTCCATATGATAAGGCTAAGAGACTCACGGGTTTGAGAATGAATTTGTCGCGTTAAAGTCGTCGTTATAAAAGACGACTTATCGTGCAAAAACGTAATTTCAGTTTCATAATAGACTAAAATATTACACTATCACATATGACAATTGTTGGAATTAATTAATTATTAATTCCCATAATTAGTGTCCAAATTAAGATGGTCCATATAAGAATCCAAATTTGACAAAGATTTATTTAGAAAGTCATTATTAGTAAAAGATTGTGAGTTAGTTTCCTGACCAATTTCTACTTTGATAGACGGTAGAGATTAAGGGATTACTTAAGAAATTGGGACTTCTCTTAACCTGTAAATAGTGGATGAATTCCATCAATTCAGAAATATTAAATTACAACACATTAGGGTTTTATAGGGCAAGAGGAAGAAATTAAAATTTCCAAAGGGTTTTATTTTTGTTGAAGCAGAAGCTTCAAGAACAATATTTTGTGGTAACTTTCCTCATTCTGATTTTCATTAACAGTGGCTCAAGGTATGTGTTTTTTGCTATATTATGTGAGTTAAGACAAAAAATGTGAATATCATGAAGATCTAGATCCTGTATATTTAGTTAAATATTATGTGTAAATTTAGTTACAAACTTATATATGGTATCAGAGCTCGTATTTATGATCCCGTGATATTCCATTATGATATTGCTACTAAATGAATTCTTATGCATAATAAATAAATACATGTATATATTTATTTAATTAAAGTTTTGGCAATTATATTGTAGGTGGTTGACATTTAAATCACTTTACCTAGGAGTTAGTACGATTATGACATGCTCTAGTTTATACAAGCAAGGTTTTAATTAGTATACTTTGTAAGGTACGACTATCTTTGATGCATGCTTGCGTAGCTATTTTTGGCTATCATGTGTATTATTATTATAGAATAATTGTCTTTTTTATCCCTTATACTTAATGTTAAAATTACTTACACTCCTTAAATTTTAAAAACTTACCTTTGTATCCCTTATATTTTGGTTAAAATAAAGTTGTAAACGGCGTTAAATTTTCAAGTGAAAAGACAAATACTCATTAAAAACTAAATAGAATCAGGGGGTTTAAGTGTAGATAATATAAAATATAGTGGGTATAAATGTAATTTTTGAAATTACTTCGAGTCAAAACTGTTATGTTTAAAGTACAGGAAATGTAAAAGTAAGTTTTTAAAGTTCAGTTGGTGTAAATAATTTTTTACCTTAAGTACAAAGGTAAAAAAGAAATTACTCCTATTATTATTATTTATGAAGCTGTTATTTGTACAATAGTTATTTGAATACAAAATCATGATTATTTTGATTAAAAAATAAGTATATTACAATATTTTGCACACTGACAGGATAATGATTACTGATTCTTATTGCACTCATCAAGCTTACGACTAAAGAAACAAGCACTATTTATGGAATTGTTGATAAATTGAATGACATAATTGTAATAATAGATTCAGTTAATTTATGAATATTTTTTCCATCAATTTTTTTCAATTGATTTATTGATCAATTAAATGAATTAATTATTTTAGCCATCATTATTGATTCTAATATTCACATTATATAAAAAAAAAAAGAATAGTTTGGTGTTTATCATAGTGCTCCAATCATTATTGTGAATATTAACTTTATGACTGTATTTAATTCTACTAACTAGATTAAATATTCACCATAGTGTTTTTAATCTATTGTTATAAATATTAGATTACTAATTTTTTATTTACACCATGTATGTTTTGATTGCCCACATGCTTAGATATGATGGTGAATATTAGGTTGTTGATATTTTAATTATTGTTTACTCAATTATATAATTTGGTTAACCGCACATCTAATTATATTGATTGAATAATTGTTATAGGTTGATAAATTATTTTATTAGGAAAATATAGGATATTCACATATGCCATATTTTTTTTTAAATAATATATCACCTAATTAAATGTCCTTAAATAACAATATCTTATTATTACTTTGCATAATTGTTTGTTATGTGTTGTTATAAATCAAATTGACATGTGAGTATATTCAATAAAATTGCAATACCAAATCCTGTTACACTTTTTCCCAAGCCTTAAACATCCCCAGATTTGATAGTTCTAATTTTTTAAGTAGCATAAACAAGTCTGGTTAGTTTGAGAGTTATAGACCTTGATACGAGTCTTCTCATAAATGAACTTGTTGCTATTACTGATAAAAGCAATGAGACAGGAAGGCCATTCATATGGTATGGTCTAAATCCAATTGGCTGAGCTTAATGATTTTGTGCATGACCATTGCTGCAAATATTAAAACATTTCTCCCTAAGATGAATAATGCTAAGGAATATCTTAATAATGTTAATGAACATTTTTGATGTGTTGACAAATCACTTGGTAGAAAACTTACAGCTGAACTAACCATTATGCATTTTGATGGTAGGCATACCATGAATGAACATATTATTGAGATGACCAATCCGCTTGTAAAATCAAAGACTTTAGGCATGACTGTGAATGAATCTTTTCTTTTCTAATTTGTCCTAAATTCTGTACCTCCAGAATATGGATCTTTTCAAATCAATTATTACTACACTATTAAGTATATGTGGAATGTAAATGAGTTGCAAAGTATGTTGGTCTAAGAAGAAGGATGGCTTAAGTAGCAAAATGATCATGTGGCACACCTAATGGTGAAATGTGAGTTAGAAAGAAGAAAATTAGAAAAGGCATTAAGCATGGCCAATCCAAGCAAGATGGATTTGATCAATCTGCCTTTAAGAAAGAAAAGAAAAATGATAAGTACCACTTTTGCAAAAAAAGTAGACACTTTCAGAAATATTACCTAAAATGTAAGGCATGGTTCAAAAAGAAGGTAAGTTTACGGGTTTAATATGTTTCGAATCTAAACCAATTAATGTTCCTTCTAATACTTGATGAATTGCTTCTAGTTCAAGTACTCATGTTTCAAACTAGATGTAGATACCTTACAACCTAGGCCAACAGCCCTAGTTGAATCTGTTGGAGCATTTCGCTTACTACTAGTGGATTTTTCATTTGAATTCAACAACGCTTTCAGTTTACTTAAGAATTCTTAGCTTATTAGTTGTGGTATTTTAGTGAATGACTTATATCAAATTAACTTGACCCCCCATTTTTTCTCTTTCTTCATACATTGCATCATAATAATGAAATTAAACGTAGCTCATCTGATGAGCGCTCATCTTACTTGTAGCATAAGAGATTAAGGCACATATCTAGGAAAAGAATGGAGAGATTAATAAAGGAAGAAATTCTCCCAAATTTATATTGGGCTATTTTTGTTATGTGTGTAGATTGTATTAAAGGTAAACAGACCAAATATCAAATAAATGAGTCACATGAAGCACCCAACATCTAAAAATAATACATACAAACATATATGGAACTTTTGATGTTCCATCTTTTGGTGGAGAAAAATACTTCATTATCTTTATTGATGATTTTTAACATTATTGCTACTTATATTTGCTATATGATAAATCTCAGTCTGTTAATGTTATTGAGATCTACATAACTGAAGTTGAAAGACAATTAGATAAAAAGGTAAAAATTATTAGATTTGATCATGGTGGTGAATTGTATGATACATATGATAAAATGGGGTCGCATCCCAAGCCTTCTACCAAACTCTTTGAACGTTTAGGTATTTGTACACAATACACAATGTTAGGTGAACCTTGGCAGAATGGTGTAGCCGAAAGGCACAATCGTACCCTTATGGGTATGGTTAAGAGCATGATGAATAATACAAAATTATTTGTATCTTTGTGGATGCATGCTACTGCTGTGTATGTCTTAAGTAAGGCTCCTAGTAAAGCGGGTCCAAAGACATTTTTTAAACTGTGGAAATGATAGAAACCCAGTTTGAGACATTTGCATGTTTAGGGTTGCCTAGTAGAAGCAAAAATCTATAATCCATATAAAAAGAAATTAGATCCAAGAACAATTACTTGTTTCTTTATTAGGTATCTAGAAAGAAAAAGAATATAGATTTTACTGTCCTAACCATACTACAAGAGTTTTTGAAATTAAAAATGTCAAATTCATTGAGAATGGTAAAGTTAGTGGGAGTGGTAATGTTAGGAATACAATCATTCAAGAAATCAAAGTACACTTTCCCTTACCCCTGATCTATAATAGTTTTATTATTCCTAATGATGTTGATTCAGTCAATAATAATGAATAACAAATGAATGATCAACAACATAAAAATTTCTATAGTGAGACTGTAACTAATGACTATTATAAATGCACCACAAGAAGTAGCATTAAGAAGATCTCACAGAAATGGGAAAGATACAATTTTAGATGACTATATAGTGTATTTACAAGAATCTGAGTATAATGTTGGGGACACTGATGATCCGATTATATACACGGAAGCTATTAATAGCAATGATTCTACTAAATGGATTGATGTCATGAATGACGAGATAAAACCTATAAGCTTCAACAAGGTTTGGGAGTTAGTTGAATTACTTAAAAGGAATGAGTGTCTTGTGTAAATGAATTTTTAAAACCAAATGCAATTCAAAGTGTAATATCGAATGACATAAAGTTAGACTTGTAGCCAAAGGTTTTAATCAATAAGAAGGCATTTATTATAATGAGACCTTCTTTCATATATAAAATGACTCATTAAGAATCATTTTAGTATTGGTAGCTCATTTTGATCTAGAACTGCACCAGATAGATATAAAGACTACTTTCTTAAATGGGAGTTTAGAAGAAGAAGTCTATATGGCACAACCAGAAGGCTTCATAAAAGAATAAAATGAAAGCATTGTCTGTTAAAGAAGTCAATGTATGGACTTAAACAGGCTTCTATCTAACGGTATCTTAAGTTTTATAATACTATTACTTCATTTGGGTTTAAGTATATACCTAAAGATTCTTAAGGGCAAATTTCTGTCTTTAGTAGTACACATTGATGACTTACGTATAACTAGAAGTTATCTTGGTTTACTATGAGAAACTAAGGATTTTTTTTTTTTTTTTTTTGAAAACACTTTGAATTGAAGAATATGAGAGAAGCATCCTTTGTGATAGGAATAGAAATATTCCGAGATATATCACGTGGAATATTAAGATTGTCTAAGAAAGTCTACATTAATAAAGTTTAGAAAGGTTTAATATGCATGATTGTGATTACACCGTTGTTCTAATTTAGAAGGGAAACAAGTTCAGTTTAGGTTAATATCCCCAAAATGAATTGGAACGTACGAGTATGAAAGATATTCCTTATACTTTTATTGTTAGGAGTTCAATGTGTGCACAGGTTTGCACTAAGCCAAATTTTAGTTTTGTTATTGGGATGTTAGACAGATACCAAGTAAACCAGGGGCTTGATGGAAAGCTGCAAATAATGTCTTAAGATACTTGCAAGGGATAACGAATTATATGAATGCATTTAGGAGGACCAATTATCTTGAGGTTGTTTGTTATTTATACTCAGATTTTAAAGGATGTGTTGGTACATAATGGGTAGAGCACTTTTCATTATATTTTTCATTCTTGCAGGAGGGGCTATTTTTATAGAAGAATGCTAAGAGTTATTGTATCATCAACCATGGAGACTGAGTTTGTTGTCTACATTGAGGCTATAAATCACGGGTTATGGCTGCAAAGTTTTATTTTAGGATTAGAAGTTATGGATTCTATTTCTAAGCGCTAAAAATTTACTATGATATTGTTACAGTAGTTTTCTTTTTGAAGAATGATAGGTGTACTAACACAGCTAAGAATATTAAGTTAAAATATCTGTCTGTTAAAGAAGTTCAGAAATAATGAATGTCAATTGCAGACATTAATACGAGTGTTAACATAGGAGATTCACTTACAAAAGGGTTATCTTCAAAGACATTTTTGCAGTATGCTAAAAAAATAGGTCTTGAAAGTAGTAAATAAATTAATTTATTTGAGGGTTGCTTAGTGCTTGTCCACTTGACATTACGTTTTGATATCTATTAAAAATTTTTTGAATTTATGAATTTCTGTCTTGCAATATTTGTTTAAATGCATGCGAATTGTTTAATAAGACAGAAATAGTCCTTTAGAGAGGACATTATAGGACCATTAACAATAACTTACCTTATAGACCTTATTAAATAAGTCGTTAATGGCGTAGTACATAAAAGGAACCATACTCTTAAATTAGTATGGAATTGCCACGATTCTCATTAATGTTTTATTTAATTGAAGTAGGCCATTAAGATGACTATTCTAATGTTATTGCACGACTTATATTTCCTGTACTAAATTATGACTATAGGATTGTTATGGGAATCAAGTGGGAGACTATTTGGAATTAATTAATTGTTAATTCTCATAATTAATGTCCTAATTAAGGTGGTCCTTATAAGAATCCAAATTTGATAAAAATTTATTTAGAAAGTTATTATTGGCAAAAGATTATGAGTTAATTTACTAACCAATTTCTACTTTGATGGACGGTAGATATTAAAGGATTAATTAGGAAATTGGATCATCTCTCTCTATATATAAATAGTGAATGAATTTCATCCATTTATGCACATTAAATAACAAAACATTAGGGTCTTATAAGGTAAGAGAGAGAAATTCAAATTTCTAAAGGGTTTTATTTTTGTTGACGCTAAAGATTCAAGAACAATATTTTAAGGTAACTTTTTGCATTAACATTTTTGTTAGTAGTGGCTCAAGATATGTGTTATTGACTATATTATGTAAGTTAGGACAAAATATGTGAATATCATGAAGATCCAGATCCTTTATATTTAACTAAATATTATGTGTAAATTTAATTATAAACTTATAACGACTTCTAGTCAGAATACACTTTTCAAAATGACGATTTTAGTGATGACTTATGCATGAAAATCATTTTTTAACTGACTTATTTGAGAAATTCATACTTTCAAATGAATGTAATGACCATATCCCTCCTCAGTTCTTAATTTTATTCTTACTATTTGTATTACTCAGAATAAAAAAAATTAAAAATAAAATAAAATGTCAGAATTTGAACTGAGATTTCCTAGCCATAAAATATAGGAATACATGCAAAATATGATCTAGAAAATTCTTTACTGCACAAAATGTGATTTAGAAAATAAAAATGTTAATTTGAGCTTTCCATTCCTCCCACGCAAAGGCAACAAATATAGATAATGGCAAAAAAAAAAAAAAAAGCAAATTAATTATAAATATTTAAGAAGAATATACAATTTACTCTCATTAAAAAAGTTGATTCCTCAATCATCCTTTACCCTAGATCGAAAAAAGAAGATTTTTTTTTCTTTTTTTGTTACTTTCTTTTCTTTTCTTTTTCATTTTTGCTTTTGTTTTTGATGATTAAGAAAAATGACAAAGGTCCAAATGAAAGCCAAATTTCATCTAAATTATTTGAGTATCACAAAAAGTGTTAGGGTTTAGAAAATAAAGCATGCATCACAACACAAGCCAATTTAAGTGATTCAGCCAACTGCCTACATCCATAGGACAAAACTGCTAGCTTCACCATTTAAAAAATTTACAACACACTCACAAACACACCTACTCTACTTCACAGTTCTTTCTCTATTTCTCACAACCCTTAACCCCGATGCATCTAGAGAACTCTATCCCATGAGAGATCTCCCTCTATCTCTGGCCACCTCGGTCGGTAATTCCCACAACATACTGTGAAACCAATGTTCATCTCTTAAATTATAGGGAAAACCAAGCTAAATTTTGCAATTGCTAAAAAGGAAAAACAACGAAACACAATCTAAAATTTTGAGGTGACAAAAAGACCAACCACCTATATATTGTGAGGTCTAAACATATATTCATATATATGTATGCATGTGTATATATATATATATATATGTAGATAAGAGAGCCACCCACATAGGTGGGCCTTTGAGCTCAATAATCACCCCCTCTACCCAACATGGGTGGGTTTGCCGTGTTAGTTACAACTTCTGCCACTCCTTGATTTGCCTCCCGTAGCAAATCTTCTTGGAGCTATCTTCTGGGATGTTTTGCCATATTTGCACATATATGGGCTACACTTCACTGTTAAGGATGTCTCCCACTGCCACTATCAGTGGCTATACCCCTAATAGTGCTTCCGTTGTAGATACAACACCTCCTCGTCCAAGGTGCCTACACTCTATCGTCTGAGTGCTCTGCATTAGCTATGCTAATCATAGCTGGAATATAGCTTGTGCAATGCTTCTTTCCGTCGTTGCCTTTTGTCCTATCTTCGAGTAACTGCACTCTTTCACCTGGGGTACTCCACAAAGCCATCATGCTTCGTTATCATCTATTGTCTTAACAATCCTGCACTTCTTAGAATTTCCACAGCATCACTTCTATGCTCCATTTTGTCACTGACAACGTACACCATCGTCTCGGTTTGGTCACCAAATGGAATCAACACTTTATCCTTACCATTAGGCAATTGCACTTCTAATCGAAATGCCTGCACTCCCTGCCCAGATGCCTTCTTTTGCACACTAACCTAGGATGCCTCACCTCCTCTCTTCAGTGTGACATGTGACCTATCTCTTTAACATTTTTTAACACTCTTCTTGGAGAGAAACCCGTTATTGATCGAGGGCCAAAGAGAAGCTCACTTCGACTAGCCATCGTCGCCGTTGTTACTGATCAACACTTCTTTTTACTTAGGGCTTTGACATGAACTTGTATAGTAATCCTTGCACCTATCGTCTTGTCAGGCCTAATTTCTTGCACAGCCTTCAACTCCATTTCGGCACTCATCTACCATTATTGGGCCCATCTAATACTCTTGTGCCAATTTCCATGTGTGTCTGTGCAACAATGCATCATCTATTCACTATGCCTAATTGTACTACCGGACTTGTGTCTGACAGTAAGTTTTAATTGCCAACATTCTCCTCTAGCATGTACAATACCAATCCACCTTTTTTGCAGCTTGACAGCATCACTATTGAAGTTTGACAGTATCTCTGCTTTGGTGATTGGCTTTTGTCTTGGGCAACTTCGCACGTGCATACCTTGATTTTTTAGAAATCTTATTTTAGAACTCGTATCGTTGAAACCACCTGACTATCTTCCCATGTTGTTGTCTTCACCTTTCAGCTTCCTCGGGTTTTCCTCCTTCACATCTGCAAACTTGACACCCTCTACAATCTAAGGGTCATCCACATCCTTTGCATAAAGGAGTACTTTTCATTCAAGGTGTCTCCATGGTTGCTCACAGTATCCACACATGCTTACTGTAGACTCTGCTATCTTCATGTCATACATCTTAAAAGTGAACTCTTCTGAATCTGATCTCACAAATGGATCTAGAATGCTAAAAAATCTTAGAAAGGATATCATTAAAAAATTAAAATACTTTATGGGCTAAAATGTAATTTTTCACAATTTTTGGAGCAAAATTGCAATTACCCAAAATCAGGATTATTTTGTAATAATCCAAAACTTTTAGGGCTAATCTGAAATTTTAAAAATTATTGGGGTCAAAAGTTTCCAAAATGTTTTGGGCCACTTTATAATTATACAAAGCATTTGGGGCGGTATTGTAAAATCTGATACATGTTGTAAAAGCAGCTTCACACCAACTGATGCTTTTTTTTTTAATTTATATTTTTCTTTGTAGGATATATATTTATTTTAAGGGTAAATTGCACTTGGACCCTCTAAACATTTGCGTAATTATACATAGATCCCTTCGACATTTAAAAATTACATTAACCTCTCTTATTTTAAAATATTTGTAACAAATACCCCCTTTTGTTAAAATTCCCCATGACATCATAAATTTCTCAGGCGTAAAGTCAAATATACCCCTCGCATTAGTTGAAGGGTATTCAACCCCCATCAGTTCACATTTACTCGACCTACTAACCTGTAAGTGTAAACCCTTTCTCTCCACCACTTATCTTCCCCAACCATTTTCTAAGGTTTCGCTAAAACCACTAACTTCACAGGTAGTGGATCATAGAGAGTCGCCAAGTTACAAGTATGTCCATCTTTCTTCGCCTTACGACCTTGACTTTTATATTTGACTTCTGATTTGAGTCTTGGTTTTCTGTTATTGGATTATATATTGATTTAAGCATAAGTTTCTTCTTGTTGTTCTTGTATGAACAGATCATATTGTATCTTCTCGTTGTTCTAGAAACAACTAGGGTTAGGCTTTGCACTTACAGGTATGTCTTTCTTCATTTACCGATTTAATGATTTGGGAAGTTTTGTAATTTTGGGGGTTGTTCTAGGGTCAAGGGATATATTTTAGATTTGGGTTTGAGTTTTCTTGTATTTTGTTTTAGGGTTTTTATTGGGTGTAATTTAGGATTAAATTTGGGTGTTTGGGTTTTGTTGAAATTTTGGGAGTTTTTCTAGGGTATACTGTTTAATTGCAAATAATATTTGATTACGATTAGTTACATATAATACTTAATTACGAATAATGATTAGATTTGGGTTTTTGTTTGGTGTAATTTAGGATTAGATTTGGGTGTTTGGGTTTTGCTGAAAATTTGGGAGTTTTTCCAGCGTGTATATATAATTGCAAATAATATTTGATCACGATTAATTACACATAATGTTCAATTACAAATAATGATTAGATTTGGATTTTTGGGTTTTGCTAGAATCTTATTTAGGGCATGATTTATGAAATCCAATAATGGTAAGATTTTTGAAATCCAATTTAAGGCATGATTTATGAAATCATTTAATTTATAAATTTAGATGTTGTATACTGGTTAATTGGAAATAATGTTTAATTACAATTAATTAGAAATAATGTTTAATTACAAACAATGATTAGATTTTTGTATGCCTCTCACCATTTGAAGTTAGTTAATTTGTTACTGTTTAATTGGAATTCAGTACATTCTATTTGAATAAATAATCTTTTCATTAATCTGATTTGAGGAAAGCTGTTGATGATGTTGAACTTCTCAATTAATACTTTTTGGTTGATAGTAACTATTATTTAAATAATTGTAGTTTTGTTTAAATAATTATAGTTTTGTGCCAATTCCTAGTGGAAATCTATAACCGAGGTTCATCTCAACATCAAGTGTAACAAGTCCAATATGCCGTGAGGTGTGGCACACACTGTTATCTTGTTTAAAACCAGAACATTGTATTTGGAACAAATTAATAAACTGGAATTTGGTTCATACTATTTGATGTTAGTTAAATAATCTTCTTATTAATCTGATTTGAGGAAAGTTGTGGGTGATGTTTAACCTCTTAGTTAATACTTTTTGGTTGATGGTAATTATTGTTTTGATAATTTTAATATTGTGCCAATTCTTAGTGGAAACCTATAACCGAGATTTGTCTCAATGTCAGGTGTAACAAGTCCAGTATTCCGTGAGGGGTGGCACATATTATTATCCTGTTTAAAACTAGAACATTGTATTTGGAACATATTAATAAATTGAAATTCAGTACATATTGTTTGATGTTAGTTAAATAATCTTCTTATAGGTAACAATGGCTCTATTGCTTCCATATTATGATGTCTCGGTGCACTATGAAGAATTAGTATTTGCAATTAGGCATCTTGATCTTGATCGATACTCTAGGTTAGATTTTATTGATGACATTTAGGAGTATGTGTTACCTGACATTCCTCCTTCTATCAGGGCTTGTGTGAAAATGTATTATAAAGTGGGGACAGTTAGATAGGATATAGATATAGACAATGACTTATTGGAAATATTTGAGATTGTTTGAAAGACTAAGATAGCCATATTCATGGAGGTTAATAATTTGGATGGGCCTTTTGAAGCAACTACTACAGGCCCACCACCAGCACAGCTTGATGAGTTTGAAAGTAAAGGTCAAGGTGAAGGTCAACAACCTCAAACAGCCATATTGTTGTTGCTTGAGGAAGCCTGAAGTAGTGCTCATGTGCCTAAGGGTGGGGGTGGGGCAAAAAAAGGGGGTTCCCTGTGCCTGAGGCTACGGTAGATTACAGTGGGGTCCCTAATCCTGAGTGTGGGACAAATTACAGTAGGGTCTCTGTGCCCGAGGTTGGGGTAGGATGCAGTGGGGGTCCCCACGCCTGCGGCTGGGGAAGATTGTAGTGGGGTCTTTGTATCTCAAGCAGGGGTAGAATGTAGTAGAATCCCTGTGCCTGAGACATGGTAAGAATGTGAAGACTTTCTTATGTCTAATTTTGAGGATGAATCCTTTTGTGAGGATAGTGCTACTGATGACACTCTTGATAGCGACAAAGTCAGTCTCTACAGTGAGCATGAGAGTGATGAAAGGTCTGGTAGAGAAGAAGACATCGGAGATGATCACATGGAAAGTTTTATTTTTGATGATCCCTTTAATACAACTCTAGATTCTAGCTTAAATATTAATCTAAAGAAAAAACTAGGGGTAATTTATGTCTAGAAAAAAAAATAAAAGATTACATTAGAGAAAGGGATGATGTTCAACGATGTTCACCACTTTAGAGACATACTTATAGATTATGTGGGTCAAGAAAGATTCAAGCTTATAAGAGACAAAAACGAGAGAACGAGGGTAATTGCCCACTGTGGTAGTGACGGCTATAAATGGCTTATTCATGCATCACCCATGAGTGATAGCACTACATATTAAATTAAGTTAATCGCTCCCTCACACAACTGTGTTGCAAAACCTAATAATTCTAAGGCTACATCAATGTGAATTGCTCAGAAAATGAAGGAAGGGTTAAGGGAGAATGCTGGTATGACGTTGGGAAGTATGCAAAGAGAACTAGTCAGAAAGTTTGGGATTAAGTGTAGTTGGATGCAAGTGTACAGAGTCAGAAAGAAAGCCATGGAAAATGCTGAGGGAAGCTTTGCAGATAATTACAAAAAGCTCCCTATATACGCAATTGAAATTCGGTGGATAAATCCTGGTAGTGTCGTAAAAATTCAATAACAAAGAGTTGCTGGCCAACCAAACCCTTGCTTTCTTTGGATTTTTGTTAGCTACGAAGTAATGATGACAGGCTTGCTAAAAAGTTGTAGACATTTTATTGGTTTAGATGGTTGCCACTTGAAAGGTCCATATGGTACGGTTCTCTTAGCAGCAATAGCACTCGATAGAGATAAAGGAATATTTCCTATTGCTTTTGAAGTGGTTGAGATTGAAAATAAAGAAAGTTGGAGCTTTTTTATGGATAATCTGTAGATTTGCATTGGGAGTGAAAAGCTATGGACATTCATGTCAGATGGCCACAAGGTATGTATATTGTTTAATTACAACTAGTACTTCATGTTCAGAAACATTATCCTTTGATTTACTATTATTTCATGTTCTAGTATTCTGTTTTACACTTTTTGTAACTATTTTACACTCTTTTTTTCACTGATTACCACATGAAGAGTTGTTAGGTTTTACAATATTACTGTTATTATGGATGGTTAATGTAAACTTACTTGATGCTGTCAATGTCCTGTTCCTTCAGTTGAGTCATTGCTTGAGTTCAATGCTGTTTAGGCCTACTTCATATTGTATTTTAACGTTGAGCAACCAATTCATGTTGTTCTTTAATGCTGAACTTTTCCCATATTTTAGGTTTTATTGAAATTTTGCCTTCATGTTGTTCTTTAATGTTGAACATTTCTGGTTTTTCCATATAATTGTAACTTTGTACTAAATTCTATAAGCAAACTATGTTAAGGGAATTGAGCTTGCAATTCGTGTGCAACTCAAAGATGATATGTGAGGCATTTATACAGTAATTTCAGACAACTTCATCTTGGCATCCAACTAAGGAGCCTCTTTTGGGCAGTTGCAAGGGCATGTAATGTAGTAGAGTTTAGGAAAGCAATGGAACAGATTCAAACTGCACACCCTGCTGCCCATGATTGGATGATGAACGTTCATCATTTGAAATGGTGGGCTAGACATAAGTTTAATCCTATTGTGAGAGTAGACTATCTTACCAATAATTTCACTGAGTCATTTAATAACTGGGTAGGTGAGTTGAGGACTAAACCAATTCTAACCTTACTTGATGGGATAAGGAGTAAGATGATGGGAAGAATTTGTGATAGGTTCCAGCAATATAGTACATAAGAGGGTGTTGTCACAAAAAACACGAGTATAAGGTTGGAAAAATGAATCAAGAGAGTCAAATGTATAATGTGGCATATATTGGTGGAGATGAGTACGAGGTACTCGATAAATAGATAAGATATGTTGTATACTTAGATAGGAAGACATGTTCCTGTGGATGGTAGGACATATTTGGTATACCTTGTAATCATGGGGCAGCATGTTTATTGTCTAAGAGAATGTGCCTAGAAAATTATTGTGACCCATTTCTCACCAAGGCCAAGTATTTGGAGACTTATGAAAGGATTATTCACGCTATTCTGGATGAATCAATGTGGGATGGTGAGGTGCTTGAGGATCCGATAGACCCTCCCAAACTATGAAGACTACCTAGAAGAGAAGAGGATGAGGCTGCTGCTGGCACAAGCAGGCAGAGAAAATGGCACAATATTACTTATAAAACATATGGGTAGATAGCGCAAAATAGTAGGACATGTAAGAGAGCTGCTGTTAAAGTAAGACACCTATGTATTCATCTTAAATCTGCATTTTATTTAATTTTGTTTAGGATTTTTTAACTACATTGTCTAAACAAAATATTGACAAGGTTTTTATTATTGTATCAAGAGCAAAATGGTGCCAGACAAACCAGAAGCGGGCCAACGAAAAAAATCCGACATCAACTCCACAACGAGCAATTCCACAAGTTGTAACAAGTCAGTTAGCAACACCTCCACTGCGGCCATCGCAATCTTCAATAGCACCTCAGCCACAACCTTTGCAGCCATTAGTAGCACCTCAACCATAGCCTTCAGTAGCAGGAGTCGCTCGACGGATTTGACAAGTTTAGTGGTTGTAAATGTTGTAATGAATTAGACGACATTAGTAATCTATTTTTGCTATAGAAATGGTATTTTGGTATAGGGGTACAATGGTACATTGGTTCTTTTGACATATAGTGGTACAGGGATACATTGGTTTTTTTGACATATAGTGATAAAATGGTACAATCATTCTTTTGGTACAGTGGTACAGAGGTATAGTTTTTGTTTTGCTATATATAGGTTAAGGGTATGGGAACCCACTTGAGTTTTTTGTTTAGTGGGATTTAGTTATATCTCTATGGGTATGATATGTGCTTGATGGTGGATGGATAGCCCATTTAAGTTTTTTGTTTAGTGGAATTTTGTTATGTGTCTATGAACATGATATGTACTTGATGGTGGATGGTTAACTCCTCTTCTGGATGGTTAATGTTACTAATGCTTAATGTTATTGATGGTAAATGATAATGGCTGTTGTTTGTTAATTGGCTTACGTTTTGTGATTCTTTGTAGCTTAGTTTTTAAATGGGAATGGTTGAGTGATTTGAATGTGTTATTTTGAATGGGAATGTTACTTACTAAATTGTAAATTGGTGTTGTGTTTGTTGATCAGGACTGATGTTTAACTGAGATTCTAGAGAATCGATATTTGAATGGGAATGTTAGCTATATGAGTGTATTGTTTGTAAACACATATGTTGAGCAAATTCTAAATAGGTGTGTTGTTTTGAATGGGATGATTAATGTAGTTTGTTGATCAAATTGTAACAAGAAATCTTAATCCAAAAGCAAACTATAATGAATGAAATTCTATTCTATTGTAGCACATATCAAATTAAGAAAGTAGGGACATGACTTTCGTTTTTCTTTAATGAATTTCCAACCAAGTGCACTTCACCTTTATGTTCATTTCCAAGAAAATTGTTCATGAATTTCTCAACCAAATATAGGTTTGCAGCTCTGTTTCTTCGAAATGTATTAAACACTTCAAGTGTTAGGAATTGCCTGGAAATGCCACTATAGCTTTCTTCTTAATTGAAAGCCGTGCTCTGTTATCAACAAATACCACCAACTTATTTTCTAGGCAATTACCAAAAGAAAAAAACTTATTTTCTAGGAAATTCCCAATTCACACTCATGGTTTGCATGCAATACCACCAATTGAAAGCCATAGGTCCGTATGCAATACTGCAATGAATAAAAAAGATCACTTCCAAATTTAAATTCTTTATATTTACAACCATTTATCAAATTAAGTCAAAGATCACTAGGAATTTCGAACACTACCAATTTCAAATTCATCACAAAAAAGAACCGTTTATCATAAACTGAAGTTACTAACAATTGTTTACAACAATACATCAGTCTATCAAAAAAACTATCGCAGAGTCTTACATACTAACTATTAAAGTATTTTTGCCAATATTACAATCAACACAATGAACACTATACATTTGATAATTACACTTGACAATAGAATAAGTTTTACAACTTCAATGTTAGCTTCCAAAGTGTGAAGCCTTGTATACTACGCTTGAAATTCATTGATTATATATGGGGGCATAGCTTTATTGGCTTCAGTTAGTGGCTTGACTTCTTTGATTTCATCTAAGGGTGTCGCAGTGCACCAGGCAAAGTAATTGCATTCACTTTTAGCACATCAACAATAAAGTTTCCGAGGGTTGTCTACTGATTTCAATATACCAACAGTTGCCCTTTTTTCATATCTACAATACCTATTACAATACTTCAATTCAGAGTTGCTATATCATTGATGTTTCTTGACATATTACTACCACATAAGGAAAACAAATTTTGAACAAATGAGCCATGAATTCTATGTAGGATAATTACTAAAAATGCTAATAACTGCACTACATGGTGGCTCTAAGGATGTAAAAATAAAAAAAAAATACACGAAAACATAAAAAATTCTTTGTAATACCTATAATGCACCCTCTTTTAAGAGGAGCACAAAGAAATTACTTCAACATAAATCAATTTTTTCTTCCAAAAAATTTCTTCCAAAAATTACTCCAACATAAATGTCACCACTATGACATTAATCCCCACAAAGAACTCTCAAGATAAACTCTCTAAATTTATTCATCACAACACAATGTCATCTATCAAACCATCATTAAAATTAATAAAAATATTCAATAAAAATAATAATCTTCCAAAACCCCTTAGCTATAAAAACAATGGACAAAACTTTCAACAAGAAAAACAATGGCCAACAAACTGAACCAAAGCCACATCACCCAACTTCTAATTTTTTTTTTCAAATTTTTTCTTCCAATACAAAGACATATCAAATGGAAGTTAAAATACAACAATCAACGGGAAGAAAAATTACAGTACCTTTCATATAACAAGATTCGTTCCACAAAAATGGAGAATCCTAACTGGCAGAGGAAACCTTCGCTGAAGAGAGAACTGAACGAGATAAGTAAAGAAGAGCCTCAATGTAGCTTCGCTATCCTTTTATTCCATTGTTGTTCGAGAATGTATTTCTGATAACTTTGACTTCGTCATAGATGGAGGAGAGATGCATTTAGTCCATTACGAATGGGTAATGAAGGTTAAGTGTATAAATGGTATTTTGAAAATATTTTATGGCTAATCACGATGTTTTTGGGTAAAACCTAATGGCAGGCAGACGGAAGAGGATATTTGTTACAAACATTTCAAAATAAGGGAGTTAATATAATTTTTAAATCTTAAGAGGTCCATGTGTAATTACGCAAATGTTTGGGGGTCCAAGTGTAATTTACCCTTATTTTAAATGTATGCATGGCCCATATAATTAGCTAGCTTAATTATTTTAAGCTTTGACCTAAAGGGCGATTGGAAGTCCAATTTTTAGCAAAATTTGGCACTTTTTTATTAAAAAATGCTAGTTATAATTTTTTGTACATTTAATAAACAAAGTTGCAATTTTTAGCCATTATTAGCAACTTTGGAGTGTTTGATAAATTTTTTTGTAACCTTTTAGTTGGCATGTATGTAAAATGACTATTATAACCCCCAACGCAACAAATGCGTTGACCCAGGTACTAAAGCTATGTGTACATACTCAACTACGTACGCGTCGAGGTATTTTATAACCTATGAACTTTTTTTTTTGTTCATTTTAGGCTTCTGTTTCTGTGACTGATAATAATCTCTTCCAATCTTCATCTTTGCTGACCTAAAATCCTCACCACGTTAACGTAAATTGTTTCATTTCCCTTCAATTTTACGACTGTTCGTAAACATTCTTCTTTATTCTATCAACATTGTGTCCGTTCATCAAATGAGCAGTCTTAGGGTTTGACGGGTTGAAGGCGGTGGTCAGAGAGAAGTAATTTTTAGCGAAAGGTAAGTGTTTGCCCTCCTATTTTTTATAGTTTCCATACCTCTGCGATAGTGGTCAAAGCAGTGTCGTGGTTGCGTTTGTCGGCGAGCTTGGGATTGAAGATTGTATCGACGGGCGGAGATCAACAATTGAGAAAGTTTCAACTTGGAGCTTCGAAGCCAATATGGATGCTGTGGTTTCATTGCAATGAATGATGGTAGATGGCACAATTGAAGGCAGATAATTTTCAAATCGCCCAATTCACTTTGTATGGAGGAAGAAGATAAGAAGAGTGAAAGAGGAAAATAAAAAAAGCTCACAAAGCGGCACCGTTTCTGGAGTTCCTATAGCATAACAAAAATGTGACAAAATTTGATGTTTTGCCAAACACCCAAAGTGCAAAATTTAATATTTTTTTGGCTAGAAATTTTACTGCCAAACGGCCCTCTATCGGAACTGGACAGTGAGTGCAGGCCGGTTTTGTCTTCACTATCTGTCACCATTAGTAGCAGCATCGCCGAAGCCACGCGCATATAGCTGAAAATAACCCAAAAACCTAATCTTTTACCCTAAGGTCTTGCTCATAGTTGAGGAGTAAAAATCGGATTCCTCAATCATGTGTACATATTGTTAATTAGTTTTTATATTTTTGTCATTAGAATTAAAAAAATAAAATAAAATATAAGAGAATAAATTTGATCATTTAAAAAAATAAAAAAATTAGCAGTACATTAATTAGCTACCTTTTTTTTATCTCAAATGATATCATAATTAAATATATATTCATAGTTAACTGGAGAAAAAATATAATAAAATAAATAACATTCATCAATATATCATTTTAAAAATTTTTTAAATTCTACGTCTTTTCCCTTCCAATTTTCACTACAATTCAAATAAAAGAATGAATTTTAAATTTCTATAACTTTCTTCTTCCTTTGATATATAAATTCTTGTTCTAAATATACTTAAATTATATACTCAAAATTTCTCTCTTTGCGTTTTCAACATGAGACTCAACGTATGTTATTTGTTAATCAGAGTTGTCACAATCTCTCTTGTCCTATAATTTACGTGAGAAAAAAAATTATTAGTTAACTTATCGACACTATAAAATAAATAAATGTATGACTTAAGTTTTGGGAGAGAATTAGAAAATAAATAATTATACAATTGACGCTCATAATCATCCATTATCTATTACAAATTGGATTCTATCATGATCCTCTCTCCCACACTTTCTATTAACTTTTTTAATTTAATAATTAGTAAAAATTAACAAAATACTTAAACAAATCTTAAAAAATACTCTTAACTTCTGATTAGGCATTTCGACATTTTGAATATATTTTATTAATAACAAATTATACATCAAAACCATAACATTAACAAAATACAATTTATTAATAATATCCTTAGATCTCATTTGATAACGTCTATATTTACAGATTTTTTATTTTACAGGATGCAATTTGTTAATTACACCCTTAGGCCCCATTTGATAAATATTTATTGATTTTCTATTTTTCTTTATAAATATTTAAAAATTGGTAAGAGAAACATGTTATGTTTTTATTTTTAGTTTTTGCCAAAAAATAAAAACTTAAACAAAAAAATATAAACTAGAAAAATCATATTTTCACTCCCTTTTTTTTCTTCATAAATACTTTTTCATTTTAATATTTTGTCCATTTTTATTGTATCATATTAAAATAAATATTTTATTCAAATTATTTATTAAACTAAAATTATTTTTAGTAAATAATATATTACTATAATGATTAATTTCATTAAGCTTAAAATAATAATTTATGATTAAAATAATTTTTATTTAATTAAATTTTTTTATAGATAATAATTACGTATAAAAATATTTATTTTAGCAAAACTGCCTTTCAGGTATCTACCATTCGATCATGTCCGCAGAGTATTAACAAGGTGGTAGAGTCTTTGCAGCAGAAATTCCCCTCTGTTCCAAAGTCCCTACTTAAAAATAAAGTGCGTGAGATATCTGACTTTGTGGATAATCGTTGGCAGGTTAGTGAGCTGTCTTCCATACCAGTCTTCTCAGTGTAAGACATTATAAATCTCAATGTATGTTGCTCTGGGAGTTGTCAAAATGAGATTGATGTCTGGAAAATTTACATACAAATGAAGTGGTGTTGAGGGTGTAAGCAAGTAGAGAGTAGCTGTATTTGGAGGTGATAGAACTTGGGTTTAATCAATCTTACGTCATGCTCAAGCTCATCTCCTATGGGCTAAAGTTCTAGTCATTGATTGACCTCAGGTCAGCAATGTAGGTGGGTTCCTCCCATTTGGATGGAGGTGGAGCAGAGTGAAGTTTAGTTTTAGTTATGGGAAGAGAAGGGAAGCGGAGTGGGCTGAACGTTTTTTTGGTTTGGATAGCTAATCAGAAGAGTGGGAATTCAACTTTTTTTTTTTTTTTTGGTTAGGTTTGACCTAACTTAATGGAGGGTATGTACTAAGTTTTCAGTACTATACACTCACTATATACTTTATGTGAAACTAGAAAAACATGACATGGTTTAGATAATAATAAATTAACAATAACATTGGTCAAATTCATAACTTGGCCTAATTATGTTTTATAAAAAAAGAGTATAAAATTGACCAAACTTTTACTAGTCTTATCTATACAAAAACAGCTTGCATGGCAAGACTTTGTGTTGGGATCAACATCTACTGCCTATAACTATTAATTGCTTGGGACTCTTTGATGCTATTGAAAGTCTCCTTGTTGCATCATAACTCAAGGCTACTTCTAGAATATTTGCAAGCAGTTTGAGTTGGTTGCATAATGATGAATTCTTAACAAGTTTCTACAAAATAAGACGAGGAAAAAAATGAGGGTAAAATAGAATTTATTAATTAATAACTAAAACTAATTGCACTTCTTCCGTCTGCTCTCATTTTTGAAAGTTTAGAAGAGGGAAGCATATTGCAATATTTAATTGTACATCTTCCTCTTAAACTTCCCTCCCCTTTCAAACTCTTCAATCCAAACAATACATCAACTACCTTTTCGCCATCAAACTTTCCACTTCCTTACAAATCCCTCAATCCAAACTAGTATCATTCAAATTTAATTTGTGGTTGGCCAGAACACAACTGGCTTGAGCATGAAGGTTATGGTAAAAGTGAGTTTGTGGAATTGAAGTCTTGCTGCTGGACTACCCTTGGTTGATAACAATCATAATATGCCATGAATCGGACTATTCAGTTGATTATTCAGTTGTATGCTACTTTTTTATATAGGACTATTTCACTTTGCAATGGAAGTGGAATTTGTTTGTCAACATTTTAAAAAGTTAACCTACACAAGACTCATTATATTTGCCTTTATTTACAATTCTCTATGGCCTTTATTGAGATGAAACGGGATAATTTTGGCCAGAATATATAGAAGATGAGCTTAAAATAAGCTCATGCTTTATTTGGCTACATGATGCAATAAGCCCTGTAAGTCTTTAGCAAGTGAAGCTCAAGTTGAGCTTGGGTAAATTTAAGTAGATTTGGTTGATAACTTAAAGAGTGGAGAGTGGAGTTTTTTTACAATTTTGATAAAAATGTATTTAATTTTTGTTACCCTAAGTTGTGAACTAGACCAGTCAGTGATCTCACGCCGACTACATATATCCCATGCTATCTGAGCTAAAGCTGAAATATTGAGCAGGGTGTTCTGTTGATTAATATTTAGTTTAGCTTTGGATGAGCATATGTGCTTGAAGGTTAGAGACTGGCAAAAAAAAGAGAAATGTATTGAGTTGGGGTGTTCTGGGGATTAATATTTAGTTTGGCTTTATGTGAGCATACATGCTTGAAAGTTAGAGACTTCTGGCAAAACAAGGGGACATGCTATTGTATAAAGTTAGATGTGAAGATAGGCGCATGTATTTTGGTTGAAACCATTTATTTGCTTATGTTAGTTTTCTTGCTTTGATGCAGGTCAAGAAAGATATTCTACACAAGCTTGGACTATCAATTTCACCTGGTATGTACTCAATGTTTTAAATGTTAGAAAACTGAATTTGATCAATAAAAAATTAAATTCTATTTGCCTTTTGTTTGCAAATAAGGGTAGTGGGAGAACAAAGAGTATAGCCACATTTCTTCTCAAAAAGGTGTTTGCCGGTCTCTGGCTATGGCAAGACCATCAACCCTACTGAGACCTTTCCCCAGTCATCCTAAAAATATGCCACTACTGTTGAGTCGCATCAAGTTTACACAAACAGTCATCAATAGGTCTGTAACCCTACTTTTCCCTTGCCCGTGGTCTCGGGTACATCTTGCATTTAATTGCAGATATAAGTTGGCTGTAGTCAAATTTTTGTTTTGGATAAGAGAAACAAATCAGTTGTTATTGTCCCTTTTTTTTTAATTCCCTTTATTTTTTTGGTTCAAAGTGCAAGTCTGTTGGTGTAGAATGACGAATCTTCAATGGTGATGTGAAAATTTTCTTATTATTTTTGGCATCCCATTGATTATTCTTAGCTTCCACAGCTAGAGATACTTCATGGGATTTGAAGCCTTTTTTATCAGTGATATGTGATAAATTAGATTTTTTTGATATAAATTCATTTTATTTTTTCAAGGGAAAGGAAGGATGGTGGTGGCTCGAAGCTGCGATCTGCAAGTACAAACCCCATTTTGTGGCTTTGCTTGGGATGACCCAAAAAAAAAAACTCTGAAAAAACCTTTCAAAAAAAGTTTTGAAAATGGTGAAAAAATAGTGAAAAATTTTAAAAGTTATTCACTTTTTATTTTACTACACGAATTATGAACTCACAATTTATCTTATTTTATCTCATTGTTTGTTATTGCAAATGCACCCTTCATTGTGACGTCTTAGTGTTATTTACTGGAGAAACTAGTAGTTTTTTGCTATAGTTAATCTTTGTTTTAATTTCATGTAATTAGGTTTGACAAAAATTTCAACCCCAATTGTTTTTTTTTTTTTTTTTTAAGTCCAAAGAAACAAACAGAAAAAAAACCAACACACAAGCAAGAAACTAGGGACCACCAGGGGTCTGCTTTTACACCAACACCACAATGTCCAAATGTATTGAGTTGAACTCATTGCAGTAAGGAACCGCAGCTAGAGCTGATAGGACAGGAATGGGCCTGTAATTGATGTCAATGACAACTACATTTTTTTCTCTAGCCAAAACAACAAAGACTGCTGTGTTTCTTGAAAAGTTAAAAGCTCCATTATAATTAAATTTAACGGACTTATTTTTTAATCTCTGAACAAAACAACAAAGGCTACTATCTTTCTTGAAAGAGTTTAAAGCTCCATTACAAATTCAATTTAAAGGACTCGTTCTGTGGATGGAGTCCTTATTGGATTCCTCCTGTCAAGATGGCTCTGCTGTGAATTTTCTTACGCTAAACATGGCCTCCCAAATAATCTTGAGCGGCAACCTTGGATTTGCATAATGTGGCCACTGGTGAGGGGACTCCATTAAAAATCCATTCATTCCTAGCCTTCCGAAAAGCCCAGCATATATTAGCTAGCAATCGATTGATTGCTCATCTTGTCTTCTCCCTGTCCTAGCAATTGGTCTTCAAAACTATTTGGCTATTGGAGGAGTAAATACGGGATATCAGGCTTATAGGATATAAATTATAAATACATATATGTTATTATTGTAAATTCAAATACGAGAAACATTACACGTTAAGCACGTCTAGCAAAAGAAAGAACTGAAAAAACAGTCTGCGTCACAGTAAGCATAAGTAAAATGAGAGCAGCAAAAAGTGAAATAATTGCCAATGGATTGTGAAAATAATTTCGCCTTAAGCTTGCCATCCAGCGATTCCGTCGTTTCTCACAGTGGCGATTTACTTTAACAAACAACTCCGAGTATTGAAACTTCTTAGATGTGCAAACTTCAAGGCAAAGTTCATTAAAAACTGTTGAAACCACCTCATCAGTGCCCAAGCCATTCACAATTATGCTCTTGTGGCGCAGTATTTGCACATCTTTTGAAGAATTTACAAGGCAATCCATAAGCATTGCATAATCAGTGAAGTATTTTGGATACTCAGGCAGACGATATTGCTCATATGCAACTAGATTTCTGAGAATGGACTCGGTTCCATCGTAGACCAGTAAAGTTGGGATCTTCATTACCCCTTTCTCAAAATTTATGTCGAACATGGTGGTTCCAGAAGTTGCCTTGAATTTAATCCCAGCTTCCTGGAGCTCTGTGGTAGATTTTATATGCCTATCTTCACGGCCTGCAACATTTTCTTTGGGCTTCAATTTTATTTCAAATTGATAACACGAACAGTAAGGCAGATTTTCTTGTGACTTCAATTTTTTTTCAAATGAATGACACCAACAATAATGCAGATATCCCAGAAGATGTTCAATGCCATCCACCGATGGTTTGACAACATCTTGTCTAGAACTTTTGAAAAATTCCCTGGCCATATCTTTACCGAAAGCAAATATAAGTGGTCGGCTAAAATCAAGGATGTCTTCTCTGCTACCGGAAGTCTGGGTGATGTCCAATATGTGAGCAAGGACAAATAATGGAAGTTGATTCTCAAATAGCAACAAGTCACGTAATAAGCCATAAAAAATGCGACTGATCTGAAAATTTGGGTCATTCTTTCGTGCTTCGTCGTCGCGAAATGTGTAGAGAAACTCAACAATGAAGCAACCGTCAAGAACCATCATTTCCACAAACTCACCCGAACTGAGATAATTAATGGGTTCTGCGTAACATTTTCGCGCTCTTTCTTCTAATTCTTGCATGGCTACAGCGTACTTTTCTACACTTGTCTCTCCTCTTCTATCGCGAAGATTTTTTAAGTAGCGTAGTTTGTGCTCTTCCATTAATTGTATGGTAGTGGCTGGTGACAGTGGTGAGCAACGTTTAGGGTGGTGGTAAGGGCCAATTGCAATTGTATTTGGTTGGTAGGATTCCTTATTCACGTTACGTAGCCTATCATCCACTCTGAAGATACGATGCTGATCAAGTGGTATAGGAGATAACCCATGAAGCTTTTTATCAATATCGGCAACTCGCTGTTTCAAATCTTCGCTCATTTCGTTTGTGCCTGACGTACAATATGAAAAATAAACAAATATGGCCATTTGAATACATTGCTGTAGTACGTTATTCTTGCCCAAAATCATTTGTAGTACTGTACATCAAATATGATTTGGAAACAATACTCTGTACCATGTTCGATCTGATACGCCGGTTTAATTTGAAACCACTGATGTGTAATTATGGTATAAATCCCTAAGGAATTGGTTACAAATTGTAATTTACGGATACAAAGAAATGTTTTGGGTTGGCGCAAATTAAGAACCTATGTAGGTTTTGCCTGTTAAGGGTTCAACCCCATATGCGAACCCCTTTCGCTTCACTTGGTTTTGGTTTTAAAATGTCAGCCAAATTTTCATGGATTTTGTTATGAATTATTTTATTTGATAAATCTAATTTAACTAACTAATTTTTCACTTTAATTCGCATCAACACAAATCAAACTATAAAATTAAACCAGGCCAATTTAATTTTTGTGATGATAGATTCAACTGTAAATTTAAAAATATTTTAAATTCAGTAAAAATTAATTTGATTTTAAATTTAGTACCAACAAGACCCATTGGAACTTTTTTTTATGTATCACCCTCTGTCTATTTAATTCTTTTATGTTTGACATATCTTATGTAAATGATTATCTTTTTGACTTGTCTTTTGGACCTTGATAATTAAAATTATTATAACTATTTTAATTTTACATTTAAAAAAATTAGAATATAAATTGGTCCCTTCTCTATTAAACTTTAGGGTAATTATTGTATTTTTAGTTCGTCTAGATGTTTTAACTATTCTCATTTAACATTACAAGCTAATTTCTTAGAAATTAAACTCACATTTTAAGAATAAACTTTCAAACTTTTGAATTGTTCTACATGATTCACGAATCTAACAAACATAAAGAGTTCATTTAGAGTAATAAAAATTAAAATAAAATATAATTTAAGTTATTTTTTAATTTTTAGAGTATAATTAACAAACCATAAAAAGATAGAAAAAATAGTAAAAGCCCATTCAAATGGGGTCGTTCGAACGTATTCGATCTGTTCAAAAAGATTTTGACAGGTACTTTTTAACTTTTTGTGTTAATTTTTTTTAATTTATAAAAATATAGAGATTTATAGAAATTTATATAAATTTATAGAAATTTGTAGAGATTCTATAAAAATTTACAAAATTTGAGATGAGAAAAATTTTACAAAAATTTATAAAAAATTATAAATAGTTTTTGTATTTTTTTGAGCTTCAAGCACGTCCAAAGATTGTATAGATAATTTTTAGAGAGAAACTCTCGTGAAATTTTGAACTCAACACTTGCTTACGTGTTAGAATTTAATAATGATTTGTTGATAATTTTACTAAACTTGACTACAAAATTGACTTGACCTTTTTCTATTAGAACAATGTTTGGTAATTAATTATTAACAGAAAATTATCAAAAATTATTTCTTAGATGTTAGATAAAATATTGATTGTTATAACTTATTTTACTGAGTTTCATTAACTTATTTAACTCAAAAATTATTAAAAATTTTAAAAAATTAATAAAAATTACTAAAATTTTTAATAATTTTTTATGGAGCGCCCAAATTTAAAAAAAAATGTTAAAAATTATTACTTATTCACTAAACACACAAAAAATATAAAAAATTATTAAAACTTAAACTTCCAAATAGTAGCTAAGCATGTTGTTATCTAATTATGCAAATAAATGATCACCAATTACTGTATAAATATTTGCATCAAGGACAACAAGGAATACTATAAAAACAGTCATGTAAATTAATTAGAAATTCATAGGAGACTTACCACTCATCAGGGACTTTGCCACTTACTCTGATGTCTCCACTCTATCGACCTTATCTTTTTGGATGAGGTGCTAAATTATTCTTCCGGGGATGAGACCTTGTCGTTGGATGAATACATTGGAGAGCCCTTGTCCTTTTTATAGGGATCTGTGCACGTTCTGATTTTTATTGGCGCCTACATACAATTATTGAATACAATTGCTGAGTTGTATTAAACTTGTCAATTATTGAATACAATTATTTAAGCGGATGGTGACCTCATTCCATGTCATTTAGCTGACATCATACATTTTAATATGTTTACCAACCAAAAAGGAAAGCTCGCGTGATTCATTCATTCATTCATTTATTTATTTATTTTTATTATTATTATTTTAATTTTAGCTCGGAGTTGACTCTATTCAAAATATTGGATTAAAATTTAGTGATTGGGGAAACTTTTGAAACGACAACAAATGAAATAAAGTGAAATCAAGTGAGATAAGCTATGAGTTTGTAATTCGTGTCGTGAAATAAAAAATAAATAACTTTTAAAGATTTTTAAAAATTTTTGAAATTTTTTTTTTATTTTAAGCAAACCAAACACAACCTAATTTATATTTATATTTTTTAATTTGAAATAAGTGTCAAAGGACTCATTTGTAACTTTACAAAGTTCTATAAAAATTTACAAATTTTTATAAAATTTAAATTTTTTACTCATTACAAATTATAATTTTTACAAATTCATACTAATTTTTATAACTTTAAATATCTCTGATATACCTAAACCAATAAATTTTAATTCAACAATTGAAAACTCAGTCGAATGGGCCCCTTCGAATGAATTCGATTTGTTCAAAGAGATTTTGACAGACACTTTTTATGTTAATTTTTTTTTTTAAATTTGTAAAGAGTTTATTGAAATTTGTTAAAATATAAAAATTTATAGAAATTTACATAAATATATATAGATTTTATAGAAATTTACGACACTTGAGATGAGAAAAATTTTATAAAAATTTATAGAAATTTACATAAATCTATAGAAATTTACGACACTTGAGATGAGAAAAATTTTATAAAAATTTATAATTTTTTTTTGTATTTTTTTAGCTTCAAATGCGTCCAAAGTGTGTATAGATAATTTTTAGAGAGAAACCTTGTGAAGTTTTGAACTCAACACTGGTTTACATGTTAGAATTATTTTAATGATTTGTTGATAATTTTACTAAACTTGACTGCAAAATTGACTTGACTTTTTGCTATTAGGACAATGTTTGGCAAATTAATTTTTAATGAAAAATTATCAAAAATTATTAAATATTGGATAATACTAATTTTTATAACTTTTTTACTGAGTTATATTAACTTATTCAACTCAGAAATTATTAAAAATTTTTAAAAATTATTAAAAATTTTAAAAATATTATGAAGCGCCCAAATTTATAAAAACAATTATTAAAAATTATTACTTATTCTACTAAATATGTAAAAAAATTAAAATTAATAACATTTGTCCCAAAACTATAAACAGTTACTAAACCTTAAACTTCTAAATAGTAGCTATGGTATGTTGTTATCTAATTATGCAAATAACTGATCACCAATTACTGTATAAATATTTGCATCGAGGACAACAAGGAATACTATAAAAACAGTTATATAAATTAATTAGAAATTCATAGGAAACTTACCACTCATTGGGGACTTTGCCACTTACTCTGATGTCTCCACTCTATCGACCTTATCTTTTTGGATGAGACCTTGTCTTTGGATGAATACATTGGAGAGCCCTTGTCCTTTTTATAGGGATCTATGCACGTTCTGATTTTTATTTGCGCCTATCTACAATTATTAAATACAATTGCTGAGTTGTATCCAACTAGTGCTGCACAATTATTGAATACAATTGCGGATGGTGACCTTATACCACGTCATTTAGCTGACGTCATACAATTTAATATGGTATATTTAGTTGGTAAAAGTTTAGCCCAAAATATACAGTAAAAGTATAAAAATTTGATATAAAAATGATATATAATAAAATTTGATTGAAAAAAATATAAAAAATTGATAAATTTTGATTAATTTTGACTAACTAAACACTCCTACATTATTCACCAAACATATTCTATAAAGGGAAAGCATGGGTATTTTTTTCTTTTTTAAAGATAGCTCGGAGTTGAGGCTGTTATTAAAATTTATTGATTAAGTTGTATTTATATTTTTTTAATTTAAAAAAGTGTCAATAGACTTATTTTGTAACTCTACAAAGTTGTATAAAATTTTACCAATCTTTATAAAATTAAAATTTTTTACTCATTATAAATTACAATTTTTACAAATATATATTAATTTTTACTTAATATATCTAAACCATTAAATTTTAAACCAACAATCAAAACAATGCTATGCTTTCCAAATCCTAAATTTCCATCAATAATAATTATTTTTTCTACCCTTAATTTTACTATTGTTATCGTTTGGAGCAGAGCTTCTGTGACTTAATGGTACGGAAAATGTAAAACATAATTTTACCCTTAATAAAAATATTTTTTTATTAATAATCCAACAAACCAAATAATTAAAAACCAAACCAAACCAAACAAACAATAATAATTAAAACCAAAATCACCTTGGAGCCACTTCACACTCCCGTTATCCCTTTTGGCCAAACAATCAATATAACACAACAAGAAATATAGATTTTAGTAATAAAATAATTTATATCTACAAAATTATATATATATATTTATATAAATGTGTTGTTTTCATAGAATAATCACAATAGATGTGAAATTAAAATTACAAAACGATAACAATTATTTTTGTCAGAGGTTCTTATATTTTTAACGAACTCACTAATTCATTATTCATAAAATAGTAAAATTAGTGATAAAATTATGAGTAATGAAGTTTGTCTTATCACTAAAAATAAACTTTTAGTATTGGATGCATTCCAATAACAATATTGCATAGGGGTAACTATCGTTTATATATTAGAGTTTGGTCAAGATGTACATAATTTCGTTCTAATTTAAAAATTAATTGATAATTTGTTTTTGAATTGAATTAAAATGAAAAATTAATAAAATCTATTAAGTTTGACTGAGTTTGTGTCTCACTTTTGTAGGAGATGACTCTAAGTACGATGTTGAATCAAACGGTCACTGCCCATGAGAAATTATCTCGCATTCATTATATTTGATTCTCTTGTAATAATCTACCGATTAATGATTTATCATCACCATTGTGGTTGATGTGTTGATTGTAAATTTTTGTACTCTAGTCTGTAGGTTTTGGAAATTACTATTATTTATGTATAGATATTATTTTACTTGAAATATTTTTTGTTAAATTGTTTATTTGAAAATTTATTATTTTTAAATTAGTATTATTATTTTTAGCTTGACATTCCATTACTGGGTTTTTAGTTCACCCCTCATTTTAATATTTTTTAAGTGAGACGAAAGGATCATCATAGTTAGGAATTTTGGATTAGTTGGGACTGTGACACTATGAGTCTATGACTTCCTATAGGAATGTCTACTCGTTATTTGGGTTTTGGGTTTGAGAATTTAGGTATTATTGAGTTGTATAAATTTTAGAGTTATTGTTATTAAGAACTAGTTGACTGATTTTATTTGGAGTATTATATTTGACTTAATTATTTAGGATTCTATTCTATTACTACTATAAATATTAGTAGTTTGGATTTATGAAAGTTTGCGTGTGTCATAAATTAAGACACTGTGGTTCACGGTTAGTCTCATCCTTAAATTTGGGGTATGACAAGGAGTAGATATGGGATATTAGCCTTATAGGAGATAAATTATAGATACACATATGTTATTATTGTAAATTCAGATACAAGAAACATTACTTGTTAAGCACTTTTAGTGAAAGAAAGAACGGAAAAAATAGTATGTGCCACAGTAAGTATAAGCAATATGAGAGTAGCAAAAAATGAAATGATTGTCCATGGATTGTGAAAATAATTCCGTCTTAAGCTCGCCATCTAGCGATTGGCCGTTTCTTACAGTGGTGATTTACTTTAGTGAACAACTTCAAGTGTTGAAACTCATTAGATCTGCAAACTTCAAGGCAAAGCTTGTTAAAAATCGTTGAAACCACCTCATCGTCACCCTGGCCATTCACAATTATTCCCTTGTGGCAAAGTATTTGCACATCTTTTGAAGAACTCACAAGGCAATCCATAAATATTGCATAATTAGTGAAGCATTTTGGATACTCATCCACACAATATTGTTCATATGCAACTAGATTTCTGAGAATGGACTCGGTTCCATCTTGGACCAATAAAGTTGGGATCTTCATTACCCTTTTCTCAAAATTTATGCCAAATATGGTGGTTCTGGAAATTGCCTTGAATTTAATCCTAGCTTCTTGGAGCTCTGTGGTAGATTTTATATACCTATCTTTAGGGCCTACAACATATCCTTTGGGCTTCAATTTTATTTCAAATTGATAACACGAACAATAAGGTAGATTTTCTTGTGACTTCGATTTTTTGTTAAATGGATAACACCAAAAATAATGCAGAAAGCCCAGAAGATGTTCAATGCCATCCACCGATAGTTCGCCAACATATTCTCAAGAACGTTTGACAAATTCCATGGCCATATCTTTACCAAAAGCAAATATAAGGGGTCGACTGAGATAAAAGATGTTTGCTCTGGTGCCAGAAGTCTGGGTGATGTCAAATATGTGAGCAAGGACAAATAATGGAAGTTGTGTAACACACTTAAAATTCACATATGAATATTAGAACACTAAAATCAAAAAATAAAATTCATACCTGTATTAATCGCAACCATCTAGATTGTTTAGTATGAATGATGAGCACAAAATTTGCAGTAGATGGTTAGGGCTTCCACTCTTTCTCTTGTTCATAATGACGGCTCTTAATGGGACAGCAAAGATACTAGAGTTTTCAAAATTAAGAGTGGAGTAGGGACCTAACCAATATGTTATATTTATAGACTCTAATAGGGCCCTCCCATTACGGGCTACTATTAGACTCAAGGGTCTACACTAAGCCGTCGAACTATATCTTATTAATTAGGTGTGTATGGGCTTAACACTAAATTGGATCATAACAATTAAAGCCCAAATAATTGTCTCATTACAACTGCATTATATTCAGTCTTCACAAAATAATTAATGGAAGCCCAATAATATTCTAACATTCTCCCACTTGGGCAACATTAATTACGAGCTTAATTGACTGAATAGTAAAACTCGTAGGTGGCCACAAATAACACTAATACAGTTGAGACTACACCTTTTAACACAATTCAGTCCAACAAGATTACTAATATCGAACCATAGCGGTATATATATGTCCTTTATTGACATAAGACCTTCCATGGTTACAAATATTAATAATAATGTTGACATGAATTAAGATATAGTAGTGTAGCAAGTAATAGCTTTCTCATATGATCCAAAATTTATACTATTACTTGTCGGTCCTCTCACATATGATTTCTCCATTACACATATGTTTCAATTATAAGCTACAGGGAGAAATCCACAAATTAAAGTATAAACTCTATTGTCTCTATATCACATATGAGACATATTATAATATATATATCTCTAATAATCTCAATGAGATATATTAAGCCATAAACACTTAAATTTGAGATAAATAAAACTCCAACTATGACAATTTATCATATCCCATATGCACATAAAATAATGATAATAATCAGGAATAATAATGCCATTAAAAGTGTTAAAATCAAAATATTTGTTTACAAAACAATGTTAAGACAATATAGTGACGTAAATTAGAACTCTCCCACTAACCAAGTACATCAAAAGATTTTAGAACATCCATATCATGAACATGCCTATTAAAAGTGACAGGTCTTAGCCCCTTAGTTAATGGATCAGCTATCATCGCCTCTGTATTGATATGCTCAATTATAACATCTCCATTCTTCACATGATTTCTAATAATAAGATACTTTATCTCAACATGTTTCAATCCACCCGAACTTTTGTTATTCTTAGAAAAGAATACAGTAGCACTATTATCACTATGGACCACCAGGGATCTACTTTTACACCGATGCCACAATGTCCAAATGTATTGGGTTGAACTCACTACAGCAAGGAACTACTGCTAGAGCTAATGGGACAAGAATGGGCCTCTAATTGATGGCCTAGAAGATCCCACACATGGGAGCTTCGGAAAATCATTCTTGAAGATGCCTCTGACTATCAGCCGAGCCTACACATGCAAGATGAGTTCATTTGGATGGTGTCAAAGACAAAAGATTATAATGCTGCAGTTACTTGGGAAGTAATTCGGGAGCAAACTCCAAAGGTAATTTGGCATAGTCTCCTTTGGTTTTCCAATCATATCCCTAGACGTGGCTTTATTTTATGACTTGCTATAAGAGAAAGGCTCAATACAAAAGATAAACTAATAGCATGGGAAATAAATGTTAATCCATCATGTATTTTATGTAAACATGATTATGAAAACATGGAGCACTTATTTTTTCTTTGTCTTTACTCTGCTAAGCTAAGGAAGTCATTCTACAAAAATGTTTTATAAGTAAAATTGCCTTACCAAATTGCATGGGCCGTTGGGAAATTTAGTGGGAAAAACTTTAATAATATGAAAAGTAAAATAGTTTGGGCAGTCATGGTGTACCACCTTTGGAGAGAGCAAATTACTAGAGTGTCTAAAGAGTTTTCTTCTTCAGTCTCCACCATCATTAAGAATTAATGTATGATGTTAAAATCAAATGATCTTATCTACTTGTTACTAGAAACTCTATTGTAAATATTGATTTTTGTCATAGTTGGGAGATTCCCTTTTGTAACTAATAGTTGGTATACGGGGCATGCCCTTAAGATGATGTAAATTTCTTCCATTAACCCAAATTATACTTAATTACAAAAACAAAAACAAAAAACAAAAACAAAACAAAACAACAAAGGCTACTGTTTTTCTTGAAAAAGTTAAAAGCTCCATTACAAATTCAATTTAAGGACTCGTTCTGTGGGTGGAGTCTATATTGGATTCCTCCTGTCAAGATAGCTCTGCTGTAAACTTTCTTGTGCTAAACATGGCCTCCCAAATAATCTTGAGCAGCAACCTTGGATTTGCATAATGTGGCCACTGGTGAAGGGACTCCATTAAAAATCCATTCATTCCTAGCCTTCCAAAAAGCCTAGCATATATTAGCTAGCAATCGATTGATTGTTCATCTTGTCTTCTCCCTGTCCTAGCAATCGGTCTTCAAACTATTTGGCTATTGGAGGAGTAGAAACGGGATGTCAGCCTTATAGGATATAAATTATAGATACATATGTGTTATTACTGTAAATTCAAATACAAGAAACATTACCTGTTAGGGACTTTTAGGACTTATAGCGAAAGAAAGGACGGAAAAAATAGTCTGTGCAATGGTGAGCATAAGTAACACGAGAGCAGCAAAAACTGAAATAATTGCCCATGGACTGTGAAAATAATTCCGCCTTAAGCTTGCCATCCAACAATTGTGTGGTTTCTCACAGTGGCTGTTTACTTTATTGAACAACTTCGAGTATTGAAACTCATTAGATTCGCAAACTTCACGGCAAAGCTTGTTAAAAATTGTTGCAACCACCTCATCGGCACCCAGGTCATTCACAATTATGCGCTTGTGGCGAAGTATTTGCACATCTTTTGAAGAACTCACAAGGCCATCCATAAGAAATGCATAATCAGTGAAGTATCTTGGATGCTTATCCATACGATATTGCTCATATGCAATAAGATTTCTGAGCATGGACTCGGTTTCATCGTGGACTGTTAAAGTTGGGATCTTCATTACCACTTTCTCAAAATTTATGTCAAACATGGTGGTTCCAGAAACCGCCTTGAATTTAATCCCAGCTTCCTCGAGCTCTGTAGTAGAATTTATATGCCTATTTCCACGGGCAGCAACATTTTCTTGGGTCTTCAATGTTATTTCAATTTGACAACACGAACAACAAGGCAGATTTTCTTGGGGCTGCAATTTTTTTTCGAATGGATAACGCCAACAATAATGCAGAAAGCCCAGAAGATGTTCAATGCCATCCACCGATAGTTCGCGAACATCTTCTGGAGAACTTTTGAAAAATTCCATGGCCATATCTTCACCGAAAGCAAATATAAGGGGTAGACTAAGAGAGAAGATGTTTGCTCTGGGGCCGGAAGTCCGGGTGATGTCCAATATCTGATCAAGAACAAATAATGGAAGTTGATTCTCAAAAAGCAACAAGTCACGGACTAAGCCAGCAAGAATGAGCTTCATCTGGAAAATTGGGTCATTCTTTTGTGCCTGCTCGTTGGCAAGTTTGTAGAGAAACTCAACAATGAAGCAACCGTCAAGAATCATCATTTCCACAAATTCATCCGAATTGAGATCATCGATGGGTTTTGCGTAACATTTGCGCGCTGTATCTTCTAATCCTTTCATGGCTTCCACGTATCTCTCCACAGTCGCCTCTTTATTTCTGTTGAGAAGATCTTTTAAGTAGCGTAGTTTCTCCTCTTCCATTAATTGTATGGTAGTGGCTTGTGGCAATGATGAGGGACGTTTAAGACGGTGGTAAGGGCCAATTGCAATCGTATTTGGTTGGTAGGATTCCTTATTCACGTTACGTAGTTGATCATCCACTCTGAAGATACGACGCTGATCAAGTGGTATAGGAGATAACCCATCGATCTTTGTTCTAATACGATGAGCAACTCCCTGTTCCAAGTCTTCGCTCATTTCGCCTGTGCCTGGCGAACAAAATGAAAAATAAAGAAATAAGATTTGGAATCAATACTCTGTACCGTGTTCCATCTCATTCGCCGGTTTAATTTGAAGCCTCAAGCCACTGATGTGTTTATCGTATAAACCCCTAGGGAATTGGGTACAAATTCTAACTTTCAGAGACAAAGAAATGTTTTGGTTTGGCCCAAATTCAGAACCTATGTAGGTTTTGAATGTTAAGGGTTCACCCCCATATGCGAACGCCTTTCGCTCCACTTGGTTTTGGTTTTGAAGTGTCAGCCAATTTTTCATGGATTTTGTTATGAATTAATTTATTCGATAAATCTAATTTAACTAACTGATTTTTCACTTAAATTTGAATAAACACAAATCAAACGATAAAATTAAACCAGGTAATTTAACTTATGTGACGATGATTCAACTATAAATTTATTTAAAAATATTTTTGACTCCATAAAAATTGATTTGATTCCAAATTTTGTGCTAACGTGACCCATTGAAACTTTTTTTTACGCATCACGTTTCGTCTAGTATGATTTATTTTTAATTCTTTTATGTTTGACTTACCTTATACAAATGGTTATTTTTTGACATATCTTGACCCTTGCTAATTAAAATTATTATAAATATTTTATATTTTATATTTAAAAAATTAAAATATAAATAGTTGGCGTTCTCCCTATTAAAATATATCTTAGATATTGTATTTTTAGTCGGTTTAGACATTTCGACCATTCTCATTTAACATTGCTGGCTCCATCTTTAGGCAAAATCATATTAAATTGACATTTGGAGAATAAACTCTCACACTTGTGAATTGTTCTACATGATTCACGAATCTAACAAACATAAAGAGTCTATTTGGAATTATAAAAGTTGAGAAAAATATAAATTGGATTACTTTTTTAACATTTGAAGTATAATTACCAAACCACAAAAGATAAGGAGAACAATGGAAATCCATTCAAACGAGTCCATTTGAATAGATTCGGTTCATTCGAACGGATTTTGATAAATATTTTTTAATTTTTTGTGTCAAATTTTTCTAAGATTTGTAGATATTTTATTAAAATTTATAAAAATTTATTGGTATTTATATGGATATAAAGAATTATATAGATTTATAGAGATTTCATGAAAATTTACAGAGTTAGAGATGAAAAAAGGTTTTACAAAAAATTATAAATGTTTTTTGCGTTTTTTTGACCTTCAAATGCATCCAAAGTTTATATAGATAATTTTGGAGAGAAACTATTGGGAAGTTTTGAACACATCACTGGTTTACATGTTAGAATATAATGAAGTTATTGATAATTTGACTAAACTTGCTGCAAAATTGACTTGACTTACTACTATAAAACACTGTTTGGAATTTAAAAAACTTATCAGAAATTACTTTTTAAATGTTTAATAAAATACTAATTTTTATTACTTTTTTACTTAGTTATATTAACCTACTCAATTTAAAAGTTATTAAAATTTATTAAAAAATAACAAAAGTTATAAAAAAATAATAAAGTTTATTAAAAAATTTATAAAACATCCAATTTTTAACCAAAAATTTTATAGATTACCCAAAATTACAAAAAATTATTAAAAATTATTATTTATTTCACTAGATACATCAAAAATTACAAATTAATAATTTTTGACAAAAAAATATTAAAAATTATTAAAATTTAAACTTACAAACAGTAACTAAGAATGTATCTAATTATGCAAATAAATGATAACCAATTAATGTATAAATATTTGCATCAAGAACAACAAGAAATAATATAAAAACAATTATACAATTTAATTAGAAATTCACAGGAGACTTACTATCCATTTGGAACTTTAGCACGTCTCTGATGTCTCCTCTCTATCTACCTTATCCTTTTGGATGGAGTGCTAAATTATTTTGCGGATGAACCCCCGTCTTCGGATGAATACAATGGAGGGGGCCCTCGTCCTTTTTATAGGGAACGATGCATGTTTGATTTTTCCTTGCGTACGTACAATTATGTATTCAATACAATTGCGCACAAATATTTAGGGTATGTTTAATCTACTAAATTTTATTAAAAATTATTGAATTTTAATTATTTTTTATATTTTTTTCAATAAAATTTTAACACTTATCACCTTATGTCATATTTTTTTATTTTTATTGTACTTTTTAATTAAAATTTGACCAACTAAACAGATCGTTAATACAATTGCTGAGTTGCGTCAAACTAGGATGGTGACCTCATACCACGTCATTTAGCCGCCATCATACCATTAAACAATTAATTTTTATTAAACCAACAAAAGAAGAGAAGGTTATAGTAGGCATGGTTGCACCCGTTGTACTTGCCTCAAAACAATATCGCTTGGTTCATTTTTCACTCAAAACAATGGTGTTTTATTTAAATTTTTATATTCGAATACAAACGTATAAATTATATCTTGGGGAAATGTCCCAATCCTCTTTGACAAAATTCAGACCTTTTTTTGTTATTTTTCCTTTCATGGATTTTGTTATGAATTAATTTATTTGATAAATCTAATTTAACTAACTGATTTTTCATCTAAATTCGAATAGACACGAATCAAATTATAATATTAACTCGGGCCAATTTAAGTTATGTGACGACAGATTCAACTGTAAACTTAAAAATATTTTAAACTTAATAAAAACTAATTTGATTCTAAATTTGGTGCCAACATGACTCATTGAAACTTTCTTTCACGTATCACCCTCCATCTATTTAATTCTTTTATGTTTGATATACCTTGTGCAAATGATTATCTTTTGTAACATATCTTTTGGACCTCGATAATTAAAATTATTATAAATATTTTAATTTTACACTTAAAAAAATTAAAATATAAATAGTTGATCCCCTCTCTATTAAAATTTATTGTAATTATTATATTTTAGTCTGTCTAGATACTTTGACTATTCTCATTTAACATTATTGGCTACATTCTTAGAAATTAAACTCACATTTTGAGAATAAACTTTCAAAATTGTGAATTATTCCACAAGATTCACGAATGTAACAAACATAAAAAGTCTGTTTGGAGTTATAAAAATTAAGATAAAATGTAATTTAAGTTATTTTTTAGCATTTGGAGTATAATCAACAAATCATAAAAAGATAGAGAAAACAGTGAAAACTCAGTCGTGTGGGCCGCTTCGAACGGATTCGATTAGTTCAAAGAGATTTTGACAAACACTTTTTGACTTTTTATGTTAATTTTTTTTTAAATTTGTAAAGATTTTATTGAAATTTGTAAAAATATAAAAATTTAAAGAAATTTACATAAATCTATAAAAATTTATAGAGATTTTATAAAAATTTACGACACTTGAGATGAGAAAAATTTTATAAAAATTTATAAAAAATTATAAAAACTTTTTGTATTTTTTTGAACTTCAAATGCATCCAAAGAGTCTATAGATAATTTTTAGAGAGACACTTTGTGAAGTTTTGAACTCAACATAAGTTTACGTGTTAAAATTTAATAATGATTTGTTGATAATTTTACTAAACTTGACTGCAAAACTGACTTGACTTTTTGCTATTAGGACAATGTTTGGCAAATTAATTTTTAACGAAAAATTATCAAAAATTATTTCTTAAATATTAGATAATACTAAGTTTTATAACTTTTTTACTAAGTTATATTAACTTATTCAACTCAAAAATTATTAAAAATTTTTAAAAATGATAAAAAATTATTAAAAATTACTGAAAATTTAAAAAAAATATTATGAAACGCCCAAATTTACAAAAAAATTATAAAAAATTATTACTTGTTTCATTAACTATACAAAAAAAATTATAATTAATAACTTTTGTCCCAAAACTATAAACAATTACTAAAACTTAAACTTCTAAACAGTGGCCAAGTATTGTTATCTAATTATGCAAATAAATGATCACCAATTACTGTATAAATATTTGCATCAGGGACAACAAGGAATACTATAAAAACAGTTATGTAAATTAATTAGAAATTCATAGGAGACTTACCACTCATCAGGGACTTTGCCACTTACTCTGATGTCTCCGCTCTATCGACCTTATCTTTTTGGATGAGGTGCTAAATTATTCTTCCGGGGATGAGACCTTGTCGTTGGATGAATACATTGGAGAGCCCGTAGTCCTTTTTATAGGGATCTATGCACGTTCTGATTTTTATTTGCGCCCACATACAATTATTGAATACAATTGCTGAGTGGTATTAAACTTGTGGTGCACAAGCGGATGGTGACCTCATACCATGTCATTTAGCTGACATCATACAATTTAATATGTTTACCAACCAAAAAGGAAAGCTTGCGTGATTCATTCATTTATTTATTTATTATTTTAATGTTAGCCCTGAGTTGACTCTGTTGAAAATGTTAGATTAAAATTTAGTGATTGACGGTGCTTTTGAAGCGATAACAAATGAGATAAAGTGAAATTAAGTGGGATAAATTATGAATTCGTAATTTGTGTAATAAAATAAAAAATAAATAATTTTTAAAAATTTTAAAAATTAAAAAAAAAAATTTTAACAAATCAAACACAACTTAAGCTATATTTATATTTTTTAATTTGAAATAAGTGTCAATGGACTCATTTGTAACTCTGCAAAGTTCTATAAAAATTTATAAATTTTTATAAAATTTAAATTTTTTACTCATTGTAGATTATAATTTTTACAAATTTATACTAATTTTTATAACTTTAAATATCTCTAATATACCTAAACCAATAAATTTTAATTCAACAATTAAAACAATATTATGCCCTAACTGTCATCGAAACGATGCTGGCTCTCCAAATCCTAAATTTTTGGAGCACAGGTCTGTGACTCATTGGTACAAAAAATGAAAAACATAATTCTGCCCTTAATAAAAATATTTTTTACTAATAATCTAACAAACCAAATAATTAAAAACCAAACCAAATAAAAATAATAATTAAAACCAAAATCACCCTGGAGCCACATCACACTCCCGTTGTTCCTTTTGGCCAAACAATCAATGTAACACTACAAGAAATATAATTTTAGTAATAAAATAATTTATACCCATAAAATTTTATATATATATTACATATATTTGTTGTTTTCGTAGAATAATCCTAATAGATGTGAAATTAAAATTACAAAACGATAACAATTATTTTTGTCAGAGGTTCTTATATTTTTAACGAACTTACTAATTCATTATACATAGAATAGAAAAATTAGTGATAAAATTATTAGTAATGAAGTTTGTCTCATCACTACAAATAAACTTTTAGTATTGGTTGTATTCCAAAGGCAGTATTGTATAGTGGTAATTATAGTTTATATATGAGAGTTTGGTCAAAATGTACGTAGTTTCTCTCTAATTTAAAAATTAATTGATAATTTGTTTTTGAATTGAATCAAAATGAAAAATTAATAAAATCTAGTAAGTTTGACTGAGTTTTGTCTCACTTTTGCAGGAGAAAAGATTTCTATAAGATTTGTTAAATAAAAATACACTTTTATCTATTTTTATGTTAAAAATGAATTATTCTTTTCAGTTTCTAAAGGGACTTAACATAAAATTCAAAAATAAAATTTTCTTTATTTTTTTAATAATGTCTTTTGCCCAATCATTGATACAAATCTAATTAAATTTAATAGATTTTTTTGAATTTTGTATTTGAATCTAAATTACAAAGAATCATGTGTTAACTTTTAAATTAGAAGAGATCGTGTGATTTTGGATAAAACTCGATAGGAGTACTAAAATGTAATTACTTTTAATACTTAACTAAAAATATTTTTAATAATAAAACTTTACATTGTGATTAATTTATTATCACTAAACTTCTTTCATGTAGTGATAGTGATAAATATGGTAGATAGTATTTGGTTTGCCAAAGAAAAAAAAATTCCAAAAGGAAAAGAAAAATTATAAGTTAGTATAAAAATAACACGTGATGAAATTTGGTTGAAGAAAGTTAAATAAAGTTAAAAATTTTTTGGTAATTTTAAGGATTCCAAAAAAAAAAAAATCGTTTTAGGTGCTTAAATAATGTTCATTTCACATAAATAATCACATGATATGTTTAACTTTTACCAACCCAAAAACTTTTCATGACTTGTTTGGAACACAGCTTCTATGATTAAATAGTACGAAAAATGCATAAGACAATTTTACTCGTATTAAAACCATCTTTTTACTGACTAATAATCTAATCAACCAACCAATAAGAACAAAATAAAACAACAATAATAATTAAAAAAACTTAGTAATTAAAAAATATATTATTAAAATAAAAATTTTATTTTCATAAAATTGTCACAATATGCATTTACTATTTTTTTCTTTTTTTCTTTTTTAACTTTTCAAAGAAAAATATTTTAGTTCGTGTTTAATTCATAGTGGTCCAAAGTACTTGTCATTAAGTCAAGACATCAATTGCTGTACATATAAAAGTATCAAAACTTCTTATTATTATTTTTTTTTTCAAACTTTGGATAAAAGTACTCAATACTTTTTTTCTGACCGAACTGAATCTTTGACTTAATTTGGCAATGCAAAAGATGTTTAGCTTTGAAAAGGTAAAATTTATTATCTTTTTCGTTTGCATATAAAATAATTCAGTTATATATTAGTATTGTAATTTAAAATCACTATTATTAAAATATATTTTATTTTCATTTATATTTATATTTATATTTTTAGAAATCATATAAAAATAAATTTTTGTTTATTTTATAACTTAATCAAATAAGAAAATAACTTATTTCAATTTATTTAAAAATTTATTTCATTTATTATATTGATATTTATTTATTTTTAAAATTTTCATAAATTTTTTATTTTAACATTTATCAAACTTACATCTTATTTAAAATATATTATTAGATTATAAGAATTGAAAATATCTTACAGAACCTTATTAAATGACTTGAGAATGATGACAGGAATTAAAATGATAAACATTTATAAACAAAAAGAATAAAATAAATTAATTTTTTATTTGATTTAATTAAGAAATAAAATAAAATAAAATTTATTTTTATATGATTGTTAAAAATATAAATATAAATATAAATTATTTTATTCTTTAAAAATAATTTTTTCTATTCTCTTATAGACCTAAGGGTGTTTATGTAAATTTAGAAATGTTTTCGTTATAAAAGAAAATTATGTCATTTAAAATTAGATATAAGAATAAATAGTGAAAGAGGGATATAGTTTTGCAATTTTATTTAATAAAAAAGATAAAGTGGAGCGTAAAAAATTATTCGTGGAGTGCAAATAAACCTACTCTCACATTTTATAAGTTAGATATTTTTATAGTGACTTTCTAATTATAAAAAGACACTGTAACCTTTTTTTTATTTAAAGGAATATTTAGAGAATTTTAAATTTATTGTTTTTAACTTTATTAGGGTTCGTTTGGTTTGAAAAAAACAACAAAAAACTCTATAAATCTCTGTTAACTTTATATCACATCAACTTTTTTCTTTCACTACACGTATTACGAACTCTCAATTTTTCTCATTTTTTCTCACTTCAAATACACCCTTAGTTTATTATAAAATATCACTTAAGAACAACTTATACAAATACCTTAACAAGGATATAGAAATTTTACTTACCAAAAAAAAAAGGAAATAGAAATTCTATTTAATGCCTCATTATTATTTGCAGGCCGTATTATATTTTTCAAGCACAATCATGTATATAGTTCACATTCAAGGGATATGAGATAAAAAAAATAATAATTTTCAATCTGTCATTTTATTTTTACAATATTTGATTTTTACCTGATTTGGGGTACTTTTCTCTTTTTAAACATAGGGGACGTTTGATGCCACCAACTTTTACCCAAAAGAATGTAACTTTGTGTAATAAACTGACGCGTGAAATTTTAGTGATTAATTGTATATTTGGTAAAAATTTGTACAAATTAAAAAAAATTAAAGAAAGTTAGTAAAAACTGAAAAAAATTAGATAAATTGGTAGAAATTAGTTTTATGTTTGGTAAAAAAATTAAAAAAATTTGACAAAAGTTATTTTTTATTTTTTATTTTTTTGGATGCACCAAATGACTCCTATGAATGTAATCTATTTAACTTGGATGAATATTGCAAGTTGATAACCACGAAAGTTATTATCCATTAGTATCATACTATGTACACAAATTATTTATTTTCTTGGGTTTAAACGTATCTAGATATCCTGATTGTTTATTACATTAATATTGTACTAATTTAACCTTAGCCCTAGACTTTATAAGTTGTGTTATTGATTTGGTCTTATGTTTAAGGTTTAATTTTTTTAAAATTTAATTTGTCATTTTAATCCATGCCATTTCACCTTAGCATGCATGGTATTTGCCCAAGTAAATTATAGACTCTATTTTGGGACTTTCATGCGTAGGGAAACACGATGTCTGTTCTCTAAAATTTTTTAATACCAAATATAAATTTTTATTTTACTTTCATAAATTAAATATTTCTTACATTGTTTTTCTTTTTATTTCAAAAAATAAGGCCTCATTTGGTTTAATTTTTTATTTTTTATTTTCTATTTTTGTTTTTTATTTTTTGTTTTGACCTCATTTTTCATTTTGTAATTTTGAAAATAAGGAAAGCAACTCAAACTCATTTGATTACTTATACTTTCAAATTTTATTTTCAAAAATAAAAAATATGAAATGAAAAATGATAAAAAGTCATTTTGAGAGTTTTTAACAAAAAAAATAAAGAAAAATCTCAAAATAAAGAAAACAAAACATATTCTATTTCTTTATTTTGAAATTTTTAACACATAAAACAAAAATAAAAAATAAAAAAGTAAACCAAGTGCACCTATATATTTAAAAATGTTTAAATATAACTGAATATGGTTTAAGGACATTGTTGTGGAGTCGATTGAATAAGGAAAGAGTAGCATGGTAATGCATGGTAAAAAATCAAGAGAAACCAACCTGCATCCGGCCCGTTTTAGGAACCCGGTGTAAGCATGGTAATGCCATGGTTTCCGATGGGGGACTGGTTTCACATCGGGAATTCGGAATTGTGTGTGTGTTATATAAGCCTTAACCTGCAGACCAAATTTTTGACATGATTTGTGGGCTCTGGTGTTAAAAAATCAGGGGAGTAGCATTTGTTAAAATATTTTAGCGTATTTTTTTAGTGAAAGGGTTGACGATGACATGTACTGTATTTTAAAGTGTTGAGCCCTTTCAATTTTTTAGTAGTGCTATATTTACTCCATTCAGCTTATATCTTTGATTATACTTTGACCAAACAAGGTCATTTTGAAGATTTTATTTTTGTTTGATAAAAATAATGTTTGATAAAAATGTGTAGAGGTTGAATAAAGTTAGAGATTTTATTTTTGTTTTTTTAAGAAAAAATTTAAAAAAGTTAGAGAAAGTTAGATAAAATTAAAAAATTAATAAATATTTTGAAAAATTTTTAAGCTCAGATGAGCACTTAGTTTTTCAACACAAAAAATTTTGTTTTGTGTAATTTATTTGACCAAATTTTATTTTTTTTTTCTTTTCTAACTTCTAGATTAGGCATATTATTCACATTTAAAGGAATTATTTAAAAATAAAAAAAAATTGTTGTACATGTTAAAATGATTTTTTTGCACTTGTACGTGATTGTTTTTTAATTTTAAACATGTTTTTTTGGTACCTTTTTTAAATGTGAATAGTATGTTTGAAAATTATTATAAAAAAAACTGATTTGTTGTGATAAAAAATGCCTCACACCATCCTTTCCATTTATCTTGAACTCTCAATTCTTAAATAAAACATTGCTCATTAATTCGAAAAAATAAAAGGACCCATGTATCTAAAGTGCACTGTAAAGGCCTAAATTCGTACTTGGAAGGGTCTTTCTGTCACTTAAGTTAAATTGGAAATGCACAAAAAAATCGAACAATTTGAAAATTTAACTAATTTGATAATTTTGGCTTAGGTTGGTTTAAGCTTATATCAAAATTAGTTTAGTTTTGAATTAAAAAATTAATAACTTAATATTTTCGATTCAGTTCTAGGATTGGCAGACAAAATAATCGAATCAAATCAAAAATAATTCAAACCAATCCGAAAATAATATATATAACATATAATAATATATAATTTTATGTATATTATAATATATTTATAATATTATATTAATATATAATGAATTATTTATTTGGATGTTTAAGAACCAAAAATAAGCAAAACAGTCCAACCCAAAAATAAATCGAGCAAACATGATTTAAGCTAACCCAAGAACTGAACAGATCCAATCCGATATTTTTCGATTCTGTGATTCCAAATTAAAATTAATTCAATTTTGGGTCTAATTTTTAAAAATTAAAAAAATTAATTTGATTTTGAGTTGTACATGAATCTGAACCAAATCAATCCATTCACCCCCCTAGATTAAATGATATGAACTATTGTTTTATTGTTTTATTTGGAAGAAGATTCAGTGAGAATGGAATGAGTAATATTCTCATAATAACCTTTATTTTAAATTAATTATAGTTCTGTTTAGAATTCTAAAATTTTCTTGAAAAATTTTAAAAGTTTTAAATTTTTTTTAATTAAATTTTGTCACGTATCACTTTTTTACACTAATTTTTAATTGTTTTAAATTTTTTCAAAACTCTAAACGACATGTATAAAAAAAACAGTCATTCAAATTTAATGAATATTATTGAAATTTTAAGCTTAGCCATCCCACCCCATCCCATGTCATGGCGAATCATCTCCCGAACAAATCCAATATTTTAAGACTTTTATTTCCTCTATCCTTTCCCTTTTTGGGTATTCAAGTTTGAGAAGGAGGAATAGGTAGTATTTCTTCTTTTTTTTTTTAACTAATTACTAGTTAGTTATTAAAAATTTAATTTTTTTATACTCAGAAAGGAAAAAATTAACTTTTTAATAGCAAGCATTTGAGTTTTTTATTAATTGACATTTTTGTCATTGATAATTTAAAAGAAATTTAAAGGGTGAACCTATTTTCACTTCACAAATAACTTCTTACACTCTACTTTTCTTTTTTATTATTAAAATTATATAATTACCTATCTTTCTTTTTATATATGTTTTGCATATTTATAATGTCATAAAAAGCCCTGTACAAGAACCCAATCCAACACATAATTATAGTGTTACAAATACTTTTATTTCATAATTAAAATCATTATTTTTTAAATATACATAAAATGCAACTTACTAATTTTTCTTAAATGTTTTAATAAGTACGCGGGCAATTATAGTCTAAATTTTTTGAAAAAAAATTAATTTATGCATATAAATTACCTAACTATGATAAAAATTTTATTTCTAGAATTTTTTTAAAAAATATTTTGTTATTATAAGAAATTAAAATCAAGTTTTCAAAAGAAATATAGTTATGATTTACTTGATAAATTTATCTGTATACTTAAAAGTTAATTTTTTTCAGTTCATTAATTTCCCTAATTGTATATTTCTTATTTTTTTTATGTACATGACTAATGAGAAAAAATTAGAGACTCTATTTTGAATTGAGAATCGGTGAAAAAAATCAGTAGATATAAAAGACAATTAGAAATTTAAATTTACAGGTAGTCTTATTTTCATGTTTGCAGGTTCTATGTAAGGAAAAACTAACCTAAAAGGCTAAAATAAAATTTATCTTCATTTATATTTTTAGCAATTATATAAAAATAAATATCAATTTATTGTATAACTTAGTCAAATAAAAAAAAAATTATTTCATTTCAGTTTATTTACAAACTTTTGTCATTTTCTTTGCCATCTTGATATTTATTTATTTATTTTTACAAATCTTTCATAAATGATTTATTTTAACATTTATCACACTTATATTTTATTTCATTACATATTTTTAAAATATATTACCAGATTATGAGAATTAAAAGGATTGTATAAAATCTTGTTAAATGACTTGAGAATGATAATAAGAGTTAAAATGACAAAAATTTATAAACAAAAGGAATGAAAGTTATTAATTTTTTTTATTTGATTAAATTATGAAAAAAAATAAAATTTATTTTTATATAATTGTAAAAATGTAAATATAAATAAAAATATTTTATTTTTAAAAATAAATTTTTTTATTCTCTTGTAGGCCTAAGGATGTTTGTTAAATTTATAAATATATTCTTTATGAGGAGCATTTATATTATTTCAAATTAAATATAAGAATAATTAGTCAAAAAATGATAATTTTATAATTCTATTTAATAAAACTAAAATAAAGTGTAATAGATTATTTATAGAGTATAAATACGGGTTCCTTAGTAATGGCCCGAGAAAGTAAGATTAACTCTCTTTATGTGATACAAGTGTCCCTGATTGGAGGAGTAGTAAATGCTATCAAAGAAGCATCATCTGAACTATGGCATAAGAGACTTGGCCATATGAATGAAAATGGACTTCAAACATTGGCAAAGAAGCATTAATGTGAAGGATGTACAACTGAAGACTTGTACACATTGTCTAGCGGGAAAACAATATAGAGTTGCATTCCGAACATTTCCACCATCTAGAAAGTTAAGACCGCTTGACTTGGTCCACATAGATGTTTGCTACATGAAAGACAAAACTATAGGTGGGTGTCTGTATTTTGTCACTTTCATCAACAATCATTCCAGAAAGGTGTGGATATTTGCATTAAAGATAAAAGATGAAGTGCTAGATGTCTTTAAGATTTTTCATGCCCATGTAGAAAGGGAAACAGGAAGGAAGTTAAAATGTGTTCGTGCTGATAATGGAGGTGAATATAGAAGCCCATTTGAAGAGTACTGTAGAACTCATGGGATTAAACTACAGAAGTTTGTGCCAAAGACTCCTCAACACAATGGTGTAGCAGAGAGATTGAATAAAAGTATTTGTGAACGGATAAATTGTATGTTCTCTCATGCAAACCTCCCTAAGCCATTTTGGGGTGAAGCAATGAGAACTGCAGTCAATCTTATCAATCTATCTCCTTTAGTTCCTCTTGACCATGATATCCCAAAAAGAGTTTAGAGTGGAAAAGATGTTTCTTATGGTCATCTAAACGTATTCGGCTGTAGAACTTTCGTTCATATTTCCAAAAATGAAAGATCTAAGCTTGATGACAAAGCTAGACAGTGTATATTTTAGGAAATTGACATGAATAATACGGGTACAGATTATGGGACCCGATTGAGAAGAAACTTATCAGAAGTAGAGATGTTTTTCTTGAAGATCAAACTATTCAAAAAATTATGCAATAGGTAAAGCCTAGAACATCAATTGGCATTCCAGTCGAGGTGGACCCTATCATTCCACCGATAGAAACTGAAGAATTAGGGGAAGATGAACAAGTTGAAGAATTAGGGGAAGATGAACAAGTTGAAAAACTTCCCATAAATGATAAACAAGTTATATCAGATGGAGAAGCTGAAGAAACTCCACTGAGAAGATCCACCAGATGACACATACCATCCACCAGATATCCTGCCAATGAGTATGTGACTTTGACTGACGGGGGTAAACTAGAAAAGTGTAATGAAGCTATGAGTCATGAAAAAAAGATTGAGTGGCAGGAGGTTATGCAGGAAGAAATAAAATCCCTGCATGAAAATCATACTTATGACTTAGTGAAACTTCCTCAAGGAAGAAAATCTCTCAAGAACAAATGGGTGTTTAGGTTGAAGAATGAAGAAGGAAATCAACCAAGGTACAAAGCCCGATTGGTGGTAAAAGGCTTTGGTCAAAGAAAATGTATTGACTTTGACGAGATATTTTCACCAGTTATGAAAATGAACTCAATTCGAGTTATAATCGGATTAGCTGCTAGTTTGAATTTGGAAATTAACCAAAATTAAAGAAGGAACTCGACAAGTCATTTGTCATAAAAGATTTGGATCTAGTAAAACAAATACTTGGAATGAAGATTGCTAGAGATAGACAAAGTAAGAAGTTATAGTTATCTCAAGAAAAATATATTGAAAAGGTATTGGAAAGATTCAATATGAACAAAGCAAAGGTTGTATCAGCTCCACTTGCAAGCCATTTCAAGTTAAGTAGAGATCAAAGTCCCAAGACTAATAAAGAGAAGATAGAAATGAAGAAAGTGCCTTATCAATTTGCTGTCAGAAGCCTAATGTACGCAGTATACACAAGGCTTGATATTGCTCATGCAGTTGGGGTTGTAAGCAGATTTCTTTCTAATCCTGGAAAAGAACACTGGGAAACAGTAAAATGGATCTCAGGTATCTCAGAGGTACTTCAAAAGTATGTTTATGTTTTGGCACTAACAAAAGAGTGCTAGATGGTTTCTCCGACGCAGATATGGCCGGTGATGTTGACTCCAGAAATTAACTTTGGGATACTTGATGACCCATGCAGGAGGGGCAGTGTCTTGGCAATCAAGATTACAGAAATGTGTAACTTTATCCACTACGGAAGCAGAGTATATAGCAGTGACAGAAGCTTGTAAGGAATTGCTGTGGATGAAAAAGTTCCTAGAAGAACTGGGATTGTCACAAGAAAGATATGTCATTTATTGTGATAGAGTGTAATCCATCTATGCAAGAATCCGACCTTCTAGTTTAGGTCGAAGCACATTGATGTGAGATATCATTGGGTCCGAGATATCCTGGATCAGAAGCTTTTACAATTATACAAAGTTCATACTGATGAGAATCCGTCTGATATGATGACGAATGTGGTTCACAGAGAAAAACTTGAGTTCTGCAGAAGCGTGGCAGGTATGAACTCAAGCGAGAAAGCGCTACAATGAATTTTGCACGACACTCCAAGTTAGGGGGTGCAAGGACACCTCGGTAAGAAGGTGCAGTCGCCCAAGAGCAAGGGTAAGGCATCGCTAGACAAAAAATGTTGCAAAGGAATCCCAGCTATGATGCTTATAGCCAATGATTATTGGCACTCAAATAAGAGAATGTAAGAGCTTCATTAAGGGAGTGTTTTAAGATCACCATGAGATGTTTTCTTCAGCAAAACATGACAAACCCACCAACGCTGGGTGGAGGGGGTGATTGTTGACTTGAATGGTGTCCACCCACATGGGTGGATGACACCAATCTGCCAACCAAGTAACTCCAAAGCATGACAGCCAATTTTTGGCTAAATTAAAAAAAAATTAGTAAAATACTGTTAAATCTTCGTACTAATTTTATCAAATAGAATAGTATAAATATGTGCAGAAAATTATTATTTTGGTGTGGCAAAAACAAAACAAAGATTTTTGTAAGAGGTGGAGAGAAGTAAGGTAGAGATTTTTTGTTTTCCTCTGTATTTTTCATAAAACATAGTAAAGTTCTCCGTGGATGTAGGCATTGCCGAACCACATAAAAAATCTTGTGTTATTTGTGTGTGTTTGTGTTTTTGGCTCCCTTTAATTTCCTCAACAATGATCTCATACCACGTCATTTAGCTGACATCATAGCATTAAATAATCAATTTTTATCAAACGAACAAAAGAAGAAGGGGTGTGGTAAGGGTGATTGCAGCTGTTGTAATTACCTTAAATTGGTATCGTTTGGTTCATTTTTCACTTAAAACGATGATATTTCACTTAAGTTGTCATATTTAAATATAAACATACAGATTTTCTAAAAAGATGTCCCAATTCTCTTTAAAAAAAATTGGACTTTTTTATTACTCTTCCTTTCAAGAGAAACGAAAATATCAACACAACAGAAACAAGTTATGGTGGCATGACTCTTGAACGTTAAGGTGGTAGGATGCTTCATAGAGAGACTCTCTGTTATAAGCGTTTGGAGTAATAAAAAGTGAGATAAAATAAGATAATTTGAGATAATTTGTGAGTTCGTAATTTGTGCAGTGAGTTAAAAAATGAATAATTTTTTTAAAATTTTTAAAAATTTTCAGAGTTTTTCAATATATTACATCGCGCCAAACGGACCCTATATCTATTACAACCATCACTAAGGGTGTGTTTGGTGCATTAAACTTTGGTGAAAATATCTGAAAACCTTTGAAAATTTTTAAAAATCTCTATTATATTTTTACACATTCTTATCTTCTTAAAATTTGAAAAAAGTTCAATACCTTTTGAAAAAAGTCAATAACTGGAATTCTATTAATCAAATAGCAAAATTTTTTTTACCATTCTCACTATGGACTTCCAAATTAGCGAATGACACCCACTGTGACTATTTTTAAGGATGATAGAAACCGTTTCGACTCTGATTTGATCTGCAAAAAAATTATGACTGATACAAATTTTTGAATCCGTCCAAATGAAAATCCAATCCTTCGGAACAAGAATGCTACTGTTTATCTCTAAAAAAGGTAGTTTAAAATGTATACACCAAACGTAAAATTTTTTTTTAAATTACATTTATCTTATTTTATTTCACTTTTTATCACTCTAAACACATCTTAAATGGACATTATGACGACCGAGAATACATACGGAGCCCGTTATTATGTGAATACAATACACAAAAAAATATTTCTTTCCACAGGATATCAGGCAGAGTTAACGAATGTTCCGTTTGGTTTACTATAAACCATTGAAAATCTCTGATAAGCTATAAAAATTTTTAAAAGTTATTAATTGTTTATCTTATTACATGAATTATGAATTTATAATTAATCATACTTTATCTCATTTTATTATACTTTTATTATTCTAAACACATTCTAAATTATCATGCTATATTAAATATACGTTTGGCGTACTAATAAATAATAAAAAAATTTTAAAATTTATTTATTTTTAATTAATTATATAAATTACAAATTTATAAATTATTTTAATTATCTTATCTTTTTTTTCATTTTAAACGGCGACGAGTTGGCGAATCTCACGGGGACAAAGGAATGCATGAATCAGCATAGCAGGAAGGCGCGTGAAAAGCTGCTCTACGAGTTGTCAACATCAGCTGTACCCAGCACACGGAACGTCCGACAGCATCCACCTGGTACGGCTTCAATAAAGTAGCACGTGAAGTGTCTGCTTTTCTTTCGAGATGAATAGTGTTACGGCGACGAGTTGGCGAATCTCACGGGCACAAAGGAATGCATGAATCAGCATAGCAGGAGGGCGCGTGAAAAGCTGCTCTACGAGTTGTCAACATCAGCTGTACCCAGCACACGGAACGTCCGACAGCATCTAACCTGGTACGGCTTCAATAAAGTAGCACGTGAAGTGTCAGCTTTTCTTTAGGGATGAATAATATTAAAAGTGTTAAAGAATAATTTCTTAACTCCATTTTAACGGATACAGGAAAATATTTTTTTCTCTATCTAAATACTACAAAAATCGTTAAAGAATGACCTTTAAAATCTGTTATAAGGCCGTTATAATGAATTTTAATTCAAATCCGTTATAATGAATTTAAAAAAATATAGATAAATAAAAAATAATAATATTCGTTTGAAAACTCTCAATGCGAAGAATATGATCATGAAAAAAAAAATTTACACTCGGTTAACCTCTTTCCGAATTTTTTATTTTTTTAATGAAATATTAAAATTTTTTGAAATTAATAAAGGTGGAAAAAAATAAAAGTATGATAGGAAATTTTAATAATTTATAGAAGTTGGAGTTTTATGAAATTTTTTTTAGAGATTTATAACACTACAAACCGTGCCCAAGAAAAAAAAAAAAAAAAAGAAAGTGCTATAAAGGTAATTTGTTTACGAGTCAATGTATAAAAAATAGTAATTTAAAATTACAACACTAATATATAACTGAATTATTGTATATGCAAATGAAAAAGATAATAAATTTTACCTTGCAAAAAAAAAAAAGATAATAAATTTTATTCTATTCCAACTTGTTTCTTTGTCCTCGCCTCACCTTCTGCCCTTGGTGATCAGTTGGTCTTGGGTATATACATGTTCGGCAGCAGAAATTACCGCCGGAACTGCTGACCACGCCAACCGGAAATGCTATCGCCGACCTGCCGAACAAAGACAGAAAGAAAGGTGACGGCCGGAGAGGGGGTCTCAGGCCGGAAAACCCTCCGATGATTAAGTCAGCAAGTCGCTCAAGAGAAGTTTTTATGGAAATCAAAGAGTCAAAGTTTAAGTTGGCATTAGTCAGCAGTTCCGGCGGTAATTTCTGCTGCCGAACATTTGGCGCCCACCGTGGGGCTCGTTGTCTAGCCCATCATCGTATTCACTAGCTCTTTTCTTGTTTCTTTGTTAAGTCTCCAGTATTTGTCCACATAATGACCTCAGGAGGAAACACTACCCCACCACCGTCTCCACGGGCAGGAGACACTTCCACTCCTGCCAAAACTAAAGGGAGTGCGTTGGTTATCCGGACTCCAAGTCTGGAGTCCGCCCGAAAAAGAAAAACGGAGGATCCTCAGGTATTGAAACGGAGAGAAGAGCTGATGGCTAAGGCCAGTGAAAAGCAGGCAGAACTGGAGGAGATCCTGCTGGAATTGAGTAAGGAAAAGGGTAAACCCCCTGCTAGCCATGCTGCTGATTCTGGTCAATCCGACTCAGAATCTGATGAAGGTTACGATGCTCTTTACGAGGATCCCATTGATGAGGATGACGGGGACACCCATGAACAGAAGGAGGTGCGCTCTCGCTCGCGACGTGATGTCTCTCCTTTCAGGAAGGACTCGCGCCGCGCCAAACCGGTCGCAAAACGTGACGTGAGATCCGATGTTGACGCGCCCATCAAAGCGCATCACCAAAGGAATCTCTCAACAAAGATGCTGGAGGCGTATTCAGAGGAGGCGGATAGCTCGGACCAAGAAGAGCTAAACCTAAAGCGTAAGAAAGCGGGAAAGGCAAAGATGGAAGACTGGGGGCAAGCAGAGGAATGGAGTGCTCAGGGCCAAAGCACACGAATGATGGCAAGGAAAGCCTTGGGGCGAATCTCTGCCTCCCCATTCGTCGATGAAATAATTGATGCGGAGCCTCCGGAGAAATTCCAAACTCCGAGGCTTAATCTCTACGATGGGAGAACTGACCCCCTGGCCCACTACCGTCATTACATGCAGGCCATGACGTTATGGAGCAGTAACGACCACCTCATGTGCAAAGTATTCCCTTCTAGTTTGGGGGATACAGCGCTTCAGTGGTTCCATAAACTGCCCCCTGGCAGTATTCAGTGTTGGCAGCAACTGGCGGAGGAGTTCGTTACCCGGTTTCTGGCTAACACGAAACAGCCTAAAACCGCTGACGCTCTCCTCACAATGAAAAGAAAGTCCGGGGAATCATTGAGAGATTATTCCCGCCGTTACCTGGAGCTCTACAATGAGGTGGGAGAATGCTCGGAGCAATTGGCGGTCACCTCGTTCAAATTGGGGCTGCGGAAGGAGGATAGGCTGTGGCTCTCCTTGACCAAAAAGCCTGCAGCCAACATGTCCGATCTTATGTGCCGAATCGAGAAATACGCCAAGGTGGAGGACGAGACACAGCCGGCCGAGCAGAAAGAAAGGAGATCCCAGGGCCAGACAAGAGAAAAAAGACGGGGAGACGGCCGCCGATTCATTGACGAGGGGAAGTCAGTCTTCGAAGCGGTTAATACGGTGTTCAAAGAGCCAATCTTCAAGATCCTTCCCCAAATAAAAAATAAGCCATATTTCAGATGGCCCGGAAAGCTGCCGGATTTCCCTGGAAAGGAGAATTCCAAAAACTACTGCGCATATCATCAAGACAAGGGACATCGCACCGGAGCCTGCCGATCGCTACGACATCATTTGGAGGAATTGGTGCGCAGAGGCCACCTTAAAGAGTTCGTCGATGAAGGCAGAACCAGAGAAGCAGCCCCACAGGATAGAGAGCCAAGGAGGCAACGAGAAGAGACTGCCGAGGAGGAGGCAGCCGAAGAGGCACAACCCCCACCAAGGGCCAGGGCGCGCAGAGATGTCCCGAGACCTGCAGTCATCCACGTGATTCATATGGAACGACGACCCCAGAGTGTCATCAATCATGCCCCTAACCCACCAAGCAAAGAAATTTTGGGTGTCGCGGGTCAGCCAAGCAAGCGCCCAAGGACAGCCGCCATGGAGGAAATCACTTTTTATGAAGACGAGCATCCTGGTGTTCAGCTGCCGCACAATGATGCCCTAGTGGTCACTCTGGGCATGTTTAATTCAGAAGTAAGGAGAATCCTGGTAGATGCAGGAAGCTCAACAGAGGTTATGTTCCTGAGCTTATTTAAGAAGCTCGGACTAACTGAAGAAGATCTGGAACCGGCAGAATGCCCACTCATAGGATTCAATTCTGCTCCTGTTTGGCCTCTGGGCAGAGTTGTCATTCCTGTCCGCGTGGGTCCGGTGGAGCAAGAGGTTGAGTTCACCGTTGTGGATTCCCCTTCTTCCTACAATGCTATAGTAGGGAGATCGTGGATTCACGCTCTGAAGGCGATCCCCTCAACCTACCACCAAGTGCTGAAGTTCCCCTATTGCGGGGAAGTGATTTCTATTTTGGGGGATCAGAATACCTCCCAAAAGTGTTTCTCTGCAGCTTTAAAGTCCAAAACGATCCCCGAACAAGTCCAGCTGGCGGAACTACCCGAGGACACACCAAAGATCGATGATGTCGGTGGTGATCCGCAGATGAAAGCAACAGAGGGTTTGGAGAAATATCAAATCGGCCCGGTTGAGGATGATAAATTCTTCCTGATCGGCACCAACCTGAACGCCGAGGAAAAATTAGAGCTGACGGAGATGCTTTTGAAGAATATCGGAACGTTCGCCTGGACTCCACACGAAATGCCAGGCATTTCCCCCGAAGTCATAACTCATGAGTTGAATGTGAATCCGGAGGTAAAGCCCGTGGTACAAAAAGCAAGGCGATCAGCTTTGCAACACGCAGAGGCTGTCATTGAGGAGGTCGGCCGACTGTTAGAGGCGGAGGCCATTCGGGAGGTCTCATACCCGGAGTGGTTAGCTAATACGGTCGTGGTCAAGAAGAAGAATGGGAAGTGGAGAGTTTGCGTAGACTACACAGATCTGAACAAGGCCTGCCCTAAGGATCCATTCCCTCTGCCAAAGATCGACCAACTCGTTGATTCTACTGCTGGATGTTCCAGGATGTCGTTCCTGGATGCCTATAGGGGATATCACCAAATCCCCATGTTCGGCCCTGATGAGGAAAAAACTTCTTTCATAACCCCGCGAGGCATATACTGTTATAGAGTTATGCCATTCGGGCTGAAGAACGCTGGAGCCACCTATCAACGGCTGGTTACAAAGATATTCAAAAAAGACCTCGGGCAGACGATGGAGGTCTACATTGATGATATGGTGGTAAAAAGCAAGGAGCCGAACACACACCTCCAACATCTCCAACATGTTTTCTCTACCCTTGATCGGTATGGATTAAAATTAAATGCTGCCAAGTGTGCGTTCGGAGTTGGCTCGGGTAAATTTTTGGGCCACTTGGTGAGCAGAAGGGGAATTGAGGCTGATCCCGAGCAAATACGGGCCATCCAATCTGTTTCGCCCCCGCGCACAAAAAAGGAGGTACAGAAGCTCACAGGGATGGTGGCGGCACTCAACCGGTTTATTAGCAGATCATCCGACAAGTGCCGGCCATTCTTTAGGCTGCTCAAAGGGGCCAATAAGATGCAATGGGATGCTGAGGCGGACGCGGCACTGGAAAAACTTAAAGAATACCTGACAACTGTCCCAATATTGTCAACACCGCAGCCGGGGGACATTTTGCAGCTATATCTGGCAGTCTCAGAGCATGCAGTCAGTGCCGTCTTGCTGAGAGAGCAACAAGGGAATCAGCATCCTATTTATTATGTGAGCAAAACGATGCAAGGAGCAGAGACCAGATATCTGCCCCTAGAAAAGTTGATCCTGGCACTAATAATGGCATCCAGGAAGCTAGCCCATTATTTCCATGCACACACCATTCAAGTTGTCACCGATCAGCCAATTGGCCATGTTTTAAAGAGGGCTGATGTATCGGGCCGACTAGCAAAGTGGGCAGTTTCCCTTGGTGCATTTGACATAAAGTTCGTCCCAAGAACCGCGATAAAGGCTCAGGTCCTGGCCGATTTTGTAGCGGAATTTTCGTCACCAGCCTATGGTCAGACAAAAGAACTATGGCATGTTGAAATAAAGTCTGCCCCGGCCGAACATAGTGATGCCGAACAAACTTGGCAAATCGAGGTTGATGGGTCTTCGACTAGAAAAGGAGGCGGCGTAGGCATAGTTCTGACTACACCAGAAGGCGTCTCAATAGAGTATGCAATAAAACTCGAGTTTGAAGTCACTAATAATGAGGCGGAGTATGAAGCTCTCCTGGCTGGACTCGACATTGCTCGGCGCCTGATGGCAGATGATATCGTAGTAAGGACTGACTCTCAGTTGGTTGCTAACCAGCTAAAGGGTGAGTATGTGGCTAGAAGCAGAAAGATGGCAGAGTATCTAGAAGCAGCACAGAAGAGAATCGAAGGCTTCAATAAAGCTAGCGTGGAGCTCATTGGTTCCATAAACTGCCCCCTGGCAGTATTCAGTGTTGGCAGCAACTGGCGGAGGAGTTCGTTACCCGGTTTCTGGCTAACACGAAACAGCCTAAAACCGCTGACGCTCTCCTCACAATGAAAAGAAAGTCCGGGGAATCATTGAGAGATTATTCCCGCCGTTACCTGGAGCTCTACAATGAGGTGGGAGAATGCTCGGAGCAATTGGCGGTCACCTCGTTCAAATTGGGGCTGCGGAAGGAGGATAGGCTGTGGCTCTCCTTGACCAAAAAGCCTGCAGCCAACATGTCCGATCTTATGTGCCGAATCGAGAAATACGCCAAGGTGGAGGACGAGACACAGCCGGCCGAGCAGAAAGAAAGGAGATCCCAGGGCCAGACAAGAGAAAAAAGACGGGGAGACGGCCGCCGATTCATTGACGAGGGGAAGTCAGTCTTCGAAGCGGTTAATACGGTGTTCAAAGAGCCAATCTTCAAGATCCTTCCCCAAATAAAAAATAAGCCATATTTCAGATGGCCCGGAAAGCTGCCGGATTTCCCTGGAAAGGAGAATTCCAAAAACTACTGCGCATATCATCAAGACAAGGGACATCGCACCGGAGCCTGCCGATCGCTACGACATCATTTGGAGGAATTGGTGCGCAGAGGCCACCTTAAAGAGTTCGTCGATGAAGGCAGAACCAGAGAAGCAGCCCCACAGGATAGAGAGCCAAGGAGGCAACGAGAAGAGACTGCCGAGGAGGAGGCAGCCGAAGAGGCACAACCCCCACCAAGGGCCAGGGCGCGCAGAGATGTCCCGAGACCTGCAGTCATCCACGTGATTCATATGGAACGACGACCCCAGAGTGTCATCAATCATGCCCCTAACCCACCAAGCAAAGAAATTTTGGGTGTCGCGGGTCAGCCGAGCAAGCGCCCAAGGACAGCCGCCATGGAGGAAATCACTTTTTATGAAGACGAGCATCCTGGTGTTCAGCTGCCGCACAATGATGCCCTAGTGGTCACTCTGGGCATGTTTAATTCAGAAGTAAGGAGAATCCTGGTAGATGCAGGAAGCTCAACAGAGGTTATGTTCCTGAGCTTATTTAAGAAGCTCGGACTAACTGAAGAAGATCTGGAACCGGCAGAATGCCCACTCATAGGATTCAATTCTGCTCCTGTTTGGCCTCTGGGCAGAGTTGTCATTCCTGTCCGCGTGGGTCCGGTGGAGCAAGAGGTTGAGTTCACCGTTGTGGATTCCCCTTCTTCCTACAATGCTATAGTAGGGAGATCGTGGATTCACGCTCTGAAGGCGATCCCCTCAACCTACCACCAAGTGCTGAAGTTCCCCTATTGCGGGGAAGTGATTTCTATTTTGGGGGATCAGAATACCTCTCAAAAGTGTTTCTCTGCAGCTTTAAAGTCCAAAACGATCCCCGAACAAGTCCAGCTGGCGGAACTACCCGAGGACACACCAAAGATCGATGATGTCGGTGGTGATCCGCAGATGAAAGCAACAGAGGGTTTGGAGAAATATCAAATCGGCCCGGTTGAGGATGATAAATTCTTCCTGATCGGCACCAACCTGAACGCCGAGGAAAAATTAGAGCTGACGGAGATGCTTTTGAAGAATATCGGAACGTTCGCCTGGACTCCACACGAAATGCCAGGCATTTCCCCCGAAGTCATAACTCATGAGTTGAATGTGAATCCGGAGGTAAAGCCCGTGGTACAAAAAGCAAGGCGATCAGCTTTGCAACACGCAGAGGCTGTCATTGAGGAGGTCGGCCGACTGTTAGAGGCGGAGGCCATTCGGGAGGTCTCATACCCGGAGTGGTTAGCTAATACGGTCGTGGTCAAGAAGAAGAATGGGAAGTGGAGAGTTTGCGTAGACTACACAGATCTGAACAAGGCCTGCCCTAAGGATCCATTCCCTCTGCCAAAGATCGACCAACTCGTTGATTCTACTGCTGGATGTTCCAGGATGTCGTTCCTGGATGCCTATAGGGGATATCACCAAATCCCCATGTTCGGCCCTGATGAGGAAAAAACTTCTTTCATAACCCCGCGAGGCATATACTGTTATAGAGTTATGCCATTCGGGCTGAAGAACGCTGGAGCCACCTATCAACGGCTGGTTACAAAGATATTCAAAAAAGACCTCGGGCAGACGATGGAGGTCTACATTGATGATATGGTGGTAAAAAGCAAGGAGCCGAACACACACCTCCAACATCTCCAACATGTTTTCTCTACCCTTGATCGGTATGGATTAAAATTAAATGCTGCCAAGTGTGCGTTCGGAGTTGGCTCGGGTAAATTTTTGGGCCACTTGGTGAGCAGAAGGGGAATTGAGGCTGATCCCGAGCAAATACGGGCCATCCAATCTGTTTCGCCCCCGCGCACAAAAAAGGAGGTACAGAAGCTCACAGGGATGGTGGCGGCACTCAACCGGTTTATTAGCAGATCATCCGACAAGTGCCGGCCATTCTTTAGGCTGCTCAAAGGGGCCAATAAGATGCAATGGGATGCTGAGGCGGACGCGGCACTGGAAAAACTTAAAGAATACCTGACAACTGTCCCAATATTGTCAACACCGCAGCCGGGGGACATTTTGCAGCTATATCTGGCAGTCTCAGAGCATGCAGTCAGTGCCGTCTTGCTGAGAGAGCAACAAGGGAATCAGCATCCTATTTATTATGTGAGCAAAACGATGCAAGGAGCAGAGACCAGATATCTGCCCCTAGAAAAGTTGATCCTGGCACTAATAATGGCATCCAGGAAGCTAGCCCATTATTTCCATGCACACACCATTCAAGTTGTCACCGATCAGCCAATTGGCCATGTTTTAAAGAGGGCTGATGTATCGGGCCGACTAGCAAAGTGGGCAGTTTCCCTTGGTGCATTTGACATAAAGTTCGTCCCAAGAACCGCGATAAAGGCTCAGGTCCTGGCCGATTTTGTAGCGGAATTTTCGTCACCAGCCTATGGTCAGACAAAAGAACTATGGCATGTTGAAATAAAGTCTGCCCCGGCCGAACATAGTGATGCCGAACAAACTTGGCAAATCGAGGTTGATGGGTCTTCGACTAGAAAAGGAGGCGGCGTAGGCATAGTTCTGACTACACCAGAAGGCGTCTCAATAGAGTATGCAATAAAACTCGAGTTTGAAGTCACTAATAATGAGGCGGAGTATGAAGCTCTCCTGGCTGGACTCGACATTGCTCGGCGCCTGATGGCAGATGATATCGTAGTAAGGACTGACTCTCAGTTGGTTGCTAACCAGCTAAAGGGTGAGTATGTGGCTAGAAGCAGAAAGATGGCAGAGTATCTAGAAGCAGCACAGAAGAGAATCGAAGGCTTCAATAAAGCTAGCGTGGAGCTCATTGGCAGGGATCATAACGCTCATGCTGATGCACTTGCAACGCTAGCTGCCTCTTCTCGACTAAGGCTAACCGACCAGGTCTTTATGGAAGTCATAAAAAGGCCGAGCATAACGAAAGACGTAGAGGTAATGTGTGCTGACCCAGCCCCATCTTGGATGGATCCAATCATCGCTTACTTGAAGGACGGAACACTTCCCGAAGATAAAACAGAAGCAAAGAAGCTAAGAATAAAAGCCACCAGGTTTTGGCTCTCACCCGACCAGAAGTTATACAAAAAGTCATTCACAGGCCCCTATCTCCTTTGTGTTCATCCCGATAAAGTGCAAGACTTTCTTTACGAGCTTCATGAAGGTGTCTGTGGAGCACATACTGGGGGCAGATCACTGGCGCACCGAGCAATTACTCAAGGGTATTGGTGGCCCAAGATGGGATATGACGCTCAGGCCTATGTTCGGAAATGCAAGAAATGTCAGAAGTTCGCTCCCATTCCTCATCAACCGGCCCAGGAACTCAGCCCGCTTACCAGCCCTTGGCCGTTCGCTCAGTGGGGACTTGATATTGTGGGGCCTCTGCCTTCCGCTTCAGGAAATAGAAAGTTCTTAGTGGTCGGCACCGACTACTTTACTAAGTGGGTGGAAGCAGAACCCCTAGCCCACATCAAAGATGCCGATACCATCCGATTTATATGGAAGAACATCATTACCAGGTATGGCATCCCTAGGACACTTATTTCCGACAATGGGACGCAATTTGACAGTGCCCCGTTTAGGGAATATTGTTCTAGATATGGAATCAAGAATGTTTACTCTACACCTGCTTACCCCCAAAGCAATGGTCAAGCTGAAGCTACAAACAAAGTCATTCTCAATGGGATTAAGAAAAGACTGGAAGCGGCAAAAGGAAGATGGGTGGATGAATTGCCATCAGTACTGTGGACCTACCGAACAACCCCTAGAAGATCAACCGGAGAATCTCCCTTCTCTCTGGCTTACGGCGTCGAAGCCGTCATACCCTTAGAAGTTGGCCTCCCGAGCATCAGAACTCTATCATTTGACAGAGGGGAGAATGATCAAGCTATGGGAATAAGCCTGGATCTAATTGATGAAAGAAGGGAACTGGCAGCACTAAGGTTAGCCAACTACCAGCAAGAGACAAGGAAGAAATTCAATAAAGGGGTCAGACGTAGAGAATTCCGTACTGGCGATTGGGTGCTGAGAAAATTGATGGGAAGCAGGAAAGATCAAACTGAAGGAAAGCTAGGAGCTAATTGGGAAGGACCATTCACCGTCTCTGAGGTGCTCGGCAATGGTGCCTACAGGTTAATTGACTTGGAGGGAAAGCCAATCAAAAGACCGTGGAATATAGCCCATCTAAAGTTGTACTATCATTAATTTTTTCTTCACATTTGTTGACTAAAGACTTTGCATGTATATTGAAAAGCAATTCTCTTTATAAAGCAAAAGCAAACTCAAAAGCTTGAAGATCACTTTCTGCTCGACAAAAAGATGCCATATCACTTTGGATGGTGGCATCGAAAAAGCCAGGCTCGGCTTCCCGAGCATTGATACGGAAAGAATGCCCCATCTCCATCGATGTTGACACATTCCTGGTTTGTTTATTGACCAGGAAAAGCTCTTTAGACCGAGATTCAATTCCTCGGTCTTCTGAAAAGAATTATCAAAAGAAACCACGCTCGGCTTGCCCAGCGTTGGTACAATCCTGGTTTGTTTATTGACCAGGAAAAGCTCTTTAGACCGAGATTCAATTCCTCGGTCTTCTGAAAAGAATTATCAAAAGAAACCACGCTCGGCTTGCCCAGCGTTGGTACAATCCTGGTTTGTTTATTGACCAGGAAAAGCTCTTTAGACCGAGATTCAATTCCTCGGTCTTCTGAAAAGAATTATCAAAAGAAACCACGCTCGGCTTGCCCAGCGTTGGTACAATCTTGGTTTATTTACTGACCAGGAAATGCTCCCTAGATTGAGATTCAATTCCTCAGTCTCCTGAAAAGAATTATCAAAAGAAATCCTATCAAAAGAAGTCCATGCTCGGTTTGCCGACCATTGGAGCAAAGAGAACCCACATCATTTTTGATGGTGGCCCGATCTTGATTTATTCATCGACTAGAAACGATTTTTTTTTAAAAAATCAAGATTCGATTCCTTGGTTTGTTAATTGGAAGCAAAAGAAGCATGTTCTAAAGAGTTCAACGCCAATATCAACATAATGGTACACATTTCGCGATGCTCGGCATGAGACTAAAAAGCGAAGATTTATCAGAAGATAGTTACCCCCGTTATTATGAGAAAGAGGACAGCCGAACTTATCGAGGTATGTGAGATTTATTAAAGTTATGCCTCTTTAACAAAAGCTTGAAGTTATTTTATGAAAAGCAAATTACTACATGAGCTTGTTACCTTTGAAGGGTTTACTATTTAAAGTATTTTTGCTAGAAAGTGTGGTTGCTCGGCAAAGTGGTACAAATACAGACACCATACATATTCAATATAAAGCATAAAATATACAAATGGAAGGACAGATTGTTAAAAGGAAACAATTCAAAAGCTTTCATTACATGCCTTAGAGTATGATTACAATACATTTTACATAACTGTTAATCAAAGAAGATGTCCTAAATCTAAGATGAGACATTAACATTTGTTGTAAGGGTTTGTAGCTATTTCGTGGGAGAAAACGTCTAGGTACTCCTGGGCTGCGCTCCTTATAATTCTGTCAGCAAACCAGTTAAGGCATTCTTCAATCAATTCATCAGCAGTTCTAAAGAAACAAAGACAGAGAAAAATAAAACAAAATTAGACAGAAGTCAAACTGCTTTCATTCACTTGGAGTTAAAAGTTTTATATTACATCCAAAAAGAAAATAAAAATAAAAATTTATACAAGAAGGCTCACTTCTCTCCTCCCTTAGTGGGATCTCTCTCCACTATTAGATCAATCTGTTCAGGCGCCTGGGAGATGTTCTTCCGGGCACTGTCCACCTCAACCTCTCCCTCCTCAATTGTTTCTTCGGCAGTATGAATTGAGGGAGTTTGAGGTGGACGCTCAAAGCTGAATTGGGGAATTGGGCGTTCTGGATCAGGATAAGGGACCTCCTTGTATATGGGGTTGGTGGGATCAACGTTGTTCTTCTTCATTGCAGCCTCCCAACCCTCAAGAAAGAAGTCGTTGTGAGCATCCCTCATCTGATCCACGCAATCGTTAATCTGGGCTTCCACCTCAGCTTTGGCTTTGTCCTCGGCTTCTTGGAGGGCAGCTTCCTTCTCTGCCAGGGCTCGAGTCTTCAGTGCAAGCTCTGCCCGAAGTTTGACAAGCTCCTGCTTTGATCTCTCTTGCTCGGCCCTGGAAGCCTCCAACTCCTTGATGAGTAACTCTTGCCCAGTCTTTATGGAGGACAACTCAATCTCGGCCGTGGAAAGTTTGCCCTTGACCACTAAAAGCTCCTCGTCTTTATGATTTAGGATCTTATCCATTGACTGCACACGAGCTATGCTTCCAGCAACTTGGCCAAGGGCAGTGTTGAGTTGATGCTCAATCTCTTTATTTTCGTCCTGAAGCTGACTCTTCTCTTTTGCCAGAGCGTCATTGCTGGATTGGAGATTCTTATTCTCCTTCTCCAAAGACCTCACGCTTGATTTCAACTCCCTTATTTCTGTTCTATCCAGCTCGGCTCTGGTTTCGAATGTTCGGCTCCTGGCAATCAACTCCATTGTGTGGAGAGAAGTCTACAGAAAGAACAGAAAGTTAGGAAAAACTATAATAAGGAAAGGATTCACATAAAGGAATATTATAGTACTTACAGAGATGATGTTCTTCATCAGAGTTTTGTGGATCTCCTCCGTCCTATTCTTCCTCGTGTTATGAACGTCCCGAGGAGGGAGGATACCCTTGAGATACTCCTCGGCGTGGTTGAAGGCAGTGTCTTGGATAGTGAAGGGACGGCCTTGAGGGTGTTCTAGACTGGGAATAAGGATTTCTGGAATGAATGGAGGAGAGTCTCGAACTGGATTGGCTGGGTATTCGATGGCTAGAGGCACGGGCCCGACTGGTTGAGCAGGTAACGGCTCGGAGGTTCTCGGTGGTGCGTCTTTAGTGGGTGGCACGACCTTGGAAGGTGCTGGCCCCCTCGCGGCGTCCTCCTTCGATAGCTTCGCCTGCTCGGCCGTTGGAGCCGCGTCCGCGGATTGTGTCCTGGCCCTCTTCGGCTCAGGAGGGCCAGGTGGCCTCTTTTGAGCTGCCTCCTGCTCCTTCCCCTTCTCCATTTTGACCTTCGTTATTTGCTCGGCAGTAGAAGGAGCAGGGGCACTCCCCTCACCAGTCTTCCTCTTCCCAACGGCCTTTTGCTCGTCCGCCTTCTTCTTCTGGGCCTCTCCGGCCCTTTGCCCTTTTGCCTTAGCCATGGCGAGCTTCTTGTAATCGATCTTTGGGGCCATCACTTCTTCTTCTTCCCCTTCTGAATCTGAAAAGTAGTCGAAGGCAGGGGGTATCTCAACTTCTTCTTCTTCCTCTTCCTCCTCGTCCAAAAGAACAAAATGTCGCTTCCTCGGCTGTTCGGAAGGCTCAGGAACTGCAGCTCGAGGGGATTGAACTTGCTCGGCAACAAGTGGGATGGCGAATGGAGGGGGGCGAGTCCACCCTGGATGCCTTAAGGCGTAATAGTTCTCTTTCTCTTCAGCAGAAGCTCGAAACCACCACTGAAGACGCCTAATAGCCTCCGAAGTTGCGAAACCTTGAGGAGGGGCAATGAATGTCTGATGAGAAGGGGTGAAGTTGAACAAAATCGGAACTGCTCTGGCAAAGGGATAGAGATCTGGACCCCCGAGGAATTTGAACACCTCCTTCAAGTGGTCCTTGTCAGCACGAATGCCAGTAGCCCAGAACTTCTTTAACTGAACACCTGCACAGACATTAAATCAAACAGTTAGTATGCTTAGAAGTGAGGATAAAGAAGAATAAGAACTGGTAGGATTTGAAATCAACCAACCTGGGCCCAAAGAAACCCGAGGGACGATTGGAAAACGATCTTCGTCTGGATCGTGTGTCCAGTGACCTGTGACGACGCACAGGTCACTTTCCGACTTAATCGTATCAGGCAGCATGTGGACCAAGGCCTTTTCTGGTCGGGATTTCAGGTACCACCTGTTCTCATCCTTCCTCACCTTCTGGACTGAGTAACAGTAAAGAAGATCGTACTCGGATATGTGGAATCCGTATCGCCTGTTTATTTCTATCACCCCATTAACGATTCTATAAAAGTTATGGGTGAGGTTCCTAGGGCCAAGGTCCAGAATGCTCATCATAGAGCGAAGAAAGGGGTGTAGGGGGAACCTAAGACCACCTTCGGTGATTGCCACTATGGGGAATTCCCCTGTTTCACGCTCGCCTTGTTCGGCGAGCCTGATACCTACGTTCTGAGGAATCTGGTACTTCTCCTTGAAAATCCTAACCTTTTCCTCAGAACTTAGCTCGTTCGCGAGTCTACCCATAACGGAAAATTTGAAGAAAAAAGAGGATTAACTCACCGGAAATGAAGGACGACGGGAGGGGTGAAAGCTTGCGAAGACGAAAGCTCAGAGGAAAAGAAGCAAGGGAAATCTGTAGACTCAAATCGCAGACTGTAGACTCAACTCGCAGAAAAGAGGTAAGAGAAGACTAATCAGGTATATATGTATATGTGTATGTATCTCTGAGGGAAACCGAAGCGTTTCCAACGAAAAGGCAATGGGCGGTAAAAGTGGCATTTATTACCGCCCCGATTTTCAAATTTCTGACCATTCACGTTTTAACACCTCATATCTGGGAAACCGCGTAAGCGGCGCAGCAGCTGAAAAGCTGAAAGGGCACTGCGCGTGTCGTCACGAGGAGAGAGAAAAGTCCAATCAGATTTGATACGCGTCAGGAACATACTAAACGACAAACTGCGTTGGAGGGTTGAAGGATCAGGGAGGTAAGGTTATTCTGCTCTGCTACTCTGCTCGGAAAATATCTTTTCTCGACCAGAGTGGGGGCAAAATGTTGGGCATAATAATACTAAAGCTGTACTCTTGCCGAACATATTTAGTCCGGTGCCACGTGGCGCGGTGCCGAGCAAATTCACATAAGCCACTCAGTCACTTGCCGAGCACGTTCCGTTTGGACACGTGGCATCTCGCCGAACAACTGATTATTGGCACGAGGGTTCCACGTGAGTGATATACGTGAACACACGATTCAGAATTAGTGTTCCAAAGAGTACCCTGAACCTCGACATCAATAAACAGTGTATTGCCACGCGGCTATAGCCGAGGATCTTGGAAGCTAGTTTGCTCGGCCTATCTGTTGACGGCTAGTAAATGCCGAACCTGGGACCCACAGCCTTTAAAGAGGGCTCGTGACCATAAGTGCACCTTAGTTAAGATTGAACTGGGTACTTGTCTCTGGGGATGTAACTAAATCGGTCTACCTCGTCACGATTTGGTGGCTGATGTGACAGGAAGACAGTCTGACCCTGAAATTCCGGTTGTAATGCCGTGTTAAGCCGCCAGAAGCATTAAATGAAAGGCATGGTGTATTAATGAGGGGTCTGAGGCATTAAATGAAGGGGAAGAGTATTTAAAGCAAGGGTAGAAAAGAGGGACACGGCAGTGTCGTAACGTCAAGTCGCAGGTATGCCTTAATCATCACTCAGACCACTATATATAGGATATTCTGCTGAACAACAAGGGTAAGCTGACTAATGCCAACTTAAACTTTGACTCTTTGATTTCCATAAAAACTTCTCTTGAGCGACTTGCTGACTTAATCATCGGAGGGTTTTCCGGCCTGAGACCCCCTCTCCGGCCGTCACCTTTCTTTCTGTCTTTGTTCGGCAGGTCGGCGATAGCATTTCCGGTTGGCGTGGTCAGCAGTTCCGGCGGTAATTTCTGCTGCCGAACAATACAGATTGAAGATTGGGCTCCTATTTTTCTACCTTAACCATTTCAGTCTTCCACTTGCGGACAATTAGTATAGAGACCATATGAGGAACAAGCTGTTTCCTTTATAACAAGTCAGATCAATGATCGCTACTTCTTGTGTCTATCTTGGTCTTCTTCTTCTTTCTCATTTTATTTTATTCTCTCTCTCTCTCTCTCTCTATCTCTCTGCAATTACAAAATGTGCATCTTGGGGCAGATGGTGATCATCGGTTGATATTCTGATGAGTGTTGTGAAACCAGCTTCACACCAACTGAGGCTCATTTTTTTTTTAATTTGTATTTTTCTTTGCAGTATATATATATATATATATTAAATGTATTCATGGCCCATATACCTAACCGGCTTAAATATTTTAAGCTTTGACCTATCGGATCTGGACAGCGAGTGCTGGCCGGTCTTGTCTTCATTATCGGTCATCATCAATTGCAGCATTGCGGAAACCACGCATTTATAGCTGAAAATAACCCGAAAACCTAGTCCGGTGCCCTGGACGGACCGTTGGATCAAATTCAGATTATTATGTTGGATTTGATTCAACGGTCCGTAATACACCAAATGCACCGGTGCACCGGATTTGCCTCCGGTCCGAAAACCTAGTCTTTTATCTGAAGGTCTTGCTCATGGTTAGGTAGTAAAAATCGGATCATGCGTACACGTTGTTAGTGTGTTTTTAAAACTTTTTCATTTGGATTTAAAAAAAAAATTAAAATGTAAAAGGTTAAATTTAATTATTTTAAAAAATTAAAAAATTAGCAACTGGTACACTATTAGCTGCCATTTTTTCTCAAATGGTATCATAAAATTTTAAAAATATATTCATAGTTAGTTGGAGTAAAAATAAAATAAAATAAAAGACATTCATTAATATATATCATTTTTCAAATTTTTTTAATTTTATGTCTTTTCACTTCCAATTTTCACTACAATTCAAATAAAAGAATGAATTTTAAATTTTTATACCTTTTTTCTTCCTTTGGCATATAAATTCTTACTCTAAACATAACTTAAATTATACACTTAAAATTTTTCTATTTGCGTGTTCAACACAAGACTTGTGGTGACCTAAAATCTTATATCTTGCTTCGATTTTTCACATTATTTAATTTGGTAATAAGAAGTTTATTAATTTAAAATTTGTGAGACATTATTTAAATGTCAGTTACATATGAGTTGTGTAAATTTTTTAAGTATTCGAATATTTTGTGAATTTGTAGTTAATTTTAATTATTTAAATAAGTTATTAATTAGATAAAATATTAATTATTCTAAAACTCAAATTAAGGTTGTTGTTATATATATATATATATATATATCTAGTTATTAAATAATGAGGATAAATGGCGATTAGTTTGAAATTTGAGTGCAGATTGAAATTTTGAAGTATTCTATTGCATTTGAATGACTAGTAGCCAATTCATTCTTAAAGCAATAATCTGATACATGCATATAACTATTGGAAAATGTGGAAAAACAGTTTTCTAACTTCACTTAAATTCTTCTTGCAACTTACCAACTTATATATATATACACATATATATATATATTGTTGTTCTGCAAGTGAAAAAAAAAATGAAACTTAAACTGAGTCTTGCAAGGGCGTCAAATTCGTTCACATGGAGTCTTTTCTGCTTGAATTCAATTCCTTTTTCTTCTACAATTGAGTGATTAATTTGAGGTGAGGTGAAGTTAAATAAAAATTAAATTTATTATGTGTGGTTTAATTTGATAAATTTTTGTGATTATTTGATTTATTGTTACGTGCTTAATTCTATGATTGTGGTTGTTTTACGGATATAAAAAGTAGGTATAAATTAATTTTAATTTTGAAGATTTAAAATTAAATTGGTCCAAAAATTTTAATTTTTTAAAATTTATTTTTTATTATGAAATTTGAATAAGTAAAAGAAATATTTATAAGGAATAATTGGGATATGAATAAGTAAATAATTATTTATTTATTAATTTTATAATTTTAATTTTGAATTGAGAGAGGTACTGAGATAAATAGTTATCCTAAAACTATTTTTTAGGTTCCATTTGGCACACTAAAAAGTGTTGAAGAATTTTAAAAATCTTTAAAATTTTTAAAAATTATTTATTTTTTATCTCACTATATGAATTACGTAATCATAAATTATTTCAAATTATCTCATTTTTTCTTATTTTTTTTTGCTACTCCGAACATCTCCTAACGTAAAATCCCATGAGTGTTGTGAAAGCAGCTTCACCCCAACTGATGCTCATTTTTTTTTTAATTTGTTTTTTCTTTGCAATATATATATATATATATATTAAATGTATTCATGGCCCATATACCGAACCGGCTTAAATATTTTAAGCTTTGAGCTATGGGATCTGGACAGCGAGTGCTGGCCGGTCTTGTCTTTATTATCGGTCATCATCAACTGCAGCATCGCGGAAACCACGCATTTATTATAGCTGAAAATAACCCAAAAACCTAGTCTTTTATCTGAAGGTCTTGGTCATAGTTAGGTTGTAAAAATCGGATCCCTCAACCATGCGTACATGTTGTAAGTGTGTTTTTAAATTTTTTTCATTTGGATTAAAAAAAATTAAATATTAGAGGTTAAATTTAATTATTTAAAAAATTAGCAACTGATACATTAATTAGCTGCCATTTTTTTCTCAAATGGTATCATAAAATTTTAAAAATATATTCATAGTTAACTGGAGCAAAAATAAAACAAAATAAGAGACATTTATTAATATATCATTTTTAATTTTTTTTTTAATTTTATGTCTTTTCGCTTCCAATTTTCACTACAATTCAAATAAAAAAATAAATTTTAAATTTCTATACCTTTCTTCTTCCTTTGATATATAAATTCTTGCTCTAAACATAATTTAAATTATACACTTAAAATTTCCTTCTTTGTGTGTTCAACACGAGACTTGTGATGATATAAGATCTTATTTCTTGCTTCAATTTTTTTATTAATATTTAATTTAGTAATAAGAATTTTATTAATTAAAAATTTTTGAGACAGTAATTAAATGTCAGTTGCATATGAGTTGTGCAAATTTTTTGAGTATTTGAATATTTTGTGAATTTGTAGTTAATTTTAATTATTAAAGTAAATTATTAATTAAATAAAATATTAATTATTCTAAAACTCAAATTAAGGTTGTTGTTAGATATATATATATATATATATATATGTGGTAATCATCCATTATCAATTACAAATTAAGCTCTATCATGATCCTCTCTCACACGCTATTTATCAACTTTTTTAATGTAATAATTAGTAAAAATAAACAAAATACTTAACAAATCTTAAAAAATACTCTTAACTTCTAATTAGACATTTTGACATTTTGAAGATAATTTTATTAATAACAAATTATCTATCAAAACCAAAACATTAACAGGATACAATTTGTTATGAATAGTACCCTTAGGCTCCATTTGATAACGTTTATATTTATTGATTTTTTATTTTACAGAATACAATTTGTTAATAACACCCTTAGACCCTATTTAATAACGTTTATATTTACTGATTTTCTATTTGTCTTTATAAATATTTAAAAATTGATAACACAAAAGTGTTTGACCAACATGTTTTTACTTTTATTTTTTATCACAAAATAAAAATTTAAACAAAAAATATAAACTAGAAAAATCATATTTTCACTCCCTTTTTTTCTAAATAAACACTTCATCATTTTAATACTTTGTCCGTTTTTATTGTATTATATTAGAATAAAATATTTTATTTAAATAATTTATTATACTAAATTATTTTTAGTAAATAATATATTACTATAATGATTTATTTCATTAAACTTAAAATAATAATTTATGATTAAAATGATTCTTATTAAATTAAATTTTTAATAGATAATAATTACGTACAGAAATATTTATTTTAGTAAAATTAAATTAATTATAACTAAAATAATAATTTATTATTAAAATAATTTTTTTATTAAATTAAAAATTTTTTAATAAGCAACAATTGCCTCTTAACATGATTTATTTTATTAAAATAGTTTATTAAATTTAATTAATTTTAATTAGTAAAATAATAATTTATTATTAAATTATGTCATTTGTTAATATTCTTTATCAAAATCAATTATTATGAAAAAGTAAATATTTATAATATTCAATTAATTAATTTAAAAATGTTTTATTAGATTAATTAATTAAATTGATATGAAATATATTTTATTAAATTCAATTAATTTTATTTAAAATCATAAAAATTTAATATTTTATCAAAATAAATACTATAAGAAAAATTGCATATTTTATAGTTTTCATTTTGGAATAAAAAACAGCAACTGAAAATAAAAAAATAAAAATAAAAACAATCAAATTTAAATAAAAAACATAAGTGCCGCGAAACAGACCCTTAAACAACTTTTTACTGTGCGTATCAGGGGTCAGTGATTGCTTTATTTATTTATTTATTTATTTTTTAGCTCGGCAGAATTAAAACTTTGGAGGTGCAAACATATTAACCACACGTAGGTTGATACCAACCCATCGACACAGCAGTAACTTTTATCTAGAGTTAGAAAAATAGAGTAAAGTTTATTATAAATGCATTCCCATCTCATCTTATTAAAAGAATCGAAATGCATAGATACAAAAAAGACGCATCAGATAAAATGCATAGAAAATCATGTCACTTGCATTTAACGGCCAAAAATAATAAATAAAATAAAACCTCCTCCGTGACAGTAAACTTTAAAATAGAAAATAATACCAAAATATATTGGGTGTGAATCTACTTCTAACTTTTTAACTTTTTTTCTTCTTTACAATTAAAAAAATTATAAAAATAGATTCACACTAACTTTTGGATGAGTTTATTTGTACTCCACATATAATCTCTTTTACTCCACTTTCTTTTTTCATTAATTAAAATTATATAATTTTTCATCTATCTTTTCACATAATTTTGCATACTTATAATGTTTTAAAAATTCTTATACAAAAACTCAATCAAAGATATAATTATAATGTCATAAATATCTTTATTTTGTAAAAGAAAATTATTATTTTTAAAATACATACATAAGACAACTTACTAATTTTTTCTTAGATATTTTGATAAATGACCGAGTAATTACAATATACTTTCTTAAAAATTAACTTATGCATATAAATTACCATATTATGTGATTAGCAAATAATATTGTATATTTATCCACATTTTTAATGTGCTAATTGTATAGATATATTCACTTAAAAGTTAATTTCATTGCATATGTCTCATACACTTGTGTTTGTATTGATTGCAATTTTCAGGAAGTAAATTTAGGCAATTGGAGGCCTAATCAACCTAAAATACAGGTGAAAGAATACTATATGAATGAGAGGCAAAAAGAAAAAAAAAAGAGTTCAAAAATAAGAAAGAATGAAATTTAGAAGATATGGTGCGTACCTTTGTTCACACAACCTTTGGTACACACCGTTGTCCTAGCAACAAAAGTAACATTTTCACTAAATGCCAGAACATTATTCGGTTTTTGATCTATAACTGGAGCTACAAACCTCGGTTTTAGGTGTTCTTTAACTTGTTGGAAAGGTAAAACATAGGCTACAACTTTCATGAAGAGTACAAAACCCAGTCCTATCATTTTAAAGTCCAAAATTAAGCCGAAATGTAGAAGCTTGAATCTGCCTGGAAGGTTTCCCGCTACCTATATCCTACAAGTATTTGGGCCATATCTAGAGTCCTAGAAGTCAGAATTAGGTGAGCCCAGGTGCGTTGGAAAGCTGAGAAGGAAATATAAAACTTTTATGAGAAACGAACCTCAAACTACGTTATTTTGGAACTTTAAATCCAGCTTGAAATTAGGTCAAGAAATCAGTCACAATTCTGAATTTTTAATGGAATATTTGTAATATTGGAATGTGAGGACTATAAATACATGAGAGGGTTACGTGGGAGATAGTTTTTGGAAATATAGTTTGAGACTTATAACATTTTATAGAGTAGCTTAGAGAGGTTTGGGAGTTTGTCTCCAATTCCTTAATTTGATTCATATTCCTTTGCAACTTTCTTCATGTTTTAGAGTAGATCAAGGCAAAGGAGTTTGAGATCCTTGAAGATCTTTATGTATTTAGGTCAAGTGAGGTATAATTTACAATTTACATCTAATTTCTACATACTTAGATGTTTGATTGTTTGATTTTCTTCCAATTCTTCTTTTCTATGCAATTTATACATTGCCTTTTCATACCATGTATGTTTAGTTGTTGTGTTGAAATAGTATGCATACTAAGTGTTTGATAGAATGTCTCCACGGGTGATTTATTTACAAACCTCTCATGTTTGCATGTTTTTCTGAACTTTGCTTGCACACTAGGTGTTTGTATGCATAGTGCTTGTGTTAAGTATGTCTGCATGTTAGGTTTTTGTTATAATGCTTACATGCCTAGATCAATCATGCATGTTCTGTGTATTCGATGCTATGTTTTCTTAAGTGATCTAGCAATTGAACTTCATTTCTCTAAATCAACCCACCTTGTGATGGTTTCTCCCGATGCGTATATGTAAACATGTTCACCTTATAAATTGATTCAATTGCATGATGATTGAATGGGTTAGCCTTAGTCCCTAACCTCTGTAATTTCGTATATTTTAATTCCATTTCATTAGAATTGATTTTAATTCAATTTTTATTCATTTTACATTGGATTTTATTTTAGCCTCCTAGGTGTTTGGCAAAATGCGTAGGTAGGTCTTATTTCCAAATTCAATTCAATTTTCTTTAATTTTCATTGTGTAACACCCACTAAACAAGAGAATAAAAATTGTGAGAAAATTTGTGGGTAACAACGCCTCTTCTTGTAGGTACAACCGGTACATTATCGTTATAAATTTAAAATGTTATATTGGACCACCTTATACTTTGGTTATAAATTCATATTGTGGAACAACAAGCACTATGATAAAAGTTTCTAATTTTAAATTTTTTAAGAAGTATTTATTATTATAAAAAATCAAATTAAGTTTTTTAAAAAAAGATACTTATTCATTGTTTAATAAATCTGCCTGTATACTTAAAAGTTAATTTTTTCTTAGTTCATAAATTTTCCTAATTAGATATTTTTTGGTAATTCTATTTTTTTTTTTATAGATCAATGGTGAGAAAACAAATTAGTGATTCTATTTTGAATTTGGTGAGAAAAGTTAGTAGGGACAAAAAACGATTAAAATTTTAGATTTACAATTGGTCTTGTTTGTAGGTTTTATGCAAAAAAATATATATGTATATATTTTGATAGACTAAAATATATTTTATTTTCATTTATATTTTTAGAAATCATATAAAAATAAATTTTTGTTTATTTTATAACTTAATCAAATAAGAAAATAACTTATTTCATTTTAATTTATTTAAAAATTTATTTCGTTTATCATATTGATATTTATTTATTTTTAAAATTTTCATAAATTTTTATTTTAACATTTATCAAACTTACATCTTATTTAAAATATATTATTAGATTATAAGAATTGAAAATATCTTACAGAACCTTATTAAATGACTTGAAAATGATGACAGGAATTAAAATGATAAACATTTATAAACAAAAAGAATAAAATAAAATAATTTTTTATTTGATTTAATTAAGAAATAAAATAAAATAAAATTTATTTTTATATGATTGTTAAAAATATAAATATAAATATAAATTATTTTATTCTTTAAAAATAATTTTTTCTATTCTCTTATAGACCTAAGGGTGTTTATTTAAATTTAGAAATGTTTTCGTTATAAAAGAAAATTATGTCATTTAAAATTAGATATAAGAATAAATAGTCAAAGAGGGATATAGTTTTGTAATTTTATTTAATAAAAAAGATAAAGTGGAGCGTAAAAAACTATTCGTGGAGTGTAAATAGACCTACTCTCACATTTTATAAGTTAGATATTTTTATAGTGACATTTTCATTATAAAAAGACACTGTAACCTTTTTTTATTTAAAGGAATATTTAGAGAATTTTAAATTTATTGTTTTTAACTTTATTAGGGTTCGTTTGGTTTGAAAAAAAAACAACAAAAAACTCTATAAATCTCTGTTAACTTTATATCACATCAACTTTTTTCTTTCACTGTACGCATTACGAACTCTCAATTTATCTCAATTTTTCTCACTTTTTTTTTCACTCCAAACACACCTTTAGTTTATTATAAAATATCACTTAAGAACAACTTATACAAATACCTTAACAAGGAAATAGAAATTTTACTTACCAAAAAAAAAAGGAAATAGAAATTCTATTTAATACCTCATTATTATTTGCAGGCTGTATTATATTTTTTAAGGATAATCATGTATAGAGTTCACATTCAAGGGATATGAGATAAAAAAAAAAAATTTTTAATCTGTCATTTTATTTTTACAATATTTGTTTTTTACCTGATTTGGGGTACTTTTCTCTTTTTAAACATAGGGGATGTTTGATGCCACCAACTTTTACCCAAAAGAATGTAACTTTGTACAATAAATTGACGCGTGAAATTTTAGTGATTAATTGTATATTTGGTAAAAATTTGTACAAATTGAAAAAAATTAGAGAAGGTTAGTAAAAACTGAAAAAAGTTAAATAAATTGGTAAAAATTAGTTTTGTGTTTGGTAAAAAAGTTAGAAAAAATTAACAAAAGTTATTTTTATTTTTATTTTTTTGGATGCACCAAATGACCCCTATGAATGTAATCTATTTAACTTGGATGAACATTGCAAGTTGATAACTATGAAAGTTATTATCCATCAGTATCATACTATGTAAACAAATTATTTATTTTCTTGGGTTTAAACGTATCTAGATATCCTGATTGTTTATTACATTAATATTGTACTAATTTAACCTTAGCCCTAGACTTTATAAGTTGTGTTATTGATTTGGTCTTATGTTTAAGGTTTAATTTTTTTTTAAATTTAACTGAAATGAAATAGATCTATAAAAAATTACTAAGAAAAAAAACGCTGAAATAGCCCCGGGTCCCCCGTGGCCACTCCTAGTTGAAGCTTTATTGCCTCTGCTCACTTATCCTTTTGTTTTACAGGTTCTCTTTCGTGTTCGCTCTGTTTTCTATCTAGGGTTTCACCATGAGCAGGTCAGGTCAGCCTCCGGATCTCAAGAAGTAAGTCCTTTCACTCTCCCGAGTTCTGGATTTTCTCCTATTTGCTCTTTCCTTTTCGCTAATTTTCACCTTTTTTGTTTTGTTTTTGGTTTTGACAGATACATGGACAAGAAGCTACAGAGTAACCTCCACTCCCCCTTACTCAAACGCTTTGAATAATTTTGGGATCTCGTTCTCTTCTTTACTAATTGTACTTGTTTAGTCGTGAGAAAACACTGAGAACCAAAACCAATCTTTGAATATTTTAACGTAGTTGAGTTGAGGCTTTCTGTTGTTTGGTTACTGAAAGTACGGAACTTTGAATTACAGTTTTCTATAATTTGCAGTTTAGTTCAGAGCAGAACAGTGTACGCTTGCTTCTTGCTTGTTAACAATTTTTAGGGAGACATTGGGAGTTGGGGTATGTGACAGTTCCTTCTTGGACTTTTGGCTTGTTTTGGGACTGTTGCTAGTCTTGCTATGATAAGTATCCTAGTAATTGTTGAGCGTATTTTTCTTGGTAGTCTTAAATTCAAATCATATTGTTGTTCTCTTTGGACCTGTTTGGAGTGCTAAATTTAGGCCCAAAAAAAAAGTTGGCAAATTTTGGATAGTTGGGTGTTTGGTAAGTTCCTTGAAAAGTGTGAAAAAGTTGGTGAAAGCGGAAGAAAATTAGAGAAAGTTGATAAAAGTTAGAGAAAGTTGGTAAAAGTTGGTGTGGAGAAGGTTGGAGAAAATTGAAAAAATTTGGATAAAATTAGAGATTTTTTGGCCGAATTTGGCACTCCAAATGCTCACTTAGTTGACTTTTTTTTTTAGCTATTTTCTTCAAAGTGATAGTCATCACAAAAACTTTAGAAGCGTTTACTATATTGATATGCCCTTAAAAGGTACCCTAGTTTGTATATTTTGTTTACTTGTCTAAAAAATTTTAACCTGATGAAAGGGGCTAGTTTGAATGGAAAAGACACCTTTCCTACACTGATGGTTGTTGGTCTTGAGTCGTGCCAATCCTTTTCCCTTAATAAATAATAGAGTAATTACTTTTATAACCTGTACTAAAGGTGAAAATGACCAATGCCTCTTGAGTTTCAAAAATTGCCTTTACACCCTTGTAATTAAGAGAAAACGTTAGAATATTCATAAAACTAGTGGATTTGTCTCTGAATAGCTTTGAGAAGTTACATTTACACCTCATATATTTTACACCCCCTTGCTTTACACCCCTAATTGGATTGGACTCTAAATGAGCATTTATGTCATTTCACTTGAAAAATTAACATCATTACTTTTGTATTCAATTATGATGGTGTAAAAGTATCTTTTTTAGGTTTAGTGATTTTCAACTTTAGTAAAGGGGTTCAAAAACAATTAACTCTCAAGTAATATCTTCATAGCAAAAAAAATTGTAACCTTGTTTTTGCTTGATTTGCTTAAAATTATTGGTAAAATTATTAGATTTTTACTCGGTGGTTTCTTTCCAACTATGGTTTTATTATTATTATTATTATTATTATTATTTTTTTTTTTTTTTTTTGGATTTTGGTGATGGAATTTTGCAACTTGGGTTATTACTATATGGAGGTTGTATATTACGTTGGTGGTTTCTTTCCAACTATGTTTTTTTTTTTTTTTAATGATCTTAGTGATGGAATTTTGCAACTTGGGTTATTATTATTATGTCGGAGGTTGTAAATTATGTAATTGCATTTTGCTAGGGCGTTTTCAATTCCTAAAAATTGGCTTGTTGGGGGAGTAATGAATTAGGGTTTCGTACTAAGTGGCATAGGCACTTCTATTCTGGGAAGGTGTCGTAAAATATTGTGTTAAATACCTGCAGTTGGGCTGAACTCTAGATTTCTAATCAATGGGCGTAACAATTACCTATAGTAGATTGATTGGTAGAAAGAGAGGATATTTCTATAATAAAATTAATTTTTAGGAATAATTATGGTATAAAATTTGTGGAGATAATTTTTGAAAAACTCAAAATTATTGTAACTTGGGCAAAGGACTACACCTTTATACGGCTGTAAAACGAATCAAGCTATTTGAGGATCTGTCGAGTTTTATTCAGTTCTAGGCTTGCTCAAGGTTGACTCAAATCTTAAACAAACCAAACTTGAACCGCAAATTTAAACCCATTACACTATTGCACCCAATTAGAGTTTGGTTTGATAAGTAATACTTAATAATTATTGTGTCAATTGAGTTTGACTTGAGATAATTTCGATTAGAGGGCCAATTGAGTTCGACTTAAAAGGTAAATGAACTAAACCTGAATCAATTTTTTAATCTCGATAGGTTTAACAAGCTTAATTCAAATGCTCTATTACACTCAATTTTGTTTGTTTACACCTTTACCCCTATATATGTGCATAGTGATCGGCTAGGAAGCACGGATACTCCAAAATGGGTGTCGTATCTGTATCTGATACGTATCGGATATATATACATTTTGCATATTTCAAGATATATATCGGATGTACCACATGATGTATCCTATTATTTTATCATTTTTCTTCAAACATATGATTAAGACAAATCTAGATTAAGTAGTTGAAACTACTAAAATTATAAAATCTTATAACTCATATTTTGTTATATTTTGTATATTGAATTATATATTGAATTAGTTTTGCTGTGAATGTTATATTTATATATATAACTAATAAAAATATACAAAATTTATTTTTTTGGTCATATTCCTACCATACTCGTATCCTTGTTTTTTTTAAATAGCCGTATCCGTACCCGTATCCGAACTCCATATCTGCATCCATGCTTCTTAGGTGACGGGGAAGGGGTTGGATGCAGGTGGGAAATGAAGTTGTAAGACAAGTGGATTGGGAGATTTTGTACACACCAGACTTGCTCCTAGTGTGTCAATTTATATGTACTAAACAGTGACTATACATATTACATTGGTGTCTCTTTGGATCACCAAGTGACTAGATACATTTCTATCATTAACTACTATACTTAATTGCATTTACATACATTAACATTCTCCCTCAAGCTGGAGCATATATATCATATATTCCAAGCTTGTTATAAATGTTTCTCACTCTAGTTTCTCCTAATGCCTTAGTAAACAAATCAGCTAATTGATTTCTGACTTCACATGACTGGTTTTGATGATATTTTGCAATATCTTTTCTTGACAAAGTGATAATCCACTTTAATATGTTTAGTCTGCTCATGAAATACTGGGTTAGAAGCAATATGAACAGCGGCTTGATTATCACAAAATAGATCCATAGGTTGGGTTTCCTGAATTCCTAGTTCTGTCAACATATGACGTATCCAAATCAATTCACAGGAAGTAGGTGCCATAGCCCTATATTCTGATTCTGCACTTGATTTCACTACCAAGGTCTGTTGTTTACTTTTCCATGACACCAAGTTTTCCCCCACAAAGATATAATACCCAGTAGTTGACCGTCTATCTGATGGCGAACCAGCCTAATCTGCATCTGTGTAACCTTGTACATGTGTATGACCATTATTTCGATACAATAAACCACATCTTGGTGCACCCTTTAGATATCTCAGAATACGAATAACTGCATCCCAATGACTTGTCCGAGGAGCTTCAAGAAACTGACTCACTACACTCGTAGTGAATGAAATATCTGGTCAGGTGACAGTTAGGTAGTTGAGCTTCCCAACTAATTTGCGTTATTGACCAGTATCATCTAACAATTCCCCTTTATCTGCCAAAAGCTTTGTATTGGGATCCATTGGGGGTCAATTGGTTGGGATCCATTGGGGGTCAATTGGTTTGGATCCTAGCAAATCGGTTTCAGATAGCAGATCAAGAATATATTTTCTCTGAGAAAGGGCGATCCCCTCATGTGATCTTACAATATCAATCTCCAAGAAATACTTTAGTGCACCTAGATCGTTGGTGTTAAACTTAGTTTGAAGGAATATCTTAAGATCATAGATTCCTTGTTCATCATCTCTTGTGATTATAATATCATCCACATAAACCAGCAACTAGATCTTTCCCTGAGAAGAATGACGGTAGAAAACAGAATGATCAACTCCGCACTGTATCGATCCAAATTCGATCACTATAGCACTAAATTTGCCAAACCATGCTCGGGGAGATTGCTTTAGGTCATACAGTGGCTTTTCAACTTGCACACTAGTTCAGACTCCCCCTGAGCAACAAAGTCAGGAGGTTGTTCCATATGCACTTCTTCAGTGAGATCCCCATGAAGGAAGGCATTCTTAATGTCAAGTTGATGAAGTGACCAGCAAAAGATGGCTGCAAGAGAAATGAGAAGAGGGACTAATGTGATCTTGGCAACAGGAGAGAAGGTCTCTGAGAAATCAAGACCATAGATTTGGGTGTATCCTTTGTCAACGAGTCGTGCTTTCAATCGATCAACTGAACCATTAGGAGAAACTTTGACATTATACACCCATCGACAACTAACTGTTGACTTACCAAGAGGTAGGGTAACCAAATCCCATGTATCATTGGCTCGAAGAGCTGACATTTCTTCTTCCATAGCATGACGACATCCGGAATGAGATAGGGCTTCAAGCACAGAGTGAGGAATAGAAATAGTGAACAAGGGGGTAACAAAGGCATGATATGATGGAGACAAGACTGTATAGGAAACAAAATTAGAGATAGGATGGGAGGTGCAAGTGCGTGTACCTTTTTGAATAGCAATTGGAAGATCAAGATCACAGAGTGCCGGTGCAGGACTAGGATCTAAAGATTGGAGAGGAGAAAGTGAAGAGCTTGAAACATCAGGGGAAGCCTTTGTAGTTGTCCGCTGTCTGGAGTAAACCTGCAAATCTGGACGAGAAAGACGAAAAGGAGAAATCATAGGTAGAGGGAGACTCTCATTTACATCAGAGACAGAATAATCGTCAGAGAAGAAAGGGGTACTCTTGAAGAATGAGACATCAGCACATACAAAATATCTATGCAGAGAAGGACTATAACATCGATGTCCTTTTTGTACGCAAGAATATCCTAGAAAGACACAGTTGAGAGCACGTGGATCAAGCTTATCAGTCCCACTGTCAAGTTGATGAACAAATGCAACACAGTCAAAGATTCGTGGAGGAAGAAGAAACAGCGGTGTCTTGGGAAATAATATAGAATAAGGGGAACAACCTTTCAAAACAGAGGATGGCATTCTGTTAATTAGGCAACATGCTGTGAGAACTGCATCCCCCCAAAATATCTTTGGAACCTTCATGTGAAACATTAGACATCGAGCTGTTTCAATTAAGTGTAAATTTTTCCTCTTAGCCACTCCATTTTGTTGAGTAGTGCGAGGTCAAGATAAGTGATGTAGCATGCCAAATGATATCATAAAGTCTGTGAAAGGCTTAGAAAGGTACTCCTTGACATTATCCAATGTTATTAAAATTTCGATTTAAATCTTAAAATCTTACGATTTTACGATGCTAGAAAGAGAAACCTTTTTCGATCTTACGTAAAATCTTAATAGGAATAAAATAGATAAAATCTCGATTTTAGAACATAAAATCAATAAAATCTCGATTTAGAACATAAAATCAATAAAATCTCGATTTTATATGTGATTTTACCGATTTTAAAAATTAAATAACTTTTTTATAATTTTATCAAATAAAATATACTTTTATGATTTTTTTTCAAGTGATAGGCCATAACTATTTCACTTGTTGTTGTTGTTGTTATTATTATTATTATTTTGTAGATTTTCTTTTATTCTATAACACTATTATTACCTATGCTATACTAGTTGATGACAACGTGTATTGTTCCACTAAATTGACTACCGCATAGTTATGATGGAAATACCATTAATAAAATATTACAAATACAAATCAACTCCTACAAATAGTTAAGATAAAATGAAATTATCATTTTAATGTTAATTATATAAGTTAAAGGGCAAACGAAGTGTAGAACCATATATAGAATTTTTGTTGAACATTGTTGATAATTTATTTTATTGATATAAATAATTTTTTATGCATGCATTTGCTTGATGCATTTATTTGCTCTCTTCTATTATTAATAGAATTCTTTGCTTATCAAAAAAAAAAAAAAAAAAAAATGAAGCTTTAAATGAAGAATTGTAACATAATAGATTATGTTTTCACATTACAGGCATTTGGTAAAATCTTATGATTTTGCGATTCAATTTTACAATTCGATTTTTTGGACCTCCACTGATTTTAAGTAAAATCTCAATTTTAACCACCTTAGCATTATCACTTTGAAGAATTTTAATAGACACATCAACTGAGTTTTTATTTCAAGACAAAATGATTGAAAAATAGAAAACAACTTTGAACGATCTTTCATTAAATAAACCTATGTGAGTCTGGAAAAATCGTCAATAAAAGTAACAAAATACTTGAACCCTAACTTGGATACAACCCGACTAGGTCTCCATACATCTGAATGAACTAACTGAAAAGGACTTAAGGACCTATTATTGACCCTAGGACTAAAGGAAGTACGGTGATGCTTTCTTAATTGACAAGACTCGCAATCTAAAGACAAAAGCTGACTCAAACTAGGAACCATAAATTTCAACTTGTCTAAAGAAGGATGGCCCAATCGACAATAGATTTCAAACAGCGAGGTGGCAGTAGAATAAGTGATAGATGAAGAATTAGCCAGATAATAGAGTCCCTGAGCTTCATTCCCTTCTCCAATCTTCTTCTTTGTTTTCAAATCCTAGATAATCACAGAATCAGGAAAGAATGTCATTGAGTAATTTAATTGCTTGGTGAGTTTGCTCACAGAAAGAAGATTGAAAGATAAGGATGGAACATATAAGACTGAAGATAAGGACAAATTAGGGGATGGACAAATTTTACCAACACCTTTATAGGATTAGATGAACCATTTGCTGTAGTGACATTAGGAATTGGAGAGCACTGAATATTAGAAAATAATGAAAAAATTCCAGACATATGGTCTGAAGCACTAGAGTCAATAACCCAAGTATGTGAAGAGATGGACATACAGGTAGTAAAATTACCTTGATGGGCTAAAGAAGCTATTGCAAGAGATGCCTGCTGAGCTGTTTGATACTGGAGGAATCTGGCATACTCATCTCTTGAAAGAGTCATAGTTGATGATCCACCTGTGTTGATTTTTTCTGAAGAAGTAGGAACATCAGATGAAGCTACATGAACCATATGAGCTGGTTTCCCATGAAGATCCCAACAATTCTCCGTAACATGTCCAACACGATCACAATGAGAACATTTAGGTCTAATACCACGACCACGTTCACCAGACTGGGATGGGGTCTTATAAACAGAACCTTGATTGTTAATGGAAGTTTGATTGATTAGGGCAGAACGTGCAGACTCAGAGTAGTGGTTGAATCCTTAGATGATTCCTTAGAGGCAGCCCTCATATCCTAGACTAAGTTTCTGCAAATGAGGGAAGAGTAGCTTCACTAAGAATCTGGGCTTTTATGGGCTCAAACTCAGGATTTAGCCTTGCTAGGAAATGAAGTACTACCATTTGTTCTCTCTGCTTCTGCATCACATTGATATATGTTGATAAAGGTTGCAGAGAATTTAATTCTTCGTGAACACGCTTCAGAGAAGCAAAATATTCCGTCACTGGTTTACCAGACTGCTGAAGTTGGAAGAATTCCATTGACAAGTCATACATTCGAGTGAGGTAACTGGAAAAAAAGAGACGTATGTATTCCCGTATATCCTTACATGTGTCAAGATGAGTACACATGTCAGCGATATTGGGCTCCATAGAATTCCACAACAGACTAACAAGATGAGCATCTTCTTGGACCCAAGAATCATACTTAGAATCAGCTTCAGGGGGTCCAGATTCAGTCAAATGCTTCTGTTTTCCATACCCTGTTAACGCAATTTTAATGGCTTTAGCCCATTGAATGTAATTTGTTCCATTCAACTTCCTTGTGGTTAACTGTTGAGGCATGAAAATTGAGCCACCAATAAATTTCTGTTCAACCGACATCTCTGAAGCCATTCAGGAACCAACTATAACAAACTACAGCAGCCTTTCTGGAATTTGGAACATAACAGTAGAGTTGAAGCACAACAGTGGACTCCGGAACCACAGATAGAACTAGAACACCAACATTGGAGCAGAGACTGAAGGAGAGAGATACACTGGCAGGCTCGCCAGAGGAGGACGACATTGCCGGAGGATTGGCAGACTTCGACGGACGGACACGCTCCTACACGTGTCGGCGAGGCTCCTGCGCTTGGGCTTCACACGTTGACAGAAAGGCCACGTGTGGGAGCGCGTGAACACTATTCTGGCAACGGGACTCTGATGACACTGATTGCCTGAGACCGGCGATCTTCTTGGTGACTTTGAGTCTTTGAAACGATGAGTGGTTCAAAGATGGGTAGACTTTTTGCTGATCGGCCAAGACTTCAAAGGTCAGGCAGACCTGTATTGTGAAATGAAGAACAAGGACTTTGGTGGAATTACGTCTCTAGACTGGTGATGAATTTCCTAACCCGCTCTAATACCAAGTAAGACACGTGAATTGGGAGAATTTGTACACACCAGACTTGCTCCTAGTGTGTCAATTTATATACACTAAACAGTGACTGTACATATTACATTGGTGTCTTTTTGGATCACCAAGTGACTAGATACATTTCTCCCATTAACTACTATACTTAATTACATTTACATACATTAACATGAACTAGGGGAATTTTTGTATAACCAAAAAATAATGAGGGGTTTGAGTGAAATTTCTGAATGAGTGGGGGTGCCCTCACTAGCTACAATTGTACGTAGGTCCTCTTGTGCCTACACTGATCAGACACTTAAGAAAAAGATATTTTCATTACTTAGATGTCTATGAAATATAATTATAACCAAACCAAACCAAACAAAATTATGTCTTTTCCCACTAGGTGGGGTCGGCTTCTATGAAATATAATTATACTCTTGGGAAAAAAATAGAATCAATTTATGAGATAAAAACAATTTGAATTTATATTTATTTAAAATTTTTAATTTGTTTTTAAATAGAATCTTTTAAAAAATGTATAAATAACTCATAAATGTATTGGTTGTACAAAAATAAATTAGTAGTTTTTTTCATGTACATTTATAAAAATATATATTTATTTGTTGACATGTCCATGCTGTTTGGGATTAACATTTTATTGAGTTGAGAATGTGTCCTTGTCATATCATGCTCTGATATTTTTGAAAATATACGTATCAGCCTATCCGTGTTTTGTCTTGCCAGTATTATGTGTTTGTATTTGTGCTTGGGTTTTGGAGAATAAATAGAAAATGAATAATTGAAGACATCTCTGTCTTTCCAATCTCCCGCTATATGCTCTCTCTTATATATTTTTTCTTCTATATCTCGTTCCCTCATATATAAAGGATGAAAATTCGGTATGTTCATTTTTCATCATTTTTTCAACAGCATTCTATGTGAAGGTTGGATACCCCACCCTTTCTGTTCCATATTTTATCTACTGTTAATGTAAGATTATGAAGATGGAAAAAGGGTATTTGGAGTACGGCAAGACCTCTTGCGTTAAAGCTTACATGTAGTTCCTTTGCATTTGAACTTTGCCATATGTTTTTTTTTTTTTAAATTTTCCATATTCAAGTGTGAAGGCTTGAATACCTTAAGTATTGGATATAAAATATCCTTTTAGAATTCAGTGAACCAACTCCATAAATTAGTTTATTATGGACCCTTAGCTCCAAAAATCATCGAGTTGTCTTTATGGGCTATATGGATCCACTTAATCTTGCTGGCATATGATAAGTTCATAATTTCACACCCCCCCCCTTTCAAAAAAAAAAAAAAAAAGAAGACAAAACCAAATAAAAACTGTGTATATTTATTTAAATGGTTATGCTTGTATTGCAGTCAAGTTGAATGCAAATCGCATGGTGGTTGGGACACTTCGTGGCTTTGATCAGTTTATGAATCTTGTGGTTGACAACACCGTGGAAGTGAATGGCAATGAGAAAACTGACATAGGCATGGTGGTGGGTACACGCCGTTAGGCCCTTTAATTAATTAGAATGTTGAGACTGTATTTTATATTTAGGCTCCCAATTATCTCAGCTTCTGAATTTCGTAGTCACTTTTCGGCTGCAGGTTATCAGAGGAAACAGTGTTGTCACTGTTGAAGCGCTAGAGCCAGTGAGCAGAGCGCAGTGAGTGCAGATTGTGTTGGTGTTTGGTGGAATTTACTGCTTGCCAGCATACTTTCTTAGCAGGATGGAGGTGGTAGTACAAAAAGGAAGAGTGCTTTATTAAAAATAATTTTCGGAGTTCGACGGTAAAGATAACTGTAATGGATTCTCTGTGGAACTGACTTGTCTTCATTACCACGTTATACAAGTTCGTAAGCTCTCTTACCTTGCTTGTGATACCAAATCTAGGACTGAGTAGTGAGCATGGATATTTATACGTGGGTATGTCATATATCCATGCATGAGACTAGGATTTAGCGGTGGTGTTTCGTGTTCGGATTCTTAATTGTGTTTATGCTCTAGTATCTGAGAATTTAAGCAACTGTTTAAGTAGTTATTTCATTTCAAAATTGGGACCCTGTCAATTTTGGGTTAATTTGTGTGTCGTGTTTGTATTTTTTCTCGGTAATTTTAGATTGTGTTATTACGTAGTGGCCTATGTTTACATAGATAACTGCATTTCGTGGTTAGTTCATGGTTCATATAGGGTCGTCTCAGTTGAGTTGCAGGGGTTAGTCTGGGAAGCTTGGAACTATGGGCGGATCTAAACAAGGCCCTGATTTGAAAAATTACATTAAAATTTTATTAATGTTGTTTTTTTTTTCTTATAAATTAGATTTTTTTTAATATTTTGTTCTCGTTGTATTTTTACTTTTATTTCTATTTATTTTAAAAATATAATTTTACTTTTACTGAGTATTAATCGTGGGTCTGTCCTATTAAGAATTATACTTAACTGCCACCTCAGCCATTTTGATATTGCATTTAAGCAAAACTGGTATGAATCGGGGAATTGGGTAAAATAAGAGTTATCAGATTGGGGGGAATGCTTATTGTAGTTTGTTGGATTATTTATTGATGCTGTAAGCTTAATGTAAACTCAAAATTTTGGTTGCATTTGGTGCAACCAAAGTTGATAAAAATATTTGAAAATTTCTATAAAATTTTACACATTCTAGTCTTTTTAAAATTTAAAAAACGTTCAATATCTTTTCAAAAAAAAGTCAATAATTAGAATTTGGTTAATTAAATAGTAAAAATTTTTTTGCTATTCTCACCATAGACACCCAAATTATTAAATGATACTCACTTTAACTATTTTTTGTGGCGTTTTTAAAATCGTTCCAAAGGATTGTAGAAATTGTTTAGATGGAATCGCGTGATCAACTTTTGTTTTAAACGATTTTTACAATCTGTTCGGACGGATTGTAGTGTAAAGAAATTATAATTGCTTAAAATTTTGAATCCGTCTAAATGGAAATTCAGTCCATCAAAACGAAAATATTACTATTTATCTTCAAAAAATGTAGTTTGAGTTGTGTGCATTAAACGTAAAAAGTTTTCGTAAATTATATTTTAATGTAAAAAATTTTTTCAAATCACGTTTTATCTCACTTTTTGGTGTGGCAAATGCAGCCTGCATCAGCCTAAAGGTGAGGGGGATGACCACTTGGCCCTGGGTTTGAATAGGGTGCCTATGCCGAGACTTGATCCTTTTGTCTAGTCCTCCTATTTTATATTTTGGTTGGTTTATTTGAGTGGAAATAAGGATTTTCTCAGCTTTAGGCACTCGCTCCTGTCCCAGTCCACACGGCACACCTCCTTTCGGACCTTTGTGGTGTTGTAGGGCCAGCTCCAGTTTAACGGGCTAAGGCAAGAGGCTTCATTTATGTAAAAATAATTTATTTAGTACAAAATATTTAAGAATTTTACTTCTAAGTTTTTGATATGCAAAATTACTTATTAAAGTTTTTTATTCAAGATTCCTTAAAATACCATTTTGAGTGACTAATTGATAAGAATTAATCCACGTTTTATACAGTTATATTTATTAAGAACTAATATTCCACATCTATTAGGGAATTTAATGAGTAAAAGTTGCAGAAAATATACAATTCTCAAATTGAATTTTAATTTTTTTTTCTTATACCAATATAGTTGATATTATTATAATAATTATTATTACTTTTGTCGTGTATAATACTTTAAAAATTAAGACTTTCAATGGGTATTTCTTTTTTGTGACCTGAAACTCCACCGATTTATTACTTTCAATGGGTATTTTAGAATTAGTTTATAATTTACACGTTATTAATTTTTTTTTTATGAAAGTAAAATGAAGTAGAGTGGATTTTAATTTGTTTAGCTATATAATATATATTTTTGATAAACAACCAATATTAATTAGTTCTTTTAACACATTGTTTATATAAATTTTGATTCGGGAAACATTTGGAGTTTTTCGTTAAAACTCATGTTTACAAATTACCACTATTTCAAGGTAGTGTTAATTATTTTACTAGTGGATTTTTACTTTTGATTCATTCCTCCGATTAATATGAAATAAAAAAATTTAAAAATTATATAGAAATTAAAGATTTGTGAATGTAAAGAACTCAAGAAAAAAAATTGAATTTTTATTGAAATAATTGAGGTTTAAAGACCCTCTAAATTACAAATAATAAATAAATATGTTTTTTGTTCGATTAATCTCCCTTTTTCATGAGACTTCCTCTATCTATAAATGGTCTTGGATAATTATCTACCTAATCTCTAGATTTTTAGGTACGTCAAACAAGTCAAATTCAATTTGAGAGCCAAACTTCGTTTTGACTAAGTCGATGATTTTTCAAATTATAATTTTTAATATTTTGGTTGTATTATTTGAATTTAGGCATTACTTGGTATGTCAAGGTGACTCTTTCCAAATAAGGAGATTTTCATATTGGTATTTAATTAATTTTTGAATTTCAAATTTAGTGATTAAAATTCATGTGCCAACAAATGCCCACTCGTGTTTCACACAAACAAATTTTGATTGAGTGATTCATAATAATTTGGCATAGCAGTTATAATAAACTTTACTTTCTTTTTTATAGGAGGAGGAATACATGCAACGTACTTTTTTTTGCTCAACAATTAGACCCTCATTTCATTGGATTGTATAGTCCAAACCCATTTTTTTCCCCAAGTAATTGAGTTACTTGCTTTGTTGAGACCTATTTGGTCTTTTAATATTTATTATTTGGGCTTTTTATGCTAGCAAATGCCTTCTCGCGATTCACACAAACAAAATTTGATTTGTTTGATTCACGACAATTTGGCACCACAAGTGTAATAAACTCTTCTCTCTTTTTCAGAAGAGAAGGAATGCATATAGCCGGCTCTCTCTATCTCTCTCTCTCTCTTAGCTAACAATTGGACCTTTATTTCATTAGGTAGTATAATCCTAACTCATTTTTTCAAGTAATTGGGTTGCTTGTTTTGTTGGGACTTAATTGGGCCTTTTATGTTAGCCAAGTTCATTTCAATGGTAGCTGTTTATTTTATTTAGTCTCGACTTTTATTGTTACTATTTTATTTATTTATTTTTATAACAATTTTGTATTTAGATGCAACTTGTTTAAGCCCATAATTAGACCTCATCTCCAAGTAGTATTCATCCCAAAATTCAAATTTGCATCGGACTTGAATTTTTTTCTTTTTTTTTTGCTTGAATTCATATTGGAAATCTTTATATATATATATTTACCATATTGGACTTCTATACTTTTTTTTTCTTTGATTGATGTAGCCAATGAAGAAGAGTATTAATTTGGTGGAGATGATACATGATCAATGTCACGCCCCTAACATAATTGTCTGGGACGGATGGCATAAAAATTTAAAAACTAAATAAAAACAAATAAAATCTAATCTAAGATCAATTTACTATAAATTTTAATCATTAATGTATCCAAATTATTCTTCATTCCCATATAAACTAATATTTGAATAGATCACCATCAATTTTATCAATAACATCATTCACTTTAACACTATTTCCAATGACCACATTTAAGGTCTGCACAAATAGAACAAATGTTATAACCATGTTTATAACTATTCAAATAATAATGTCATAAATATCAATACTAGACCCACCCTCCGGTCACACCACTTATAATACTAATAATTTAACTCTTAATTAAGAAAACTAAACACAAATATTATCAATCATAGTTAAGACCGGATTCAAGTTACTCTAACTTAAGCTACCTACAAATCTCACATCGGGAATCAGGTTATTGTAGTTCCTAAATTTATATCTTTTATTTCACAAGTAACTCATGAATCAAGCAGATAAACTGTACATCTCATCAATCAACGTCATAGTCACATTATATTAACATCTTAATATAAAAGAATATAGATGTAATCTCATGCAACAGGATGTGATGGAATGCAATGTCAATCCATATTCTCTAATCTCTATCTACCCCTAACCTTATCCTGAGAATGGTGATGCTTAGCAAAACATGCGGGGTCACCAATGGTACCGCTTATGCTTATGGTAAACGTATATCTCAACATATATATATATATATATATATATATATATATATATATATATATATATAAACCAAGTAGAGAACCATGTTACACCTCCGCGAGTATTGAACTCAGGGAAACCGTGTTATGCCCCCTAACCCTTCTGTTAGGGAACCGTGTTACACCCTTAGTCAGGCATCTGCTTAACTCAAGTAGGGTTCAGCTACAGTTTGGAGAAAATCTCATAATCATATCTCATAATTAACGTTCCAACTCTAAATGACTAAGATCTAGTCATATATATCGACTGGGGATCATTTGATATTTTCAAAATCTCATTTTATCATTTTTCTCAAATCATGGATCCCGTCCATATATATAGAACCCGTGCCTTGACACGTCATAATCTAAATGTGGCACTTTTGGCCAATCAACAATCACAACATAAATCAGATGATGCCACCCCAGTCCTAAGCACATGATATACTCAATCATGTAAATAAATATTATCTCAATACATATAAACACATTCTCATTAGGCTTTGATATCAATTTGGGGTTCATTTTATCATTAAAAATTAATAATAATTTAATTTAGGCATATTATCAAGCTGAAGCATGTTGGTGGCCTAGAGAAGGAAGCTAAAGCAAAAAGACAGAAGGAAAGCCAAGTTCAGATTTAGGGGTGTGCCCTTTTGCTTTTTGTGTTGGGTGTGCCCCTCATAGCATGCACCCCTTTGCTTTTTGTTGGGGGCGCCTCCTTCACGAGCCCATTTCCAGGTGCCATTTTCAATGAAACCCAACTTTGATTCATCCCTAAAATCATCTATTCAAGCCTCAATCTCGACAATAACTCATGTATAAATGATTAAACACTTGAATCATTTGTTACTTCAACATTAAATCAAAAAATAACTCGAATATATGCAAGATATTCACATTTACATGCCTATATATAACCGCATTCATATATATATACACAAATCACGTGATATTCAACCAAATCAAGCATATATATATATATATATATACATATGAAAATCACCATGACAACATCTAGAGCACAAATATATGTAACACCTACCTCAAATCCAAAGAGAAAATAAGAAAAACGGGGGAAATCGGTTAAACTCCTAACCATCAAAAGCCAGTTTCTCCCCCTGGGACCAAACCACTGAAAATGGATGTCACTATGATGTTCATAACGTCGAATACTACCCCAATTTGTCGACCTTCTGTTTCAAATCATACTTTTTCTCTACCCTCGCTCTCCTCTCTCTCTCTTTACTTTCTCTTCTCTTCATTCTCTCTAGTGTCCCTCCGCCCAACCAAAAAAGGAAAAAGAAAAGAAAAAAAAAAAAAAGGGAAAGGAGAAAGAAAGCTAAGCCTTTGGCCCAATTATCCAATCTAATATCAATTTGGATCACACCCGGCTCAGGAAAAATATAACAAATCAACCGAATCTCAAAATAAATATTTTATTGGCCCAAAATAACATATAAATAGTCAAAAATAAATATTGGGTATTATATTCTTCCCCCTTATAAAAATTTTATTCTCGAAATTTAATTACAAACTTTAGTCTAGGAACCAAGACATCCATCTCAATTATGTCCCTAATTCAGTTATCTTTAAGGATCTCACGATTCCACAATGGTACCACTGCACACAAATCAACTAAATGATTTTACATCAAAACTCAACTGATGTGGATACTTAATCTGTACTATTAGTTAACACTGCTACGAATTTCATTTTCTTTTTCAGAATTAACAATTCAAGTTTTTATACCCCTAATCACTACTAGGGTACCTCACTACCTTGAATGATGATACTCTTGAGTTTTCTACCTTCAAAAGTATAACTATTTCAGTCACCGTCAAAGTTTCAAACATCTTCTCAACGACTTCAAATAAAAGAAAACCAAACATAACAATTGGCAATCCTTGCGACCTCTTAATGTATACGTCGATCACTACATTGGCCTCATCAGTATGACACTAGAAATTTAAAACCATAATGTTCCACTAAATTTTGTAGTCTTTCCAAATTAACTAGGCCAATAACTCTATTAGTTAGAAAAGATCCAAAATAGGACAGCAAATATAACTTGTTAGATTTACAACTTCAAACGTCAAACACAAATTTCAGTAGCACCCATTTATTATCACAGAAACCTTTATGAAATTCATCGTAATACTTCAACTAGTTATCACAAAACCTAGAACACTATCTTAAACAGTCAAAACTTATACATATATGATATACAACTAATCAAACAAATTGTCAATTCTCCACAACAATACTTATTCTCAATTGTCATCAAGTTAGATAACTCCCATTTTATCCAAACATTGCAAGGTTCTCTTCATTTGCCTAATGAAAATCACAATCGCTTTCCCCCAACAAATACTACTACAAGTGAAACTTTAGACTAACAATTAATCCATTCAGATAAAGCCTCAATCTCCTAAATCCAACTAATGCTGAACAATATAGTATCATAGAAATATGGGAGACTCCTGATATGGACTATAAATAGAGATACACTATTCTTCTTGAGAAGGCAAATCAATATTTCCTAAGAATCTAACAACGCATGTGCACATCACATTAGGAAGATAGTAATCATTATTCCTATCAATCCTCAACCTAGTCAACATATCAGAAGTTATTTCAAAACACCTTAAACCAAACTTTGGAGAAGGCAATACTACTTTTAGTTTATCTTAAACTTCACTGTAGCCATAAGGCATAATAGTCGTCAATCGCTTACAGTAATAATTGATTGCCACATGAAAAGTGGACCACCTTTTCATTTCTAAATTGCCTCAACTTTTTCATTTTCAAAACTCTAAAGTTGATCTACAACCAAACATCATTTTATTGCAACACATGATCTCATTAATTCCGAAATTTGCATGCTTGTGCTATTTAGACTTCTAAACTTTCAAATCTAGAATTATTATTTTCTTCACAATCCCCTCCAATTATCATTCTCAACACTACCACCATTATTGGAATGCCTAGTAAATCTCATCCTTGTGTCCACCAGAGTACCATTGATTATATAATCCACTCACATATCTATCAAACTTACCACTAGTAATTTCTATTTCGTAAAACTTCCATGTCTAATTACTGACATGTTCATGTCTCTGGTAACAACTCTATTTTTAATGATAACCACTCGATTAGATTCTGCACTTCCTCGAGAAACACATCTACAATCTACACATTGCTCTTGGAAAATAAAATTAAAACCCTTCTTGATTAACCTCAACTTACCATATGGACAAAAGGCTTCCTCATGCATTTAATATCAATTGTGGAAGAGGTAAAATTACTCTTGTCTCACCCCAAGTTAAAACTACGAAGTCACCGAACAAAACAATTATTACTAATGTATAGTGACAACCAATCAACATATGTTATGTGGAAAATCTATTTATTTTCAAATTTAAATCAATTATGTTTACTGTATTACTTGAAGATCACTCCACCATTAGGGACATTCTAAGTCTTTGTACATTTTCATCCCACTAGAATAACCACCTGAAACTCTGGAATCACCAAATTTCCTCAATTTCATTTGTATTTAGTAAGAACATATAACTGTTTGAATTTCATCCATCCATTCAACGACATACCACAACTTTCAGCCGTTAAGTCAATAAGCTTGTGATACCATATTTTTTGACAAGATCAATCTCATTGTTAGACATTAATAATTCTAATCCATAGCCTCAAGGTCATTCACGGTAACTCAAACTCAAGAAAATCGCTTTATACTTGTTAATATCATTGCTCCAAAGAAACTTTAAAATTATTAACATCCTTTAGATTACTTCATTAAAATTAAATTATCACAATTGCTAAACTCTACAACTTATTACATAATATATCAATTACTGCCTTGGCACCACCAAAACACCACTGATTATCAAAATTATAATCCCTTTGGTACTCACTTCACTTATAATGTTTCCTAATTTAATGAGATAATGTATATAGTTACCTTTAAACTTTGGTAATCCAAGCACACCTTAATCTTTCCTCTATCTCGTTAACGTCGCTGAGGCTTCAACTAACTCGACTCACACCATCATCTGATTATCCTACATTGAAATAAAACCAAGATCTTCATGTGAAGTATCATAGTATCTAAAATAGCTCACTCATTGTCTAAAAATGACCAACACCAAAGCCTCAGCCATCTGCCGCTTCGGCCATTGAAATGCCCTTGCAAATTTTTCTCCAAACGATTGAACTTCCTACCAATTAATTGAGTCAACAAACCTTTCCACTGAGAAAAGCCTGAATAGAACAATCGTAGCAACGTTGAAACTTCTGATATAATTCATAAACCCTTGTCATGTCCAACTGATATAACCAAAACTTTTGAAAAACTAATCATAATAATTCAACCAAAAATTAACTGATCTCAAATTTTTACCTTGAGTAATAAAAACTCAACTTACTCTTCTTTACGCACAATTAGCCAAACAAATTGTCAACCCTTAGTAGCTATTACTCATCCCCAGTTATCATTGGATTTACAACCTTATCCACTCAAAATTCTAATTTTCGTATTTCTACTTATCCAAAACTTTAGAATGTTCTTATGACAATATATGATATTAAACAAAACCAAAAGACATCAAATCTTCGATTTAAATTCTAACCTCTCTCAATTTAACTGGCACCATATAACATGGCATAACAAAACAAAAGAGACATATGGCACGAGCTCCATGAAAAGGTTGTCTTCTGCTAAGAAAGAAATCCCCACTATTTTGATGAAGCACATCCACAAATTTACAACTTATTGTAGGAAACCAACATTAAGACTTTTTCTCATTCCACATTAAACTGAGCATCAAGATAAAAATTTCCTTAACACACTTAACATTAAGTTTTAAAGAAAACTACATGACTTTAGTCTCAACTTAATCCTGAAATATAGGGTCCTTAAGTAAAATAGTTGCCCCCGAGATTAGCTCGAGTGGGTCATGGGTATACTCCCTATGGAGACCACACAGGTTCGATTCTTGACTTAAGCGGAGTTTGCGTGAAAGGTAGTGAACGTCTTTCCAGTTTACCCATCGGCTAAGCAGTTCATTGAGAACCGCAATAAACCAATGAGGGTTTTGGGTTACCAAAAAACAGTTGTTACTAATTTATAGTAACAACCAATTATTGGATAGTAAGCAAGTAACCTACCATTCCCACTTTTACATCAATTTTATTTTCTAAGTAAAACTCAAATATTGTTTGACAACTATCTTCATTTAATAATTAGTCACTAACTCAAGCCCTTCAAGCCTCTTGAATTCAAATTTAAAATCTTTATCATTTTCTCTATCTCTTCTAATTATTATTCCTGATATTCTAAAAATCGGTAGAACACTTTGTAAATCTCACCTCTAGGCCTGTCAAACCATTACCAGTCATCAAAATTTACTATTAACTATATCTCTCCATAAAATTTTCATATCGTGAACCAACAAAGCCACTATTTTAGGCAAAATCCTAGTTCTAGCCACATTCACAACCCACTATAGTACAAAACATCATAATCCTTAATCATAAATCCATGAAATAAATGCTAAGGAAATTAGTAAGATACAATAGAAACACATAACCTCACTTCCTAAGGCCCAAAGTATTCGTAACCTAGCGCTCTGATACCAAATTGTCACGTTCCTAAAATAATTGTCTGGGATGAACGGCATGAGAATTTGAAAACTAAATAGAAACAAATAAAATCTAATCCAAGATCAATTTACTACGAATTTTAATCATCAATGTACCCAAATTATTCCTCATTTTCATATAAATTAATATTTGAATAGATCACCATCAATTTTATCAACATCATCATCCACTTTAACACCATTTTGAATGACCACATAATACTACAACTATGTTTATAACTATCCAAATAATAATGTCATAAACATCAGTACTAGACCCACCATCTGGTTGCATCATTTATAATACTAATAATTCAACTCTCAATTAAGAAAACTAAATACAAATGTTATCACCCATAGTTAAGACCACACTCAGGCTACTCTAGCCTAAACTACCTATGTATCTTATCTCGGGAATCAGGTTACGTAATTCCTAAATTTATATCTTTTATTTCATAACAAACTCATGAATCAATCAGATAAACCATATATCTTATCAATCAATGTCACGGTCACATTATACTAACATCTCAATATAAAGGAATATAAATGCAATCTCATGCAATAGGCTATGATGGAATGCAATGTCAATACATATTTTCTAATCTCCATCTACCCCCAACCTTATGCTGGGACGAGTGATGCTTAGCAAAGCAAGTAGGGTCATTAACTGTACCGCTTATGCTCACGGTAAGCGTATATCTCAACATATATATATATATATATATATATATATATATAAATTGAGTGGGGAACCATGTTACACCTCTACCAGTGTAAGACTTTGAGGAACTGTGTTACGCCCCCTGACCCTTCTATTAGGGAATTGTGTTCCACCCCTAGTTAAACATCTGTTTAGCTCAAGTAAGGTTCAACTATAGTCCGAAGAAAATCTCATAATTATATCTCATAATTAATGTTCCAACTCCAAATGACTAAGGTCTAGTCATATATATCGACGGGAGATCATCTAGTATTTTCAAAATCTCATTCTATCGTTTTTCTCAAATCATATGGAATTTGTGCCTCGGCACATCATAATCCAAATGTGGCACTCTCGGCCAATCAACAATCACAATATAAATCAGATGATGCCACCCCAGCCCTATGCACATGATATGCTCAATCATGTAAATAAATATTATCTCAATATATATAAACACATTCTTATTAGGCTTGATATCGATTTAGGGTTCATTTCATCATTAAAAATTAATAATAATTTAATTTAGGCATATTATCAAGCTGAAGCATGTTGGTAGCCTAAAGAAGAAAGCTGAAGCTAGAAGATAGAAGGAAAGCCAAGTTCAGATTTGGGGTGCACCCCTCTGTTTTTTGTGGAGTGTGCCCTCATGGCGTGCACCCTCTAATTTATAAAGTGTGTGTTCCTCTACTTTTTGTAAGGGGCGCCCCCTTTGCGAGCCTAGTTCTAGGTTCTGTTTTCAATGAAACCCAACTTCGTTTCATCCCCCAAACCATCAATTCAAGCCTCAATCTCGATAATAACTCATGTATAAATACTTAAACACTTAAATCACATGTTACTTCAACATTAAATCAATGAATAACTCAAATATATGCAAGATATTCACATTTACATGCATATATACAACCACATTCATATATACATATATACACACAAATCATATGATATTTAACCAAATCAAGTATATATATATATATATATATATATATGAAAATCACCCTAACAATGTTTAGAGCACAAATACACGTCCCACCTACCTCGAATCCAAAGAGAAAAGAAGAAAAACAGAGAAAACTGGTTGAGCTCCCAACCTTCAAAAGTTGATTTCTCCTCCTTCGTGCCAAATAACCAAAAATAGACATCACCATAATGTTTATGGTGTCAATATCACCCTGATCTGCTGACCTTTCACTTCAGATCATACTTTATCTCTTTGCCCTCCCTCTCTCTTTCCTCTCTGTTTTCTCCCTTCTTTCCGGTCTTCTTTTGCCCAACAAAGGAAAGAAAAAGAAAAGAAAAATGAAGTTGGGCCCTTGGCCCAGTTGTCTAACGTAATATCAATTCGGACCACATTGGGCCGAGGAAAAATATAATAAATCAACTAAATCTCAAAATAAATATTTTATTAGTCTAAAATAACACATAAATAGTCAAAATAAATAGCGGATATTACAATCAAGGCCATCTACCTAAGTAAGAGAGGGACTGTCCACCTCAGCCAGAGTGAAATCGTCCACTAGAGTGGAACTATTACCTTAACCAGAATGGGACTGTCTAGCTTAATCGGCCCATCATTATCACCCCATAAACTTATTAAGCCATTTCCTAATATTGATGACCACACTATTTTCATGGACAATATCAAAATGCCATCATCGCTAATAACAGAGTCACTTCCATCTGACCACACATCACCTATGCCTACGGTGGCATAGAATGGTATAATGTTACTATCTTTATTGCACTATGACATGAAAAGGCCAAGGGCTTGTTACTATTCTAGCATGGAGTCATTTACTAATTACACTTAGAGGAGCCCTTAACTAGCCTCAAGCAACTGGGCCACCCATCCAGCCACAGTTAAAGAAGAAGCGCAAGAACTCAATGCATTCCAGAAAGATGCTCAGTTCTGACACATGTTAGTAACTTTTGTGCTATTTATTTATTTTTTTTCATGTACATGGGACAGTTACTTTGTCATGTATAATATAAACATGCTTATTTTTTTATACGAATTACATCCTTTTGTTTTATTTATTTATTTGTCGTTATTATGTGTGGAACTGGTGTGCTATTGGGCATTGAGTAGGTTTGGTTGTTGTGTATTTAAGTGTTAAATAGGTTGCTTAATGTCGCGATCGGATCTATGCGCTACGACTGACAAGGGCGGGTTGTGAGTTTTTATTGCGACATAGTGCCTTTGAGATTACCCAAATGATAAAAATATGTTTTTGTTTTAAAATGGGGTCTTGATTATAGGGAATAAGAGTTGTCACCCAACATTCTCAAAATAGGTGTGTTGAGAAACTGAAGTTTTTTTTATTATGATTTAAATTTTTTTCAATTATATTTTTTGAGAATGTGATATATAAGCTCTTTTAGTGACTCTCAACTAGTTTGTGCAATTAGAGATAATGGATTCGGGGGTTCTGTTTCATATAAAAACCATTACACCTGGATATCTAGGGATATCGAGAGTCTTTTTCTGCCTTCTGCAATCGTAATCTCACGATATAGTATCTAGTTTATAATAACCACAGCATAAAACCCATGAATGGAAATGATGTATGAAATGCGAGATGGCTAAGCTTAGCTCGTGTGTGCAAGTGTAATGAGATGTCTACCTGTATGGCAATGATGTATTTTAGATACATGAATTTATGTGGTCTTTATACATGAATGTGTGTGTGTGCACGCGCACGCACGCGCGCTAAGAAATAGTGAATATTTGAAGATGGTCTGTAAAGACCGAGGTGACCGAATTAAAGCTATGTGATTGAGCTTACTACGTACCTTGTGAAGTGATCGGGTCAACTTAGTTTAGACCTAAGGCAGTCCAAACTACATGTTTATGTGATAAGATGTGAACTAGTATGCAAATGCGAGAGCTTAGCTCTAAGTCTAAGTATGCACTTCGTGTAGATGGTCTATAAAGAGCGTAGGGACCGCACTCAAGCTATCTGCTCGAGCTGTCTACGTACCCTTCTAATGGATCAGGTCGACGTGTCTCTGGGACAATGCTTAGTGCAAATGTGATAGATATGATAGGGTCAGTGTTGTATACAGGTATAGTGTGAAGGAGTCTCGCCCTTGAGAGAAGATAAGGGAAAGAAAAAGTCCTAGCTCTAGGTATGTGTTAGGAATAATTATCTTTGTATTGTCAGAGTTTGGCTCTAAAACTGAAATGAAAGTTAGCACGTCACGCATAACTTTGGGAAGAGAGTTTAGCTCCTGATGATAAAAGAGAGTTAGCACCTTATACTTAACTATGAAATGAAACCTAACTCCAAATAAGAGAGAATAGTTAGCGTCAAGCGCATATCTAGAAGAAAGGAGCCTGGCTCCAGTGTAAAAAAGATAGTTAGCACTTAGCGTATAACTGGGAAATGGTTAATTAGAGAAAGAAGCCTTTCTTCAGAGAAGAGACGATTAACGCCTTGTGTTTAACATAAGGAAAGGATCCTAATTCTTAAGGTAGTGCCCCGTACTATGGTGACTGGACTCAAGCCTTCTGCTCGAGCTTCCTACATAACCTATTAAGGGATCAGATCTACATAGCTCTATTTTTGGTTTTCACTTTGCGCATATGGATAAGGAAGAATAGTTAGTGATTTGCGCATAATTATGCAAGGAGCTTAGCTCTAGAGAAAGAGACAATTTGCGCTTGGCGTATAATTAAGGAAGGAAATGAGTCTTGCTCTAGATGAGAGGTAACAATTAATGCCTCATATATAACTGGAGATAGAGTTTCAATCCATTAGGGAGTTTAACTCCAAGGGAAGAGATAGTTAGCGTCTCGCACATAACTACGAAAAGGAGCATTGTTTAGGGATGTGCCTAGCACAAGTCAGTGAGTATTTATCATTTAGGAAAGGATCTTAGCTTAGATCGACAGCTCAGTTTTTGGTAATGATGGTCAAGTCTATGTGAATAGCCTGAGAGCCTAATGTGATGTGAGTGATGCAATTATCATGATCAGGTGCAGGCATGTTGAATGTGATGACAACTTATAATTTATCATGGATGGCAATTCAAGGATGCATGTCAGATATGTCTAAAAGAAGTAATGATTTAGAAACCAACGACTTAACCAATTCTAAGTTTGTATCAACCCTAGAGCCTCGCTCATTCAAGAGAATGCTCTGGATTGATAAGCATTTGATTTCTAAGTTTGTATCAACCCTAGTTGGTGCATGTTTGCACGTCTAGATGTGTTCTAGCATGTCAAGGCATGTGCCAATATGTCAAAACATGATGCATGGCTTGTCAAATCATGTGCTAGCATGGTAAATGATGTCCTAATATGTTATACTATGATGTGGGATGATGATTGAACATAATAGCATGGAATAACATGATGATATGACATGCCAGCATGGCATAGAATGGTCACAGCATAGTATAACATAGCATAGCATGGTAATATAACATGTGAACATGGCATAGGATGATAACGACATGACATAACATGATAGGGATGACGTAGCATAAAAACTATGATGTTTGGTATGACCTAACATGATATTATAATGATATGGCATGGAAAAGCATCACAAACATGATATTATGACATGGCATGGCATGATAAAATGATGTTGGAATTTCATAAAATTTGTCCCGGGTATGTCCAATCAATATCATATATCGAGTACAATACGAACTTGAATTATGATTCAAATACCTTTCATTGACAAAGGATTTTATTTACACAATTAAAATTACCCTATTCTAGTTATGCAAATACATTGAATTGAAATAAAAAATAAAATTTTCTAAAGAGAGAAAATTATACTGACGCAGGCTTTTTTTAGAGAGAGAAGCTCTAAAGGGCTTGGATCGTCGAGCATGGAATGAATTAAGAAATGAAAGTGGGTGGCCTACTTATAGACTTTTTTGTCGAACAAGTGCTTTGCTTGTTCAAACGGGCAAAAAGGATTGCTCAATCAAACGGGCAAAAAGGATTGCTCGTTTCGTCGAGCGAACAATTTGCCTAACATAACGGGCAAAACTCTTTGCCGTGGCTATTTTGTGGTCATTTTTGCCTAACAAGATGAGCAAACAAGTTTGCACAGCATCAAAGGCAAAGATGTTTGCAAAACAAGTTGCGCGGACAGGTTTGCAATTCAAGGTAGGCAAAAAAGTTTGCTAAAAGCCTATTTGGCAACCATTTTGGTGGTAAGGCCAAACTTTGGGGCCATTGGGCTTGAGCCCTTAGCCTAGCCATGTTCAGCGAAATTCGGGTCCTGTCCTGATAAGTTAAGACCTTTAGCACAGTTTCTAGGAGCTTTTGAGATCCTTCGGGCACTTTCTGAAGAGAATTAAATCAATTAGGTCAAAATTTGATCCAATTTGAATTTTCCCAGACCAAGTTAGGTTTGCTTGAAAATTGCTGCTCTGAAATAGGCTAAAACAGAGGTAAGGTCAGACAATCCTTTCTCTTAACCGTTGGAGGTACCACCAAGCTAACTCCTCCTACCATTTTTGGGTATGAGGAATCCATAAATGCCATTGGCAGGACTCTGGGATACTTTTATGAATTTATAAAAAAATTAACAAATTTTACAAATGAATCTACGAAGAGCCCTCCTAAGGTTTAAATTGGCCAAACTTATCCGTGCCATTACCTCAAGTATTGAATCCTCAACATTTTTTGTGCAATTTTTAGGGCATTCGGACTTTGTCTGGATGCTTAAATTGTGTCTGGGGCACCAATAACTTCCTTTTCGTTGGTAGCAGTCATTTTGAGTCGACTGAGTTTAGATGACATCTGGAATGGCATTTTGATTGTTCTGAGCCTGCCTTTGTGTTCTATGACATGTTCTAGGAATATGCGTATCTTTTCATTCCTTTCTGATTTGATTTGGGTAATTTGGTCGATGTCGTCCTTCAGGTGCATTAGTAGAGGTCATTCTTGACTTCCGACCGAATTAACCCTTGACTTTGGACTTTAGCTATTCTACTGATGTTAGAATTGTTTGTTTGATGCCTTAGAAATGTTTGTGTAGTTTGGTGGCCTTCTACTTTGATCTGGATCTTTAACTTGACTTCTCTCTAACTCTAGGGGTACAATTGATATTTTGTTGATTGTTCAATTTTTGTTGATTTTTGGCACTTTGACACTTCTTGTAATTAGGAAATTTTAATGAGTAGAGCACCGTTAACTAAAAACATTAAATATTCTAAATTTTAAATATGGAGCAAAATTGGGGTGTCAACACTTAGTGTCTTCACTATTCGCTTTAGAGGGTGGCAAAGTAAAAACCTAATCTCATTTTGTAGTTCTAGGATAAGCCTGAAATTATATTTTCATTTTACATTTTCTAGTTCCTAAGAAACCCTAGTCTTATTTAAAATTTTTCATTAATAGTACATTGGTAATTAATTTTTAAATAGACAATATTTATATCAAAGTCTTACTAGGTGTTTTTTTCAACGAAAAATATGTGTGTCTTTCTTTTAATGAACCGTCAATCTCTCAATAGGTGATTTCTTACTATGGTATGTAATGGAAGTCCTAAATTTTTCTCACAACTATTTAGTGGAGAAATCTAAATCCAAGTCGACGTAGAATCCAATAGAATTAGGAAATCGACTTTTCTAACTTGTTCAGCATAAATGATTTCCATAAATAGTGGAAAATCCTGTAAGAAAGTTAACAGAAAAGGACAATTGTCTAGAAAATCAAGAATTCTTTTCTGGTTGTCAAAATTAAGTGACAATCACAAGAGTAGACTGTAGGCGCTTGTATAGGAGGTTTCTGACCATATGAGCAATCTTCTCCATATACTAGAGACGTATTTGTTGACCTTGGGATCATGGGAGTAGTAGCACCACCTGACAGTGGCTTTTATTAAATTTTTCTTCCAACTTAAACTTTCGAATTAAGTTTTAACTCAAGCGAACTCTAACAAAAATACTCGAATTTAAAAATATAATTTTCAGACACAAATTATTATAAATGATAAACATAAAGTTAACAAGCATTAATTGTGTACATTATTATGCATAATTGTTTTCGAAAGATTGACAAATATTGTAAAGTAAAAAAGGAACAAAATATTATCACCAGGGGCATCCGCCATTTCTGATTTTCCCTTTTATTGAAATTATATGGTGAGTTTATCATGAAAAGCTTTTTAACGGTTGTTTGATTCCATCGAAGACAGTGATAGACGGGGATGGATTACTTTTAATGGATTTTTGCTTCACTGGAATAAATTAAATATTAGAAATTTCATAATTGAGAAATTAAGGTAGTATTTGATTTATTTTTTTGTTTTTTATTTTTATTTCATGTGTTAAAAATCTCCAAATAAGAAAATAAAAAATACTTTATTTTTTTATTTTGAAATTTTCTTTATTTTGAGATTTTCTTCGTTTTAGATTAAAAACTCTCAAAATAATTTTTTACTATTTTTCATTTTATATGTAAACTTATTTTCTATTTTCTAAAATAAAATTTAAAAACACAGGTTGGCAAATGAGTTTTAAACTGTTTTTCTTATTTTCAGAAGTGTAAAATAAAAGTGAGCTCAAAATAAAAAATAAAGATAAAAAATAAAAAAAAATAAACTGAATGACACCTAAGAAAATAGAAAACAAGGTAATATCAATTTAATTATATACATGTGCATCGTTATCTAATAATGATAGAATTTACTAGAAGACATAATTCTACATTTCCATACACACAATCACATACAAAAATGATCTTAAATTAGAAGGATTTGCCTTTTGGTGATGTGGGATTTTTTAGTTTCTTGTACTTTCATTATAATTTTTTTTATTTTACAAATATTTTCATAATAATTCTCTAATATTTTTCTTCAGTAATTATTTCATTACGTACATTTGAAATGAAACAACTAAAATGGGTCATTGTTAATAGATAGAGGGTATGCCCTCTATTGCTTGTAAATTTTTTCTTTATTAATTCAAATTACACCCAATTACCAAAAAAAAAATATTTTATTTAAAATTATAAATTCGACCTTTTAATTAAAACTTATGGTTTAGTCAATTCAAAAACATAAATTTTTTTTTAAACTGTCAATGAAACATAAATTATTCAAAAATGTAAATTGAAAACCTGTTTTATCTAACATTTATGCAAATGTTAAACCAAACGTGTTAGGAATTGATAATGTATAATTTAGTATACTTATTTTGAACTTATTTTCTATTTTATATTTTTTTGAAAATAAGAAAACAGTTTAAAATACATTTAGTCACTTACTTTTTAAAATTTGCTTTAGAAAATAAAAAGTTAATTTATGTATGAAATATAAAATTATAAAAAAGTTCTTTTGAGCATTTTTAACTTCAAAATAAAAAATAAAAAAACTCAAAATACGAAAAATAAAAAATGTTAAATTAAATACAAAAAATAAAAAATGTCAAACACATGAAATAAAAAATATAAATATAAATAAAAAATATAAATATAAACCAAACGTCGCTTAAATTTTGTTAAAATAAAATGACATTTTCTTTTCACGCAACCAAACGGGTCTTTTAAAACGGATTTATTTGCGCGGAAGAGCATCCCTGTTGCCTTTTACTGTTTTTCCACGACAAGCGGAAAAGCAAGCTCATCTTTCTCCATTCTACCAAAATTCCACCTTCTCTGGGATATTATGCCGCATAATGTTTGTATATATATGTCTCTCTCCACAATCTTTATCAATTCTACTTGGTTGCTCCAAAAGCAAAGCCATTTCTGTATTGGGTCTGTGTACATGTGTAAGTCTAAAGCATTGGAAAAGACATGGATGAATGATGATGTTAATCTCTCACTATCCACCATCTTCCCTTAAATCCAAATCAACTTCAAATTTTCTCCGATCCACTCATACCCCTGTTCCTCCGACACTCTCGTCCTCACTGTAATCTTCTAATCTACCTACCCATCTTCACAGTAATCTATTTTCTTTCCTTCACTCCAAGCAGGATTGCTTTTTTTTTTGGGAGGGGGGGTTGGGGAGTTGGGAAAATGAGTGGGATACTTCAATCTCCATCTCGGTTACCTTCATCTCCAAGTTCCATACCATGTGTTCCACCTACCCACAATGATGGTTCACACCAACAGACCCATCTCAATTTCGGGAATATCCTCCTTTTAAACAATTCCCGTGCCTATTCTAAATCCTTGTACAGGGGGAATACAGAGGAAGAAGAAGAGGAGGAGGGAGGGGGGAGAAGGGGGGGGGGAGAGAGAGAGAGAGAGAGAGGTAGGAGATCAGCTGTCCCTTTTGGCTGTTTTGGTGACTGGTTAGAATGTCTTTGACTGCCTGCACGAGTGGGAGGGTCGAAGAGTTCTCTTCTTCAATAATGGAGATTGGGTTGCCTACTAATGTCAGACATGTGGCCCATGTCACCTTTGATAGGTTCAATGGGTTTCTTGGTCTTCCTGTTGAGTTTGAACCTGAAGTTCCGAGGAGGCCTCCAAGTGCAAGGTCAGTTTTGATTTTTTCCAAGTTTTAGATAATACAAGATCAACATGTAGTCTGTATGGTTATGATTTTGTCAACTTTTCGTTGATTTTTTCGTGGGACTCGAGATTGAGCCGTTTTCGAAGGCAGAGCCAGAAATTTTTTTAGCCCTGGACTATGGGCTGTGTATTAACTATGGCTGGCTATTAAAAGAGGTCGGGAATTTTTCTCGCCCTAGTCATAGGTTGGGTATTAAACTAGTTATTAAACTTGGTATGGACAATTAGGCTAACATATTATATATTATTAGTACTGAAAAAATTTTAGAACAAAATTTTATTTGGGCCACAAGCCACCACAACTCCTTACTAGTTCCGCCTCTGGCCATTTTATTTCTAAATTATTATTAGAGAGATGATATTAGCTCTTCCAAAAAAATTTCTAGCACTTCATCAATTCCTTATAAGAGTGTTTATAATATGTCTATTAAAAGAATTAATTTAAAATGGACTTTATTTCCTTTTATTTTTTTACCAACGATAAGATATTCCCCCTCGTCTAACCTTGTGGATTGGGATGCACCATTGATACTTGCTGCATCTTCAAAAGACATGGATATTGTTTTGGAAGATTTTGTAATACATGAAGAAAGCATATATGATGACATGCTCTCCTTTGGGTGGTAACCTCTCTCGCATGTACTCCTGTGGAAATTTGAAGTATGATTTTATATGGGAAGATATTATGTCACCTACGACACTTCATCACAACCATATTTTTAATAATTATTTTACCCCAGAACATCCCTTTGGTTTCCTCTAAGGGTAACAATTTAGTTCAACAATCTATATTTCGATCATCCTCTTTGGAATGTTACATGTTAAAGCTTTAAGTTCCAAATTTATCCATTATGAGAAGGGACTATTTGTTGTTCTTGTGATTTCAATTAAGAAACAAAAGAAGAAAGGATGGAAAGTATTGCTTGATAATTCAATTAATTGTGGGAAATTGAAGAGAATTTGTGGGCAAGTTCTTCCCCACCTTGGGAGTAAGATGCAGCATAAGATTGAGGTCAAGTCATTATGACAGTTAGGTGAACTTTTTTTTTGGTAATTACAGTTAGGTGAACTTGGCAAATCAACATTGTGAAGTGTGAGAGTTTTATATATATATATATATATATATATATATTTTAGCATTTTGGTTACTTGTGTTTTGTTAGTAAGTTATGTTGTGGTAAAGTGTGATTACTTTATAACTTGTGTTTTGCATTTATTTTGGGATTGCGAGTTGTAATAGTAATCAAGATGGTACTTGAGAGTTGTAAGGTAGTATAATAATCTAATTGGTGGATGGAGAAAGGTGGTCTTTGCTTATTAAACCCATTTGATAAATGAGATTGGATGAGTTTGTAGATACCTTTCGACACCAATATAAATCAAGAAAGAGAAGACAAAAAATACACGTCTGTCTATTTGCTTCCTTGATTACCTGTTTGTGGGAGTCCAATGACATGCTGCTACCTTTTCCTCCATTCCTTATAATTATTTATGTTATGTTTCACACTTATTATTCATATAAAATATTCAACGATGCACGTTAATGTTCCTCTATTGACTTAACAACCTTTTATCTGTATTGTAGTACAAGTGTTTTTGGAGTGTCAATAGAGTCTATGCAGCTTTCATTTGACTCCAGAGGAAACATTGTTCCTGCAATACTTCTGATTATGCAGAGACGCTTGCATGCACAAGGGGGTCTGCAGGTATATGACTGCAAAATATTCTCTCCCCATTCTTCCCGTAAGCAGCCACCCAGAAGTGATTTAGTTTCACATCCATCTATTTCTTCGGGTAGATTGGCTTGTCATTTAAGAACTTGTCATCTTTGAACTTCGATTTGAAGGCAGAAGGAATCTTCAGAATTAATGCTGAGAACAGCCAAGAAGAGTATGCTAGGGAGCAATTGAATAAAGGAGTGGTGCCAGATGACATCGATGTGTACTGCTTGGCAGGTCTTATAAAGGTAACCTTTTCGATCACAACACATATCCATATCTCTTTTTCTTTTTTATCTTTTTCTTTTTTTGTTCCCCTGAAGATTTATGATGGAATCCAGAAGTTGGTTGCTTGACATGTTGGCTAGTTTCCTCTTGCCAACCCACGATTTGTACTGGTGTTTTAAACCTCGACCGACTAAAGCACAATTGCAAAGGCTCCTGCTTAGGGGGAGCAAGGGTATGACCCTACAACCCAGAGAAAACTAATGGCCTGAAAAATGCATGAAAAAATATTTAAGCAATGATGAGATTACTTAATAGAAATTTTCATGGATTTGTACATCTTCCTATTACACATGTTTACAAATGTGACTTAGTTGTGCCAATATTTTCTGTTCAACCATTATTGCTCCTTAAATAAAGAGGGCAAAGTACCCAGAAACCAGTGGTGGAGAGCAAGAGGGGCTGGCAGGGGCTGTGGCCCCTCCTTGATTTTAGATTACTCTTTACCTCTCCTGTCAATTTGATCATATATTATTTATCAGGCAAGAAAGCCTCTACTTTTCAAAATTAAATCACCCCGTCCATATCCAAAATTGTAATTAGTGTTTAAACCAGCAGAACTAAGAAACATACCCCGTAGCAGAAAGTAGTTTTACAAAGAAAGCTTTTGCACAGAGTATCAGTGAGTCCTTGATGGTCGGTTGTTTTGTGTGATTGCTCCTTTCAATGGAAATAAATTTCTGGCAGTTTGTCCTAATCCATAAGTGTTGATGTTCTTGTAGGCCTGGTTTCGAGAACTCCCAAATGGGCTTTTGGACTCTCTCTCGACAGAGGATGTAATGCAAGCCCGGTCAGAAGAGGATTGTGCTAAGCTTGTGAGGCGTCTTCCGCCAACAGAAGCCGCTCTGCTGGATTGGGCAATAAACCTAATGGCTGATGTTGGTCAGCTGGAACGTCTAAACAAGATGAATGCCCGTAATATTGCCATGGTGTTTGCACCGAATATGGCCCGGGTGAGTAAATCTATTACAGATGGCAAGTCACATTCATAATATTTCTGCTGCAGTAGTTATACGAGTTTGACTTTTCTCAAGGCTTAAGATCGTATGGTTTCAAGACAACAGCTACATACATTAGATTTAAAAAGAAGAGAAAAAAATGAAGCCTCTCGCAATTTATGGTCATTTGTCTGGAAAGGAAGCTTTACTTCACGACTAAAAAGAATGGGAAAAAAAGAAAACCGGAAGTACTAGCTTACTAAATTTATGCTGATTGCAGATGGCAGATCCTTTGACAGCCTTAATGTATGCAGTTCAAGTGATGAATTTTCTCAAAACACTGATTGTCAAGACATTGAAAGAGAGAGAACAAGTTCCTCCATCCCGTTTAGAACCTTCAGATGAGAATGGGGATCACAGTTCTTTACAACCATTAATATTTGAGGAGGCTGATGATCTCGAGGATCAATTCTTTGAAGCCAATGAACCCTGCTTAGAGAGCCCTATTAACGATGACTCCAAGACTGAGGTTCCAAACCAAGATGGCATTCTAACAAGTAGACTCGAAGAAGAGAGTGGTGGTTCTAGTGGTCCAAATGGTGGGGCTCAACAGCACACCCACAAAAAGAGAATTGGCCAGTTAAGCGATTCATCAAATCTCAAGAAAGGACCCAGAAGAGTCGAAAAACTGTCTGGCTCAGGTGGCAAGGCCTGTGGAAAAGAGCAGGGGGGCTAGCATTATTTGCCGTATAAATTCCAGATCAGAAAGGGTTGAAGCTTGGCAGTGAAGGGTACTACTAAAGGGGGTGAAGGCCCTTACAATTAAGTCCCTGTATATATATATATATATATATATAATTTGCTTTTCATTTGGCTTGTTCTCTTATCTATTTCTGGGGGTGGATTTTGTCAACTTCTGCTCTTCACTTTTCCCAGTAACATTCATTGCATTGTACTCGCATTCTCAGAAGCTTAGCTACTACATATTATATCAATTTGTACAAGCTTGACCTCTGCACTACTTCACTAAGGTCAGCTTACAGTTCCTGTTTATTTATGTCTTCCTTTTATTTAATTGGATGCTCTTATTTCCTCTCTGTATATGCCTTGCCTCACTTTTAGTGACCGTTATGTTATGTCGCAAACTCTTGAAATTTTTTACATTTACTGTTTAATGCAACAATTTTTGTACAATAATGATGCTTATCTAAAAACAAACAGATAAATTGTTAGAAAATACCAATTCGAGGCCAAAGGCATGGTCAACTGGTCTTTTTCTGTTCTTATCATTAATGTTACCCTTCTCAAACATGACTATGACTCCTTGCATGTCAAATTGCTAATGAAAATTGCTTTCTTTGTCATGGAAAGTTTCTATTCTAACTACTGGAATTGAGGAGGGCTCCCTAATTTTATGAGGTGACTGAACCACCAAGTTTGGGACTCGTGAACAAATTATTGCCCCATAAATTCTCCTAATCTTTGGTAAATTGCAGAAGTGCAGCTGTGATAATTAGAGAAAAATTATGCAAAAATAGTAATTTATCAAACCTACTTGGTTTTATTGACTCATTCTCTAATCTCTTACAACTTGTACAATTATTATTGGACAAACTCATGATCAGTAGGTATGTGTTAAGTTTACATTAAAATTATTCATGTTGTGTTATATTCACATTTTATTTTAATAATTTTCTATTTACATTGTATTCGTTTGATATTATAACAGCTGTGTTTGGTATTCTAACAAACTAAATAAAACAAAATAAATTTCCAACAACCTTTATAAATCACTCAAATTCTCGAGTACATATTTACACATTCTCACCTTTACTAATTTCAAAAAATTTTAATATTTCGCTAAAAAGACAAAAAATCTGGAAGGAGATTAACCGAATGCGTAAATTTTTTTTGACAATTATATTTTTCGAGTCGAAAGCTTTCAAATGAATATTATTGTCACTATTTTATACGAATTTTTTTGAATCCATAGGAACGGATTTGAAAAACTGTTCCCACGAATTTGGCGCTGTGTGTATATAAAGCATAACATTAAGTGTTGATTTTTTGAATTCATGCGAACGGTTTTGGGATAACTGTTCCCATAGTTTGCTACTATTTATTTTTAAAAAATCCATCAAAACTAACCCAAAATCACGTTTTATCTCAATTTATCTTGTTTTTTTACTACTTCAAACGCTATCAACATATGGTTGTATCGTGTCAAATATTATTGCTAGGGTAAATAGATGAAATAAGTGTACAAATTAAGTTCTGTAAATTTCTCGTTTAGGATATGTTTATTACATGCAAATTTGAAATTTAAGATGCAAAAAGGGGTTAAGTCAGGTGAGACTGAGACCTTCACACTGGTTGCATATTTTTTCTACCTTCTTTCATCTCTTGGCGCATATAAAATTTCTCTCACGGCTCAAAAGTGTGCATGTCTCAATTATGATTGTTGAATGCTCTTTTACAATTCTATGCCTTTTTTTCCCCTCTTCTTCTCTCTCTCATATGTATATATATATATATATATATATATATTTATACAAATGTTTGTGAAGTGTTGCTTGACAAGTAAGGATGTATGTACCTTACTTGGAGCACACACCGTGCTAATTAGCCTAATTACGCGAGCTAATGTGTGACAGGTGGTTTGATTAATCTGATTCTAACTACTGCAGAAAGGTCAACCACAGAGATATCTCTTGTTTGGCTCATTTCTTTTATTTTTTTATTTTTTTTATTTAGAACTTTATAAAAAGAATAAAAAGTTGAGGCTGAAAATTTTCAGCTATTTTTAGATAAATTTAGCAGTTACCCATCTTTTATCTTTGTATAAAAATAATTTTTTTTAACACTAAGCAGTAACGATACCCAACCCAAGGAAGCGAGAATTGGATTCAAACATAAGCATTCACACAAGTTCTTTTGAGAGATTTTCTAAAATAGAGTGCGAAATGAATTTTGAGATTCTATTTAAAAGTTTCAAGAATGTATAGTTAATACATTTGAAAAGTCATTTTACAGATTCTTTAAAATAGAGAGTGAACAGAGGTACTAATGTAAGACTTTTTTCCACTCCTATTTCTAAAATAAATGAACGAGTCTAGAATGTATATGATGAAGTTGCCCTAAAATTTAATAGGTTTTAAATGCTAAGATTTGACAATCTAAAATAAATGAACGAGTCTAGAATGTATATGATGAAGTTGCCCTAAAATTTAATAGGTTTTAAATGCTAAGATTTGACAATTTGGTCTAGCCCTATGCATGGAAAAATAATGTGTTACACATTTGATAATATTTTTTGTATGCTAATAAAAAGATCTGCATCATTGTTGTTCGATAATGAAAGATAATGCCAACTTGCTCATCATATCAATCGGAAAAGTAACATTCAAGCTTGCAGAGCAAAAGACGTCAGAGGAAATGGCTAGAGAGGGTTCTTGATAAAAAATTTTTCGATGGTATAGTTAGAAATGACTTGAGAGAATTATAAAGTAAAGAGTACTATAAACAGTTGACAACAGTGAGTGTACCTAGATTTTAGGACAAAGTCCTGTATTTATAGTAGGATAGTATAAATAAATTTATATGTAAATAATTGAATTATAATGTTATGTATTTTATATGTATATACTAAAGTACATGATGGTTTTCTTTTCTTTAAATACTTTTTATTTCACATTTAATACCTAATATTAAATGCATGTGAGAGAGATTATTGTGATGGCCAAAATATATACTTACGAGTCGTCCAAATGTCACATATGTCTACTACTTGTAAAGAGAGTAAACTAACTGGCCTAACTATAAGGTAATTACTTTAGTTCATTTACTACCTTGTTGCATTTATAGTTAAAATTGCATTAACACTATATTGCTAAATGGTGGGACCCATCCAGGATGGTTAATTGATTACCAAATCACGCCAAGCACATTCCTGTACTATGCTCTTATGTTTAGGAGAATGTCACATATCCTTGATTATTTTTGTACCAACAATTTTAATTATTTTTTTCATATGAATGAAGAAGTGATAATCGTGATATTGTTTATTTTTTATTTTTAGAGGATTGTTTAGTTTTATGTTTATAGTATTCATTATATATATATATATATATAATCTATGTATTTTTTTGTGAGATTTGGTGGTCCTAGGTTTGAATTCTTGACATACCATCTAGGTTAATTTGAGTGATACCTAATAAAAGAATAGAGTTATTATACTTTATCTCCTCGAGACTTATTGTGCAAAAAATACATGATTCTCGTTTAGTTAAAAGTCAATACATAATTTCATAATTTAGATTAATGTATAAAATTAATAAAGGGTGAAATAGATATACTTCCCTGCAACATTTGAAAACATTATATTTATCTCTCTTAGTAATTTATGAAATTATTAAAAAAATAGAAAATTATGTTTAGGCCACTATCTTTAGTAAGAATTGTGAACTTGATTTTATAATTTTCTTTCTTTTATATATACCCTTAAAAACTATTAAAAGTTATTTTTAAGCCAATGAATCATAAATGTAGAAAATTAGGCCAATCTTAGTCTATCTTAAAGCCATTACTAGGTATTGTTAAGACTATTTAAGGTTAAATCTAAACTTGTGAGTGATGTCCTTTAAAGATAAGCAATTGAAAATATCTAGTAATAGTAATAAATGATTTTTATATATAGGTAAAAAGGGAAAAGAAGTATCCAAACATCAAGTTCACGTTTTTGGAAAAGAACTCTGTAGTTTAAATATAACTAAATTTATATTTTCCCGTAGAGAGTGTGTTTGGGGTTATAGATATTACAAATAAAATGGATAACAAAATAAATAAAATAATATAGTTCTCTTAGCAAATACAAAAAATTTGCTGGAATAAGTGGTTAACAAAGATTATTCAAGTAAAACATTTACTTTTCAAGCAAAAGAAGATGTTAGGATTTATTTTTATAATTGACAAATTAATGAATAAAATAATGATTTTAAACTTGTACTTTTAGGCATTTGACTAAGGTGTCAAAAGTGTAGATTTGAAGGATTTTTGAAAATTTTCCCAATTTTTCAAGAGGTTGGAAATGTTTTAAGGAATATTTCCTTATATTCAAGGAGGTTGGAAACTTTCCAAAAAGATTTTAGAAAAACTAAGATTTTGGAAACAAGACACTATAAAATCCTATGTAGGATTGGATTGCTAGTGCTCCATAAATAGAGACTTTTTCTTAGAGTTTTTATAGACAGAATGTGAGACAAAAAACTGCTACATTACTTCAAGAGTTCTCTTCATCTCTTAGCTAAGCAACTTCACACCCTTGGTGTTTGTGATCTTCAACGATTTGAAGATTGTCCTTTCCTAATGAGGATATCGTGAACTTAAGCAAAGCTTCAACATAGGGGACAGCGAGGTCGATTGGGAAATTTTTGATTATAACTTTATAACCCGAATTATATAGTGAAAAAAATTGTGATTTTTCCTGATTTAGGTTTTCCACATTAAATCCTTGTGTCACTTTATTTTTATGCACTTGTTTGTTTGGTTGATGGTTTGATATTAGCGTTTTTTCAAAAGATAATAAGATCACAACCTTATATAAATGAGGAAAAAAGTGGAATTGATAAAATTTTAGTAGTAACAAAAACTACTAAAGAAAAAACCTATAAAGATTTTCAAAACTAATAAAGACATATTAGAAAGGAATAAATTTCTAAATCAAATGTAAACTATTTATAATCAACATGAAAATTTATTAAAAAATCATGAATATGTTTTCTTCTTAAATTCATAATTTGAAAATTCAAATGAAGAATATTACGCAACAAGTGTGGAAAATGACAAAAAAAATTAGGCAACAAAGATTCTAAAACTGAAACTAAAATAATAGTTGATTTAGAGTTAGATGATGAAATACAAAAAAGCTAGACAAAGCTCCAAATTTAGACAAAACATTAGGAAAGAGAAAAGTAGGAAAATTAGATTACCTAAATAATGATCTAGAAATTAAACTAGTTTTTGAAAAAAGAATTTCTTTTTAAGATATTATGTAAAAAAAAAAAAGAATATAATTTCAATTCTAAAGAGGTTTCTATGAAAGAAAAAACATAAATCTTGTCCTTCTAAAGAGAAGACTATATAAATTTAATGTACTAGCAAATGAGATATGTCTAAACTTAAATGATGTATATTCAAGAAATTATGAAAGCACTATAGAAGAATGGGCACAAGTACTATCCGTACCCATTATAAAAATACATGGGATAGAAAAAAGATTCATAAACTATATAGCAAAAATATTATAAAGAGATATTTTAAGTTGGTTAAAAGTTTGGAAATTAAGAATCAAAAGAAGAAAAAGGGGAAAAAAACTTATGCATTATTCAAAGAAGATAAAGAAAATGATTTTGTAAAAATACTCTTAAATTTTTTGTTATATAATAAAAGAGATTTTTGTGGAATAATATCTTCAGTTGTACACCAAAAAAAGATGAAATATATTTTATAAAAAATAAAACTATGTGATATCTATAAATACACAAATTTTGTACAATTATATTAGAAATACTATTGGATAATAATCCCAGATGGTATGACACATTAGAAAGAATAGTTTCTCCCTAAACTCTCAAACTAATGGGATAAAATATGTGAAAAATAATATCCAAAATACCAACAAAGAATATGAAGTTTTGATTTTTTTAGGACTAAGGATAACTTTCGGTTATAAAATAAGAACTGAACATTGTTTTCAAAAAAATTTCAAAAAGAAGTAAAAAAATAATTATCAAAATCGAGCGAAAGAAAAACTTATTGTGACAAAATCTTGAAAGAAAATTGAGAAGTAAGATAATCTGTGAATAAATCATATCAAATACGCATGAATAAACACTTTAAAATTAAAAAGTTGAAATCTAGAAATAAAAAAAATATTTCCAAAAAAACAAATATGTTAGAAGATTCAAAAAGAACAAATTTGAAAAGAAATAAAAAAAACAATTGTACAAGTTATTTGTATAATGAAAAATATCATATATGAACTTTTACTCTAGATATAACTAGATTCTACAATTGATTTATGTACAAGATTAGGGATGGCAATGGGTTGGATCAGGATCGAGTATTGCCTTTAATATCTCCAAATTTATTGGATAAAAATATACTCAAGGCCATGTGGGTACTTGACAAGTATTTTTAATTGGTTATCGTCTCCGATCCCATCAAGTAATTGAATACCAATTGGATAATTGGGTACCTATAACTTTCAAATATAAAGCAATTATATCAAGAATAAGGATTGAAAACTTTGAATGCAATAATTCTATAAATAATTTTACAAGTTAAAAAGCTGAAAAATTATCTTTATCAAAGTTTTTAAGTATTTTCTACTCATTAAAATTTATTTTATTACTTTTGTAAAAGTAAAATTAAAAAAAATTATCATATTTGATATTCTCTTAAACCTCTACTATACTTAAGTGAAAAAAGAAAAAAAAAGAATTTGTGTTTATGTGCTTCATTATATTAAGAACCAAATGCTAAACTTAAAATAAATTATTTGATATTAAAATCTTGAGTATTTGGTACTTTTTGATGGGTCCTCGTTCAAGAACGTATTATATATATAATTTAGTATCAAATTAATGGTATTATTAACATAAATTCAGATATCTAATACATTTGATAGGTAATTGAGTAATTTGGATAGATAATCGGGTAATACTCGTTAGATACCATATAATCGGGGTAATTGGGGTGGGTTTGGGTGATACTGATCAGGTAAACTATGTATACCATCCTTGAACCCAAACTGACGAGTATTTTATTATTATATCGTAACCCACCCGATTACCCATAAATTTTAAAAATACTCACACTTATCAAATCGAGGAAGAGCAGATACTCATTGGGGTGGATTAAAATTGCCATCCTATACAAGGTGCAATCAAAGTTCATATATTAAGAATTTAATTTCATTTTATTAAAACAGAATACTTACTGTAGACATAAATTTTCTTGACTAAAAATTAAGATAAAAAATAAGTAAAAAATTTTATTTATTTAACTTGAAGGGGTGAGTATAATCTCTGAAATATTTTAAATAGAATAAAATCTTCTGATTCTTCTCTTGAATATTTTGTAGGATTGAATTTTGATTTAAAAGGCTTCATAGCTTGATCTCAAGATTGTAAATTTAAACTTTGACATAAGGGCTTAGCATTTTGATGTTAAGATTTGTAGGTTTAAATTTAACTTGAGAGCGTGGAATCTTAATCTCAAGATTTACAGGATTGAACTTTTTTAGAAGTTAAAATTTGCAAGCTTAAACTCTTTCAAGGGTTGAAAACTTAACCTTGAAATTGAAAGTTAGGCTTGTTAAACTTCAACTTCTTTTCTTACGCTACTTATTGAGATTTTTCTCTTCTTATTTACTTCGTCTTTTATAATTGTATTTTTTTTTTTATGAAATCATCTCTATTTATAGTGGAAAAAGGAAAAGTCATGATAATTTTTAACTTCATTGTTAAGTAAATTTATCTCTTTATTTTGTAAACTTTTTTTTTGTAAGTATTTATTTTGTAAATAGATAAATATTTTTTCTTATCAATATTTATCTAAAGATAAAATTAATATTTACCTCAAGATAAATTATATTTAATTCAAAGATGATATTTATCTTCCCAAATGCTTATCATCTTGATGCTGCATGTTAATATAGGATTCATTCTTACAATAAGACACTTAGGTGGCATTTGGTTTACTTTTGTGCTTTCTATTTTCTGTTTTTGTTTTATGTGTTAAAAATCTCTAAATGAAGAAACAGAAAATGTTTTATTTTCCTTATTTTGAAAATTTCCTTATTTTTTGTTAAAAACTCTCAAAACGACTTTTTATCATTTTTTATTTCATGTGTAAACTCATTTTTAATTTTCGAAAACAAATTTTGAAAACACAAGTAACCAAATGAATTTTGAGTTGTTTTCTTTATTTTTAAAAGTACAAAATGAAAAATGAGATAAAACAGAAAATAGAAAATAAAAACAGAAAATAGAAAATGAAAAAACAAATCAAATGACTCCTTAGTAACTTAAAATTGGTTAGAATTTTGTATGCCTATGCTTACCCCAAAAGTAATTTTGTTAAAACTTCCAATAATTATGTATGTATTGCTTTCTAAACACTTTTTTTTTAGTTATTACAATAAAATTTGACATGTTATCCTTTGATTTTTTCAGTAATTTGAACGCTGAATGTATTTAAGTAATTATTACTCACGTTTTATTTTAATGACACTCCCTATCACAGTATCAATTTTTTGTTTGTAAAGAAAAAAGTAAAGTTAATATTTAAAGTCTTTTATAATTTATAATTAAGATTATAATTTTTGATTCAGAATTTTTAAATATGTTTATCATATATATATATTTTAAATATTATGAAAAAACCGAATCATAAACACAAAGACAAAGGACAACTTTAAAGTGGTGAATCTAAACCAATATATTTGCATTCGAGCTAAAGCTTATGCATTTGGGCCAATTTTATTTTGTTGAGAAAAAACGAATTATTTTGAGACAAAGAAAGGAAAATGTCATGGGATTTGCCCAAACACGCTATTTAGAATCCACAATTTCAAAAGTAAGTTAGTAATTTGTTTTTCCTAAATAAATCACTCCTAAAGTTATTATTAAGAATATTGTATTCAACTTAAATATGCTATTCTTAACATTTCATATTTAGGCTCATTTAAACAATTAAAATATCAACCCGTCCAAAATCTGCCTAAAGTTGTCATTTTAAAGTCATATTCAGATTGAATATATTGTTCCATACTTAGGCCTAAGCCCGGCTCAAGTTGCTTTGAGACCTAAAGTAACAATCGTAAATGAGGACTTTATACCCAAAAAAAGAAAAAGAAAAAAAGAAAACAAAGGTGACTTTTTACATTTTTAGTTATGGCAAAGTTATTATTTAAAATTTTTCTTACTTTTTGAGATGCAAGATTTGGTATTTCATTATTATCTAACTCTTTGGAATCTGTTGGCGCAAGATTTATAAAGTTAGTTTTGATTTTGATGATAACAAATATTGAATTAAATTTTCACAATAAATTTTTAAATAGACATTGTAAGAAATGTTACAATTCATTTGATTGATTCAAGATAATAGAGTTGGAAGAGATTGATATTATTTTTTAGATATTTTCACATAATTTAGATGAAAGAATAAAGAAATTTCAAAGTTGGGAGTAATAGAAATCAAAGTAAGATAAAAATTTGAACTAGAGGTTAACTCGGATAAACAGAGAAATCAGAACATGTCAGTATATAGATGATATCTTAAGATCCAACGGTTCAATTATCATACAATTTCAATATAGTAAACTAGACTTCTATATCTACAATTTTACGGAAGGGAAATTTTTGTGGATCTGACGTTACAATATCAAAACATGAGTTGGAATATTAGTCATTACAAAAAAGTTTTTAATTCCGGATTCTAGAGCTAGTCTTAGTTTTTGAGACATAAATTATACTCTACAGCTTTAAAAATTTTGATTTTTGGTGTGTGAAAAGAAGACTAAAAAAGATACAACTTTTGTAGTTTAAGTTTCTTCTAATTCTAAACGTATCATGGTGAAAGAGAAGTTAAACTGGAAACACAAATTCAGAATGTCAGAAAAAGCTATCAGAAGCTGGTCTCGGTTCAGAGGCTATATCTAACTATCTAACCGTTGGATGAAGCTTAAACTTTGACATCTGATCGTTGACTTATACATCTACAAAGTCCTTACTCTGAGGCAATGTCAGATTTGAACGTTATGATGGTGAAAAATGGTCACAAATGTATCTTAGAAAATCTGAATCTAAAAAACAGCATTGGAAGCAAGGAAATTCAATTTCTTTCAAGGGCAAAAGTGTCTTTTCATTTAGTAACGGCCATTTGCAGATTTTCATTTATAAATAGAGCCTCAAACTTAGATTCAATGGGAAGAACAAAGCAAGAAAGAAGTGCTTACAAAGAGATACAAGAAATTCTATAACTTTGCAAACATAAAGTGATTTCTTCTCACACTTATGCTTCATCTTTCATATTCAACTTGTGAGAGTTTCTTTTTGATTTGATTGAGTTTTAAACTCATCATTGTTGTTGTAAGAAAGGGAAATTTAAAGCCCTTTTAATTTGTAAGAGTTGGGTGAGCTCTTGTTGGTTTTGGTTCAAGTGTTAGAACCAAAACAAGATACTTTCTTTGAGAGAGACTTGTGTGAGTGATTTGGAGATAAAATCACTTGGGAAAAGTTTCTAGCATCTTGGGAAGCTAGTGTGTAATAAGCTCTTCAAAGAATAGTGGAGAAATCTCAAGGAAGGCCTTGGGGAGTGGACGTAGGCAACATTGAAGCCGAACCACTATAAATCGATTGTGTTTGTTTCTCTTCCATTCTCTTTATATTTGTTGCAAACACTAGCACTCACTCTTCACTCACAAATATTGAATAATTTTTTGGTGCATTTCATATTCATTTTGACATATTTGTTTTAGGGTTGAAATTTTATTTACAAAATTTTTAAGCAACCCTATTCACCCCCCTCTAGTGTTACTATTTGGGTTAACAATTGGTATTAGAGCAATGGCTCTTATTTTTGACTTAACCGTCTAAGAGTTAAGATCATGGCAACATCTTTTGGCGCCTCCACTTTTAAAGGCCAATTAACCCACCGACCTCCTTTGTTCAATGGAACAAATTATAATTATTGGAAGGCTAGAATGAGAATCTATGTTCAAGCCATTGATTATGGGTCATGGAAAGTAATATCTAATGGACCTTATGTTCCTTCTAAAACCGTAGAAAATAGGATTGTTCTTAAGGATGAAAGTGAATGGACCGAAGCTGATGAAGCTAAAGTCCAATTAAATGCCAAAGCTATGAACATGTTATATTGTGCACTTGACCCTAATGAGTTTAATAGAATTTCTACTTGTGAAACCGCTAAAGAAATTTGGAATAAATTAGAAGCCACTCATGAAGGTACTAATCAAGTTAAAAAGTCTAAAATTAGTATGCTTGTTCTTCATTATGAATTGTTTAAAATGAAACTAGATGAGTCTATTTCGAAAATGTTTACTAGGTTTACCGATATTATAAATAGTTTGAAATCTCTTGGTAAAATCTATACTAACGTTGAAATAGTGAGAAAAATTCTTAGGTCTTTGCCAAAGGGATGGGAACCAAAGGTGACGGCCATCCAAGAAGCAAAAGATCTCACAAGATTGAGCTTAGATGAACTCTTGGGTTCCCTTATGACCCATGAGATTACTTTAAAAGCTAATGAGGAAGAAGACTCCAAAAAGATAAAAGGAATTGCTTTCAAGTCCACATTTAATGATAAAAGTGTTGATGAATCAAGTGATGAAGATGATGAATATATTGCTATGATCACTAGAAAATTCAATAAATACATTAACAAAAAGAAACAAGGCGGAAGAAAATTCCATAAGAAGGAGACAACCAAAGGAGACTCAAGTAAGAAAGATATTATCATTTGCTATGAATGCAAAAAGCCCGGCCATATCAAGCCCGAATGTCCTCAACTCAAAAAGAGTTATAAAAAGGACAAAAAGAATGCAATGGTGGCAACATGGGGAGATAGTGATGATAGTTCCTCCGATAATGAGTCACATGGAGAAGAAATTGCAAACATTTGTTTTATGGTTCAAGAAGAAGAGAATGAGGTATGTGAATCTTCTAATCAATTTACTTGTGATGAACTTTTAAATGCTTTTGAAGATTTACATCATGAACTAAGAAAATTGCTTCAAAGAATGTTTCTTTAAAAAAGATGGTCTCTTCTCTTTCTCAAGAAAATGATGCTTTAAAGAAAAAAAATGAATTTTAAAAAGAGAGCTTGAAACTAAAACCTTGACTCCAATGAGTTCCAAAACGAAAATGAAACCTTAAAAAACAAGTAGAGGATTTAACAAAATCTCTTGCAAAGTTTGTTAAAGGAAATGAAAACTTAGATATGATTCTTGGTAGACAAAGATGTGTTTTTAATAAAAATGGAATTGGTTTCAATCCTTCTAAAAAGCAAAAATTTTATAAGGACTTGTTTTGGAAAGCAACATCTTCTAGTAATCATCATTTTACTTGCCATTATTGTAATAATAAATGTCACGCCCCGGATTTTCATAACCGAATGCCCAGGGGTGACTTAGAATTTATTTGTTAGGTATAAAAATAAGATGATAATAACACGCTGTCACACCCCAGAGTTTTCCTCCAAATTGGGGTTGACCCGTAAGAAAAATTTAAGATAGTCAAAATCCTATGATTATCCCAAACATATTTATAAGTCATTGGACTGAACCATTTGATGGGATTTCAACTACAGGGCACAAAATAAAGATGGAGAAAATATTACAGAGCCATCTAAGTGTCCCAACCACGCAATTAACATTACATACCAAATAAAAGCAAATTAGGTCTATGCTTAATAATTACAATCATCCAACAATTATTACAGACCAAAAATAAAGTCCTCCAGCTCTGTGCAGGAAAGAAGAAAAAAATAGATAACTCTTCTGATGGAATATTTAAGAGAAATTAATCTCTTTCCAGCTCATCTTCTGTATTCCTGTGCTTAATATCCTGAAAAAAATATTCCCACAAGGGGTGAGCTACTAAAGCCCAATAATCAGAATCTCCTAGGTGCCTATATGTAGTGGTTGTAATACTACACTGTATTAAGTGAATGTGTTTAGGTGGCATACTATTTATGCAACAATTAATTCAATAGATCTCAACTGAATAATGTAAATTATACTTACAACGGTTTGATGAACCGTCACCGTAACTACTATTTTACTTACATGTAAAATAATTAAATGCTGATGTGTATACCACAATGAAGTCTGTGTCGCAGTGGTAGGGATCTCAGATTTAGATCTTCAAGGTCTCGGGATCAAACCCCGTAGCGATACAGGTTTCATACACACACATATATATATATATATGTATTTTTATAAAATATTAATCGAGAGGAATTAAATATAATTAAATAATTCCAACACATCATTCATACATAACAAGAGAGGTTGCTGGTCACAGTAAAATTTTGTAAAGGAGTTTAATCTAAATCCTCCTAAGATAATGATACTCCTATCCTCCTCTACCCCCAGCCTTGGGAACTAGTGACTTTACGGGCTTAGCATCCTATGCATACCGACGGTGTCACCTACCAAAAACCTAGCCGTCGCGACCGGCTACCTGACTGGCCAGGTCAGAAGGGAGCATCTCCCAAATAAAATGCATGTTCCCATCTTCATCTAAAAGGCCATTTCTACCCACCCATCACCCCATTGCCAAAAATAACTTTAGCACCGAGTGCCTTAATTTCTTCTCACCCTTTTACATTCCAAGGGTACTTTGTATGGAAATCAGACATTTTAATAACAACCGGCAATGTTCCCGGGCGATAAATCAAAGTGGGATTATTCAGTCACAAGCAGTATATATATATATATTTTTTAAAGCACTTTATCTAAATCCATAATTTAATAGCAATTCTCAATAAATCAAAGATTTAACATAGTCATCAATATCATTATCACAAAGGTAAGTACTATATGTAAATTAACAAGTAGCAAGTAAAAAAAATTTAGAATACAATTAGTATTTTAGTTAATTGTTTTGACAAGTTTACCGTACCAAATTTGGTATGAATAAAATTATTCCTAATGGTATATTAATTAGGCCGAGGTTGGTAGCTTAGTGGGTGGGCGACCCTAATTGCGAATTAAAGTCGCAAGTTCGAACCTCATTGGCTGCAAATCTCGGTTTTTGCTTCTTTTACCTTTTATTTTATTATTTTATGGAATATAAAGAAAATAAATAGCTCTTTAACTATATTTAATTTTTAGCAAAATTGATAAGTTTTATTTTATTCAAAATAATCTAAATAAATTTTCAATCATCATCTTATTTATAATCAAACCCTTATCATAGGTTTTTGGCTTCAAGATATCCACAATTGTCCACAGAATTATTCCAATGTTTAGGAAGGTATTAAATGAGTTTCATCAAATTCACTTAATCATAAAAATATAGTTATATAACTTGTTATGTTGACAAAACAATGCCTAAAAATAAATCAAATTCATTTAAGAAAGACCAAATGAGAAAAGAACAAGTCCATTGTTTCTTTTGGGCATTTTATCAAATACTAGCATTTAGTTTGAATAAGTCATCCAACTATCCATGATGAACACTGATTATCTAAGTCAATTATCATCAATATTAGAGTGTCAATGATTTAATCATTGGTGATCCATCCAAAGGTATACTACTCAATTCACTCTTAGGAATATTTGTAATAATCTAGCTTTTCTTTCTCAAATGAGCCTAAAATGTTTTCAAGAAGCCAAGAATGATGAAAGTTGGATTTTAGTTATGCAAGAAGAGCTTATCAATTTGAAAGAAATCAAGTTTGGGATTTAGTCCCAAGACCTAATGATCATCCCGTGATTGAACAAAATGGGTTTTTAGAAATAAAATGGATGAAAGCCGGGATAGTTATTAGGAATAAAGCTCGATTGGTGCCCAAGGTTTTAATCAAGAAGAAGGAATTGATTTGATGAAACTTTTGCTCCGGTAGCTAGATTAGAAGCAATTAGAATGTTACTTGCAATTGCATGTTTTAGAAATTTCAAACTTTATCAAATGGATGTTAAAAGTGCTTTCTAAATGGATACATTTTGGAGGAAGTTTATGTTAAACAACCTCCCGGTTTTTAAAAATTATGAATTCCCAATCATGTTTATAAACTCAAAAAGGCTTTATATGGTTTAAAACAAGCTCTAAGATCTTGGTATGAACGGTTGAGTACATTTTTGATTGAAAATGGTTTTACTAGAGGACAAATTAACACTACTCTTTTATTAAAACCAAAAATCATGATATGCTTATTATTCAAATATATGTAGATAATATTATATTTGGTGCTACTGATGACTCTCTTTGTCAAGAATTTGCTAAAGAGCATGCAAGGTGAATTTGAAATGAGTATGATGGGAGAGCTAAATTATTTTCTTGGACTTCAAAATTAAGCAAACTAAGGAAATGCATCTTCATGAACCAAGCTAAGTACACAAAAGATCTACTCAAGAGATTTGGAATGGAAAATGCAAAACCTATTGGTACCCCTATGAGTCCTTCAAACCAAACTTGACAAGGATGAAAATGGTAAGAAAATTCATGAAAAACTTTATAGAGGTATGATTGGCTCACTCTTATACTTAACGTCAAGTAGACTCGATATTATGTTTAGTGTATGCGTGTGTGCTAGATTTCAATCATGCCCTAAGGGAATCTCATGTTATTGCCGTTAAATGTATTTTAGATATTTATTAGGAACACCTAATTTAGGATTATTTTATCCTAGAGATATTACTTTTGACCTTATCGGTTACACCGATGCAGACTTTGCCAGGATGCAAGATTGATAGAAAAAGTACTAGTGGAACTTGTCATTTCTAGGTCATTCACTTATCATGGTTTAGTAAGAAGCAAAATTTCGTAGCATTGTCTACTGCGGAAGCCGAGTATATCGCAGCTGGAAGTTGTTGTGCACAAATTTTATGGATGAAACAACAATTAGAAGATTTTGAACTCTACTTTGATCATAGTCCAATTATTGGTGATAATACTAGTGCTATTAATTATCAAGAATTCCCATCAACATTCTAGGACCAAGCACATTGAAATTAGACACCATTTTCTTAGAGATCATGTTCAGAAATGTGATATTATTCTTGAATTTATTAGAACAGAAAATCAACTAGCCGATATTTTACTAAGCCATGAATGAGGATAGAATTTGTTATATTCGGGGAGAGCTTGGTATGTCCAATCCAATATGATGATTGATTTCCTTATGTGCTCATTGATGCTTATTTTACTATCATATATTTAGGGGGGAGCTAAATATATTTAATATCTTTGTTACATTGACCATTGATACATATATTTAGGGGGAGAATTATAACTAATTTTAACAAATTTTCCCACTTCATATTTTTTTTGATGATGTCAAAGGGGGAGAAAGACAAGATATTGATTATTGATTGAAAGACAAGATATTGATGATTGATTGAACTTCTATGAATAGAAAATCTTTTCATGATTAATGTCTTTTGAAAATTTTATCTTAAATCACAATGGTTTGTCATCATCAAAAAGGGGGGAGATTGTTGGCCCAAGGTTTATAAAATTAGTTTTGATTTTGGTGATAACAAACATTGAATTAAATTTTCACAATAAATTTTCAAATAGATATTTAAGAAATGTCACAATTCATTTGATAGATTCAAGATAATAGAGTTGGAAAATATTGATATTATTTTTTTAGATATTTTCACATAATTTGGATGAAGGAATAAAGGAAATTCAAAGTTAGGATATAATAGAAATCAAAGTAAGATAAAAATTGACTAGAGGTTAACTTGGATAAACAGAGAAATCAGAACATGTCAGTATATAGATCATATCTTAAGATCCAACGGTTCAATTATCATGCAATTTTAATATAGGAAGGAAAAATTTTGTGGATCTGACGTTACAATACTCAAAACATGAGTTAGAATTTAGTCATTACAGAAAAGTTTTTAATTCTGAATTCTGGAGCTAGTCTTGTTTTTTGAGACATAACTTTACTCTACACGCTTTAAAAATTATTGATTTTGGGTGGGTGAAAATAAGACTCAAAAGGATACAACTTTTGTAGTTTACATTTCTTCTAATTCTAAAAGTATCATAGTGAAACAGAAGCTTAAACTGGAAACACGATTTAGAATGTCAGAAAAAGCTATCAGAAGCTGGTCTCGGTTCAGAAGCCATATCTGACTATCTAACTATTGGATGAAGCTTAAACTTTGAATGTGATAGCTGACTTAATACATATACAAAGTCCTTACTCTGAGGCAATGTCAGATTTGAACGTATGAGGGTGAAAAAACAGTCACAAATATATCGGCAGAAATCGAATCTGAAAAATAGCATTGGAAGTAAGGAAATTCAATTTCTTTCAAGGGTAAAAGTGTCTTTTCATTTAGTAACGGCCATTTGCAGATTTTCATCTATAAATAGAGCCTCAAACTTAGATTCAAGGGAAGAACCAAGCAAGAAAGAAGTGCTTACAAAGTAGAATTAAGAATCCTAACATTTACAACATAAAGTGATTTCTTTTCACAACTTGTGCCTTCACTTTCCATATTCCTTGTTTGATTTGATTGAGTTTTAAACTCATCATTGTTGTTTATAAGAAAGGGAAATTTAAGCCCTTTTAATTTGTGAGAGGTGGGTGAGCTCTTGTTTGTTTTGGTTCAAGTGTAGAACCAAAATAAGATACTTTCTTTGAGAGAGACTTGTGTGAGTGATTTGGGGATAAAATCACTTGGAAAGGTTTTTAGCACCTTGGGAACTAGTGGTAATAAGCTCTTCAAAGAATAGTGGAGAAATCTCAAGGAAGGCCTTGGGGATGTGGACATAGGCAACATTTGAAGCCGAACCACTATAAATCGATTGTGTTTGTTTCTCTTCCATTCTCTTTATATTTGTTGGCAAACACTAGCACTATCACTCTTCACTGACAATATTGAATAATTGTTTGGTGCATTTCATATTCATTTGACATATTTGTTTTAGGGTTGAAATTTTTATTGTAAATTTTTAAGCAACCCTATTCACCCCCTCTAGTGTTGCTATTTGGGATAACAGAATCATTAAATTGTCATTTGTAGAATTTTCACCTAAATCTTTTTTTTTTTAACTATTACTAACAAATTTGTCAAGGGTTTCTTTTTGAGATTGTATTAGATTTTCTACTCTTCTCCTCTCTCTCTTTTTTAAAGTTTTGCATAACCAGATTTGTATTTTCTAGTAGACTTATTTTTTATGTATAATTAAAATTAGTTATTAACAAAAATAACGCTATTTATAAAAATTACAGTACAAGCTTGGAATATAAAAAAAAAAAAAAAAAACTAGACTATAGAACAATAGAACTTGATTTATTTCTGTCGGACTATGAAAATTGTAGATGCCGATAAGTAATTGAATTTGATACAGTATCTACAATATGAATAAAAAAATAATTGAATTAGTTATTTATCAAATAATATACTGGAATAAAAATAAAGAAATAAAAAAATATTTTCTTCACAATACTTCCCAAATCAGATTCCCACCAAAGTTAATCGTCAATATCATATATATAAACAATCGTCAAATATCATATATATAAACAAAGATATAGAAATAAAGTTAAACAAACAAGTCTTTAAAACAAAAAAAGGGGGGCTATACATTCCTCGTGTAAATCTAAGCCTTGACGAAACTGACGGTATTTGATTGAACCCCTTTGGTCAATGAAGTCATTTGAAAGTTATATGTTAGAAAAAAAAAATCAAACTACTCATACATTTAAAAAAATAAAACAAAAATTAATCTTTTTTTTTTTGGAAATATTACCTCAAGAATTTGATTGATGATGTACTTGTAACCTTTACCAATGTATTTTTAGTTTCAAAGTTCAAACTTTGACAAAGATTGAGAGATAAAGAGAGGGAGAGAGAGGGAGGGGGAGAGAGGCAAAGAGAGTGTTAGGGTTAGACTTCTATACGTTAGAGATGGTTGTATAAGATTTTTGACATTCCTTATAAGACCTTTAGCCTTTCATATAAGATATTTGGTCTTTCTTATAAGACTTTTAACCTTCCTGCTTTGATTATGTTATTTTTTCATTTATATTGAGACTTTTTTTTTTTCTCTTTCCTTGCTAGCCCTTTTCTCATTTAGATTGATGTCTGCTTCTTCTTTTTCTTTTTTTTTTTTTCCTTCTTCCCTCTCTCTTGTGGGTTTTTTCCTTCTCATTTATATTGGGACTTCTTGTGAGCATTTTTTTCCTCATTTTATTTTGAAGGCCTTTTACATTTCTCTGTAGTTTTTCTTTGTATTTCTTTTTTTTTTAACATTCAGAATGGGCCTTTATTGTACAAAAATGTATGTTAAAAATATACTAACATTTAACTATAGCATAAAGGGTTTTAAAAATGAGGGGCCCTCCAAATTTGGGGGCCCAAAGCGATGGCTCTATTGGCTTTGTACTAGAGTCGGCACTATTTAGGGCCTATTTAAGCAATCAAAAAAAATATCAGTCTGCACAAAAGTCATTATTAGGAAGTGTAAATTAGGTTAAATATGCTGCTCCTAATAGTATATTTAAACCTATTTAAACACTTAAAAGAATATCAACCTGAAATTTCGAATATATTGCTATGGATCTCCAAACAATCAATCACACACAAACAATAGAAGGTGAGATATACAAGAAATGAGGAAACCCACAAAGGGAAACCTCAAACAAAACTTTCACTAGAATAAATGAACGTTGGTTACAAACTCAAACTCTCTATAGATCGACTCCTCGACTCTATACTCTCGTTGACGTTTGCTCGATTCCTCGATGCACCAACTCCTCTAGCAAAAGCCCTTTGACTCCTTGAAGGCACAACACTAACTCCTCAATGACAATGCTGAATTCTCAGCATGCTGAATCCATAGCGATCACAAACCTCAAATCCGAACTCCTTCGGATTGAACACGAACTGTGTTGGCTAAGTTGTGGAGAGAATGATCAATCTTTAAGGCTCATAATCTCATGTGTATTCTCTTGGTGTGTGTCTCTCTTTTCGTGTCTTTCTGAACTTGAAAACACCAAACGATATTTATAGACAACCAAGGTGGTTGGGGCTATTGAAGTGGTGTGTAGCTGAAGTTCCAACTTGATACCCTATTAGTGTTTTAAACTATATCTTTTCGCTCACAACTTGGATTGACCTGATTCTTTTTGCATTGGAAAGAAGACTCAAATGGTTACAACTTTTATGTTTTAGCTGAAGCCTGAATCCGTCATCTTTGAGGTCAAAATCGTGTTGAAATTTGAGAACAGAAAGCTGTCACGCTGGTACCTCGCGGGAACTCGCAAGAAGGGCGCACCCGCGGCCTTCTAGCGGTCTTCCACGGCCTTCCCGCGACTCAGAGCGGCCTTCTCGCATGGCTTAATCTCTCTCGACTTTTTCCCGCGGCCAAGTGCAGTCTTCCCGCGTTCTTCCTACATTATTCAATTCCGAATCTCTTCAGGACTTCTAGCCACTTTGGAAACTTGATTTTCAACCTCTTTAAAACTGCTAACCATTTTGAAAACTTGATTTTCAACCTCTTCAAGACTTCTACCCCTTTTGGAAACTTGATTTTCTAAGGCTTTTTAGAATTCTAATACTTAAGACTCTGGTATCTTAGTCTATACTAAGTCTAAAGTACAGACACTTCTATTTGATCATGGATTTGTTAATTTACAAATTTAGCCTTAACACAACTCATTGAGTTTCTTGTGCAGTTTGTGGCATGGCAAGATTTTTTACCCTAATATGGATAAGATAAAGATAAAATATTAATCTGAGTTCTAATTAAACTTATTTACAAAATTAGAGGCAAAGTCACTAACGACCTGAAATTATATACATGAATTCTATTATATACTTGTAACTTTGCTAGAATTCTTGCTATTAACGAATTTTTCACTTGATTATATCCATTCCAATTTTAAAATTAAGATTAAAATAATTTATTTTATTAAATTACAAATTATTTTTAATAGAAAATAATTACCTATAAAATTTTATTTTATTAAAATTACTATTAAAAAATTATTATTATTAAAATAATTTGTTTTATTAAATTAAATTTTTAATAAGTAGTAATTACCTCTTCAAATGATTTATTTTATTAAAATGTTTCATTAAAATAATTATTAATAATTCATAAATTCATCATCCAAAATACGTTGTTATTTTTAAAAATAAAAATAGTAATTTTAATACTCTTATATTTAAAATATACTTTTACATGTCTACATAAAAATATGATGATACAAATAAATAAATAAATAAATGACTACTTAAGTTCAATCCATTAATAAAATAAAATTTTAATATGTAATTATTATCTATTAAAAATTATTTTAGTTTAATAACATAAATTATTTTAGTTTTAATTTAATTTTAGCTAGATTTAAATTAATAAAATCAAATCAAAAGTCATTAATAGCAGGACTTCTATTTGTAACTCTTCAATAGAAGTCGTCAGGCAAACAATTGACATCCTCAATGATGATTTTCCTTCTAGCTTGGTAAATAAGTCCAATCAAAACTTAAATTGGTATTTTATCTTTATCATTCCTATTAAAGTAAAAAATAGAAGTATTTCTTATTTTGGTTGAGGTCTCGTGTTGCTAAGGAAATTAAATAGGGAGGAGTTATGCATATTTTTTAATTGTTTAAATAGCTTGAATATGCTATCAGGAACAATATATTCAAGCTAAATATGCATTTTCTAATGATGACTTTGGGTGGGTTATATTTTTTAATTATTTTAAATGGGACTAAATATGCTATTAGGAACAGCATATCATATTATATGTACACACACACAAATATATATATATATATATATATATATATATTGCCATGTAAAACCTAATTTAGGTTGTGACTTTTTTTTTTATCTCACGGTACCTTACGCGCACCTCAACTAATCCTTGGAGATCCTGAAGTTAATAACTGGGTGAACCTTTAGTGGCCTTGAGGTGACTCGAACTAATGACTACTAGGGAGCAAACCCAATGTCTTACCAGTTGAGCTAACCCTCAGGGTTGCATTATGGTTGCGACACATAATACTTAATTATGACTTATGACTATCTTGCACCATATAGGACCAACTTATGTTATAATTGTGACTTGTGTATGATTGTGACACACTGCACCTAATTATAGTTATCTTAATCATCTTATAAAGAAATTAATATTTTACATAGTTACTACTTATTCACAAATTTTAATTTTATTCAAAATAGAATGTTTATGGATATCACTTGATATATTTATTTAATCTACACTTCTATTTATCATATAACTTCTTATTTTTTATTTTTATTTTTATTTAAACCATTTATTATTTTTTCTATATTTTAATAAATTATTATTTAAAACATAATAAATTATTATTGTTATTAAACAAAATAATGCAAAAAAATATTTACCCAGTTAAATAAAGGTTTTAATAATAAATATTATTATTAAAAAAATAATAAAAAAATTGGCCTGCTAAATAAAGATTTAATTTGTCTTAATTTATAATTATATAATCTAAAATAAATTAGCATTGTTCATAATTACTCCTCATTCACAATTCTATTCAAATTAGAATATGATTAGTATCACTTAATATTTTTATTTAATCTACATTTTTATTTATTATATAATATCTTATTTTTTTGTTTTTCTTTAGTTTAATAAATAATTGGCCAATTTCGATTAACTACTATTAAATATTAGGTAATATATTTCTATCTGAAATAGAATACAAATTCATATAAAATTTTAATGCACAGAACAAGTTAAAAAATGTAAAAAGTAGTATTTACATCCAAAAAAACTTGTTAGAATTATATTATGATGGTTTTTATTTATTATTAACATGATTAAGAGTAATTGTTTGTTAGTTTCTTTTGGGTCATTAAGAATGAGGATGAGTTTACTAAATTTATTTTTATTAGATGATATTCTTTTATATTGAAATTATTTTTTGTTTATATATTTATTTTTGACTTTTTTTTAATTGATTCATTAAATATATGTGGTTTGGTTTTTTTTTCTCATTAACGTAATTGTTAAAATATGTAAGATTTGAGTTTTTTAAATTTTATTCATTTTTTTAGGTGTGATTGTTACATTAAATTTTAATTTTATTATTTTTTATTATCCATAAAAGTTTAATTTTTAATGTATTACAAGGGAAGTCTAGTCTTTATTATATTTTTAATGTATTCATTAAAAAATACAATATATGAATTTTTAATTTTGTTGTATTTTTAATGTGATTATGGACATATTTTTAAATTTTATTATATTTTCTATTGTTGTTAAAATTTAAACATTGTATATATTAAATTTAGGTAGAAAACCTGTTTTATGGTTATTTTTCAATTGTTGAATGTTCTGCTCATATTCATTACGACATTTATTTTTATTAGATGAGTTACTTACATTAAATTATTTGTTGTTTATAAATTTTTTAGCTTATTGTTTAATCCATCATTTCAAATATAGAAGATCTAATTTTTTGGATTTTATTTAGGTTTTATAATAATTGTTAATAAAATTTATATTATATTTTTTATTATTAGTAATATTTAATTTTTTGTATTATATCATGTAGAAATTCTCTTATTTGACTTATTTTTTAATTTGCCCGTTCAAAATACAAAATATAACTTTTAAAATTTGCTCTATTTTATTTAATGTGGTTTTTAATGTAACTTTTTAGATTTTATAAAAATTTTTATTGTTCTGAAAATTTTTATTTTTTCTATATATTGAATATTGAAACTCTATTTAAATTTTATAAATTTTACAAAATATAATCTTTAAAATTTATTTTATTTTTATTTAATGTGATTTTTAATATGACTCTTTAGATTTTATTAAATTTTTCATTATTATTAAACTTTTTAATTTTTTGTCTATTGAATATTGAAACTTTATTTAAATTCTATCTTCATTTATAATTATCTAATAAAATTTTATTTAATTAGGGACAATAGCTAATCTAATTTTTTTTAAACGAATAGTGTATTTTTTATAAATTGAATTTTTTATTTTGTTTGAAATTTGTATCCTTATCATTTTGGATTCTCGATTAATTATTATGTTTTTTTTAAATTACTCTGTCAACAGTAATAGTAGAATAAAATTAAATACTAGTATCAAGAGCTGGAAGTGAGACCAACTTATTGTGGCTCAAGAGCGTATGAAGAAATTTAATGGATGCTAATAGAACATATCGTAATTGTGAGGTGGGAGATTTTATTTATTTAAGGCTGCAACCTTACAGACAAGTATCCTTATCTTTTAGAAGGAATCTTAAGTTATCTCCCAAATTTTATGGTCCCTTTGACTAATTGAGAAGTTGGGAAAAGTGGCTTACAACTTAAATTACTCGGAGGCTCTAAAATCCTCCCGTGTTTCAACGTTCGTGGCTTAAGAAAAAGATAGGCGCTTCCATTACAGTTCAAGATTCTTTGCCTACAATCCAGCAAGAAGATGGCTCACTTGCTCCCATCCTCAAGCAATAGTGGATCGAACGCAAGAAGAGGAGAAAGGAGAGGTTTTAGTGCACTGGCAAGGTTTGTCACCAAGCTGATGCCACATGGGGAAGACTTGGAAGACTTTCGTCTGCGGTAACCCAGATGCAACCCTTGAGGACAAGGGTGTTTCTCTAGGGGGGAAGGAATGTTACACTCTTATCAGTTGTGTCTCGCTATTTGTCTTTGAGTGAGTTAAAGTGATGGTTACAGGTGGTTACTCAATTTGTTAAGTCTTTGTTGCATTTTCAGATAAGTAGGAGTTAGTTTTGGTCCACTAAGTTGCACTTTCAGAAAAGTAGGAGTTAGTTTGGTCCACTAGGAGTCTAAATAGCAGTTAGTACTTAACTGCTGGTTTGTAGGAGTTATTGTTGTATTTCTTTTATTTATTTGGGTCTTTGTATATATTGGACGTTACAGAGGAATGGAACCAGATTTCATTTTGCTTAATTGTGTTGGCTTGTCTAACCTCAGAGGTTAAGATTTCCCTCGAAGTAATCTAAACTCTTCAACTACCAATTTTCTTAATCTTTCTATCCAAAATAGGGAAGAGTAAGAAGAACTCAACCTCTGAATTCAACCTTCCAACAGCCAGCAAACCTTATACTCGGTCTGTTACGTATGCATGTATGTGATGACTCAGAATTTTAATGCTTTGATTAATTGTTAATTAATATTTAATTTGGTAAAAATAAAATTTTATTGATTTAAATTTTTGGAGACATAAATTAAATTCAATTTTTATTGTGATGCATGAAATTAGAAGTCTAGTCTAATTTGAATTCTTATCCTTTTTCAATTAGGATTCTACCAACTAATAGTGAGTACATGGAGTTGGAAGTCTAGTTTAATTTGAATTCTAATCCTTTTCCATTAGAATTTTACCAACTAATAGCTAGTTTAGGTATACGTGTATATATATATATATATAACATACGTTCTTCAGCAGTAAAGTTAAAGGGTTAAAGAGAGAGAGAGAGAAGAGAGAGAGAGAGGAGAGAGAAAGAAAAGATAAGGGGTAGTGGCGGCAGAGGAGAAAAAAAAATTTAATGTGAATGCTGTGGAGATTACCAGCTTCTTGATGGCCGCGGTGATCTTAGTCTGATCTGCTGATTGAGTTTTGGGTTTTGTTTCGACTTGGGTGTTCTTTCTGCAAATTTAATTTGAGGTAAGGGGCGAAACTTTTAAAAGTGATGCATATATATGTATAAATATTATTTATTTCTGGGCGAATGACCTGTGAGTTTGTATTGTAATTAACAACACATATATGTGTATTAATTGATTATTCCTCATACAATTCGGTGATATGAATATAATGATATATATATATATATATGTAAATATATATATTAGACTCATCAGATTTTTATTGTTGTGAACATATGATTGATTAGATCTTTTTTTTTTCCTTTAAACTCATGACGTGATTGATTGGAATATAAGGTTCACTTGTTATTTATTTACTTATTTACTTATTTATATTTTTTTAGTTGGTAAACTTGAATTGTATTGAGTTCCCAGATTTGCTTGGCTACTAGAAGGCAAAAATTTCTATTATATATATTTGAAGTCTTCCACGATTGGATGGTATACATATTATTACTTTATATACATATATATGTTAAAGGTGTGGAAATTAGGTGTCCAACATAGCCATTAAATGAATAAAGCAAAGAAACTTTGACTTTGTCCTTATATGATAGTTTGTCTTTTTGTGAATTTTGTCTTTACATGTTAGTTTGTTTTGAAAGATTTTGCATTAATTGTAAGAAACAAATTTGGTAATTTGTTGTGCTGTGATTCTTCGGTAATTATGGTTATTATTATTTACGTGTTGAGGTTTACGGATTATTTAAAATATTATGATGAATTCATAAGGATTAATAAATATGAATTTAAATAAAGATTTTATTTGATGTTTGTTTAAAATGAAAGTGGATGCGTTTTGTTTGGATTTAGGGTACTGAAAATATCAGGTATACGTACCCAAGGGTCGAAAGTCCCGAAACCCGCGCAGGGTTGGTTATCGATTCCAGTAGGCTAGTAATCTACGAACGAGCAGATGCCTAAGGGTGGCATATCATATTCCTAAGACTTCGGTCTAGAAAGCAGACACTGAAGGATGGTGTATATTGGTTGAGTCTTGTTTCTACGAGACAACCAAGCAGATATCGAAGGATGATGTATATTGGTTGGGTCTTATTTCTAACGGGACAACCAAGCAGCAGTACCTAGAAATCAATTTATTTTCTTTAATGTGTTATGTAGTGCTACAAGGCAATTAATGGTAATGAAAAGATAAATTGATGAATAAATTGAAGTTCTTGTTTGAAATTGCTATTTGTGCATAATTATTTCACTTAGTGGCATGCTAGGACATTACTACTGCATTTATAATATTATTAGAGTTCTGAGCACACGTGGTATTAGTGCTAAACCCCTTACAGCTTGTGATGTAGGTAATGATTTTGAGTTAAGTGCTGGGCCTTCTGAGCATATGATTTGAAACTTTATTTATTTTATGAAATTATTTTAGATTTTAGAGGAATTTTTTAGTGGATTTTAATAAACCTCCGTTTGTAAGGTAATAGGTTAATTGTTTAATTCTGAGAGATTGTTTGGAGTAGTTTTGGAGCTTTGTTGCCTAGTTAATTTTGACTAAGGCATTTATTTAAATTTAAAGTTTAGTTTTATTATTTTTATATTCCTTGCTCCATAATGTGTGGTGTTGGCTCTGACGAATGATAGGAGAAGTTGTTAAAATGTTATTATTATCTTTTATTCACGTGCTTGGGTTATGAAATTCGGGGTGTGACAAAGTAATTATTTTATAATCTTATTAAAAATATAATTTCACTGATATAATTTTATGAATTTATTTTAAATTTAAGTTATACATTTTAAATAACCAGAATGCATTATTTTAAAATATATTTTGTTAAACATAATTCTAGAATTTATAACAATTTAATTATTTTATTACTTAAATTTAGTATTATAGTTGAATTCAAATATAATCATCATCTTACCTCATTTTGCTTTGATAATTAAGATCAAATAAAATAAAATTAATAAATTTTATTAATAAAAAATAAAAGAAAAATAATTTAATAAATTAATTTTAAAATTTTTATTATTTTACATGTCTAATTTAACTTTACATGTTAAGAGCCATTTATATCTCGATGAATATAATTAAGTGATAATAATTTATTTATCATGTCATATTTTAATTAGTAAAATAAATTAATTATGCATGTAATTTATTAATAAATTAAATATTTATTTAATAGCTTAATTATTTTTGGTACATAATTTAATAAAAATTATTTTTAAGAGATTATTAACATAAACTTTAATTAAAAATTAAAATAAATATAATATGACATATTCGTGCATTGCACGAGTTTAATCACTAGTTCAATCTAAATATTCACTTCTCAATTATAACTTTGGACGGATTGTTATTTTTTAATTGCTTTAATGAGCCTAAATATGCTGTTAGAATAACATATTTAAATAGATATGCTATTACTAATGACGATTTTAGAATTAAATTATTCATTCTATGTTTAGAACATGAATTTGTAGAAAGAAATGAAAAATGAATAAAAATTGTAGAAATAGAAAATAAAATAAAAAATCAAATTTATTTATTTATTTTAGAGAGTTAGAGAAAAAGATTAAAATAAATAGATATTTATTAATAAAGTTAAATTTTTACTTAATTAAATGTATAAGAATTATAATTTTTTTTTATTTTTCTTTACTTCTACAAATTTAAGTTCTAAACATAACATCAGATTTGATAAATTTTCACTAATTTACTCGCGAAAGTGGGGGTTCTAAACGAGGCTTTGGACAATTCCCTCGAACATCATTTTTTCTTTCCCGTACTTTTTCTTCGTAATCCATTGTGGCAACTGGATGGAATAACAGCCACGACTCTTTCAGAAGAGTGAGAGAAAAGAGTGAGAGAGTGGTCTTTTCTCAATCTTCCCTCTGGCCATGGAAGCCATCACCCACGCCGCCACCAGACCATTCTCAGCCGTTGCTTCCCGCCATTTCTCTGTAACTTCTTCTCCTTCACTTCCAACCCACAAAACCCCCTTCTCCAATCCACGAAAATCAACCAGCTTTTGCTCTTCTTGGGCCGGCTCCATTCTCTCCATTGCCGTCTCTTCCAGAAATTCTTCCACAGTAAGTCGAACAGCTAGCACCACAACAACGTACGAACTTCAAATTTACTGCACCCACTTCTTTGTTGTTCAGTAAAATTCAAATTCTTTATACCAATATTTTGTTTTCCTTGTTCTGCGACTTGTTTGACAGAGAGATTTATGGGGCTTGGTGAACTCCAAGGGTGTTGTGACTGTTAGAAGAGGCATGCGCGGTGTCGGCATCAAGGCTGAAATGTTCGGTCAGCTAACGGGTGGCCTTGAGGCGGCCTGGAACAAGCTCAGAGGAGAAGGTTTTATTTTTCCCTTTTATTTATTTTATTGTTAAATGAATATAAGCAGTGTTGATTTGGTTGTATGACATTGTAGATAAATAAGATTTGTTTAGTGATGGGTGGTTCTCCTATTTCTTAATGCTACGAGTGAAGAACTCATGCTGGGGTATTGTTAAGTCCAATTTCAGATGTAGCAGCTTCTTAACAGAGGGAGGACATGGCTTTACATAAACTAATTAGGACTATGAATCGATTGATTGAGTTATGCATTGTACAGTTGGTTAATTGCTAATAAACTTGTTCACGGCCAGATTAGTGCTGGCTAAGCAACACCCTGAATGTTATAATGGATGGTGATCTAAATGTTACAACCGTTAACAATACTTAGGCACCCTACCCGCCTAGCCACTCGGATGCCTAGAGGTCTTTTTTTTTTTTTTTTCCTTCTCTATCTCTTCACTATCCAATCTTCACTCCATTGTTGCTGATTTAGTGTGATCATGATATTCACTACATGATGATCTAAATGGTGATGTTATAATGTAGAATGCTAGCAGTGGAATATAATGTCAGTGGCTAAGGTTGTGAGCGGGCCATCATACCGCCCATGCATCTCTAGAGAGATGTAGACTAATTGTAGTTCTTGCAACTGATGTGATTGTGCACTATGTGCTAGTGATGCATAGAATGTTGCTTTTATGACAATAATATGATGCAATCTAAAGGCTAGGTGCAAGTTTGAAGGCTAAATGCACATTAGAGAGTAGATGCAAGTTAAAGACTAAGCATCAGCCAGCATCTCTTGGGGTTTAAGGAATATGCTTTATTGGGTATAAAAATTGTGATGAATGTTATGACAATGATTTTGACCAAAATAGTTTGGTGAATAAGAATGAATGTTTGTGATGCATTATATGGTATGGTGACTATACTCTAGTAATGCACCCAAGCTATCTATGTATTCCAAGTGAGAATCATGTTGACAGGTTGAACTATAATTCAAGTGATGAATGATTTGAAGGGGGTCAATTAGAGTTGAAAAAAATAAAGTGCAAGGCTTGCAAGGGTAGTGATGGGGATCAAGAATGAGCCATATGAGCAGGCTTGTCATAAAGAACCCAACATTTTTCACGAAGGTAATCCATCTCTCCATAGTTTGCACATTTAGGCCTAAGCTCGCGTTCTTTATCATTGCAATCTCTTTGAATACCACCCTGACTATCTTTAGTATCACGCTCATCATTAGGTAGATGAGTGGTCGACTGACTAGTAAAAGTTGAGTGAGTGGTCTCAGAGTCATGAGAAGAATTCTGAGATGCGATTAGCAGAGCTCAAGAATATGTCTCAGTAAAAGATGGGAAAGAAGCACCACCAAGTATTTGTGCTATCACTTGTTCAAATTCAGGGTCAAGGTTGGCAAGTAATTTCAGTATCACCATCTTTTCTCGTTGTCGTTGCATTTCATTAATGTCAGTAGATAAAGACTGAAGAGTACTGGGCTCTTTGTACTTTTTTTTTTTCAAATTAGCAAAGCACTCAGGTATACTACGCCTAGACTGTTGGAGCTTAAAGAAGTTGCTGGAGACATTATAACTGCAACTGAGATCACTAAAATACAGTAATTGAATGTATTCTCAGATTTCTTTATCAGTATCCAAGTGAGCGCACAAATTATCAACTTCAGTTTCCATAGAGTTCCATAGTATATTGACAATATTGGCATCATCTTGAATCGAAGCATCATAAGTACTTGTAGTGGAGGCCGGGTCAAGTTTGGGTGAGAGCAATTTTAACTGCCTTTGACCATTGTAGATAGTTCTTCTCGTTCAATTTTCAAGTAGTTAAATGATGGAGCCAGTTGATGGAGCCAAGCGGCTTAGATTCCATAGAAGTACTGGAAATGGAACTGGAGTCAGTCATTATTGGAAATTTGAGAAAAATGGGCTATAAACAGGATTTGAGTAGTTAGAAAGGTCTGGAGTCCCTTGAAAAGTCCCCAGAAGGTTGCAAGAGGTCGGATGTTGCTTGAGATGAAGCGATTGAGATCGTCAGTCAAGGGTGACTGCGAGTAGATTGTTAGACAGTGAAAGATGAAGCCACATGCTCACAGTTGGCAGAGGAGATGACTTCAAGTAGATCTCACTTGCTGAGCCTCTGATGGTGTGTGAGTCACTATTCAGGTAGGAGATCTAGCTACGAGGTTCGTCAATGCTAGGTGAGACTGATGGTGTGGTTGATTTGATGAATCGTCAACCAAAGAGAGTGCCTAATCGCACCTTGAAAACTTGTCGAAGTGCTAAGAATTCTTGAACCTCTGGTTGCGGATGTCTGGAGACAATGACGTTGATACTAAAATGAAGAACAAGGGCTTGATATAGACACATGACCCAAACAGAAAAAAAAATTTTGAAATTCGTAAAACGAAGAACAGATTCTAGGATTTCTAGTCTGTTACCATATTAGAAAGATTGAATTGAGAGATGAAAATCGTGTGTTGTATTGGGGTTCACCTTAAGCTATTCACATGCATAGGAATCCTACATATAAGGAAATTATTACAATGAATCAATCAAATATTCCTATACTAGGAAATCAAGAAAATAATTTTCTTTTTATCACATTTACAACAATATCTAACATACATAAACTTTATAAAATTAGGAAATAATTAATCATGTCTCCTATTCTAGGAAGGAATCACTCTAAATTAATCTATGACTATTTCTATGTTTACATATCTCTAACAGGTATCTTTGTATGAAGTTTATAACATATGATATATATGGTACAGTTTGAGGGGGTGTTAGAATATTGTAAATATGATAGGATCTATTCTTTTCTATTATAGGGGATTTGATTTGATTGGGGAAAATATGCTTATTTCCTAGTTTGTACTAGCTCCAATGTATATAAGAGAGAACGCTATTGGTGTCAAGCCTTTCCTTTACTCTTGTTAGCCTTCATGATGTCGGCTAAAGACTATGATTTACACTAATTTACAAATGTAAAGTTGGGAGAAAGTTACACCAACATATCAGCTAATGTGTTGTAGTATTCCGATAGATCCTAGGTCAACTATTTGGGCACCTTCTTACCTATCAAAACACTAGTAGGAGAGATTATCTTGTGAAATTGGTAATTGAAAATGAGTAGTGTAACCCCATATTATAGGCACTTTTCTGGTGCATTTCTGCTTGGCGTACTAAATAGGCTTTTTTGCTATCTAAAGTGATAGTTGAATCCATAAGAATTATAAATATCAAGATTGAAAGCATTATTAATAGTTGAATAGATGATTCCTCTAAGTTACATTGCTATTATAAAGGTAACACAAATTCTACTAAAGTAAGACTTCTAATGATCCAAGCTCGTCTGACAAAATGACCATTTTATCCTTATCCTCAAAAATGTCACACCTACCCTTATCCTCAAAAATGTCCTCCATGTACCAAAACTATCGACCAGCCTTGTTTCAATTCAAAAGCTTACCTATGATCTTAAATGTTATGCTATTTTTTTTTTTCCTTCTTATTGTGTTTTTCAGGATCAGGACTCGGGGGAGGAGGATTGGACTTGCTAAGGAAAGAAACGGCCTTTACCACCTTGAATCATCTCAGAAAGTTAAGAGTGCTTTGCCTTTGTCTTTTCTTAGTTCCTCAAATAAAGATGCCATTTGGCTGTATCACCTACGCCTAGGTCATCCATCTTTTCAGGTTTTAAAAATCAGGTTTTAAATTTGTTCCAAGGATTGGATATTTCTGAGTTTCATTGTGATATTTGTGAATTGGCAAAACATACTCGTGTATCTTTTCCTATTAGCAATAAAAGAAGTTCTCATCCTTTACATTTGATTCATAGTGACATATGGGGTCCTTCTACTATACCTAATGTTTCTGGGGCTCGGTGGTTTGTTTCCTTAATTGATGATTGCACTCGGATTACATGGCTCTTTTTTCTCAAACAAAAATCTGATGTTAGCATTGTTATGCCTAACTTCCATTCAATGGTTCAAAACCAATTTGGGGTTAAAATAAAAAGCTTTAGGATAGACAATGCTAGAGACTACTTCAACCAGATTTTGTCACCTTACTTTCAATCACAAGGCATTATCCATGAGTCGTCATGTGTTAACACACCGCAACAAAATGGGGTAGCTAAAAGGAAAAATGGGTATTTGCTTAACACCACTCGAGCTTTGCTCTTTCAGGGAAAGGATCCTAAGTTCTATTGGGGGGAAGCTGTTCTTATTGCCACATACATGATAAATAGACTTCCCTCACATATGTTAGACAACAAAAGTCTTATAGAGATCCTTAATAGTTTCTACCGTCACTTCAGAACCTCAAATGGCCTTATACCTAGGGTATTTGGGTGCACTGCCTTTGTTCATGTCCACAACCAACATAGAGGCAAGCTAGACCCCCGAGTCATCAAATGTGTCTTCCTTGGTTATTCATCCACCCAAAAGGGATATAAATGTTACAACCCTTCATCCAAAAAATTTTACATCTCTGCCGATGTCACATTCGCAGAAAATATCCCTTTTTTCTCGAAGTCCTCTCTTCAGGGGGAGATTTCAATGATGGAAGAGAGTACTTGGGGTCATTTGAACCACTTAAAAACCCTTGACCTTCCTCATGTTCCAACATGTGTCGTTAAACCTGAGGCCACTAAGACAATCACATCTGAGTCAGCCAATTCTGCCACTGAACTCGTGTCCTCTCCTGTCCCACCCAGTGTCACTCACAATTTTTCAAGATTCTCTCAGGTGTATTCAAGGAGAAAAGCTGTTCTAGAACTGACACAGGTCTAAGAATCCAACTCAAGCCCTGGGGATGAGATCACGGTAAGATCTGATTCACATTCACACACACAAACTGTTGAAACATCTACTGACCCAATAGACGACCTAGACCTTCCCATTGCAGTTAGAAAAGGTACCAGAGAAAGCACCAAACGACCACTGTATCCACTATCCCACTATTTGTCTCTTAATCGTCTGTCCTCAATGCACAAACAGTTCATTGTAAGTTTGAACACCATTGCTATCCCAAACACTATTTCTGAGGCATTGTCAAAAAGGGAATGGAGGGTTGCTATGAGAAAGGAGATGAATGCATTAGAAAAGAATAAAACATGGGAGATTGTTGATAAACCGAAAGGGAAAAACATTGTTGACTGTAAGTGGATTTTCACACTGAAATACAAGGTTGATGGCTCTCTTGAGAGATATAAAGCAAGATTGGTGGCCAAAGGATATACTCAGACTTATGGAGTTGATTATTAAGAGACTTTTGCTCCAGTTGCAAAATTGAATACTGCGAGAATTCTGTTATCATTGGCTGCCCACTTCAATTGGCAACTCCTACAAGTATGATGTTAAGAATGCATTTCTCCATGGTGACTTAAAAGAAGAAATCTACTTGAACATTCCACTAAGATTTGAGGGGGACACAGGTAACAAGGTGTGCAGACTGAGAAAGGTACTTTATGGGTTAAAACAATCTCCTAGAGGTTGGTTTGGGAGATTTGCGAAAGTCATAAAGGAGTCTAGGTATAAACAAAGCCAAGGTGGCCACACTCTCTTCATTAAGCATTCGGCTGCAGGGGAGTGACTGCTTTTCTAGTCTATGTAGATGACATCATTGTCACTAGAAATGACGAGAGAGAGCAGCATGAATTGAAGCAGAGATTGGAAAAACAGTTTGAGATAAAGGAACTGGGGAAACTAAAGTACTTCCTTGGTATTGAGGTAGCATACTTCACACAAGGGATCTTCATATCTCAACAAAAGTACGTGATGGATTTGTTAGCAAAAACAGGGAAGATCGGGTGTAAGTCAGTCTCTACTCCAATGGATCCAAACCATAAGTTGGGAGAAGCTAAAGAAGACCCGCTGTTGATAAAAGGATGTATCAGAGGTTGGTTGGTAGACTAATATACCTTGCTCACACCCGGCTAGACATAGCATACTCAGTGAGTGTGATTAGTCAATTCATGTATGATCCTAGGGAACCTCATCTTCAAGCTGCTTACAGGGTGTTGCATTACTTGAAAGGCAATCTGGGAAAAGGAATTTTGTTCAAGAAGAACAATATTCTTGATCTAGAAGCTTACACCGATGCTGACTATGCAGGCTCCCTAGTGGATAGAAGATCAACTACAAGGTATTGTACTTTTCTTAGAGGTAATCTGGTAACGTAGAGAACCAAGAAGCAGAATGTGGTTGCAAGATCATTTGCAAAATCAGAATTTAGGGCTATTGCTCAAGGACTATGTGAACTACTCTGGTTGAAAATTATTCTAGATGATTTGAGAGTCAAATGGGCAGGTCCTATGAAGCTCTATTGTGACAACAAGTCAGCTATCAATATTGCTCATAATCCTATACAACACAATAGGACAAAGCATATTGAAATTGATTGACATTTCATCAAAGAAAAATTGGAGGAAGGATTAGTGTGTATGTCCTATGTTCCATCAGAACGTCGGTTAGCTGATGTTTTAACAAAAGGACTGAACAGTTCGAATTTCCATTATCTAGTATTCAAGCTGGGAATGGAAGACATTTATTCCATAGCTTGAGGGGAAGTGTTGAGGTGTAGATAAGACGTAAATAGATTAGAAGAATTATTTAAAATCCCTTAAATTGAGGGATTTGATTAGATTAGATTGGATTTGAATTAGTTCCCTAATTTTTCTCCTAGGAATGATTTAGTTTCCTATTTTTCCTCTTGTAACCTACTATATAAACCTGTGTATTCTCAATTCACAAATATAGACAGATTCAAAAATTTTCCATTTCGTTACATACTGGATAGCTAGGAGAATCATCTTGAAAGGTTTCCTAATGCCTAAGGAGGTTAGAAATACTTTAATGAAATTTCCTAATGCCAAAGGAGGTTGGAAACACTTTTAAGGAAAGATTCCTAAGCTTCAAGGAGGTCATAATCATTTATAGAAAGGTTTCCTAGAAAATTTTGGAAATAGGAAATTATACAATCTTATGAAGATTGGATTGTTTGAGCACTCTATAAATATAAACATTCTCTTAGAGTCTTGTGGCACTTCTAGAGAGAAAAGAATATGTTCTTTTTGAGCTTATAATTGACTTCTCTCAACTTAACCACGATAGTTTTAACTATTAAATTTCTTGTGCTTGGTTTCTTCGAAGGAATTCTAAAGCGTGAGCGTGTTCTTCATTAAGTGCGGTGAAGATTCTTTTTCTGTATTGGAGAAGGTGCCCATTGTGATCGGTGCAACAAAGGTTGGAAGAGTAGACTGTATATGCTACTATGGTCCTTCTTGTAACTGTTTGTGCATTGTGAAAATTTTGGTCTTTGTGGCTTGAGTTTTTTTTTTTTTTTTTCCTTATTTGAGAAGGGTTTTCCTCGAAAAAATCTTTCTGTTTAATTCCTTTTATTTTTTGTACTTTGAGATTGTGTTTGATTGTTCTGTAATCCATAACTAGAAAGGGCGGAATTTCATGTCTTAATTCAAAGGCTATTAGTAGAAAAAATTATAAGAGTGGGAGAGCCCCTAATTGAAAATTTTTCATTTATAGTGGGAAAATATTGTCTTTTAGTTGTTTCTTGTGGTTTTAACATTTCCCTTAACACTGAAGCATGTTTTTGTTATAACTTCTTTTCCCACTGCATTTAATTAATATCTGGTCAGGGACTTCCACACCATGTCAGATGATCTTATGATCCAGCCTGGTTTAACTTGAAGGGTTGTACTAGAGATAGTTTCCTAGGAATGTGATTCTCTGCTGCACAGCATACATGGTTTGTATGAACGATAAAAATCTTTTCAGTGTTTTTGTTTCAGTGCATTATGGAAGATCTATAATCTTAGTGAGAGAACTAGACTTTTTTTCTTTTTACAAATGGTAGGATATGGGCCATTTATGTTGAAATTATAGACAGATTTGACTCTGGGATTTTTTTTTTTTTTCACCTAAATTGTTGCTTGCATCACTATTCATATTAGCATTTTCCTTTTGCTCCAGAGGTCTTGACCAAGGAAAATATTGTGGAACCTATGCGAGACATTAGGAGAGCTCTTCTAGAAGCAGATGTAAGGTTTTTTGGATTTTTTAATTTGAAATTTGTTTATGGGAGTTGTATCTAAACCGTAACAGTTGCTGAATTGTTCTGTCACAGGTAAGCCTTCCTGTTGTGAGAAGGTTTGTTGAAGTTGTAAGCGAACAGGCTGTTGGTGTTGGCTTAATTCGTGGAGTGAGACCTGATCAGCAATTGGTCAAAGTATGGATATTCAATTTGTAAATACACTGTACAAATATAGACAATGTCGTAACATTTCAACAGAGAGGTAATAAATCAGGTAGGATGATTGAGTGAGAGATGAAACAATCTAGTGAGAGGTAGGTAGTGGTAAGTATAGAATCACTTTAGTGTAGAGAGATGAAAAGTGACTTGGCGTCAAATAGAAGTACAACCTTCTATTTGTAGAATGTGAGCACATGCGTGTAATTGAATGCTTGTAGCTGTAGGTAATTGTGAGGTGAAGCCATCTCCCACTTTTAAAACATTGTAAGTGAGAAGAAGCAGGGAAGGGAGCGAAATAAAAAAAGAGAAAGATATGATAAACAAAATAGCAAGCAAGTTTTCTTCCTTTGGTTCGATGGTGTTTGTACCATTTTTAAGAACACAATCAAATTACTGATTTATGCAGATTGTACATGATGAACTTGTGAAATTGATGGGTGGGGAGGTTTCTGAACTGGTTTTCGCAGAATCTGGGCCTACTGTGATTCTATTGGCCGGTCTACAAGGTGTTGGAAAAACAACTGTTTGTGCAAAGCTTGCTTTCTATCTCAAGAAACAGGTGAACTCTCTAAAGCACCATGATCATCTCTCTCTCTTTCTGAGGCAGAACCACCCATGCAACTGGTGTGTGCTTCTCTTCAAGCTAGATCAGTCTTTTAAGTTATGATGTGCATGATTCACAGGGGAAGAGCTGCATGCTGGTTGCTGGAGATGTGTACAGGCCTGCTGCAATTGATCAACTTGTTATTTTAAGTGAGCAGGTATTTGACTTCCATTGTCTAGGACGTGTTGCATTTCCAGGTCATGGCAATTCGTAGTTCGTTTTAGTCTCCAGAAAATTTTATTGGCCTCGTTCAACTTGGGACCTTTGCCAGTGGCCATTAGGCGTTCTTCACTCACAAAATGAGTGGCTTTCAAGCCTTAATTAACTATATTGGCATTCTTATTGTCAAGCAGCCGATTATCACTTCTAAATGAATGCTGTTAAATTGTTAGCTAACATATCGCCTACAAGCTCTAGTTGTTAGAGACAGGTAATTTTAATAGTTATAACTATTTCAGACTCTTAACGCACCCTCTCGTGCGTGGCTCGTCACGCCCCACAACCCACACATGCATAAGGCCTAAACCTATTAAATGATCAAACACATCTCTGCCACTTCTAGCCATACCCATGAAATAGAAAACTAATTCATCAATCATAATTTATTAAATAACTCCAAAATATCATCTAAACAATCTCAATATCCTTAAATAAGAACTAAAACCAAGCATCCATATCCATAATCCAATATCATAGAATAAGAATCTGTAATCCATAAATGCTAAATCCAATCAAAAGTCTAATAATCTCCACTATCTCTAAGGAAAATACTATCCCACCTGTGGACTCAAAACATACCCCATTTGCTACTCAACTTAGTGGTCATTTTCAGTGTTTGCATCAATGAAATTAAAGAATGAGCTACCCTGGGCTAGTACATGTCAACATCTATCCAGTTTGGATCACGTAAGAAAATAATGGAGAGTTTTGAAATTATGGTTACACAAGTACTCAACTTAAGAAGAATATGCAATGATCAATAAATAAAAAGATGCCATAGGAAAATATATATATATATATACCAGAGGCTCAAAACAAAACTTAGTCATCATCGTTATGGTCACTTATAATTAGAGGTGGCAATATTACATGGCACGGGAACATGACCCATGTACAAAGTTATTGAGAGAGTACACAAACCATCATGACGCGAAGACATTTACTTGAAATTAACATGATTTGATTTGATCTTGAAGTAAATTAATTATTTAACATGTTTATTAAATTTTAAAATGTTTGAGTATAAACAGGTATTGACACTAATTAGGGACCAATTATTTTTGTTCTACTAATCTTGGTTCAAATATTTTGGGAAATACTGTTGGTTTAAACTAGTTTGGAAAGTATTGTTAAATAAAAAAATGCAAGATTGCATTTTTAAATAAAAATTTTGGACAAAAAACTGCATTTTCAAAATGCGATTTTAAGAAATACATTCTCAAATTGCATTTTTATCGTCTTCTCAATTTGAGAATAAACTGTTAGCTCCCCTAACTAATAACTAAAATAACAAGAATAAACCAATTTTACCCCCCCCCCCAAAAAAAAAATATTAACCGTCATCTTGTAAATATTTGTATTTAAATTAAACACCAAAATCTTATCTCATAAAAGGTTGTGTTTTGGTAAAATTCCAAATCAAGTAAGAAACTTATCGAATAAATATTTGAATTTAATTAAAACACTAATATTTATCCCATAATAGGCTTTGTTTTGGTAAAATTCCAATTAAAGTTTCTTTTATCTCATAAAAGACTATGTTTTGGTAAAATTCCAATTAAAGTAAGAAACCAATACCCAACATTACACGAGTTAAGCACCATCCAGGCCACCCTTTGTTTAAACACAATTTTTTATGAGACGAAATTTTAGTGTTCTAATTAAATTGAAAGACTAATTATATAAGTTCTAAATAAATTTAAATTATGCCTATAGAGTTCTCATGCACAATTCCTTGAGGATTTTGTATGACGATTGCTTCACTTGGAGCATCCGGGCATATTACATGAAACATGGATGCCAAGTGCCTGATTAATGACTCTTATTGAACTAGAATTTCTATTTTAGACTTGGTCAACATTTATCCCCATTGAGCTTTCATTTTATATCTTTAATTATACCTTGAAGAATCACCAAAATCACCAATTAAATTGGTTTTGGAACTAAGATTTTCATTAAATAGTTCTCTCTTAAAGTTACTTTGATTTCAATTGTAAACATCAACTATTTCAAGAATTATATTTATTTAAAACTTATGTAATAAGTCTTTAAATTTAATTAGAACACAAAAGTTTTATCTCTTAAAAATTTGTGTTTGGCTAAAGGGTGACTTAGACAATCCTTAGCCTAGGTAAAGTTAGGTAGTGTTTCTTACTTTAATTACAATTTTACCAAGACACACGTCTTCTATGAGATAAATTTTAGTGTTTTAATTAAACTTAAATACTTATTAGATAAGTTTCTTACTTAGGTTGGAATTTTACCAAAATAGGATCTTTTATGAGATAAAATCTTAGTATTTTAAATTAATATAAAGTCTTATGAGATAAAATTTTGGTTTTTTATTTAAATACAAATATTTTTAAGTGATTTTTTTTTTGGATAAATTTGTTTTATTCCACTTTTTGTTTAGTTATGTTAGTTAGGAGAGGAAACCGTTTATTTTAAAATTGGGAAGCTGATAAAAGTGTAATCGCATAATACATTTTTAAAAAACGTAACTCACAATGCATATTCTATTCAAAAATTTTACCAAAAAACTGATTGCGTTTTTAATTTAATAGCAATTTGACAAATATACTTAGATGAATAGTATTTTTCCTAATATTATAACTAACATCAACAGAACCACCAAAAAAAAAGAAAAAAAAAAAAGAGGGGGAAAAAAAGAAAAGAAAAATCTTATGAATTTGAAGATGACATTAATTATAAATCCAACATGACACAATTACCACCCCTATTTACAATCCCAATGACTCTTGTTTGATGCTCGATAATAATAATAAGTGTATCCTGGGCAATTACAATAGGCTCCAAAGAGCTCATAATATATATAATATAACATAGCTAGATTGAGAATTTTCGCAATGATGAACACCTAATAGATTTTAGCAATGTTATTGCACAATATGCACTTTAAAAACACATATTTCCTCTTTCGTCCATGTTTTGAAAACCATAATATGAGTCAAATTTAAGTTCATGTAATCAAGTGTTTTAAGAGAATCATTTGAAATTTAATATTTAAAAGTGATTTTTGACACATATATAGTTTATAACCAAACCAAACAAAGCCTTTTCCCACATATGTAGTTTATATTAAAAAAAAAAAAAATTAAACAAGGTACTAGAAGTCACCTACGTCTAATGTGCAATTGTTCTATGCGGCCTAACAAAGTTTTGGTCCCAAACTAGGTTGGTCTGACTATGTGAATTTTTTTCTCCATTCATTTCTGTTAAAGATTATATTTTCTGTGAGGTTATCTGAATTCGGGTCTTTCTCCCTAATTTTAGTCCTTGTGATTGGAGTTCTAACTTTCGTCCTTATTACACCATCTACTTGGGTTGAGACACTCTTTCTTATTGGTGCCTCTTTTAATCTATGTTGAACATGACAAAATCCTATTAAATAATCTTATCTTAATTTCTCTTCTATCAGTATCACCTTAACTTTATTTCGGACTGATTCATTTATTATCTTATATTTTCTTCCATTGCTACATATCCATCTTTTTTTGATAAGCAAATAAAATTTATTAATTAGAAAAAGGCATTAAGAAAATACCCGATCTTTATATCAAAGCCCTCCCCAATCCATATACTCTCATTGTTCTACAAAACTCATCAAAGAATCTAAATACGAATTTATACCCTTCACCGACCAATTATATCTCTAACACTCCCCCTCAAGATGAGTGCATGGATTTGAAATTTCGACCTCCATAAATCCCATAGAAAACTGACAATATTAGCATTATCTTGAATCCAAGATTCATAAGAGGGTTGGGCAGATTCTAGTGTAGTGTCAGTAATGTCTGCTGAGAGTCCAGTCAAGGCAATTTTGATTGGCTTGGACCACCATAGATACAAACCTCCTCATTTATCTGAGCTTGAGACTGACTGGTGAAAATAAACATTAAATATGCTCACGTAAAGTTATTTTCCATAATTAAAATACAATGAGCAGCTCTTGTATTCCTTGTTTTTATCTCTTCTTTGTTACCCTTCATGTCTGATTCTGCTTCAGGTTGACTTAATTCATTCTCATATTCAGTAATAAGCTTGTGACAGGTGGATGTGCCTGTTTATACAGCAGGAACTGGTGTTAAACCTGCCGAAATAGCTAGGCAAGGTCTGCAAGAGGCAAAAAGGAAGAATATAGATGTGGTGATAGTGGATACTGCTGGAAGACTTCAGGTTGTATCACCTATGTTTCGCGGATAGTTTTAAGATGATTTGTTTGTTTTCTTTCTATCTATTTTTTTCCCATTTTTAAACTGCTTAATCTTTCTTTTCTCTCTTCTTTTTTCCTTTCCCCAGATAGATAAGGCAATGATGGATGAGTTAAAAGAAGTTAAAAGGGCACTAAATCCCACAGAAGTTTTGCTTGTTGTGGATGCAATGACTGGCCAAGAAGCTGCAGGTGTTTGGCCTTATTTTATTCATCTTTCTGGATAAGTTCTATTATAAAATAAATTACTTAAAGGCATTTAGTTATTTTCTTGCATCATATCCTCCTCATTAGTAATTTTTCATTGTACTAGCTTCCAATAATTTATGGCCTAATCGTAGGTTGTGTTTATTTATTTGTTTTTGATATATCTTAATGTAGGCCATGTTCTGAATGCATTTCCGAGTTTTCTTGGCTGTGTAACTATACTGTGATGTGTTTTCTTAAATTGTTGTGGAATTGTAAGCAATTAGCGTATGAGGGGATAGTTACGGTGTATCAATATCGGGTGGTTGGAGTCGTCTAAAAATTGTAGTTCATTAAATCTTTACTTTTTCAGATATTAGTGTTAGTGTTATATAGTCAGTTCTATTTGATAATCTGGACATAAAACACTCCTTGCATTCAAAAATTTTGGTTTAGCCTTTAAAATACGGAAATTTATACAGAATTGTTTTTATTTGTCTTAATCGAATTGTTCTGGTATCGTCTTTCTCCTCAAGATTACTCTCTGGTAATTTTTCATTTTTTTTTTGGGTCTGTTTAAGGAATTCTTTGTATTCCATGATCATCGTAAGCTCTTGGGTTGGGCAGATACATATTCTGGAGTACTTGCATCTTGGCTTACCTAGGATGTCCTCAGTTTCTACAAGTTGATATGAGAAAATAAATTGGTTTTGCAGGCTGGATACCTGTATCAATTTATGGAGCCTCTAGGTTTGCATAAAAATGTGGTTGCCAAATCGCTTGACCCCTTTTTGCTTGTGCGTAATTGGGCCTATATTTTCTGCACCGGCCTTTTTTATGCTAGGAAGCTGTTTATTTTTTATTATTATTTTTTCCAGTTTATTCAATATGAATTTTTACGATAATAAATTCCCCACAGGGAAACCAAAATTGTAGTAACCACTATTTTTTATTATTATTTTTTCCAGTTTATTCTATATGAATTTTTACGATAATAAATTCCCCACAGGGAAACCAAATTGTGGTAACCATTTTGTGTCCCATACTTCCATTTGAACAGGAGCCATGTATGTCCGGCGGGTCTTTCTTATTCCTTAAGTTCTCTCTCTCTATGTTTTTTTTTTTTTGGGGTAAGTATTCCTTTTCTTGCTACTACCTTTTATATTTGCAAGACCAGCAGTTCACTGTTGTCTTATTGATATATTATTGTTTCCTTAAAAACTGTCAATATTTTGAAGAGACTATGAAAATTGGCCTTGGGCTATGTTTATGAAACAAATGGTTGTATCCTTTCATATGCTTATGAGGCCAAGCTGGAGTAAACCTTTATTTTGTTTGGGCAGAAGAGTTTCAATAAAGTTATTGATTTGACCTCTGCTTGCGTTGTTGTTAGTTGCATGCCTTAATTTTGCACACCTTATTCAGCTAGTGCTGCAGTAATGTGTAATGCAACTGAAATTGCTCTAGTGTAGCAAATACCCAGTATGAATTCAATTAACAGAAATGAATATGAATAAACGATCTACTTTTCAAGATCTTAGAATAGGTTCCAAGAAACTTTGATCGAAATCAAAACCAAGTAAACAATCCATAAGAGGCAAGATGTTTACTACGGAATCTCCTTTGAATCAAATCAATTCAAAGGAGAAAAACCCCGGATCCTTGTTGCGGAGCAGACAAATAGCTTTACTATAATCAAAGTCGCAGGAACTCACCCAAGAGATTACAAGTTCACCCAACCAATTATTCTATTGATCTACTTATACCTAATCTGTCTTTTCTTGATTGCTAGTCGACTGCAACGCTTTTTCTATGAAACTTCAACCTGCTCCAACTGCTATAGAAGTGTTCTCTCAATCTAATAGACAACACTAGATTTGAGATTTCCGATCTTCAAGAAGTTTGCCAAAGAACTCTGATTGAGAGGTAGAAAATCAACAAGGGTCTTTCCTCTCGGGTGTTTTTCCTCACTTGCAATGATGGGCTTTTTGTTTTGGAAAAAGCATAAGGTCAAAAGGGATGTTTTCTTGCATTTAAGGTGGAAGACTTAGGGTCTGGAATGGGTTAGGTCGCCGTACAGAAAGAGGGCCCGAAGTTCTGCAGCTTTTGGGGGCAGGTCGCAGGCACGAGCTGCTAGTGAGGCATACTGGTTTTGGTTGACTCAAACATCCAGTAGTGCGTGCTTCTGTTCTGGTATGCTTTGCGGGCACGTTGTGGGCATGACCTGCCTATGACTGAAGCACAACTGTGTGTTCTTCACCCGGTTAATTTGTGAATCTTCCATCAATACAATCTCTTCATTCAAACATCCGTAGGAAGTGTTCAAACACTCTTTGGCCAATGTAGAGCAAATCTACCATTACAAGATTGTGACATTCTAAAATATAAAATTACATATCAAAAGTTTGCTCTGAGTATTGCCAACAAAATAATAACTATATATATGCTATCAGCAATTTCTGTGTCCTTCTTGCTTCTCATGGCTTGTCATTGTTGTTGATCAATTTTCAGCCTTGGTCACAACTTTCAACCTTGAAATTGGAATTACTGGTGCCATTTTGACAAAGCTAGATGGGGATTCAAGAGGTGGAGCAGCATTGAGTGTTAAAGAGGTTAGCATCACTAATCATGGGACTATATCTAAAACATTTAATTTAGTCTATGATTTTTATTGTATGTTTTTTCTCCCTCATCTTCTCTTAGAAGTTGTCTGGTCTCTCTGTTTTGAATCCCATCCTTCCTTATCAAAATTTAGGAAGTTAGTGTTAGTAAATTTGCTTTTGAATAACCATTCATTTTAGTGGTTATTGTTGTTATTATTGTTACTGTTTATTTATGTTAGAGAATTGTGAGATATGGTAAATATTGTAAATGTAGAATAGGTCATTGATTTTTTTCTCTTTCCTAGCATAGGACATTAGATTGTGATTTTCTGTATAGTTTCCTAGTTTGTACAAAATCCTATGAATATAAATACCAGCTTAGACAACCATAAGGTGTCAAGTCTTTCCATTCAATCATTGTTTTTATAATATAAATTATCTAATTTAAGGAGTGTTTTCTTGAGAGTTTAGAAACATTAGACTTCTAAACATTAGACTGGAATGTTGAACATATATGTGCTTGTATTGTTAAAGCACCAAGTGTTGTAAAAGTTTAGATGCTAGGAAATGGGACCAACAATATATATCAAGCTAAACAAAGTGTTGTAGAGAGACAGAAGAATTAAATAAAGTTGTGCACCAACCAAGACATAATAGAGTGTGCAAGAATAAACAGGGAAAGAAACACGATAACGATAACCCAAGACCCCCTGATTTGATACTATGTTAAAGCACTTATTGTTCCAAAAACTTATACTGTTAGAAAATTGGCTCAATAATATATATCCAGCTACTTTAACATATATGATATAGGACATAGTGTATATGATTATTTCAAATATACGTTTTGTGAAGGTGGTGCATGAAGGTGCTTATTGATGATGAAGTGTGTGAAATATGTACAATAAGGTCATGTTTATAAGTAATTTGAATCTTTCTATAGTTACCAAGCTAAATTAATTTTATGATTAAAAATAAATAAATGTAAACTATTGTCTAATAATACTTGTAATAAGAAGTAATCATTCCCTCAAAAGGAATATGTATAAAAAGGGGAAAAAAAAACGATTCAAGGAACCTTGGTTTTTATTGGAACAATAGTAATTCCTAATATTTTGCTTAAAATGTACATTCATTTATGTTCTTCGGTCTAAATGGAGTTGAATTTTTTTATTATTTTTTTCTGTACTTCTTTTCAAGTAATTAAAGGTATGTAGAGTTCTTCTTCTAATTGTTGGCTGTTAATGACTTAAAACCTTGAAGATAAAACTTATGTATCACATCTATTATTATCTATACTTTCTGAACCAAAGCATTCATGTTTGAGGATCTTGTCTAAGACCTTCTCTTTGTTAAGTGAAATACGTTTGGAAAGCTCCGTGGAGGGCATGCAACACAAGTGCACTAGAAGTATACAAGGTTCCAACTAAGTAATGGCCTTTGCCTCTCAAGGATGTGGATTGATAGCTTATTGTAGTTTTAGAGTAGCATACAAACTTAGGGTGCTTGAGCTGCACCCTTGTAACTTATTAGAAGAAGGCTACTCCACCAACTCTCCATCCCCCAACTTGCTACAACTTGTTGATGCCAAAAATATGTTATATATGGAGAGGATTTGATTTGAAATGAATTATCATCAACTTATCATGCAACGAGGGGGACAAGTTAAGATTGTTATTCTCTATTTTCATGTATAAATACTTTTTAATTTTTGAGATGCAAAAATTACGAAGTCCTTGGTTCATGTGTGATTCATGGCAATTGAAAAAAAGAATGAGAGAATTGAAGAAGTATATTCTCCCTTCTCCTGTAAATTATATTTATAATTTATAGTGAAAGTTTACAATCAAACAAGGAAATAAGAGAGTTATACCTGTGACAACTTAATAAAGCTGTCAAATACTAGAAAGGAAACAAAATAAAAAATTCTATATTCTAGCACGCCCCCTCAAGCTGGAGCAAAGCTGGAGCATATAAGTAAAAAAATGCACATCTTGTAAGAGAGACTCTAAAATGAAGAACGAGGCAATGGCTTGATAAGAAAATCGACCAACTGGGAAGGTGATCGAACAAATTGAATGGTGACTTGATTGTTACAATGCATAGCCATAGAAGCAGGAATATCAATGCCAAAGTCACGTAGAAGATATCGTACACATAACATCTTAGAGGTAGTATGAACCATAGCATGTACTCAACCTCTGTGCTCGAACGTGCCACAATCTGTTGTTTCTTACTGCATCAAGTAACCAAATTACCACCAACAAATGTACAGTAACCTGAAGTCGAACGATGATCAGTCTGACTCTTGACCCAATCAACATCACTATAACTAGTGACAGATAGAGAGCAAGGGAATGTTTCAAATATCGTAGGATCTGGCGAATAGCCTGAAAATGTGGAAGACAAGGGCTATGCATAAATTGGTTGACAACAACCATGGCATAGGTGATATCGGGACGAGTGACAATGAGATAGTTGAGCACATCAGAAAAGACCTCTCCCGAAGTAGCATCCAGCTTAGTATAGGAGTCCATATAAGTATCAACAAGACAAGCACCTAGGAGGCCAGTCTCATATAGCAAATCCAAAACATACTTGCATTAACAAAGTGAAAACTTGTGATAAGCGGGCAATCTTAATCCCGAGAAAGTAACAAAGTCGGCCAAGATTCTTAGTGTGAAACTAAGTAGCAAGATATTATTTCAAAGCTACAATACCCGAGATATTATCACTAGAGATAGTAATGTCATTCATATACACAATTAAGATAATAGTGCCAGAAAATGTACGGCGCATAAATACAGAGTGATCAGCAGTTGAGCAAGTATACCCACCATCGAGAAGAATAGAGCTGAAACGATCAAACTAAGGCTGAGGAGACTGTTTTAGGCCATATAAAGCATGTTATAAGTGACACACAAGATGCTTACTGCCAAGAATGCTATAACTAGGGGGCTGATCCATATAGACTTCTTCTTTAAGCTTACCATGGAGAAAAGCATTCTTAATGTTAAGTTGATGTAAAGGCCAAGATTAGTTGACGAAACAGCAAGAAAAATCCGAATTGAATTTAGGCGAGTGACGAGAGAAAATCTCAGAGCAGTCAACATCGTATGTTTGAGTATACCCTTTGGCAAGCAACAGAGTCTTAAGATGCTCATATGGACCATCTTGAAGATACTTAATAATATAAACCCAGTAGCATCCAACAGTATGTTTGCTAGTGGGAAGGGGAGTGAGTTCCCATGTCTGATTTTGACACCTTAGAACATATAAGGCCTATTTATATGAAGTAGGAATAAATACAGAAGACAAGGCACAAACAGAGTGAGAAAGAGAAGGAGAAAGGCGATGGTAAGAAACAAAATTGGCAATAGGATTGAGAGTGCAAGTCCGCTTACCTTTCTGTAAAACAATAAGCAAGTCAGAACGAGGGAAGGAGTAGGTAAACAAAGAAGTGGGATCAACTAGCAAGAGAAGAATGACCTTCCTATTAGGATCGCATCGGTAAACTTGTTGCGGAGGCGCATTGGGTCTAGAAGTAGTGGCACAAACAAGGAGCTCAGACAGAATTAATGGTTCGGACACTGCAGAGGATTCTGTGGTAGGGCCAAGAGAGGAAGACCAGGACATAGGATTATAGATGGAGGATAAGGGAGCAGGAAGAATAGGAGAATGCGCTCCCTCACGAGAAGAAATAAGATTAAGAGGACAAGAGGTCACCACCAAGAAAAAAAAATATAGTTGACTCAAAAAAGTGACATCAACACTCACAAAGGAACAACATGAAGAGGGGCGATAACAACGATAACCTTTCTGAGTGCAAGAATATCCTAAAAAGATATACTTATGAGAACGAGGTGAGAGTTTGTCCTAATTAGGATTAGAAATATGAATGAAGGCAATACTACCAAAAATGAGGAGAAAAAGGAAAGGAAGACCAATTAGGGTAAAGAAGAGAAAAGGGAGATTGATTGGATAAAAGAGGTTTGCATACCCTATTAATAAGATAACAAGCAGCGAGAACAGCACTTGCCAAAAAAGGTTAGGGACATGCATGTGAAACATAAAGGTACGTGCAGCATCCAACGAATTGATGATGTTTGCGTTTAGCAGTACTATTTTGTTGAGAGGTGCAAGAATAATTAGTTTGATGAATAATGCCTCTATCAATACAAAAGGTATGAACAATTGTCTGAATATATTCTAATGCATTATCAGAACCAAAAACTTTTAATTTTTCTATCAAATTGAGTAACAATTTCATTGTAAAAGAGAAAAATAATAGAAGGTAAATCAGACCGTTGTTTCATTTAAAAAAGTCATGTTATATGGGAAAAAGGCATCAACAAATATCACAAAATAGGAGAAACCATTAATACTGTTAAAGCAGGAGGGACCCCAAACATCTGTATAAACTATAGCGAAAGGTTCCTGTAAAGAAAATTAAATTGAAAGGTGTAATAATTATATTGTATTATGGTTCATCTTAACTATTTACATGCGTAGGAATCCTACGTATTTGCAAATTATACATATTAGGAAACTATTATAATCAATCAATTAAATATTCCTACACTAGGAAATCAAGAAACTAATTATCTTCCTATCATATTTTCATATCTAACACTCTCTCAAGCTAGAGCATGTATAATATATATTCTAAGCTTGTTATATATATTGAATCCGATAACCCCAGGAGCTTTGGTGAACAAATCTGCTAGTTGATCCTCATATCAAATGTGACAAGTTTTGATGATATTTTGTATGATCTTTTTTCTAACAAAATGAATCCATCTCAGTATGTTTAGTTCTTTCATCCCCAGGAGCTTTGGTGAACAAATCTGCTAGTTGATCCTCATATCAAATGTGACAAGTTTTGATGATATTTTGTATGATCTTTTTTCTAACAAAATGAATCCATCTCAGTATGTTTAGTTCTTTCATGAAATACTGGATTAGAGAAAATGTGGATAGTTGCTTGGTTATCATATAATAATTCCATTGGTTGTGAATAAAAATACCCAATTCCTTCATCAAATACTGTATCCAAACATGCTCACATGAGGTGTAGGCCATGGCCCTACATTCTAATTCTGCACTTGATTTTGCTACAACTGTCCACTTACTTTTTCCTGAAACTAAGTTGCCTCCAACGAAGATACAGTAACCAATTGTAGAACATCTATCTAATGGAGACCTTGTCCAGTCGGCATCTGTATATCCCTGGATTGACATGTATCCATGATCTTTGTAACATAAGCTTTTACGAGGTGCTCCCTTCAAATATTTCAAAATCCGAATAACTGTATCCCAATGACTAGTATGAGGTGATTTAAGGAATTGACTGATCACACTTATAGCAAATGCATTATCCTATCTAGTTACTGTCAAATAATTTAGTTTCTCAACTAACCTCCTCTACTAAACTGGGATTATCTAGTAAATCACATTTGTCTGCAACCAGCTTTGTATTAGGATCCATTGTAGTATCCACAAGCTTGCTGCCTAGCATACTTGTTTCAGACAATAGGTTGAGCATATATTTTCTCTGTGAGAGTGCAGTTCCCTTCTGTGGCTGGGCTACCTCAATTAGGGTTGTACACAATTTGGTTAAAATTTGATTTTCGAACCGTACCGACCAAATTTAATGAGTTTGGTTTAGTTATTTATTTAGCAACGGTCGGTTCAGTTATTTTTTGTAAAAATAACGGTTATCGGTTTTGGTTATGATTTTGAAATTCTAAAACCAAATAAACTGAAATAACATAATTAAATTTACTTAATATTTAATATATATATATATATATATTTATAATTAACTGAAATGTTCACTCCTATCAATGGTTTTGTCTTTTGAAATCTCAAAAGTTATGGGAAATCAACAAATCATTATAATTTTAAACAAACACTCTAAATCTTAAGTAGCACTTATATAAAAATTATTATTTTATCTCTATAATTAAATTATAGAAAAATATATTTAAATTTATAAGCCTATAAAACTGAACCGACCGTAACCAAACCCATATAATTTGATTTGGTTAATATTCAATTAATGCATATTATTTAGTCGGTTTAATTATCATTTTTAATTTTTGAAATTAATCGGTTCGGTTAAAAATTATAATTTCTGAGCCATATTGACCGATGCTCACCCCTAACCTCAATGCCTAGAAATATTTTAATGACTCAAAAATTTTCGTACTGAACTTGGTTTGGAGGAATGTTTTCAAATGAATAATGCCTTGTGAATCATCATCTGCGATAACAATATCGTCAACAAATACCAAGAGCTATATTCTCCCATGAGTAGAATGACAATAGAAAACAAAATGGTCAACCCCACACCGAGTCGAGCCAAACTCTATAGCTATAGCACTGAATCTACCAAACTAGGCACATTGAGATTGTTTTAAACCATATATGGATTTCCTCATCTGCGTACTAATTCAGACTCCCCTTGAGCAACCGACCTGGGAGGTTGCTCCATGTGACTTCCTCCTCTAAATACCATGCAGGAAGGCATTTTTGACGTCTAGTTGATGAATAAGCTAATGATGTATAGCCACTAAGGAGTTGAGGAGACGCACAGTTGTAATCTTAGCAACTAGTGAAAAAGTTTATTAGAAGTTAGAGGCCATACACTTGTGTATATCCTTTTGCAACCAAGCGAACTTTTAGCTTGTCAAAAGAACCATTAGGATGAACTTTAATTATATAGACCCAACGACAATTGACCATATACTTGCCAGGAGGAAAGCAAACTAAGTCCCAAGTATCATTAGCGTAAAGTGCAGACATCTCATTGTCCATTGCAGAACGTTATCTAGAGTGAGATAAAGCTTCATCCATAGAGTTAGGAGTAGAGATAGAAGATAACGAGGAATCAAGAACATGATAAGAGTGAGACAAGACATGATATGAAACAAAATTGGAAATAGGATGGGAAGTACATGTATGTTGACCTTTTTGGAGGGTAATGGGTAAGTTAGAAATAGTTCCAAAATCTGAAGAGGCTAGAGAAGATGGTGGGGTAATAGAAATAACGGGTGGTCCATCTACCTTACGTCGACTTTACACCTGTAAATCAGAACGGTCTAAATGACTAGAATTAGAGGACAAGTCACATGATTGACTGAAATAAGAAAAAAATAGGTGATGGAAGATTGGCATCCAAGGATGATAAAGATTGTGACTCAGATAAGAAAATAGTGGACTTAAAGAATGTGACATCAGCACTAATAAAAGTTTGATTGAGAGGACTATAATATCGATAAGGAAATAAGGTAACTACAACTGTGACAACTCGATAGAGCTATTAATACTAAGTATGGAAACAAAATAAAAAGTCCTATATTCTAACAATAGCCATATAGCTCGAACCATTTATTGTTAGGGATAGCTTGTGTGAGATTAATGCTGTTGACTAGTTTGCACGAATGATGGTGGATAAATTTTCTAACTCTTAATTTGTGGAATAAAGGTTCTTGGATAAGGTTTTTATTAAAGAATATTGTGAATATATCAAATGCTCCCTTACCTAGTTATGTGCGAGGCCTTAACATGCCTTGACATTTTAGAAATATTATGATACATGCAAACACACATCCACTTGGGTTAACATAGACTTAGAAATTAAACGCTTATCAATCTAAAGCATTCACCTGAACAACCAATATTCCACAAACTGGAAATGACTTAGGATTAGCTAAGCTGGTGGTTTTTGAGTCATGGCTCCCATAAATATATCTGACATATATCATACATGATAACAAATGAATGCTAGAGTATACAATGTCATCACATTCAACATGCCTAAGGCATTTCTAATCATATCAACTCCGTCACTCACATTATACTTTTCTTGTAGGCCCATATCATTCAAACTTGAGCATTAACAATAGCTATCCACAAAGCTAGGCTCCTTCTTACTGAGTTAAAATGCTAAGCACTAACTAGAACCCCAAGCACTAAGCACTGATTAATCACAGAGCTAGGCGCTTCCACTCAAATACAAAGCTAAGCTCTTCTCATAGTTAATTGCGAGGTATTGACTCAATCTCAAACGTGAGGCAGTGATCAATCACATGGTGGGGCTCTTCCTTAGAGCTAATTGTGAGGCACTGACTTAGTTGAACACGCGAAGCGCGCATCCATCACTGAGCAAGGCTCTAGGTGCGAAGCACTAACATATTCACCAAATTTGAAGCGAAGCTCCCTTATCTTGTTATGCGTAAGGTACTAACTTCCAGAATCCATTCTTGTTCTAGAGCGAGGCTCCCCTACTCAAGTAGTGCTAAGCGTTGACACACACCCCTATCCTGGAGCTAGGCTCCCATATTGAGTCAAGTGCAAGGTGTTGAAGATTGATTCAAACTTCAGTTATGTGGTGTTCCTATTCTTCTGCCACTTCTCTCCATGAACTTTTGTTAGTTTTTTTTTCTTTGTTTCTATCCATGTAAACACGTCACAGAACGTGTGCTATTTTTGTGCAAGTTAGTTTTTGATATTTCTCATGTAATCAGCCTATATAATAGGCACCATTTGCATTTAATAAAAATGGCAGAGGAAGATTTACGTTTCATGCAGAAACGTCAGTGTCCTTGTTTCCTTCTTGGACTTTTATTCTGAGTGAATTTTGTGCAAATACCTCAACACAAGGCACTTACTCATCAGACTAGGAGCTAAGCTCTTATATCTAGATTAAGCACAAGTCACTTATTCCCACATCGGTTCTAAGAGTTAGACTCCTTCACATTAATCCAGTGCAAACTATTGACCTCATTGATCACTAACTAAAACACACTTAGCCTATTGTGGCTAATGATGATGCCTAAGGCCACTAGTTTTCTGCCACGACATTTTGCAGTCACACATCTGGACTAATTCATTACCTTCATACCTAGTTAAGCGTTGACTAAACCCCGAGCGAAGCTCCTACATCTAAACTAATTCATTATTATCACATCCAGCATTACATAAACACATAAGCATGTGGTTCGGATCATCTTAAGTCTAAACTATGTCGACTTGATCTCTTCATAAAGTATGTAGGCAGCTCAGGCATTCCCTGAGTTTGGTCTCCTCGGTCTTCATAGACCATCTCTCACTATTCACTCCGAGTGAGGATATCACAGTCTCTATGACCATTCCTAGCATACATACTCTCATGTATAAGGGTTATCTAAGTCCACATACCTAATTTCATGTCCAAATATAGTTTACAGTATCAATCTCATCCCTAGTGGGACTCACCTTTTACAGAACATCCCTAGTGGGAATATCAATGCCAAACTAGCATATAGAACCCCCTAGGGAACATCACAGCCAAATAGGCAAACGTCTCACTACATGCGCACACACAAACTATGATCGGTCTAATTCTTGAAGAGATACGTAGGCAACCCTACAAGGCTCAGCCACCTCATATTTTATATACCATGCACATTTTTAATCATTTTGGGGTTATATTATATTGATTATTATAAACCAGATATTATTTTGCGAGATTGCTATTGCGAAGAGTAGAATGAGACTTTGGATATCCTTAGCTATCTAGGTGTAACAGTTTACATGCGCAATCGAACTCCTAGATCCACTATCTCTTAGACCAAGTAGAAGTCACTAAAAGGGTTTTTTATCACAATTTTAAAAATTTAATCAAAACATTTTAAACTTAAATCAATACTCGGGTTTCTTGACACACCCATTTTAAGAAGTGTCAGGTGGCGACTCCAAATCTCTGTAATAAGGCCCTATTTCGAAAATCAAAATGATATTTTTCACCATTCAGTTGAACATGGACGCACCACGTTGCAATCGAGGTCCACGGCCCACACCTCACCCGGTGCACAGATCTGACCACAACACAAGGTAATCATATATTCTCTAGAACCAAGTGTTTTAGAAGGTGCGTATGTGAAGACCTGCCATAGAGGGATGGGGTCATGGGATTCCATTGGCATGTGGGGTCTTCCTTTTGAAATATCACCCGAAAATGCCTCACAAGAGTGTCTTATAGGTTAGTGCATGGTTTCAGAGTCACATCATGGATGGAGGGACTCGGGAGCTTGGAATGCCCCTATGGGCAATGTTTTCAAAACTGGACCATTCGGTGAATCGGGAAAGTGATCTGATGGATGGATCACTAGTTCAACTGTAGTTGAACTGCGATGTCATAATTATGTCATAAATATATAAAATAAATTCTAAAATAGTGATATGATAAATTTATAGCTGTTGACATAAATAAGATATAGAGATATAGAAATTTAGAAATTATAATTAGAAAATCCTTTTCCTTTTCATTATAGGTTTTCTTATTATTTTCTATACTTGTTCTAATTTAGTTTCTTATTTCTATTTTGATTCTACATTGGCACCTCTATAAATAGAGTTGCTATTCTATTGTATTCAATACACACATTAATACAATTCTTTTCTTTTCAATATTTTATTTCTTCTTTTATTTTAACATGGTATCAGAGCCTATGATTTTTGATCCTGGGTAGACTAGGTATCCAACAACCACATCTTTGGCCGCCAGTGTTGCCTTTCCTGGCGTCGCCGCTGCCTCCGTTGCTCCTCTACCCAATTTCATATCATTTTTTGTTTATTCATCTAGTTTTTTTGGAATTTTTAAATTTCAAGTTTCTCTTTTGGAGATACTTCTTGTTACATTAGTTTTTCTATTGAAGACCTCGATCACTCTGTTGGAAACATGCACATGTTATCTTGCGCTTTTGGCTTTTGAGTTTCTCTTTTGGAGATATTTGTTGTTGCTTCAGTTTCTCTATTGAAGACCCTAATCACTCGTTTGAAGACATGCACATGCTATCTTGCGCTTTTGGCTTTGCGTATTTTGGCCATTCAATGCCTTTCCCCCTATAAGCTCGGTTCGTGATCTACATTTTTGTGTCCTCGAGGCACATTAATAAATTTGGATCTATGTTTTTGTGACCTCGAGGCGCATTAGTAGATTTGGATCTACGTTTTTTTGTGACCTTGAAGCGCGTTAGTAGATTTGGGCTCGTGGTCTTACGGCGTCTAACCAAAGCTATGTTCGTGACCTCTCAAGGCATGTAACCTGCGCAAAGTGATAGGGATGTGCTGACTGCTTTCCAGTTCTTAGTCTCCAAACTCAAGTTGGTTTCTAATTTCTATCTTGAGTTTGAGGGAGGGTGTTGACATATATAAGATATAGAAATTTAGAAATTATAATTAGGAAATCCTTTTCCTTTTCATTATAGGTTTTCTTATTATTTTCTATTCTTATTCTAATTTAGTTTCCTATTTCTATTCTGATTCTATATTGGCACCTCTATAAATAGAGTTGCTATTCTATTGTATTCAATACACGCATTAATACAATTCTTTTCTTTTCAATATTTTATTTCTTCTTTTATTTTAACAATATCAATATTGTTAATCGAATATTCATACTAATTTTTAGTTTGTGTTATATATTTTTTCATAACACGTGTAATGGTCTTATAATTAAAATGAGTAAAATATTATCAGAATGACATTTATTCCAATTTAGCCCATAATAAACACACCCATCTATAACAATATAATATTCTTCTATCAAATTAAGAAAAATACTAACTCATAACATAAAAATAATAATATAATAAGAATGAATATATTTTTTTTCGTTTTTCTATGGATTTGTTACCCATATCAAGTTTAGGATTGTATTGCCTCTCACTTATCAATGAAAGGTAAACGTGGAGAATAAATAAAGTGATTTTGGATGATATAATGTGCTTTTTAAATAAGATATTTTGGATGATATAATGTGCCTTTTAAATAAGATTTTCTTGCAGGTTGATGATGTTTTAATTTTATTCAGATTCATTGCTTTGTTTTAAAGGTTTTCATACAATTGATGTTGAGATGAAGCTAATTTATCAAGCAAAAGTATTCTTGTTTATCATATCATTGAATTAGTCGATTTTATTGACTCATGACTGGTTTGAAAGGGTCGAACGGTTTTTATCGTTATATATATAAAATGGTTTTAGGGGGTTGACCAAACCATTTCTTGAACCGGTTCCTGGTTCAACTGGTTGAACAAAGCCAATCTAGTTTAGTTTTCAAAACCATGCCCTCAAGAGCGTCTGTAGGGAAGTGTGATTGCTCCATGGTGTTGAGATGATGATGTGCGAGGCCTATTATGTGATAACATGGCATCTCCCACACCCGTCAAATGAACATTACAGTAATCCATGCCTATCCTCCCATCTATGAGGTGTATTTAGACATAAAAGAAAGAACATGTGCCTTGGGGCTCCTTTTTTGGCAATGGAATAATTCGCTGCACGATTTAAGCTGTTAACATGTATCTATTCCCTCTTAGAAACAAAAAAGAAAAGGCTGAAAACATGATTTAGTTTGTTTTTGCAATTCATGTTTTATAAAGAAAAAAACACTTAATAATGTTAGACTAATACTACTTTTCATAAATTTGGCTATGAGTACTTGTTGATCTTGAGATTCCATCCCAATGGTATCTGCATGAAGTGTTTGAATGTATGGCCTATCAACATGAAAATATGAAGCCCCTGGAGTTAGCTCGAGTGGCTCATGGGTATGCTCCTCACAAAAACTATACGGGTTTGATTCCTGACTTAAGCGAGGTATGCGTGAAGGGCAGCGTACATCTCTCCAATTAACCTATCGGCTACACAGTTCGTTGAGGGGAGCAACAAACCGATGAGGGCTCGAGGTTATCAAAAAAAAAAAGCATGAAGTTATGAAAGCAAGCTTTTAGTTTAAGGCTGACATTCCAATTGGAGGCAACAGTTTCACGGATATAGTTGTTTTTGGTTATTACTGTTGGGTCTAGGGATGGCAATTTACCTATACCCACTGGGTACTCTCAAACCCTACCTGCTGTAGGTATGGTGCCCTATTAGATGGATTCAAGCCTAATGTAGCCAAGTTTTGGCTTATTGGAGCTTGGCTTGAACTATTAGTTTTGCGCTCGAGCTCAGCTTGAGATTGAATTTGAGTTTCTGCATAAGCTCGAGCTCGGTTTGACAAAGAAAAATTTGGGCTTGAGATTATCTTGCGATGACTAACCAAAATGACTTTATTTTAATCTAAAAATATAATAAATCAAAATAAATAACTTGACTAAACCAAAACGATATTGTTTCACTAAACCAAAATGATGTGGTTTTGGTCAAAAGTATTAAAAGAACATATAATTATTTTATGGAGTTGGCTTGCTCACGAGTTTTCGAGTCGAGCACCTCTAGGCTCGAGGTCGATTTTAAGCTAGCTACAAATTGAGTTCTCATTAAGTCCACAAATGGAACCTGAGTTGAGTTTGAGCGACTTGCGAATAGCTTGATTTGTAAGCAAAGGTATGTGTACTTAAAACAACTATCCTAATGGGGTAAGAGACACCCCATTACCCATTTATCTGCTAATTTTTTAGATCATTTAACCATATATACAAGATATGTTACTATGCACGTTCGAAACAATGAGAATAAAAGTCTAATATAACACAAACATTAATAATTCATCATAAAAGTCTAACCACAATGAAACAGCAAATACCCTAATGGGTATGGGTTGTCCTCTTCCATTCCCACATGGGTTATGGCTATAAATATTATAAATGTGTATGGGTATCCCTCATTGGGTCTTTGAATTGTGAAAACTATTTAATTAAATTATCTTGCGACAATTACTGTTACTTAGTTATTGAGTATTGGACCATGACAGGTGTCGGGCAAGCCAATCAAACTTGTAGGACGGGGAGAACGTATGGAAGACCTGGAACTTTTCTACCCAGATCGTATGGCAGGACGAATCCTAGGAATGGGAGATGTTCTATCATTTGTGGAGAAGGCACAAGAAGTTGTGAGTACCAACCAATTTCATATATATACTACAAGGATGGTTATTTGATGTACATCTTAATTCAATTGTGAGTAGATGCGGCAAGAAGAAGCTGAAGAATTACAGAAGAAGATAATGAGTGCAAAATTTGACTTCAATGACTTCCTAAAGCAAACTCGTACCGTTGCACAAATGGGTTCCATGAGCCGTGTTATTGGAATGATTCCAGGCATGGGAAAGGTATTTATCTGGTTCCTGTTCATATGTCCATACATATATATATGTATTTTTTTATCTGGTTTTCCAAGTAGGACACTTGCATTGATCCAAAAGGCTTTCCTATTGTTTTTGTTGTTCCTTTAACAGTGAAAATAAACTTCAACTACTCTTCAATCACTTTCATGGTAACAGATTACTCCTTCACAAATTCGAGAGGCAGAGAAGAGCTTAAAAATAATGGAAGCAATGGTAGAAGCAATGACCCCAGGTAATATATTTATCTTCTTGGTTGTTCTGTGAAAGTAACTAAGAAAACAATGTAAGGTTTGTAGCATAGATGTGCGTGAGCATCAGTCGTAGATATAACTTGAGCTAGCATCTTTAACCTCTTCTGGTAGTACTTTCAAGCCATGTCCCAGAGGCATTTCAGTTTTAGTAACGCAATTTAGGCTGGATGAGTGTTACCAAACATGACAGAAGATGTAAGATGTGATTTTTTTCTTGTTGCACATGATCCAGCTTCCCCTGTTTTTCACTTGTTTTCCTCCTTTTTAGTACTACCTCCGCTATGGTATTTTTCAAAGCTTTATTTCTTGTTTGTCTTATAGTCCCGAAGTCTGTTATAATGAAATTACAAATAAGTGAAGAAGTTGCATTTACAGTTGAGACAAAAAAGTTTATTGATTTTCCAATATGCCTTTTTATGACTGTTATGATGGTTTTTGTGAATTTATTTGGGCTCTTTGATGTTGGCTGTTATCTTCAAGCAAAAATTGGGAAGCTGCATGTTTTCTTGTTACAAATATTGAGTCATAACAAGCCCCAAATTTATTCCCATGGGATTAGAATTTGCTATCAATATTACGGTGAGAAACATATTTTTCTTGATGCAAAGTCAATGTTAGAGAGGCAGGGAAATCAGAGAAAAAAATAGAGTGGCTGAGAGGGAAAACTTTACCCCCTATAGGTCAGCCTCCTCTCTTATTATGAAGACTAAATAATAAAAATTATATATTTGCCCCTCTGCACATAAAATATTCTCAATACTTCCAAGTCAAGTTGGAGCCTAGATATCTATCGCGCCTAGCTTGTCACATAACTCAATAACCTCCTTTTTCCTAAAGATTTCGTGAACACATCACCAAATTGATTTTAAGTCAACATTGGTGGTATCAATTTTCATCACCATGATGTAGAACAGAGAAGGGAAAGAGAGGGGGAGGCAAGAGAACAAGGAGAGGAGAAGGGGGAAGGTACGGTAATCAATAATTCTTCAATTCAATTCAAAATTGAGAAATCCATTGTAATAATGGCCTTTATATAGGCTAAGGCAGGGAAAAATCTATACTGAAAATAAAATCTCAGCAAGAAAGTAAATCAAGTTCCTTAATCAATCCCAACTAAAATAATTCCATCCAATTCAGGCTATGTCCATGCCAATAATACGCGTAACAGGTGTGCCTACTATTTCCATTGTCAGAATTGTTAGAATGTTTTAGAATAATTGTGGTTGTGTGATTTGTGTTGATTTTGAGGGATTTCATTTAGTTTGATTGATTGATTGTATTTTCTAATTTAGTGTAAGTTATAAGTACAATATGAGGGAGAAGAGAATTTCCTCTCTTCTAAACCAATTATTCTTTTCTTCTAATTTGGTATCAGAGCATCTAGTAAAATATATATATATTATACCCCGAAACCCTAGTCTTTGCTTGCTACAGCTTATTCAATCTGCATCGAGGTTGTCAACCATGATCAATGAAGGCCGACAATCAGTGGCTTAGTCACATGCTCTCACGCGCTAGAGGAACTTCCTACCCCAGATCTAACTCTGGAGCTTCTAAGCGAGTGTGCTGGCGTGTGTTCATCAATCGCCTCTCTGGTGACAATCGACAATGATTGCCTGATGTAAGCTACTTCCAGTAGCCCCCCTCTTGATGTTTGATTGCTTGTTGATAGTTCTTATTCATTTTTTGCTTGCTCATGACTCATTTGTGATGTTTTGTTCGTGCTTCTTACTAGTTGTTGCTTGATCGAAACTCTATGTTTGAGTTGCTCCTTGTTCATTGCCTGGGTCCAAAACCTCTGCTGGTTTTATTGGTTATTCATTGTTGCTCGCTACTTGATTTGTCTTCCGCTCTTATCTAGTATCGTGGCTACTGGTCCCACCGAGATTTGAGACTAATAGTATCAATTCTTCTCCTATTGTATCTGTTGTGCCAGTTGACAGTCTTTCTAAGTCCATCTCTTGTGAAAAGCTACATGGTCTCATGCTATTTGTGTATTCGTGATTCGTGATTCGCTACTAGTTGAAAAATGTTAGAATCCTTAGGATATTCTATGATAGCTAGGATTTGATTCATGAGCTGTAATTATATTTCCTAAATTGATACGTATCCTAATAGGAGCCTTATTTCCTAATTTAATTGTAAATTATCAATATAAATACGATATGAGGGAGATGAGAAATATAACTCATACTCCTAATTTTCTCTAATATTGTTCAACTTGGTATCAGAGCAAATTTTCTCCCAAAAAAAAAGTTAGAAAACCCTATCGTCGCTTTCTCACTACTGGCGCCACTTTCGGTGACTTTCCTTGGTCGAGCCGCTTTTCATCGCTTCCGTCAGATCACTCTACTGCCCTCATCTACTCCTCTTCGACGTCGATAACCCTCAATCGACCTACTGTTCTTCGTGCGTGAGGCGAAGCTCTCTTCGATCGTGTTTGTCGACTGCCAATGGGATGTTTAGACGTTCGCAAGATCTGGATCTTTTGATTTTGCTCCTCGCTGTATGGCAATTGTTACTAGTCACTGCTTGGATCACGATGGTTGCTCGCTGAGGTTGAGTCATTCGCGATTGTTGGTCGTCGTTCGCTGATTGTTGCTCGTTGTCTTTTTCTGTTTTGCTCGCTGCCCTTTTTTTTGAGACTCGACTGTCAATTGCCCATTTATTTCTGGTTGATCTCGAGTTGCTGTTTTTGACTAATTCTTGGGTCGTTGTCTCTAGGGTTTAGTTGTATTCTTTGATTTGTTGTTGTCCGCTTGTTCTTGTTCTGTTTGGAAGACACATTATTTTATCGTGATGGATTTTAATCCAAATGACAGTAAAAACACTGGTACCGAGTCTTCCTTTATTTCATTTGTTATACCAATTAATAGTCTGCCGAAGTCCATCTTATGTGAAAAGCTGAATGACACAAATTATTTGACATGGTCCCATGCTGTTCAGGTTTTCTTGATTGGTCGTCAATTGGAACATCATATTACAGATCCTCCTCCAGATTCCAAGGCTCCTTCGTATTCACACTGGAGGGCTTCGGATGTAGTTGTTATGAGTTGGATTTGGCATAGTCTGGAGCCTTTGGTTTTTTGCACAGTTGCTTTGTGTAGCTCTTCTAAAGCCATATGGGATTTATTGGCAAATTCTTTTTCTCAAAAGCGTAATGTTTTAGAGGTCTTTGAGTTATATGAAAAACTTTTCACTTTTCGCCAAGGAACTCAAACCATTGTTTGAATTTTACAGTAATCTCAAAGCTTTAGGAGATCGTTTTCTACAATTTCATCCCTTTCGAGAAACCAAGGCTGAGATGATTTGACAATGGGATGAACTTATAACAGTTCTGCTTCTTGCTAGCGTCAATAATAATCTTAGCAGTTTCAGGGATCATCTTTTGGCAGGAGAGACTATTCCTTCTATGGCTAATGCTTATTCCTGCCTTCAGCGTTCTTCTTTGGGCCATCATTCTCAACCAGTCTCCTTTGGTGGGTCTGATTCTGCTGCTTTCATTAGTGGTTCTGGTGGTCGAGGTTTTCGTGGTTCTTGTGGTGGTTCCCGTGGAGATGGCTGTGGTTCTGGACGAGGCAACAAGAAATGTAATCACTGTAGAGGCACTAATCACGCTGAACCATACTGCTGGAAAAAGTATAATCGTCATGAGCAAGCTAATCATGTCACTACTACACCCATTGGTACTAATTCCTCTGCATAGAGCACTTCTGGTTTGAGTTATCCAACTCTATCTAGTACTGCTTCTCCAAGTCCCTTTACTACTGCTGAGTTCGATGCGGTTGTACAAAGCTCTTTGCATTTCTTGCTCTTGTACTACTACTTTAGCACAGTCAGGTAGTATTGCTTGCTTTGCTTTTCAATCTTCCTCTCAATGGTTTATTGACTCTGGTGTCAGTGCATATATCTCTGGTAACTCTTCGCTATTTTCTAACTTAGTTCTTACTACTCACAATATTACCTTAGCTGATGGGTCCTCCTGGCCTGTGGATGGTAAATGATACCTTAATCCTTCTTCTTCCTTATCTCTACCCTCTAGTTTTTTTGTACCTAATTTTCCATTTAATTTGTTATCTGTTAGTCAATTAATTAAGTTCTTGAACTGTTCTATAACCTTTTCTCCTTCTTCTTGTGTCTTTCAAGATCTCAGGGCATAGAAGACGATTGGATCGGGATGTGAACGCGCTGGTCTTTACTATCTTTTTTTTTTTTTTTTTTTTTTTGGTAATTTGGTCTTTACTATCTTGATACTGCCAGTTTTCAGTCTTCTCATTTAGCCTTTGGTGCATTCATGTCTCTACTCTAATGGCATTGTCGTTTGAGTCATCTATTCTTAGCTCGTCTTAAACTTGTTGTTCCTAGTTTAGAGTCTATTTCGAGTCTTGAGTGTGAGGCTTGTCAACTTGGCAAGCATCACCGTAGTTCGTTTTCGAGTCATAAAAATAGTCGTGCGTCTCAACCATTTGATGTAGTCCATACGGACATTTGGGGTCCTTCAAGAGTTATTTCTATAAATGGATTTTGGTATTTTGTTATTTTTGTTGATGACTATTCTTGTATGACTTGGTTGTTTTTAATGAAAAATCGTTCTAAACTGCCTGCTATTATTTTAAAATTCTATAATGAGATTTTAACTTAATTTGATAAAAAAAAAAATCAAAATCCTCCGTTCTGACAATGCTCTTGAATATACCCAGTCTATCATAACCCAAATTTGTATTGAATGAGGTATTTTTCGTCAAACTTCTTGTGTCCATACCTCCCAACAGAATGGTGTTACTGAACGCAAACATCAACATTTATTGGATATTGCCCGTACTCTTCGTTTTCAAATGAATATTCCAAAATAATATTAGGGGGATGCTGTCTTGATTGCATGCTATCTTATTAATCGGGTTTCTTTACCTCGTCTTAGTAATCATTCTTCTTTTTCTCTTTTGTGTCCTTCTGTTAATCCTTTTTCTCTTCTATTTTGTACATTTGGTTGTGTTGCTTTTGTTCATAATTTGGATCCTGGTTTAGACAAACTTTCTCCTCGTGTTTGTCGTTGTGTCGTTATTGGTTATTCTCGAACTCAGAAAGGTTATCGGTGTTATCATCCTCCCTCTCGTAAATATTTTGTTAGTACTGATGTTACCTTCTTTGAATCTACCTCCTACTTTTCTCGCGAGGGAGAGTCTTCTCTCCCCTCTCGAGAGGGGGAGTCATCTCACACTACACAAGTTCCCTTTACTGACTTGTCACCTATTTCTTCAAATGTGTCACCATCTGTTGGTTCTAGCATGCCTCCACCCCTACAGGTATATCAGTGCCGTACTCGTCCTGGATCAATTACTTCTAATCCATAGACCCCGAGCCTACTCCAAGTCCTGTGGACCCTAAGCCTTTTGAGACACCTATTGAGAATGAGTCTCTTGAAATTGATGATCTTCCCACTGCTCTTAGGAGAGATAAACATATTTATACGCAACATCCTATTACTAAGTTTGTCTCATATCATCATATATCACCTCGTTTCGATTCCTTTGTTTGTGCCTTGTCTTCTGTTTCTCCTCCCATGTCTTATAAGCAGGCATTGTTATCACCTGACTGGAAGAGAGCGATGGATGAGGAGATACAGGCATTACAATATAATCATACATAGGAGCTTACCACTCTTCCACTTGGGAAGAAGACAGTAGGATGCCGATGGGTGTACACAGTGAAATATTTACCAGATAGATCTGTTGAGAGATTTAAGGCTCGATTGGTTGCTAAAGGATACACTCAAACCTAAGGTGTTGATTATCTAGGAACCTTTTCACTAGTGGCTCCTCTTAATTCAGTTCGCATTTTACTAGCAAGTGCAGTGAGTAAGTCGTGGCCTTTATTTCAGTTGGATGTTAAAAATGCTTTTTTACGTGGTGAACTTCAAGAGGAAGTCTATATGGATCAGCCCCCTGGGTATGTCACAATAGGAAGTAGACATTTGGTTTGTCGCTTACACAAGGCCCTATATGGACTCAAGCAATCTCCACGGGCATGGTTTGATTGATTTAGCTCTGCTCTTCTTAGCTATGGTTTCAGGCGATCCACATCTGATCACTCAGTATTTGTGTGTCAGAAATCTTCTGGTATTATTATTTTGGTTGTATACGTGGATGATATCATTATTTCAGGTGATGACACTGAGGGTATTTCTACTCTAAAAAGTTATTGGGGGAAGCAGTTTAAGACAAAAGGTCTTGGCACGTTACGCTATTTCCTAGGAATTAAGATCGCTTATTCTTCACAAGGTATCTCATTATCTCAAAGGAAATATGTATTGGATTTACTCTCTGAGATTGGTCTTTTGGGATCTTGTCTTCCTGATACTCCCATGGATACTTCTGTTCATTTAGACTCTGGGAGTGGTGAATCATTCTCTGATGTTAGCAGATATTATCAACTTGTGGGCAAGCTGATTTATCTCACTGTGACACGGCCTAATATTACATATGCTATTGGAGTAGTTAGTTAGTTTATGCATGCTCCTTGTCAGCCTCACTTTGATGCTATGTGTCGAATCTTGAGATATTTGAAGAATTCATTAGGTCAAGGTTTACTCTATCGACCTTTCACAACAATAGGCATAATTGGATATAGTGATGCGGACTGGACTAGCAATCATTCAGATCGGAGGTCTACTTCTGGATATTGTACCTTTGTTGGTGGCAATCTTGTTACTTGGCGGAGTAAGAAACAGCACGTTGTAGTTCTGTCTAGTGCAGAGGCAAAGTATCGTGCTATGGCTCATACTGCTTCTGAGATACTTTGGGTTTGTTCTCTTTTTCAGGATTTTGATCTTTCAGTTCCAACCCCGATGTCTATGTTCTGTGACAATCAAGCTGCAATATCCATTGCTAATAATCATGTATTCCATGGACGAACTAAGCACATTGAAGTTGATTATCACTTTATTCAAGATCTCTTAAGTGTGATATTGCTACTCCGTTTGTATGCTCTGATTCTCAATTGGAGGACATTCTCGCAAAACCATTCGCTCGACCTTTGTTTCAAAAATTATCCAGCAAACTGGGTATGTTTGATCTCTTTGATTCAGTTTGAGGGGGAGTGTTAGAATCCTTGGGATATTCTATGATAGCTAGGATTTGATTCATGAGCTGTAATTATATTTCCTAAATTGATATGTATTCTAATAGGAGACTTATTTCCTAATTTAATTGTAACTCATCAATATAAATACAATATGAGGGAGATGAGAAATATAACTCATACTTCTAATTTTCTCTGATATTGTTCAACTAAAAAATATGCCACAGATCCTCCACCAGATCAGTCTGTTACTTGGTTTTTCGTACCACTAATTTATATGGTTCTTTTTAAGCTATTAGCTGACTCCTCTTCTCAAAGGAGTAATATTTTGGAGATTTTTTAGGTGTATGTGCAACTTTTCTCCTTTCAATTGGGTACTCAATCGTTATCTGAGTATTATAGCACTCTTAAAGCTCGAGGTGATTGTTTTCTACATTTTCTTCCTTTTCCAGAAAATAAGGCTAAGATAATACGATAGTGGAATGAACTTATGATAGTTATACTCCTTGCTGGCCTCAATGATAATCTTCGTAATTATCAGGATTAGCTTATAGCAGGTGAGACTATACCTACAATGGCCAATGCTTACTCTCGTCTTGAGCGTTCCTCTTTAGGCCACCACTCTCAAACAACTTATTTGCCTAGTGAATCTAATTCTACTGCCCTTGTTAGTGGTTTTGGAGGCCGTGGTTCTCGTGGTTGGTCTCATGGCTCTCGTGGTGGTGGTGGTGGTGGTGGCTCTGGATACCATACTAAGGAATATGATCATTGTGGGGACACTAATCATACTGAGCCCCTTGGCACTGCCTCTTCTTCTGTACAGAGCACTTCTAGTTTGAGTTATCTTGCTACATCTAGTACAACTTCTCTAGGCCTTATTCACCCCTATTGAGTTAAAGATTATTCTGCAGACTCTTCGTATCTCTCGCTCTTCCAACTCTACTACTACTTTGGCACACTCAAATAGTCTTGTTTGCTTTGATGTTGTTTTTTTTCTTCATCTAGTACTACCTACGGGGGTGGGGGCGTCTAATAACATTGTCTATTCACCTGATACAAGTTTTGTAAACATTGTTCTATCCTTATTCTCTTAGGCTGTGTTTGTTTGAGGGATTGGATGATGAGGGATAAGTAATACCGTGGGACCCACATATGGGATTGGATAAAAAAATGGGATTAATTTTTTATGTAGGATTATTTTTTTGGTGTTTAGTTGGTGAGATATAAAGTGGGATAAAAAATATGATTTGATATGTGATGTGATAAGAAATAATTTTTGACTTTTAAATTTTGAAGGGAAACAAATCCGGAGGTGGAGTATTAATAATACCACCACCCCCCTCGGATAACTCATCCGGCAAATCGCCGGATCACTCATCTCATCCCACGTTTACAGTCCCTCAATCAAATAACAAAACAAACATAACATTTGTGGGGTCCACGGATGAGGCATCCAATCCCCCCCTTCTTATCCGGTAAACAAACGCAGCCTTAACACTTAAACTTCATCTCTAAGCTCCTCATCGATCCTATCCATTTCTATTCTTATCTTTTTTCGAATACGAAAGTTCAAAACTACTACTTCAGTTTCCTTAGATTTTTCTCTTGTCCACTTAATCTCTTCTTACAAGCCGTATATTAACTCTTCTCTTTGCCAAATTATCTAGTAATACCTTTAGTTTTAGTTAATGAGTCTATATTCCAAGTTGCTATCTGCAGCCTACTCTCCTGGACTAGCTTCTTTACTCACACTCGTTCATTAAGGTGTTAGAATCCTTTCCTACTTCCACCACACCTGGTTGCCGATGTGGTGCGTCACTTTGAGGAAACGGCCTAGTGAACCGTTTGTTAGAAAAACGTAAAGGACAAATATGGAGGAAGTGATATATATCATTTAACTAAGCATGCCTTTATATAGGCTTACAAAAAACAACCATAGAATACTAATGGTTAAAAACAATAAATGTCACCAAATGCACATAACTTCTAAAACAAAGAAAACTCCTAAATTAACTCACACATAATTCCCTATAACTCAAAAAGCCACTACCGGTTATACACATCAAATCGCAACCGGTTACACAAAAATCAAAAGCCACACATTAATACAAACTAAATGCCACAAATAAAGTTTAATAATAAAAACCTCTTATTTTCTCAACACCGTTGTCCAATTTTCAGCACACCCGGAATTTGATGCAGCATGTCATTAGTAGGGGACATTGCATCAAAATTCTCATTTGGATTCATGTTCATAGGAGATAATTATGTTTTATGCTGGCTCCTAACCCGCTACAGCCATCCCTTCTTTATCCGGACTTGGGATTGGCTGTGTTAAATAAACATTAAGCATGCAAATGTGGAGTTTGACAATCTGCGTATACAAAAATATATATTTATTTGTTGTTGTGTTGTTTTTCCTTTGTGGTGTCCTGTCATCTTGAAAATTCTGATGTGATTATATCCATGCTTCGTAATCTGCAATCATCTAGTAAATGAATTCATTCAGATGACCCATAGAGTAAGTCTGAGGAAATTCAATTGATGCTTAAATTTTGTATTTTGCAATTAGAATGTAATTTCCAGAAGCAAGTAGTACCAAGATATGGATCTTCTCTTCCTTGTGCTTGGGGTCAGAATTGAATGGACCTTTTTGACATACCCATTCTAGTTATTCAGGTTATTCTTTCCAGGTTATGTTATCTTGCACTTATTGCTTATGATTAACTGTAGCAGAGTTCTTAATACCTTTGTATTCAAATGGTGTTCTGGTTTTGAGTATTTTCTTGGCTTTCCAACCTTTATTTGGTGCTCGGGATAGAGTTTTGATATGCTCTCTCCTTTTTTTTGGCTGGAACATCAGACATCTAAACACTTTGTGTTAATCTTGATGTTATGCTATTGGAACATTTTAGTTGAAACAAAAGCTAGCAACTAGTGTAGTTATCAGGGTAATTTCAAATTGCAATGAGTTTAGGTATCTCTCAAATATGATCAGCACCTATTTTCCAATCAAATAAGTATTCACATGTTCTTCCATCATCGATTGAATATTGTTTCATGTTAAAGACCTATAATTCAACTCCTCTGCAGAGGAAAGGGAGAAACCAGAGCTGTTGGCAGAATCCCCTGCCAGAAGAAAAAGAGTTGCTCAAGGTTCTGGGAAGACAGAGCAGCAGGTATTTAGAATTTTAAGGAGAGGTTATTTCCATAAATTGGTGCCAAAAGATGCTGATTCTTTCTTATTTCCTTTCTGATAAATCAATACCAGGCTTATGCTGTACAGTGATATTTGTTTTTGGCAAAAATTTTAGGTGAGCCAACTTGTTGCTCAACTTTTCCAAATGCGCGTTCGTATGAAAAAATTAATGGGTGTAATGGAAGGTGGATCTATGCCTACACCGAGCAATCTTGAGGAGGCTTTTAAATCTGAAGAGGTACATTGTTTGCTTTTGTTTGCATTGGATATTAATGTGGCACTCTGTACATACTTGAGTTCTTGCATATTTACTTTTATGCTCTTAATTCCCATGTTCTCATTCGTTACAATCTGCTTATTATATGAGAAACCATAATCTTGAATTGCAATATCTGGATACTATTGTTAGATCCATATTGTTGCCTTGTTTATGTAAGTTCTCAATTATCTTGACCACATGCCTTGTAACCCAAGTAGTAAACCTAGATTTGTCTGCTGGGTTTGGGGTGCTTATCCTGCTAAATTATCTACTAAAAATGTAAAATAATAATTATGTTCATAGAAAACTATTAAAATAAAAATGTAGGGTGTTTGATACAAGCTTTGCCATAAATACCCAATTTTAATCATCCCTTAATTTAGGGGGAAACTGTAATAGTTCCTCCATACCTGGACAAACTTGCTACTCCCTTATGGATAAATTATTCTGTTATTATTATTATGACGTCATTGTTATTGCATTAGCGAAACTATAGAAAGATACTTGTCTGCTTGATGATCCTATTGTGATCCCTTGTAATGAACCCTTAGACTGAAGAAGTATTGTTGGATTACCATTGCTTCTTTTGCAAGTCAACATCTATGTCACAAATGCTAATAGAAATGTGTTTGGTAACATCTTCAATTTTGAAACTGGAAACAGAAATGCATTTGATATATTTGTTTCTGGTATTTTATTTCCCAAAAAAAAAATGATAACTTTTCAAAATATGCTTCAAATTATGAAGACTCAAAAAAGTCATTTTGAAATTTCAGTTTTCACTGTCCACCTCTCTTTCAACTTCCGCCACTCATAACCACCGTCTGCTTGCCAGTTACCCATGTTCGGCTACTGCCCATGGCCAGTCGTCGGCCACGGCCCACTGGCAGCCAGTGATCCATCCCATTGGCAGACTTCCGAGAAAAAAAAGAAAAAAAAGTTACTCGATTCCTACTCAATTTAGATGCTATGCTTGCTCCTTATTTATTGAGTGGAGAAGGGGTGGGTGAGGATATATATATACATATATATATATTTATGTATTTATGTACACGTTTGTAAAAGACTAGTTGCTTCACAAATTTTGGTATTAAAGTGAGATTTTGCAAATTTTGTTATTAAAGTGAGATTTTGCTTTGAGAGCTAACTACTTTTTATTTAATTTTGAAATATAGAAAACCAGTACATGGAGTTGCCCACTAGATTAATTGTAGTAACCCCGGATTGAGTTAGGAGCTGATTTGGCCTCTTGTTAGCAAATCTTTTGCCTCTCATTGACCATTTCAAAATGACATCAACGCTATCAAATATGTTTTCAATTTTTGTTTTCAGAACACTGAAACTAGAAGTGTTATCAAACAGGGCCTAAACTAGCACGTAAATCTTATCGGAACTTGTTACATCCCTTCATTTTGCAATAACTTTCAGAATTGTTGAATTTATAATTTTGGTAGATCTACGGTGTTAATTATATGGTTACAGCTCAATCTGACAAAGTGGAATATTTGCATCGTGTTTGTCAGGCTTCCCCCAGTACAGCAAGGAGGAAGCGGAGGTCAAAATCAAGGAGGCAGTTTGTGGACTCAGCATCATCAAGGCCAAGTCCTCGTGGTTTTGGGTCCAGGAATTGAGTTTCAAACTTTCAGCAGACATTAGAAGATGGATCACCTATAGAATCTTGCTTGTAAATGGTTCCATTTGATCCAGGAAAAGAGGCTCTCTCCAAAGTTTTTTTAGCTACGTGGTTCGAATGCATGCTTGTAGCTAGATCAAAATCCAAAAATCATATCACCATATGATTGATCAACTTAATGGTACTGAATTAATTTTTACTTGAAACTATTTTTTTAAATTCGTTTGTGTTGTTACATGTTTATGGACAATCAATCTAAGAGAAGGAAGTTCGTTTGTAATTTAATTTGAACGTCGAACATGTATGTATGCATGGATGGTGTCTTTTACGGAAAAATGAATAAAACAAAATAATTGGGATGTCACAACCTATTTTTAGGCAAATTTCATTGTTCTCCCTAAGTTTTAATTAGTTACAATGTCCTCTCTCAGTTACCATTTCGTTTATAAAATTTGGATAGTCAATAGTGAGAGTGTAGAAGCAAAATAATTACTAAGAAGGAGATTGCAATTAATTAAATGAAATTTTAGATAAAACTCGTGCGGCAAGGTGAAAGTTACCCATCTATTTCTTCTATATCCTTCCTACCAATTGTAGATCCCTTTGAAGCAAACAGTATGTAACGACTCCTTGTTAGGTGAAATGGCCATTGCATGGGTTGTCTTATACAAGAACGTATAGATAAATACAATTCAGGGAATAACAGGAGAGATGATATTAGCACTCTTAATTTTCGCTGAAATTATTTTTTTCAAATTTGTTTGTGCTGTTGTGACATGTAAGACCACGTGTATTCAATCTTAGAGGGAAGTTCATTTGCAATTTAGTTTGAACGTCGAACATACATGTATGCATGGATGGTGTCTTTTACGGGAAATGGAATAAAACAAAATAATTGGAATGCCACAACATATTATCAGGCAAATTTCATTTTTCTTCCTAAGTTTTAAATAGTTGTAATGTTCTCTCTCAATTACCATTTTGTCATTTTTTTCATGAAAGCTGGACAATTAATGGTGAGTGTAAGGGGGAAATAGTTACTGCTTATCGTCTCTCAAGAGAGATTGCAGATACACCCCAAGGGCAAGATAATCAATTTTAATAATTTAAATTTATAAAACGGTAAAGTACCAGTTGTACTCAGAGGGTGGGATGTAGTGAACTCACAATTTTTCTCCTCTTAATTGGTAAGTGCCACACAACAAAAACTAAAGAAAATTGGATTGAATTTTGAAAATGAAACCAACCTGGGCATTTCGTCAAACACTTAAAAGAGGCAATAATTAAATTCAATGTGAAAATTGTAATGAAAAATTTAATGAAACTAAAAAACAATTCAAGTAATGATTTCTATGGATTTTCAAGGAGAACAATAACTAATTAATTTGGTTGAAAAATCAAGTTCACTTGGAATCAACATAAAACACAAATGTATGAGAAATATACAATAAACTAAGTTCAAGTGAATATATTTATGCAATTAGAACATCAAAAAATGTATAAAAACGTAATTATTATGTGTTAATTACAACCCCTAACCTAGACATTACTAGTCCCTACCAATGCTCACAATAAGTACAAGGGAAAAGAGATAAAAATCAAAATAAGATCACAAAAAATGAGGGTAACATGAGATATTATTAAACTACGAAAAAAAAAAAAACAAATAAAGCAAATCAGCTTTCGTAAGAAATCATAACTACACTTAGCACGTATAGCACCCCTTTTAAATCCCTAGGTTCCCCCTAATGAACGAGTGAAGAATTGTGAGGGTTTGCAATGATGCTACCTATAAACATCTAGGTTGATCTCATGAATGATACAATCCAATCAAGTGACTCATGGTTCAATTTTAATATCAAACAAGTTACACAATCCAAGTATCGCATATATCATCCTAATGCATGTTGAACAACTTCAAATCAACTACTAGAACTCAAATATGCCAATTCTTATTATTCAATCAATTTAATCACCAAACACACCTAATGACGCGGCCTCGACTTCAAATCTCACTAAGTTGTCCACTAACAAATCAATTCACTCAAGAAATATTTTCTCTTATGATTCTTGTAAGAATGCAAAGACAAAGACGTGTAATGAACCCAATCAAGACATAAATGAAAAAATTAAAACATAATGAGTGGCATAGCTCCACGTATGGATATCTCAATGCCTTATTAAATGAAAACATTACTTTAACCCATATGAAATGTATCAATGCATCCATGAGTGTCATTCCCCCAAGGTCTATTAGGTCTTTACCAGGTTATTGCTTGGCCTTTAGGAATTGGCTCAACAATAAAGGATGGGAAATTTTGAAGTGCATGTCTAGGGATATCATGAAAGTGCAATAAAAGCTCAATTCGTTCCAACTTTCTTTTTATGTAAATTGAATGCCAACCATAAAGTTTTATTAAATTATAAATATTTTTTTTTTCATGGGACTAAAACAAATGATACCTAATAAATACTAAATCCCGTAATTATTTTTCTTTCTTTTTCTTTTTTTTTTTTTATGAATTTCTCTTCATTCCTAGCACCTTTCTTTCCAATTTCAATCTTCATCCTTACAATACCCATCTATATTAAATAATGACATACTTAACATTGCTTGACATGCAAGGGTTGGCTTAAATATATAACTAGGGCTAGAAGGTCATTTATGTGGCTAGAAATTCAAAGGAATTTATATATATATATATATATAGGCTCCAAATTGGCTCCAAAGGTAATTTCATCAAAGGAAAGGATTAAGACTCCAAACATATAAAAAAAATGGTCTAATATCACTCCCTAGGGTCACAAAAACTCATAAGATGCATTGAATACTCATGCAGATCAATGTAGTGCCTTGTGTGCACTGGGACCAAAACAAGTGTGATGTAGCTATTCAAGGACTGATAAGATGAACAAAAGATAAAGCATGAAGTATATAACCCTCAAAAACAAAGATAAGGCTCAAAAGCTCACGAAAAAGGGTTCATGTCTCCGCCTATGTCATGGCACACTCAAGTAACTAAATCTCAGGAACAACAATCCTTAACACACTCTCATCCAATGATCTTAAAGGGCATGCTCTTAAGGCATTAGGAAATTATATACTCAACTTGAATCATGCACCTTATTCAGTATTGAAACCAAATCACTAATTACTCTTATAGAAAAATACCAGCATAATACCAATCAAAAGAGACATGCAAGGTCCAATTCACGCCAAGTCAAGTCAATAAAACTCAAATATGCTCAAATTTTTAGAAATTTTGACAATTTTTACAATAAAAGCATAAATATCATCATGCGAACCCTACCCTTAACCTAAATTGTACATTGTCCTCAATGTAATAACTGTGAAGCTAATATGGGTCGGTAATGTGAAAGTAAGCATGACGAAAAGCATGTAACCATATCCACTTAAGGCACAAATCATTCAACCAAGTATAAGTAGAAGTCAGGCATACACCCATTATTTAAATTACTTAAGGTATCACCTAATCCACCCCCAACCTAAATTCTACAACACTCCCAACAACAAGCATATATGATCATTAAGTACCAAAATGAAAGTGCAAGATTAAGGAAAAGAAGAAGGAAGGATATTACCTTAAGAGCTTTCTTATTTGAAGGAAATAAAAACTATAAAAAAATGTTAGAAATAAAAGAAAAGAAAAATAAAGGAAAAACAAAACAAGAAAAAGCTAGTAAGTAAAAGAAAATAGAAAAACAAAATAATCAAAAGAAGTAAAAATCTAAACTAACAAGAAATAAAAATAGAAGAAAAGAAAAATAAAAATCTACATATTACATACGAGGAAAATGGGAGATAAAGGGTTATCCTATACCTACGATATCGCAAATCTTACCAAATGACTTTATTGAAAAAATGCTCTCTTTGAACCCATAAGGGACTGAAGATGGTTCAGCTCCAGGTGTATGTGACACCGAAGATAATGTGACCAAGTAAGGTCCATAACACCCTAGATAAAGCCCATTGTGAAAGTCAAATGTGAACATAGGATGCTCTAATAAATGCTTGACACCCAAAAAAATATATATGTGCTACCTCTCTAGGATAATCCACCACCCCTACCCAAGTATGGTCGGTCTCAAACAAGTCACTCACTAAACCCCTAATCGAACTATCAGGTGAGGCAAAATCAAGAGAGAAGAGGTATGTATCACTTCCACTCTCGAGTGAACGAGTGAGTGATATAGGTATGATCGATTCAATGCAAAACTTCTCAAGCCAAGTGACATGCCCACTCTCAGAATGGGACTTAAGCTTCTAAAGAATAGCCTGAGTGATTAGGGTAAATTTGGCATCATGCTTGGGGGTCGTGATAGGTAAAGAACATGCACTAGTGATGGACTCCATATACACTAGACTAATATCCACCAAACTCTCAGTTTGAGTAAAGGAAGGTATATGGTCAACAAAGTCTGAGACAATTGGAGTCTTAGACTCCTCCCGCGGACTATCGCCTAAATCTATGGTCTCTAAAGGTCTATTATCATCGAACAAATACCAATCAATCTTGAAAGTATCAGTAGCTGATGGGGGACTAGGACAATCAATGTAAGTGTATGTGGGCTAAAATGTGGTAACCTCAGGCAATATATCCTCAAAACCTCACTATTTCCCTCAAGATCTTCAAAAGGAGTGCTACTCAATGAATATTCAAGGACACGGGGACAAGATTCTAGAAAACCTTGAGAAGTGTGTCTAAGTCAGAGCAAGACTCTACAGTAGACTCTAAAGGTAGGACATCATATGCAAATGAAGTCTCATGATCATGATATTCACTCTCCAAGAATAGTTTGAGATGTAAGCATGTAGAGTCAGCATGTGATATGGTGTTAAAAGTGCTAGATGCAATAGTATACTTAATATTTCTCTTAGGTCTTATGTTCTCATGAAGAGACTCAACGTAGTGCCATACTATATCTAGTGCAAGATCAAAAATCTCACTAAGAGTATGACATGTGTCTGGACACAACCCATGAAAAAAGTAACTCAAAATGCACAACTCTAAATGGTAAACCTTTCCCAACATTCGTAGAACATCTCACCCTCTTTTTGAGAAAATGTTTTAATAGAAATTAGAGGATGTATGGTGGAAAATGAAAGAAAAACGCATTGGACAAATACTCCCAAGATCGAATAAGTGAATGAATAGCATAGTACCAATCTAAAGCCACCTCATGCAAAGACATAAGGAAAAAATCTAACATAAAGGAATCATCCAAGCAACCATTAGTTCAATGCATGCAAGAAAACTTAAAATTTTCAAGAAGGACCCAAGGGTCCTCATGCTCATGCCCAAAATATAAAGGTAGCATATGTGTGGTTTCTAGAACAAAGTGTGTGCCACAAATCTCCTCTAGATAACTAACATGTGGGTGGGAGGTTTCAGGTGAACCATATGTGCATGCATTGAAATTCATGTTCATCATTAAAATGTAAAAATTAAAGAAAAGAAATCAAAATAGAAAAACTAATATAAATATGCAAATTAAACTAAATGTAATGCAAACTAACTACATGGCAAGCAAATGCAATATGATACAATGCAAAATGAAAGGAAAAAAAAAACTATTAATTAAGAGAATAGAGATAGGAAAGAATATTCTCAATTGCTTAAGACTATTTAATCCTAGCTACGAATTGTGCACAAACAATTGCTTTCCCTAGCAACAGTGCCAAAATTAATTGTTGTCCTTCAAGAGAGAGAATGGATACACCCCAAGTGTAAGGTGATCAGTTGTAGCAATTCAAATTTATAAAACGGTAAAGTACCGGTCGTACCCATAGGGAGAGGTGTAAGAAACTCAAAATTCTTCTTCTCTTGATTAGTAGGTGTCACACAACAAAAATCAAAGAAAATTGGGTTGAATTTTGAAAGTAAAACCTACCTAACCATTTCATCAAACACCTAGGCGGTGACAATTAAATCCAATGTAAAAATTGTAGTGGAAAATTTAATAAAACTGAAAATAATTCTAAAAAGATCTTGGATCAAACCAATTCAAGTAGTGATTTTTATAGATTTTCAAGGAGAACAATGAGTAAATAATTTGGTTAAAAAATCAAGTTCACATGGTCGGGTCTCTAGATCAAATACTTAGAGTGTAATAATCCATATAGAGTACATGAGAGTACTAGGTAGCAATCTATGTTCAAAATACTTGGGACCGGGTATGAAAATTATAACTAAGCAACTTACATATAATGTACATGGAATATACAATCCAATGTTGATCTAGTAACATCAACTAGTAATTTCAAAGGATCCAAATAAACCAATCATCATTCATTACAAAACTAAAGAGAATTGAACATTGAAGTGTAAAGTACCTTGAAAATTCACATACATCATCTACTCTCCTTGATTTTAATCCAAGTAAGAGAACTACTCACTCATAATAGAAGAGAAATTCAAACTTGTATTGACATTCAATATACTTACAAGAGTAATCCAAAGGGAAAAAGAAATATAAATAAACTTGTATTGAAAGCCTAGACCTAGGTGCGGGCAAGGTTCCATACTTGGTGATTTTCTTGAGTTCCAAGGTTGCATAGTGTTTTGTGGTCCCAACTTGGGTTGGCACCAACCCCTGCGTGGACCTTGGTGCAGACAAAGTTCCACAATTAGAATTTTTTTCTTATTTTTAAACTCCGTTTCTTCTTCTTTTTGCCTCTTATTCATATAAAACTCTTCCACTTGAATTTTTGTGTTGATTAGGCCTTTAATTGCCTAAAATTAATTCCTAAAAATTGCAATCAACACAAAATACATGTGTATGAGAAACACATAATAAAACTAAGTTCGTAAATATATTTATACAATTAGCACATCAAAAAATGTACAAAATTGCAATTATTATATGTTAATTAGTTACTAAGAAGGAGATTGCTATTAATTACTCGAGCAGTAAAATGAAATTTACCTACCTATTTTCTTGTATCTTTCTTGCCAGTTATAGATCCCCTCGGAGCAACCAGGTATGTAGTGACTCTCTGTTAGGTAAAATGGCTATTGCGTGAGTTATCTTATGCAAGAATGTGGGTAGATATAATCTAGAGAATAATAGGAGAGATGATATTAGCACTCTGAGGAAAAAAAAAAAAAAAGAAGAAGGAAGCACTCTAGAAGAAAATGTTAATTTAGAAGATGGAGTATAAGAAATTTTTTAGAAGGCCAATATCATTTACCAATAATAAAAGAGTAAAAGAGAAAAAAAATATAGAAACGTATAGTCATAAATGATTTGTTTCTGGTAAGGTATAGTATTATGTACGTAACTTTAGGCGTATCGGTAGTCTAGTGTATTTCTCTTTTTTTAGAGAGAATAAATATGTTTTCTAACACTTTCGTATATAAGTTTTGGAGAGAAAATAAAATGAAAGAAAATATTAATTAGGAGAGAAGAAACAAGAAAAGAAATGATAATAGTTTGGGAGTTTAGGAGAGAAAAAATAATGATTTTCTTTCTTATTATTTGAATTGAGAAGAAGTGGAACGAAAAAAGAGTGTGTATTTTATTTTACCATTGAATTGTTTGAGAAGTGGAAAGGTCTTCAATTTATTTAGTCCTACGACATGTTTGTAATTTTTTAAATTATCCTTTATTTGATGGGCAATTATGTTATCTTAAAAGTGTCATTAATTCACTTTTTTCTTCTCTCAATTCTGTCCACTGTTAGAAAGATGAAAATTTTAAAATTTTAGCACTACTTTTCTTTCTATTTATTTTTCATTCTTTTTTTTTTCCTACAAAAACTTACAAACAAAAGATGACTTCAAAACTTTCTTCTTTTTTCTTCTTTTCGTTTCATTTTAGTCCATCTAAATGGACTTCAAATTAAAAGTTTCCATAAATTTTAGTAACTACTTGTTTTGATCTTGCATATTACCACAAGCCACAAGAAAAGTAAAAAAGAAAAAAATAATAAAATAAAATAAAAATAAAAGACGTTATTGAGAAGCGAACTTGAGAAAGGAAAAACTGAGGCAAATAGGCAGACCAAGTCACCAGATCAGGTCAGTTAACACTGACTCAAGCTCGAACAGTGGAAGTGTGGGATGGCCAGGGTAGGCATGTAAAAAAATTTGAATCAGGCCAAAAACTTGATTGGGGTGAGTCAACCTGCTCCATTTTACATCTCTAGGTTTCTTATTGTTAAACATTGTTTTTAGATAAGTATACCGCTTTAAGCATTAAACAAAAATGAGATCTTGCACTTAAGTAGGGCTAACTTGTAAAATAAATAAATTAATTAATTAAAATGTAGTATTAGGTAAAAAAAATCAAGTGCATATATATTATCTACTATAGTAGTGATTATTTAATTTAATTTGTTCTAACATAATAGTATAATTTAATCACACTATTATTTTCTTATTTACTCTATTAAAAAAAAAACTGATTATGATTAATTCCCTTGCCATGAAAATGGTAACTTCTCTAACTCGTTAAGATGGGAATCAGGTCACAGCCTTTTTATATGGAAAACAAATAAATAAAATGTCTTACTCATCAAATTTGAATCAAACACTAGATGCTACATGCCTTTTGAGTTGAGGTATTCTACAAAATGGGAATATTTCATTTGCAAGTTTTCTCCACACCCAACCCACCCATCTAGCTATCACCTCGAGTTTTTTTACGTAACTATTAATACTAATAAACTAAATTAGCAAAATGCAGTGATCTGAAAAGGTTTTACCAAAATAGGGGCAATAGTACCACTTACAACTTCAAGTAAAATTTTGAACGCTACGATTTACAATTTTGAACAAAATCCCCAGCATCGTTTATGCTTTTGAATTAAAATTGTAAGTAGGGCTTGCATTTTCAAATCAAAAATTTTTCAACACCCAACCCAATATTTATGCCTTTAGCTATACATCTTCCCTATCAGTATACTATTACAACCTTCCTCAAACTTTTAGCAAAGGTCGACTACATAGAAGAGACTGTTGCCAGGCTAAAGTAGCACTACCTCCCTCCTACCATCTCCATTGTAGCCTTCCAAAGCTTCAATGGCTGACCAAGGCTTCAATAGTTATATAAGTCGCATATATACATACACACACACATATATACACATGGAAGTTCCATAACAAAACGCATATACAAGCTGCGCATTGCTTCGATTGTGCTTTCTAAATCAAAGTGTGAGTTGCATCTACTCATTTGTGAATTTCTTACAGATATCTGTGAGTTGCATTTCTCCTATTTTTCTTGCATATAATTTTCTGAATTTGGGTTTTTGATTTAGGGAAATTTTGGGACTATAAATTTTTTATTTTTGATTTCTAATTCAATTTGGGCTTTCTAATTTTTGGATTTGTTATTGCTCGTGATTTTTGATTTATGACCTAATGGTGTAATTCTAATTAAAAAAATAAATCATAGTGTAATATGAAATCAGATTTCTAAATTTTTTATTGATTGTCATTTTTTTATTGATTGCAGTGGCTTACGATCTCACAGTGACGAACACCTTTTTTAGGAAGAAAGATGAACATTTGGTGACTTATAAGAGTGGCTCCTGAAGGACACAGATTGATTTCTCCTTAACTAGGAAAAGAGACCGCGTAGCTTCTAAAGATTGCAAGGTTATACTGACAGAGAGCTTAACTTCCTAACATAGGTTGTTGGTCATAGATGTGCTGCAGCTTTAAAGGTGGACTAGAAAAAAGAAGTTGCATAGATACTCAAGGACTAAATGGTGGAACTTGAAAGGTGATAAGCAACTAGCATTTAGGGAAAGAGTACTAGAGGAAGACGTTTGGGCGATAAATGAGAGTGCAAATAATATGCAGGACCAGGTAGTATAGTGTATTAGGAGGGTAGGGAAAGAAGTCTTAGGAGAATTCAAAGGGAGTGCTCCGACATAGAAAGAGGCATAGTGGTGGAGCGAGGTCGTCCAAGACAAGATAAGAGTTAAAAGAGAGTATTTTAAATCTTGGCAAAATGATCAAAATGTAGTAAACTTGGAGAGGTATAAAGAAGCAAAAAGAGAAACCAAAAAGCAGTTAGTGAGGCTAAGGCAAAGGCATTTGAGGATTTATATAGGCGACTTGACACTAAGGAGGGCGAAAGAGAGATATTCAAACTTGCTAAATCCAGAGGTAGGTAGACCAAGGATTTAAACCAAGTTAAATGTATTAAAGATAAGGATGAAAAGGTAATAGTAAAAGAAAATGAGAAAGAGAAGCGTTGGAAGAGCTACTTCTATAAGTGATTTAACGAAAGTAATAGTAGTAACACATAACTGGAGCAATTTACCACCTTTAGGGAAGAATTAAATCATATGTTCTATAAGAGAATCAGTAGGGAAGAAGTAAAAGAAGTATCGAAAAAGATAAAGAATGGGAAAGCGGTTGGGCCAGATGGTATCCCTATTGAGGTTTGGAAGTGCCTAGGGGAGTGTGGCATAAGTTGGTTGACAAAACTTTTTAATGTAGTGCTAAAGAGCAGGAAGATGCCTGATGCATGGAGAAAACTATTCTTATACCCATATATAAGAACAAATGAGATATTCAGAACTGTGCGAACTACCGCGGAATTAAATTGATAAACCATGCGATGAAATTATAAGAGAGGGTTATTGAGAGAAGACTAAGAAGGACAACAAACGTTTCAGAGAATCAATTTGGTTTTATGCTTGGGAGATCAACCATAGAGGCTATCTTTCTCCTAAGGAGGTTAATGGAACAGTATAAAGAAGGTCAAAAAGATTTACATATGGTGTTCATTGATTTAGAGAAGACCTATGACTGGGTTCCAAGGGAGATTCTATGGAAAGTACTGGAAAAGAAAGGAGCGTGTGTCCCATATATTAAGGCAATAAAGGACACGTATAATAGAGTCATGACATCTATGCAGACGATTGGTGGAGAGACTAAAGAGCTTCTTATCACGATTGGTCTACACTAAGGCTCAACGTTAAGCCCGTACTTGTTTGTTTTAGTTATAGATGAGATTACAAGACATATTCAAGATGAGGAATCGTGGTGTATGCTATTTGCAGATGATATTGTTTTAGTAGACGAGTCGAGAGAAGGAGTGAATTCTAAACTAGAATTGTGGTGGGAAACATTAAAGACAAATGGGTTTAGGCTAAGTCGATGCAAAACAGAATATATGGAATGCAAGTTTAGTCAAAGTAGAGTAACTGGTAGCATAAAAATAAGTTTAGGCACACAAAAGATTGTAGAGAAAGAAAACTTTAGGTACTTTGGATCTATGGTGCAACAAGATGGATGGATTGATACTGATGTAAGTCACAGGATTCAGACCAGGTGGACCAAATGGAGGAGTACTCTGGGGGTTTTGTGCGATCGAAAAAGTCCCTCTTAAGGTGAAAGGAAAGTATTATAAGGTGGCGGTAAGACTAGCGTTGCTATATGGATAAGAGTGTTGCACAGTAAAGCATAATCATGTTCAGAAGATGGCAGTTACGGAGATGAAAATGCTAAGATGGATGTGCAGAATTATAAGGAGAGATAGAATTAGGAACAATGAGATTAGGAAGAAAGTAGGAATATCACTAATTAAAGATAAAATGAGAGAAAATCGATTAAAATGGTTCGGCCATATTAGAAGGCGTCCAACGGAGGCACATGTTAGAAGGTGTAAAAGCATGTAGATTGCTAGGAGTAGGAGAAGAAGAGGAAGACCCAAGAGAAGTTGGAAAGAAACTATTAAATATGACCTTGCCTACCTGGATCTAACGGAAGATATGGCCCTAAACATATTTGATTGGCGTCGTCAAATCTATATAGCTGACCCCACCTAGTGGGAAAAGGCTTGGTTTGGCTTGGTGTAATTCTAATAAAAAAATCATAGTGTAATATGAAATCTAATTTCTAAATTTGTTATTAATTTCTATAATTCTAATAAAAAATCATTTTATAATATGAAACCTGATTTCTAAATTTGTTATTAATTTCTTACCTAATGGTGTAATTCTAATGAAAAATAATATTTTATCTATTTATCTTTTCAAAATATATAATTATATCAAAAATTTAGTTCGGGTGACAAGCATCTAAATCTAGCAATGTTACATTGAGAATTTGCTACGTAAATATAATAATATTTTTCAAAATAAAAATATATATTACTTAGGATTTGACAAAACATATATATGCCCCGATTAGAGGGCATTCCTTTTCAGCGACGTAATCCATCTTTCGTTGATAATCCGTAATGTCTCAAAAACAAATTTCACTATTTTGTTTATGGGGAGGGAACATCATTAATACGGATAAGGATGAAGACGTAGGGTACGACAGACAATTTAAACGCGTCATCAAGGTTGGTCGTCAATACACCCATGCGATGTTGTTGGCTAAACTGTAAGAGGTTGTCAACATGGATTCGACTCAGTAAGAGTTAAGAGTCATATGTACATATCCGATTATTGGTAGTGGGGACCGAATACTTTACAGGCCTCTACCTCTATTGGATGACAATGGTGTTGAGACAATGTTTAATGTCTCAGACAATCTGAATCACAACCACTAGGTTGCGTTCTTGGAGTTAGAATTGATTTATGTTTCAATGGTTGGGGTTAGTGTTAGAAGCCCAATTGAAAATACTCCGATTGAGAATTTAGCAGGCAATTATAGTGAAGTTATGCCTTTAACATCTTACTATTCTGCTTAACATGATGCCTCCACCCCTCTGGCATAGATATTTGGCAATGATGTGGATGCTAGTCATCAACCTAGATCTGACCTATCCATGAATATGTGCAATTGATGAACATGTCCTGGGATCATATAACTAACTAGGCTGATGAGTTCAATGTTAGTGGACACCCGATTGACGAAGACAACTCTGAAACCCAAGAATTAGACAGGATGCAGGAGACATTTACTGAGCATCCAGTTGCCCACGAAAACTAAAAAACTAGAGTCTGACAAATACATGAGCTGATGTCTAAAATGTTTAACTGATTTAAACTAAAGGACACTGCACATTGCTGGGTCCCTTCACTTCATCGTTAGACTTGGAACCCAGAGATTAAGGATTCTTGTGTTAGCTAAGTTTTCAAGGATAAGGGCCAACGCATCCAATCAATGAAGCCATATTATATTAGAACCAACCAACTATACATAACTATTGAATTCAACAAAAATACATGGCTTGTTGAGTGCCCAAAGAGAAATGAAGGCCAGTGTAAGTGGCTTGTTCAAGCAAGCAAACTCAGTTCACATGGTCTATTTAAAATAACCAAATACAAAAGGCCCCACACATGTATTTATGCACTAATGAATGAAGACCATGACCAGCTTGACTTAAACTTTCTTTTCGACGCAATCATCCATTTAGTCAAGTTCAACCATACCATATCTATTGTAGAATTGCAAGCTGGACTAAAGGATCATTTCAAATTCAATGTGTCGCATTGAAAGACATAGCTAGAAAAAGAAAAAAAAAAAAGAAATTATCATGATATTTGGAGATTCTGAGCAGTAGTACTTGATGTTATCGAAGTTCATGAATGCAGTCTACTCATACAACAAGGGCATGATTGTGCACTATAAGCATCACCCTTACATAGACTACGTGCAATATGTTTTGGAGCTTTAAGCCTTTAATAGACAACTTCACACATTGCATTCCCATGGTCTCGATTGATGGTACACATTTATACGACAAGTACACTAGGAAGCTCCTCATAGCCATGGCACAAGATGCCAACCTATAAGTATTTCCCTTAGCATTTGCAATCATGGATACTGAAGACTATGATAGCTGGAAGTACTTCTTTCAGATGCTCAGGGTACATGTTTGCTTTAACTGACAGTTGTGCTTTATCTTTGATCGTCACAAAGTGATAACCGCCATAATACATCTCTTCAATTTGGTTGGGCCAACGGGTACCATTGCTTTTGTTTGTGGCATATAAAGGCCAACTTCAAGAAAAAATATACAAGCAAACAACTTTTTGACTTGTTGCAAGCAGGGAAGGCCACTAAGGTACAGGAATTCAATGACACAATGGAGTTACTCAAGTCCATCGATGAATGAACTTGGAAATATCTAGATGATATTCCAAAAGAAAAGTAGACATTCTGTTATGGTGGCCTTCATAGATATGGAATAATGACAACTAATTTGTTAAGAGTGCTCTAATAATGTATTACGAGGTGCTATGAGTTTACCTACAACCACAGCAGTGCATTTGACATTTTACAAATTGGTATCATACTTCCACTAGTGTCGGCCAATTGCAAGGAATGCAATGAATAATAAAAGCAATGGTTAGTCCTCGGGTCCAATAGCTTTTGATGAAATACCAGAATAATGTACTTGCTCATCAGTTACTAGAGTTTAATCACATAATTGGAGAGTGTCAAGTTATGATTGGTTCCTAATTAAATAGAGGCAACAACACACAAGTTGTTTGATTAAGGGATGGGAAAGGTAGTTGTGGAAAGTGGGACGTCTTACGGCCCCCATGCTCAATTGGATACAGTTTAGTCAAGTGAGTATTTAATTCAAACATACGTGAACATGTACATGCCAGAATTTCATCTATTAGAACATGAGGACTACTAGGAAACAATTGATATCCCATTCTTCATCCCTAATCCCAATCTTGTTCGCTAGAGGGGCTGACCCAATTCCACTAGATTGACAAACAAGATGGATAGGTCAGAACAAAGCTCCAAAATACATTATAGCATATGTAAGCAATAGGGACACGATCGTCGCAAGTGTCCATCAAGGGCTTCGTCCTCGTCAGCTTCTAAGTTCTTGCCACTAGGTTAATTAATGTACAATACACAGAATGTGTAAAATTTCTAGCACACATATATGGAATATGTAAAATTCGAAAATCATGTATGCAAGTACCTCTACATTAATAATGCATTTTAAAATTTAATAACAATTTAGGATGTCACAGATTTTATCAAATATAAATTGAATACAAACTGAAAAGATTGCATTCTTTTCAATAAACGAGAGGTTTCTAATTTTTGTTCCAAAGTAGTTGCATCATCTACTACAACATCAAGCACATCAATTATTGATTCGAACATGTTAACCAAGCTAAGTAAGACGCCATAATGTGATCTCCAACATGAATCATTGGCATGAATAAGAGTGGTTTCTTGATTAAGGCCTTTCTCACTTACAATATCACCGAGACTAAAGGCTTCAATAATGTGGGTAGCTTACTTCTCTCGAAGAACATCACGACGTTTACACGAGGCTCTGACAATAATGACAATGTTAGAAACCATAGCAAAGAAGTCTGTAATATGGACATGATTTTTTGATACCACCACAAGAGCTAATTGAAGTTGGTGAGCAAAACAATAAACATAATATGCACATTCATTCTCACAAAAAATAAGTGACTTTAATCCATTGAACTCCCGTTGCATATTGCTAGCCTATCATAACCTTGTCTGCATAATCTAAAAATGCTTAAGTCATATGTTGAAAATAAGTCTTCAATTACATTCTTTAGAGAAAGAGCACTAGTAATAGTAATATGTTTAATACCCACATACCGCTTTACCACGCATCTCCTCTTATCAACGTATCTCAAAGCAACCGCCATTTGCCCTTTCGTTGAAACATTCCTAAAGTCATCAACTCATCACCAAGTTCTTTCATTATAGCATTGGCAGTTTCTACAGTAGCTGCATTGCAAATGTTCCTTTGAATACTTGGAGATGTGAGTTTAAGATTTTGAGGAGCATTTTTAAGTGAAACAACTCTAACATTTTCATTTTCAAGAGAAAGAAACTTTAAAACTCAAGAAAGTTTCTTTGGTTGTTTAATGGTTTAGATTCATCATGCCCATGAAATGAAAGCCCTTGTCTCAAGAGAAATCGAGACAATCAATTAATGCTATCAATTGTACCTTATAGTCCCTTTTGGCATCATCAGATAACTTGGAGAAAATAGATTCTATATGTTACTTTTGATTCAGTAAATCTTGGTATTTTCTTTGAGCTTGTCAGTGGACGCCATTAATAATTCCATCATGAGTTGTCAATCTATCCTTCTTCTTCTAATTTGTATATCCGTCGCCCACAAAGTAATCACCACCTCCTTGATCTCCTATTTCAGTTTTTGAAAGATAGCAATAAAGGCATAATGTAGCATCTTTTAATATGTTATACTCTAACCAACTACCATATTCATCAGACCATTTAGGATTGAATTTTCTTAAGAATTTTGAATAATTCCTTTACGGGAATTAGCAATTACGAAGTTGGCAAGGGCCCTCCGAACTTGTTCTCAAATATTAGGATCAAAATCTATAATTCGAGGTCAAATCCTAAGATCAACTTGGAGATCTAGTAAGTCACTTTCTTTTCGACTTTGCTTCGACGGCTCATTATTACTTGCGGGAATTGATGATTCTACGGGATTCTTTCGTTTAAAATATCTTTCTACACCTACAAAAATAAACCTAAGAGAACCTGTTAACAAATTCAAAAGAACCCAAGTTTTTCCTAATTTTTAATTTAAAGTCTCAAGTTCTTAATATACTGTCATTAAATTCAACACAACAACCTCAACATCTAAAATCTAAATTTAAAAAAAAAAAATCAAATTTGACTTTTTAGTTTTAGAAGTTCATCAATAAGTCTGGTTCATTACCCTCCTCTGAATTATTAACTAATAAAAAAGGGAGAATAGTCTCTTCTAATTGTTTGATGGGTTCTTGACATGAAGCAAATAGATAAACCACCTACTAAATGCCTACTTATCGTGTAGGAACATGGAAAAAATAGAAAACAAAGCTATTAGACATAAATAAACAATAAGCAATGAATATTCAATCATTTAAAGCACACATTAAAAATAGGCACACAGTGCACTCGTTCAAACAATAAACTAGGTCTAGGGTTTTGAAACTAGATGATTTTACCTTTTTGAAGTGTTGTTTCCATTCCGATTGACCACACAATGCAAGAAAGAATTGCTCCTTTGATTCTTCTTGGGATCTCACTTCTCCATTTGGCTTTATGCACTGATTCTGGCCCTGGGTTTTCACTCTTCTTTATTTAATTTCTTTTGTGTGGGTTGTGGCCTTGGTGGAGAGAAAAAAATAGAGTACTCTGTAAAATGGAGTAATTTTTTTTGTGTGGGGACCATGGGGTCAGGGAGGGGGGGAGAGAGACAGAAAGAGAATGAGAATATAGTCTGCGTAGTGGGTAGTGTGCCTAATATAAAAGTAAAGGCAAAATTTGTAAATTGTTTGCGATATTGGGGCAATATGTTTTGGTGAACATATTCTATTAGGAAAAATTACAAAAATACCCCAAAAATTATACTATTTCCTACAGAAATTTTACTTTCAGCGGAGTCAATGGACCCCCTTGCCCCTGCTTACATTTGCCTTTGTTTTGTGATTGCATGTGATTAGTTGATAACGCCTCGAAATCGGGACGTGACAGTTTGTTTCTAAAATATTATTTAATATTAAAGCAATGTATAGTTACACAATAATTTTTGTAATTTTGGTAAATTACATTTAGCACTCTTGATAGAAGGAAAAAATAGAATTGGATTAAATTCATGGAAAATAAAATGAAATGACTAAAATTATAAATTTTGAAATGAGATTAATGGTATAAGGTGAAATTATAAAGCTGTGTCACATCTTTCCCATTTTCTAAAATGATACACAACGTTATTTAATTTAGAAGAGGAGGGTTGCAGTCGAGGGCTAAATTGCAGTCGCTATAGTCGGCCCAAAACGACACTGTTTTGCTCATTTTTCATCCAAAATGATGCCGTTCTAATTAAGTTGGCACATTCAAATATGGATTGATGCATTCGAATATGAATATTCAAATATAAATTGATGGATTTGAATATGGCAACTTAAGTGAAACGACGTCATTTTGAAGAAAATGGACGAAACGACAACGTTTTGGGGTGACTACAGCAATTGTAGTCAGCCCTGACTGCAGTTCCCTGAGTCGATTTAATTCTTCCTTCACAAAATTTGAAAAACATACAATCGTTTGCTTATTTTGAAAAAACCGATATTCCATTTATTCACCCATGATGATAATAACTACCTCAATGGTTGAATCTTTATAAACTTCTTTTTCCCCTTATTTTCTCGCTTCATTCCATCTTCCCCTAAGATCACAATTCTTTTGGCTCCAATTTGCCAATCTTGACCAAATACTTCCATATTTTTCATGTGTTTTTTTAAATCATAAGGTTTGAATCATCACAATAGTTATATTTTAATATCTTTCATATCAAAAATGTTTTTTAGACCCCTAAATAACCTATAAATAAACCTAAGCCCACAAAGTCCACCCTTAATTTAATTTTGGGTAAGTTACACTTATTTTCCTTCAACATTTGTGTAATTACACTTGCACCTCTTAATATTTAAAAATTATACTTATCTCTATTACTTTGAAATACTATTAAATTTAAAAGAAAACGTCAAAATAATCAAAATTTTAGGTGTGTTTTCTATTTTATCTCTCTTCCTTTCACAATTTCGTCAGTTTTCTTTCTAAAATTTTCAAAAATAAGTAAATACAAAAAATATTTTAAAAATTTTTATAAAGAAAATTGATGAATATGTTAGATAAGAAGTAAAATAAGAAAAACACCTAAAATTTTAATTAACTTAATATTTGTTGTTAAGTTTTAACTATTAATTTAACAGAATATAGTCAATGTTAACAACGTTTTAAAATTAGAGAGGTAAGTATAATTTTTAAATGTTGAGATTAATAAGTATAATTATCCAAATGTTGATTGAAAGTAGGTATAATTCAATAACTTACAAAAATTTAAATTTATTTATTTCTTTAATATATATATGTATGTGTGTGTATATATATATGTTTAACTTTTATGACCTTTGGAGGTAAATAAACTATTTTGTGGGGTGACAACAAAAAGTTTAAATTAACTAAATTATAAATCAACAAATTTTAAATTACAGATTTCATTCACATAATTAAGATTTTTAGTTGTTCCATATACAACAAATATTAAATAATCTTCGATCTTGGTGGTCTTTCTAATTCGATAATGAGAGATATATTAAATACCCCCCCCCAACAGACAACAAGAAAGAAAACAAAAAAAAAAAAATCATAAGTTGTTATTACCGAAAGACACTTTTTAACTCCTAATTATCTATCAATACCGAGAGTTAATTATTTTTTATTATATATATATATATATATATATATATATCTATCTATCTATCTTTGGGCTACATTAATGACAATATAAAATCATTATTGCCAAAATTCATCTAATAATTTTACAATCATTAACAAAATTACCCTCTTAACCTAAATCATGCTAAAACTTTTTTGCTCCTATATCTACAGAACGAAACCAGAAATTTGGTAAGGGAGGAGCTGACTCTTATAAATTTTAATATTCTTCCCATAATCTCAAAAATGTAATACCAAAATTAAATAGTTTATTTGAGTTTTCAATAAGTAATATAAATCAATAATTAGATATTTAACTATTCGTAAATAAAATAATCATAAAAATTTATCATTCAATCACATTTTAAAACGTCATTAATATCATATACAAATCAAAGAATATGGACGGAGAAATTGAATACGTGAAATATAATTTTAACAAGATTAGAAATAAGATTTATCAAAATGTTATGACCAAAGAGAATCCTAATACTAATTATTTTTTTTCATCTTTAATCATAATGTATAAAGAATAAAATATTGAAAATCTATTAGGTGTGCACAAAATACCCGAACAACCCGAAAATCGAACCAATCTGATCAATTTGGTTCGGGTTAGTTCGGATTTATACTATTTTGGGTCGGTTCTAGGTTAAAAAATTAAAAAATTGATTTTTTTCGGTTCGGTTTCCGGATTGGTAGATTTTGAACCCGCACCGACCCGAACCAAATCCGAACCGAAACCGAACTAAACTGAAAATACCTGAACCAACCCGAAAATTTAATATATATAATTATATATTATATAATTTATAATATATAAAATAAAAGGGAGTTAGGGTTCCATTTCATTCTTTTGGCTTCCTCTTGTGCCACAACTCTTTTTTTTTTTTTTTTTTTTAGTGATATTATGGGATTGTATTTTATTATTGATTGTACTAAATGTTACCTTTTTTTTAAGTGATTTTATGGGATTATATTTTATTTTGACTTGTACTAAATGTTGCCTTCTTTAATGGATCCGACCCAACCCGAAAATGGACTCAATCCAACCCGAAAATTGTCTAAACCGAAAATGGCCCGACCCAACCTGAAATGATCTAACCCGAAAACCGAACCAAACCAACCCGATTTTTTTGGTTCGGTTTGGTTCGGTTCCAATTTAAAATCGGTTGGACCCAATCCAACCCGAAAATTGTCTAAACCGGAAATGGCCCGACCCAACTCGAAATGATCTAACCCGAAAACCGAACCAAACCAACCCGATTTTTTTGGTTCGGTTTGGTTCGGTTCCAATTTAAAATCGGTTCGGTTTCAGGTCCAAATTTTAGAAACCGAAAAAAATCGGTTTGGTTTTGGGTTAGATACAAATCCGAACCAATCCAACCCATGCACACCTCTAGAATCTATGCACTTAACAACACAATTGCACAAAAAAAAAAAAAAAAGAATTGGGTGCCTATTTATCTATACACCTAACAACACAATTGCATAAATAAAATAAAAATGAAAAAGAAATAAACAAAAAAACAAATAATTGGTACACTTATTAATTAAGGGGACTTAAAGTCAAATGAGCTAATTGATAAATATCAAACAAAAAAGTATACCAAGCATTTAAATTTTCTATCAAAGTTGACCTTCAGTTTCAATGAAAGAAAAACTTATAGGGTTAGAGTTTCAATTTCAATAGCAAGAGAGAGAGAGAGAGAGGGGAGAGAGAGAGAGAGAGTAACTCTAACTGAAAAAAATCTTAACTTTTGCCTTCTGTCAGTATACAATCTCAAAGTCTTATCTTAAAAATTATTTAATTGATTAGGATAAATTATTAATGATCCAATTCAAGAATTTAAATCCAATATTTTATTAATGGCCCACCCAAAAATTATGACCCAAAATAAAAAAGAAATTAGGAGTGCCATTTAAAAATATATATATTTACAAAAATATTTATAATATATATATAATATTTTTTTTTAATGTCTTGGGAGCCAAGCCCCCTTTGGTGAAGCCTTGGTTCCGTCTCTGTAATCCGAGTTATCCTTTGTAACGTCCGTCCATATTCTTCCATTAATTTTCAACGCCTAATTATTAACTTCATTCATTTTTGCCTATCTAGAAATCCATTACTGTTTTTGAATTATCTTTAAAGCCTTCTACTTCCACATGACAACTTTATCAGTATCGTGATTAGTTTTTTTTTTTTTTTTTTTTTCATGGCATATCCAAAAAATAATAGCAAAATCTTTTACAACTATATGAATATTTTTCAAAACCAAATATCACACATTTTAAAATTTGTGAAATTATTATTAAATATTTTGAGAAATTTTCCAATATGTAAAAAATTTGTTCATTATATACATCTATAAAATAAAAAGACCTTAAGCCAGCAATCATCTTCTTTATTTGTATTTCTTTTGATATTTAATTATTCATTTTTATTAAATTTGATATTTCAAGCATTATAAGAAAAGTATACGAGTATCAGGGCATACCACAGCTTCTCCTAATGGATAGGCCCATTGGAAGAAAATTTATACGCAGAAAGAGAGAGAGAGAGAGAGCAGATTCATCACCACCACAAGCTAACTTCCTTCAGCGGTCCGAACAAGAACTAGCATCCACAAGAATCCTCTCCATTTCAAATACCAGCTTATGCATCTGCTCCCTTGAATGCAATGGCGATGGGTACACAAACACCAAATCCAGCTTTCCGCCTCGTATGGTGTCAAATATAGAGATGGACGGGCCAATTCCATGCACTGAACCACAGCTTATGTAATCTTCCAGACCGTTGATGATCTTTTGCTGCTGCGGCTGCTGCATTGGCATTTCACGAGAGTCGTCATCATCGATCACCGGCTCCTCAAACACGGAGACGAAGGAAGTTCGCAAGGACGACGAGGGAGTCAAGCCCGGGTTGTCAAGAGCCCTACACATGAGGAAGTTGAGGTCTCCCATGTCCGAGAAATGCTTCTTGTTCTTCTTCGAGATTTCAAAGGCGCCGTAAGTTCTCTTTGCCAGATCCCAGAGCTTCTCTCCTCCTTTCATGTCATGGGTGTTGAGAATAGCAGAATGGTAAAAACCTGAATAATTCACACCGTGTATCATGCTCAACCTTTCCAAGGTACAAACATATATCGCATAAAATTAGACGAAAAAAAGCTAACAATTACTTGATCAGAAAATAATAGTATACGCATTCAAATTATTCTTGTCTAAGGCCCCGTTTGGCGTAAAAACTAACTCTAAAAAATTCTATATATCTCTAACAACCCCTCTATTTCTAATTTTCCCGCCATCACTAATTTAAAAAAATTTCAATACTTCGCTAAAAAAATAAAAAAATCTGAAAGTAAGTTAACCGAATGTGTAAATTTTTTGTACAATCATATTTTTCGTGTCGAAAGCTTTCAAACGAGTACCATTGTTGCTATTTTTTGTGAATTTTTTTGAATCCGTGGTAACGGATTTGGAAAACTATTCCCACGGTTTGTGATTTTTCAGAAAAAAAGGGCGCCAAAATTAATCCCAAACCACATTTTATCTCAATTTGTCTTATTTTTTCTTATTCCAAACGAGGCCTAAGAGTTTAAACTTTTATATGACTAGTGAACCATTTCACAGTTCATAACTACATATTTGCGTGGCTCTTGTCCTAGTAAATATAACTTTCCATCAATTTGAACAATTGTATCATCACCACTCTGCCCATTTCTCCTCTAATGGTTTTTCACTATAATAATAATAATCATAAAAGACAACCTAATGCACAGGTCTGGGTCAGATGTATACAATCTTACTCTGTTTGCAAAGTTTTTTGTTACCATCATAATGCTTAACAATGAAGGGAAGGATTTAGGGGTGATTAGGAAATGAGGACAAAGACGTACCCATATGATGGCTGCTAAGAACCGGATCAAGAATCGGACGACAGTTCATGAGGGTTACAACTGCATACTTCTCCCATTCATCATCAGGAACATGTTTGGAGGAACGAGCTGCAATTAATGCCGCAGCTGACAATGCCCCGCAGAGTCCAATGCCTCTCGACTTGCAACCCTGCAAAAAATTTTCACTAATCTAAGTACCCAAGTTTATGCAACCGTTGAGGGTACTTGAAATGATAAGTACCGATAAGAGTACATCGCATTTCAAAGACTTAATTCAAACAAGGTTAATTATATAAAACTTCCACAAATAAAGGAGCAGTCCAATGCATTAAACTCCCATCAGTATAGGGCCTAAGGAGGAACATGCCTATGCTGTTTTAAGCTCCGTGCAAAAAGAATGTTCCATAGGAGTGGATGCGAGCTACGAGCTCAGAATAACCAAGATGATTTCATTTTGATCCAAGAGCATCCATACCAGATCCTCTTTCGGATCTGGAAGCTATTTTAGAGTAAAATGATGTCTTTTTCAGCTGCATTAGCTCTTCTCCATAAACTCTAAATACAAGTTGAGCTTCTCCTAATCATTTATTTATTTATTTATTTATTTATTATTATTATTTTTTTTTTTTGGGTACATTTCTCTTCCTCTCTTTTGTTTCTCCCTTTACTTGACAAGTGACAGTCATCATTGTTCACTTCTATTTAAAAAATATACTTTTTTCATTTTTCTTTATTTGGTAAAAAAATATATAAGAAAATCTGGTGTGAAAGCAAAATATGAATGTAAATATAAGATATAATTACATTATAAGTCAATATTATATTATATTTATTATTAGGGTAAATTACCATACCTCGCCCAATATTTGAAATTTACACTCATAAGTCACCAGTTTCAAATAACTAAAGTTCCCAATCTCTGGTTTAAATCCTAATATATCCACTAATCATTCCATTTCCCAAAGGTTCACATAAAGAGATGCACGTCCTATCTCAATTCCACATCTAAATCATGTCCCATGAGTAAGATCTCTGCTTAACCCATCCCATCATTACAATTTCCATTCAATTGGATTATTCCTCATGTCTCAAAGTTCATCAGCGGCCAGCGGTTTATACGTCACAAATAAATGATGAAAATAAGTAATCATGGAAACATCAACAAGTATGATCCATACCCCATCAAGCGAGGATAATAACGCTCATAGCAATTTAACATCAAAAATATGATACTTAGCATGTTAGAGAAGTAAGTAAATAAGTATGGTATTCAAAGTTCAAGTAAATAGCAGACTAAGGTTGGACAGGGCCAGCACACGCACAGGAATGAGGAAGGTCAAGGCATGCACACGACACCTTGAACAATCTCTCGTGCACAAACCTTGAACCTTGAACCATTCTAAGTGCACAATCCCTTACCTGTGCGCACGCTTGCTCTATACAGCCACTGTTTGTGCAATTTTACATGGAAAATGAGTTCCATGCTTAAAATGATCACATCCCTCCCATGATATAGGTTATTTTATGGTGCTTAGTTGTAGAGATATTCATATATTTAGTTAGTAAAGTAGAAGGCACATTTAGTTATTAATTTCGTATTTATTCATCATCACCAATTTATTCATGAATCATATAACATCGGTTATTGTTATACATTAATGGGTACCTAGGCTCAAACTTATTATAATATTTTATTTCTCTTTTTGGATGACTGTAATGGACTTGATGAACTTATTTTCCTTCCATTTATTAATTATTAGTATAATATAAACATTTAATTTTGTTGGAATACAGGTAAGTAATGGTAAGTGTTCTGATTTGATTATTATATTAATATCTTAATTTGACCTAGCATTTGACGCTTTAGGTCCCGTTTGGAGTAAGAAAAAACAAGATAAATTGAGATAAAATGTAGTTTTGGGTTAATTTTGGCGCTATTTTTTTTTGAAAAGTCACAAACCGTAGGAACGGTTTTCTAAATCCGTTCCCATGGATTCAAAAAAATTCACAAAAAATAGCGACAATGGTACTCGTTTGAAAGCTTTCAACACGAAAAATATGATTGTATAAAAAATTTACACATTCGGTTAACTTACTTTCAGATTTTTTTTTTTTTAGCGAAATATTGGAATTTTTTTAAATTAGTGATGGCAGAAAAATTAGAGGTGGAGGGGTTGTTAGAGATTTATAGAGTTTTTTGGAGTTTTATTTTATACCAAATGGGGCCTTAGTCATGCCTTGACTTTGACCTAGATTAGATTTATTGTCATAATTACCATTAGTTTCTTAATCCATACCGGTCATAGCTAAATTCAGTTTCGGGGCGTGACAGTCCCTTAACTTGAAATGGTTGTTACAACAAAGTTCTCATGTAAATCCAAATGTCAATATTAAATAGAAACTAGTATAGGTATCTGAAAAAAATCATATAAGATGTTTATTTTATACTTTCAAATTATAAAATATTCAAAATGCAGTTAAGATCTTAAAAAAATAATAAAAAAACAATGCGTGATGAGAATAATTCGTAATATATTCACTTTATTTCATTGTTTACCATATTTAGACATTAACTTCAATTTTAAAGATGGAGCTCAACTATAATCTAAGAAGATCCAAATGTCTCCCCTTTTTTTTTTAACATTTAAAGATCTCAACAATGTTTTCCATCTAACCACGATACTTTCAATTAACAATAATTAGATAGACGAAATGATTTAGTTGTGACAAACATCTCAAAATAAAGGCATAAGCATAAATTTTAAATACTATAACTAGTTACCTATAAATATTCAAATGTTTAGGATAGATCAGTGTAAATTACTCTTATTATTATAATATAAATCAAAAATATTTTTTTCCAAAATATGAAAATAACTTTTTTTCTAAAAACATAACAATTAAAAGTACTACCCATTATAAATATATTTACTGGTGACTGTTAAACAATAAATAAAAATAAAGAAAGATTAGAGAAATCGATATCTAAATGTTATATAGAAGATTTTAGAGAATTGGATGCAAGAGTACTGCTGAATAGAAAAATTATAAATATATATATATATATATATATATTACTATATATTAGACAATCTATTAAGAAGAATTAGAGTAGATGCCCTAAAATGCAATAAATCAAAAAAAAAGAGCTCCACTAAACTACAACATCATTTTCGTCAAAATATTATAAATATATATTATTTTATCGAACTAATTTGCGAACTTTCAAGTTGAACACTTTTAGATTCAAGCTCAATTTTAAATGTTCACAAATTGAGCTCCAATTTGACTCGCTAAGGCCACAAATCAAGCTTGAGCTGAGTTTTGCTAACTCAATTTATGCCCACCCCAAATGATCCATAGTCAAGAATCAGAACTTGCTCTCGAGACTCGTTAAGGTCCCGTTTGGTAACCATTTCGTTTTCAGTTTTCTGTTTTTGTTTTCATTTTTTTTTTTTAAATTGAACATGAAAACGCGTATGATAAATTTGTTTTCAGTTTTTAGTTTTCAAAAAAATGAAAAGTGTTTTCAAAATTTTTAAAAATTATGAAAATATAGAAAAGGTGTTTTCTCAAGTTTTCATTTTCAGCTTTCAATTTCTTATACAACACTAGTTACAACCATCAATTACTATCGTCAACTAGTTGTTACCAATATCCGACCACCACCGCCACTACCTTCCACTTATCTCCGGTCACCACCAAATATATTATTATTTAATATAAAAATATTAAAGTAATATATAAAATATATTAATATATTAAATTATATTAATATATAAATTTTATATTAATATATAAAATATATTAATATATTATATTAAATAATAATATATTAATATATAAAATTAATCTATAAAATTAATAATATATTATTTTTATTTATGTAAAAATATATTAATATATATATATTATTAATATATTATTTTTATTTATGTAAAAATAGATTAAATATAATTTAATTAATAATTAATTTTATCAATAATTAATTTAATATATGAAATTATATATTAAATATATTAATTACGTAAATTATATTAAATATATTAATTAACCAAATTATATTGATTATAATTGAATTTAATTTGTTAAATTAATATAAAATTAATTTATTAAATTATATTTAATTAATAATATAATAAATTATATTTAATATATTTTATTTTTATTAAATTGAATTATTTTTAATAAGATATAACTAAAATAAATATGTTTAATTAATTTAAATTTAATTAATTAATTAATTAAATTTAATTAATTAAATTAATATAAAAATTTTAATATAAATTATTTTTAATAGATAATATAATTATATTATATTGAATATATTTTATTTTATTTTTATTGAATCAAATTATTTTGAAAAAATGATATAATAAAAATAATTAAATTTAATTAATATAATTAATTAATTAAATCGAGTTAATTTAAGTAATTAAATTAAATTAAGTTAATTAAATTAATTACTTTAATTAATAGGAAATATATTCTATTAAATTGTTTTTAAAAGTAATTATAATAAATTATGTTTAATATATTTTATTTTTATAGAATTAAATTATTTTTAATGATTAATATAGTTAAAATAATTAAATTTATTGAATTTAATTAATTAACAACTGTAACTGCAAAAACTAACAATTATTGTTACCAAACGTGTTTTCAAGTTTTTGTTTTCTTTTCTTACTATATAAATGAAAACAGAAACTGAAAAACTAAACACAAAAACTGAACATAAAAACTAAAAATTGACAGCTTTACCAAACAGGCCCTAAGCAATACATAGGTTAAAAAGGCATATAAATTGGACGAAGAGCTCGTACTTCAAAGTAAGCATACAGAACTATACTACCATGAGATGAGGGGAGCCTCGTACAATGATTAATTTTTATTCTGTAGGATTTTTAATTTCTTAATGAAGTTTGACTGTCTTTGGGTGTGAAGAAAATAACAGAGAAAGTCCCTCGTACAAAGAAAGATTAATTCCTGCTATTGCAAAACCTAAAAATAATCAAATGTAAGCAGGCTTGTACGTGGAGATTAGATTATTTTTTGCATTCTAACACGTAATGATTTAGCAATCTTATAACCATATTCTGAAAACAAAAACAACCTGTGCTAATAAATAAAGACATATTTTAATTTGGTCTCTAATTTGGTGGAGCTTCTTCGGGTGATCTTCCAATATTACCCCTTTAAATAATAACTAAATTAACTAATTATACAATTATGTTTTTTTTAATTTTTTATTAATCACATGTATAATAATTGGTCACCTCTTTAAGTAACAAAAATAAACTATCAACAATTTAAGACAATTGGACTATTAATAAGCCCAGGTGCCACGTTCCCTCTGTCACCCCGCAGCCGTTGCTCGGGGTTGACCTAACCCCAGAGACCCAGAAAAAGTAGTAACCATGTGCTGCTCTAGGGCCACAACCCATAGCCAGACAAAAAGTACCATAACATAGGACACTGGCTAAGATAATTGGTCCATCATTTTTTTTTTCATATTAATAGCTTACTAGGAGAAGTCTAAGTCACACACACTCTCTCTCTCTCTCTCCCCCTCTCTCTCTCTCCCCCTCCTCTCTATGTTATATATATTTCTTTTTTATTGCATTGTAGGAGAACCACCTTTTAGTGGAAACACTCTTGAAAACTAGCTAGCGGACGCCCTTGTCCGTCTTCTTTAGAATGGAATTCAATGGGCTCCAAAGAGACTGTCTTCATCCAAACCCCAGAGACCCAGAAAAAGTAGTAACCATGTGCTGCTCTAGGGCCACAACCCAAACCCAGACAAAAAGTACCATAACATAGGATACTGGCTAAGATCAGGGCGGAGTCAGAATTTTTGCCCAGGAGTCACCGAGCGCCAGGGGGCATCGGGCGCCAAGGAGGGCACCGAACACCCAAGAAAAAATAACAATCGACTTATTTTTCAATTAAGAGTAGGAGAAAAATGATGTTATTTTTAGAGAGAAAATAAATTATTCTTGAGTATTAACTAGTGAATATATTTCTCACAGTTAATGGTTCAAGCACTTGAAGTTTATTAGAGATATCCCTGACTACAAAAAATATAATTATTATTAAATTTTATTATCTATAGAATTTATTATGTTATATGCTAAATTTACTGATAGTATAAACAAAAATATGCAATAATGTATTAAAAGATATACTTTATTTCACAAAAAATATCAAGTTTGATTCTTTTAAATTTCTTATATGTTAAAAAAAATTGAGTTAACTTTAAATTTTTAATAAAATCAAAATATCTTAATTTTTAATTAATTTAATTTTTAAATAAAATTAAAATAATAAAATGACATTTTAGTAATTTTATCTAAAAAATTAAGGGGATCACTTGCCCCCCCTTGCCCCAATCCGCCCGTGGCTAAGATAATTGGTCCACCATTTTTTTTTTCAAATTAATAGCTGACGACGTGAAGTCTTAAGTCACTCACTCTCTCTCTCTCTCTCTCTCTCTCTCTATATATATATATTTCTTTTTTATCGTATTGTTGGATAACCACCTTTTAGTGGAAACTCCCTTGAAAACTAGCTAGCCGACGCCCTTGTCCGTCGTCTTTAGAATGAAATTCAATGGGCTCCAAAGAGACTCTGTCTTCATCCAACCGTTAAGTAAGTCATAGGTTCAGATGACTAGTTATGCAAATAAGCAACCATTCCCATCCGGTTAGTTTTGGCAAGTCATGCCTAATTGTGTTGAGGTGGCTTAAACCAGGGGTTGCCAAGCATTTGCCTGCAGCTACAAGCTATGCTTCAGCGTTTGCCCATGGGGTTTCCCAAGGGAAGTCTCATTTATTTCACCTCAAAACTGTATTTTCTCAACTAAATGGGCCAACTACACGAATTTTTCTTTTTCTTTTCCATTCCACTCAGCAAAGGCCAAGTTTGATTTGAGAGTTCTAAAATGAAAAAGAAACTGAAAAAAAAAAAAAAAAAAAACAAAAAATCCAATTGGTTTATAGTTCAGACCATATAATTTTGTCATCTAAGAAAATACAATTTCAACCAAAACTACTAGTGTTGGTGAAAATTTGTTAGCAAAAACAATATTATCTAATTTCTATTGTATAAATTTTAATAAATTAATTCATATGAATAATGATGCTACATAAACAAATATATATACAAAAAATTATTAAAAAAAAAAAAGACAACGCACCAAATTTAGATATTATCATTTGCGATTAAATGCGTTGTCATTTATGTACAAAAATACAAAAAACAAAAAGAAAAAAAAAAGAAAGTCAATAAAATTTACTAATATCAGTTTAAAAAAAAGTTGTTCCTAAAACTTGTTAATGAAAAGTAATATTTGTGAACTTTTATTAGGCCCCGGTTAAAGGATTTCTGTTATCAACTGTTAATATTTATTTATTTTAATTCATGTTTTGTAATTCGATTTTCCATTTTTAGTATAACTTGCATTTTGGATTTTGGCCGTTATGTATCAAAAAATAAAATTTAAAGGAAACAATACAATGAAAGCTAATAGTGTATATATCTTGCATTCACGCAAACTACACAGATAAAAATATTATAAAAGAGTGTAACAAACTAGACAAACCGGGTATATTTATTGAGAATATTTTAAAAAATGGAAAAAACTTAATTATAACATTCTCTTTATCATATAACTAGAAGTGAGTGCAAAATTGTGTGTGTAATTTTTTTATCTTTTTATTTTAAATAAAATTTTAACAAATTGACAAAAGTGTCTTAAATGGTAAATAGTGCGTGTTAAGGGTGTTAAAGTAAAGAATAATTAATTAATAGAAATTTAAAAAAATATATATAAATTATAAAAGTAATAGATAGTTAAAAGGCAAGGAAGACAAAAATATAAGAAAATAAATTATGTAATTACGTGATAGTTATAATTTTTTTTTTTTTTTTGTGGTACTATTAAAATTAGGGTGGACATATTGCACTCCACAAGTAAATTCTTGTATTCCACTTTACTTTTTTATTAACTGAAATTATATAATTGCTTACAATTTTTTTTACATATGTTTTGCATATTTATAATGTCATAAAAACTCTTATACAAAAGCTCAATCTAAGACCTAATTATAATATTATAAATAACATTATTTTTGCTAAAAATTATTTTTTAAAAAATAAATACAAAAAGCAACTTATCAATTCTTCTAACATATTTTGATAAATGAACAGACAATTGCCATCTAATTTCTTTTTTTTTTTTTTGAAAAAACAAATTCATTCATACAAATGAATTACCTTACTATGATAAAAATTTTAATTCTAGATTTTTTTAAAAAGTATTTGTTATTATAAAAGATTCAAATTAATTTTTCAAAATATATGTACTTTTGGTTTGTTTGATAAATTTGTCTGTATACTTAAAAATTAATTTTTTTCAGTTTGTTTCTTTTCCTAGTTAATATTATTTAGTAGTTTGATTTTTTACTTTTTCTATACATGAACAACAAGAAAAAAAAATAAGTGATTTTATTTTAAATTTAGAATTAGTGAAAAAAGTTAGTAGGGATAAAGATAATTAGAAATTTAAATTAATTTACAAGTTGACTTATTTTCATGTAGGTTTTATGTAAGAAAAAAAATATTTTGGAAGACTAAAAATAAATTTTATTTTTATTTATATTTTTAAAAATCAAGTAAAAATAAATTTTAATTTATTCTATAACTTAACTAAATAAAAAAATAACTTATTTCATTTCAATTTGTTTACAAATTTTTTTATCATTTGGATATTTATTTATTTGTTACCAATCTTTCATAATTTCTTAATTTTAAGATTTATATATATATATATATTTGCATTTTATTTCATTACGTTATTTTTGAAATAAATTACTATATTATGAGAATTAAAAATATCATATAAGACCTTACTAAATGACTTAAGAATGATGACAAAAGTTAAAGTAACAAAATTTTATAAACAAAAAGGAATGAAAGAAATTAATTTTTTTATTTGAATAAATTATGAAATAAAATAAAATAAATTTGTTTTTTATATGATTATTAAAAATATAGTCTTTAAAAACATTTTTTATATTCTTTTGTAAACTTAAGGGTATTTGTTCAAATTTGTAAATAATTTTTATGAAGGGTAATTATGTCATTTTATATTATATATATGGATAGCTAATTACAAAAGAAGAGTTTTATAATTTCATTTAATAAAAAGGTAAGGTGATTTGTAAGAGTCTATTTGTAAAATGCAAATAAGCTGATTCTTAAAGTTGTATAATACTACTAAAATTATAGGTAATTACATGTAGGGCCAGAGCCAATATTGGCCCGGCGCACACTACATTAATATTTTTAATATTATTTTCTGTGTTCAATTGTGCCCAATCAAAAAAAAAAAAGAAAAAAAAATTTAACTCGCTACTAATTGTGACCACCCAAGAAAAAAATAAAAAATAAAAATTTATCCAACACCAATTGTGCCGCTTTGTCCCAAAAGTCTCATAACCTTGATTCCAAGAAATCTTGAGTCCGAATTTTGTTATTCTCAATTCATTATTGTGCATTTTGTTTGCTTGTGTTGACTTGTGTTGGTATACCTTATTTGATTTGGTTTGTTTGTCTTTACTCCACGTGCAAATTAGGGTTTACACGTGACGGGAAGTGTTGAAATAGTTTGATATATATTATTGGGCCTATTTCCTAATAAATTTTGTCAATTGATTTTTTTTTTTTATTTTTCGCTTTCTATTTTTGTTTTCTATTTTCTGTTTTGAGTTTATTTTTCATTTTATACTTTTAAAAATAAGAAAAACAGTTCAAAACTCATTTGATTACCTGTGTTTTCAAAATTTATTTTCGAAAACAAAAAATAAGTTTACATATAAAATGAAAAATAATAAAAAATTATTTTAAGAGTTTTGAACAAAAAGTAAGAAAAATCTCAAAATAAAAAAAAATAAAGTATTTTTTTATTTTCTCTTTTGAAAATTTTTAATACATAAAACAAAAACAAAAAATTAAAAAATAAACCAAATATCACCTTAAGTTTTGGATTTATTGAAAGAAATAAATTTTAATCTAATAACATCAATATCGCACCGGGTCTACTCAATTTACCTAATTTCTCTCTCTCTCTCCTTATCCTTCCAACGACATCCAAGTAAATTTCTTAATTTTCCACCAATCATTTGTGTCATATAATTGGTATCGACTCATCCATAATTTTCTAATTCCGCTACTGATTTCCGGAAGTTAAGACGTATTATAAGGAAAAAAAATAATAATAGTAGTAAAAAAGACGATGGATCGAATTGATAATGAACTTACAGAGAGTATGTGATTGGTGTCATCGGAGTTAATTTGAAGCCTGACGGCCTGCGAAGCCCTCGTTGAATCGGCGTCGATGAAATCCAATCTCGATAGCCTGAAAGCATTCAGCGAGTATCCAAGCATGTCCACTCCACGCGCCCAAAAAGGCTTGTTAGCTTTCCCCCGGGGAATATACTCCTCGATTCCCAATCCAATTTCATTATTGTCTGATTTCCTCTCTCCTACCCCACCCAGCAACAGCTCGCTCAGTATCGCCGCCGCTGCCACCCGGTCGCAGGCCGCCGTGTGAAGCCGGAGCGTCACCGCCCACTTGTCGGAGTCCAGAGTGTACACGCTTGCGAAGAGCACGTCGGTCTCATCGACATTGCGCCAGCTGTTCTGATTCAGTTCGTGTTCGAGGATTAGGTGAAATGGGGAGACGGAGGAGGGGGCTTTGGGATCGGCGAGGGTCCGGAGGATGTCGGCCGTGGATGAGAGATCGAACGGCTGGAGTTGGAGGTGCGGTGTGTTGGGTACGATGAAGGAGAAGGAATTTGTGGTGGCGTTGAAATGGAGCTTGGAGCGGAGGATGGGGTGGGTAGTTTGAAGTTTGTGGAGGGCGTTTTGGAGAAGTGAGAAATCTGGTGGATTTGAGAGGAGAAGTGCCACCACTGTTATGCCAGTTCCACTTGGCACAGCTCTGCACCAGCTGTGCTCGGTCCCGCCGACACGGCGGCCATTGGCTTCCGCGGCCTGCTCATACATGATGGAGGGAAAGAATGTGTATAATTATTGAGAGAGAGAGAGAGAGGATCTTTTGGTTTGGGCAATTGTTATTATCCATTAAGGGTATGTTTTGCTCGAAAAAAAAACAGTACAATAAAAAGTAAAAAATATAATATAAAAATGATATGTAAAAAAATTTAATTAAAAAAATATAAAAATTAATTAAATTTTATAATTTTAGATAACTTTTCTTGTCACCAAACAAGTCCTAAGAAAGACTAAAAGACACAACTAATATGTAATGAGTGAAAGCGAGGGAAAGTGAAGCCATGAAAGGTAAAAATTCTTTAAGATGGAAACAGAAAGTAGGAGAAAAGAAGAGAATAGGAGACTTTAAATTAAAACAACAGAGAGTTGAAAAGAATAAAAACATTACTCTTATATTTTTTACTATATAATTCAAAATAAAAATAATATTAAGAAAATACTTCACTTTACTACTCATTTTTCCTTTAATTTTTTAAGAATAAATAAAAATATTAGAGAGTAGTAAGGCATTTTTCCCCTCCTAACTTGTTACACCTTAGATTGATTTCAAGGAAGAGTAAACCGTATGAATTAATAGAACTATTGAAATTTAGGTGTCATTTTATTTATTTTTTTGTTTTTTGTTTTTTGTTTTTATTTTTAATTTTTTGCTTTGATTTCATTTTTCGTTTTGTACTTTTGAAAATAAGAAAAACAGCTTAAAACTCATTTGGTTACTTATATTTTCAAATTTTATTTTAGAAAACTGAAAATAGATTTACACATGAAATGAAAAATGGTAAAAAGTCATTTTGGAAGTTTTTAACTCAAAATAAAGAAAATAAAGTAATTTCTATTTCCTCGTTTTGAGATTTTTAACACATAAAACAAAAACAAAAAATAAAAAATAAAAAAATAAATCAAATGCCACCTTAAATTAATTAAACCTTAAATAAAAATCTCTAAAAATCTCTAAAAGTTATTTACTTTTTATTTCATTGCACGAATTACGAACTTATGACTTATTTTACTTTATCTCACTTTTTATCTCACAGTAAAGTTACTAAACATCTAATTTGTGTGCCTTATAAATCGAAGAAAAAAAATAAAGGGAAAAATTTGAAATAGAATATCATATTTGGAGCGCCAACAATCCAGTAAAATAAACATTTGCAACCGACTATTACTCTAATGCGTGTGAAACTTGATTACATTTTTTCTTCGTAATTTTCGGTACTTTATCTTATCTCATTACTTCCCTTGCTTTCCCGACGCATAAAAAAGGATTGTTGGTTGGCAAGGTGTGGTTAATTGCCTCTTAAATGGTCAAGTTAGAAGTTATTCTCAAAAGTGGTATAATTTATATACTATTCAAACACAAAAAGGCATGAACCTTTTACCTTGGTGGTTCATCTACTAATATAGGACTGACTGAGGCCAAGCCTATGATCGTCGTTTTGACTACTCGGACCACATTATCCAAGGATAGCCCTCTCCATATGTACATGGAGTAAAGAACAAGTTATATTCTGTCTCTTTCATACTTTGCCAAGTGTCCCTGTTGCCCCTCAATCGGTAAAGTGGGGTACGACCCCCTTAATCATTGCCGCATGTTTGTGATCTTATTTAACTCTCTCCAACTGCTCCTAACCCCAACTTGCGCACTCACATGGGTGAAGGCTTCATCAGATAGTTATTGTAATACCCTAGAAATTTAATTATTCTCTTAATCCAAGTTTATTTAGTTTAATTTAATAGATAACGATGAAGAAGGGCTATTCTGCTTATAAAACTCTTTCATGCTATGAGCTTTACAAAAAAAATTTTCGACTGAGGTTAGTTAGAGTGTGGCAGTGTTATAATTAATTGAAATTGGATCTAATTGTCTAAACTAAGATGTTGGGCTTAGAGCACCACTTATAACAAAGTTAACTGAATAATTACACACTCATTTACCCATTTAATGTCCAATTACCCAACCATGTAACACCTAATTTCTAAACAGAAAATTTTATTTCTTGGACCAATGTTTAAGATCACCACTATTCATGGATGACTACCACTAAGCACACCATTTTCATAACAATGAACACTTGGTCTTTTGCATGTATTCGATTCATCCGCCACCATTACTTGTATTTGATTCATCCACCACCATTACTTGGATAGGGGTAGAGTAAACTAGAGAGCTTGATTTAGTGAAAGAGAAAAGAGGAGAAATTGAGAAGAATGAAAGAAAAAAGGCCGCGAAGAGGAGGAGGAGGAGGAGGAGAAGAAATATAAGGAAGATAAGAGATGAGGGGCTGCATCTAAGTCATGAACTTTTCAGGTAGGGTGATTTTTTTTTAACATTATAGGTAAATTGGACACAAGAACTGAAAAAAGCATATTCATGTAACAACAGCGCTTGCATACACATGCATGCACTTTACTATATCTTAGTAATCAATGCATGTGTATGTATATATATAAGATTGTGTGTATGTATGTACCTGTGAAATATGACTTCAAGATTATGGTTTTAATCATAAATTATCAAGTTACATGAGTAGATAAATACTTTCTCTTTGATTCAATAATGATTCTTAAGTCATATATGTGTATTTTGAACCTTTATTGTGTTAGATTATAATGATTAAACTTGCAACAGAGTCAGAATTGCACAAACCCAGATTTTAGACTCTGGTTTATAATTGTGCATATGCTAATCCTGAACCTTACCCTATGCAGAGATGGTCCTGCGCAAGACAGTCCTAAAAACATTCATGTTTGCATAACTCCTACCCTCATGCACATGCCAAACCGATTCCTTCAAATGTAAACACAAGAGTCCGAACCCCGAGTGCACCCTGTTGCATTTCTTCTTTCGTGTGCATAACTTCCTTTCCATGCAAACGAAATCCTATCCATGTCTATGGCTTCAACCAATATCCTTCCACCTAATCAGGAGATGATCATCAATATAGAAGATTGCGATCTAGTCCCAATCAATGTAAAATATACCCAGATGGTAGCACTGCTTACTTTCTTAGTGTTTAATTTGTTCCCTTCAATATTTTTTTGGTTTTAACTTTTCTTCAAGTAACGAATGCAATGCATTCCAGGTATAACTCAGTTTTTGAACCAAGCTAACATATAACTTGTGGATTAACTTCTAGAATTTCATGAGCCAACATTATATACAATGTGTGGCTAGCTTCTGTGAGCTAGTGTCACATATGATGCTTGGTTCAAGCTTTTATGGATGAACATCACATACGGTGCGTGGCGTAGGTTTCTAGGTTTTTATATACCAATTTCACATATGATGTGTGGCTCAACTTTTCTAAACTAGCATCACATATGATGCTTGGCTCAACTTCTATGACTTGGTTTTATAAATGAGACTTTTGATCAAGAACCTAATGGCCCAAGTATAGAGGTTAAAAAATCCCGACTTCTATGTGTGAGGTGTTTAGTGTTTGTAGTCAGTGTAGTGTAATGACAATTATCATCTAGCATCCAGACTTATTATGGATGATGGTTTAATATGTATAATAGATATCGTCCAAAGGGACAAAACTAATAATAAAAGGCTTGGCTTGATCCCAAGCATTCCCAATCTCTAAATTTTTCACTCACTCTTATGAATTTTATGGATTCAGTCGAGGCTTTAATACTTGGAATATTCCAAGTAGACCTTAATGGGTGCAACATTCCTGTTCATAGTGTCTTAGAATGGCATGATATGACATGGTAAAGCTAGATATGCATATACGAGATTTCTACTCACATAACATGAAACTTTCTATCCTAATTTTGCAAGCATTCCAAGGTTACTCAGATGTCATTATAAAGATACAGAGTAATCATACTGAGTTCTATGATACTACCTTAAATATAACAACTCTATTAGGAATTGTTTAAATGCTTTAAGGCTTCTTTAGAATTCTTCAAGGCTTCCATTGAATTTTCTCCTTTGAGGGGAGTCATAAGTGTGGAAAAGAATGAGCGGGTTGGCTTAAGACTTCTAGTAGGCTTCTAGGGTTGCTACCTCACTTATGGCTTTAAGGCTTCTTTCCATTCTCTCTTTGTAATATCCCGGATTTCCTTATTATTATAAATTGGTGATTTTTAACAATTTTTGGATATGATAATATCTTATTTTACTCAATTATTGTCATTAGGGATATTAATTGATAAGATTTTGAAAAATACAAACCAAACTTTCGGACTTAGCCATATTTGGCAAAAGTAAGCAATGCGGGTGCCCAGGGGCCATGTGTGGGTGCCGGGTTGTCTATACAGGTGCCTGGGCTATATGATAGTTTAATGGACTTCTGCTCAGTTACTTTTTAGACAAGGTCTCTTTAGTGCAGACTACGATAATAGTGGCGGAGGAGATTCCTATTGTATGCTTAAAGACTAAGCTAAATCAATGTATATGTATGAAATAGAGATAAGAGAGTGAGAGAGATAGCTCGGAGCCAAGAGTGAGCAGAAAGAACTCAAACTTGGTAAGTGAATTCTAAACTCAACCAAATCCTAATTCCTTTTGCAAACATGAAATTGAACATGCCATGAATACATCTACATGGTTGATTTGTTATAAGGATCAAAGATTGAGGAGTTTGGTCTACTCAAATTTTGAAAGTCAGAACCAGGAAACTCTCTATCTTGTGTTCTTCATCATTTAAACCTCGAGGTTAGGATCTTAATCCTAAAAATACCATATATAAGTTGTAAAGAGGATAGAGATGTTATCTTGTTAAGTGGTTATAATTCTAGAAGCATAAAATCGAGGTTTGATCCTGCCTATACAAGTGTATGTGTTGTGTGTATATGTTTAATAAATTTGAGATCAAGAATCTATTGTTCATTGATAATTTGAATTGATTAGTTACATTAAGTTCTAATAAGCTTGGAAATTATCAAAACTGGAAATGTTGGAAGATTGAAATGGAAAACATCAAAAAATCAGTAAATAGACAAAACAGAGCACACTATCCTGGGCTCATGCGGGCGGCCGAGGCACTTATGGCACCCACGGGTGCCGAAGTTTCCTCTAGAGTGTTGTCTTTTACCCTTGTTTATATGTTTGCATATTACAAGTTGTTAAATTGATGATGATTTATTCATGAGAAGAATATGATTAATGCATGAATGTGAATTTAGACTAAGTTAATGGGATGAAAAAATGCTTAAATAACTTAAAATATGTTAATGCGTAGACTAAGAGATAAAAAAAAGCATAAATACATAAATAGAAATGAAATGAGCAAAATTGGAAACATGATTTTGTATTGTGACATGGGGATGAAGGGTGCAGGAAAATAAGAAAGGTACAGAGATTATCCTAGAGTTGAAAGACCCAAAACCTACACAATGATTGGTGTTCATGCTAATAAGTTAGTAGCCTATAACATAATGTGTCTTATAACTAATCATGCCCTTAACGACAACGTGTATTGTGACTAATCGTAGCCCTTAATGACGACGTTGATTATGCCCACCCCATAAATTTAACTAAAAAAAGAAATGGTTGAGGAATGATTATGAAATTTAGGCCAAAGTAAGATAATAATTGGATAAATGTTGAGGCTTGTGATAATTATCTAAATATGTGACATAATATGAGATTATGATGATAATTTCCTTATGTGATGAATTGGATATTTTTTTTTTTGTGATATTTTAAAATTTTGTTGATTATGTTGCATTATAAATGATGGTGTTGTTTTATTTGATTGCTTTACTTGTTATACATGCTTTTATTATGTTTTGTAATCACGAGTTGATTAGTGCTCATGTCCTTACAGATTTGGTTTCAAGAACAGATCCAAAGAATTAGGTGGGCTCTTAGTGGGACTTGGACTTGCACTAGATAAAGCAAACATTGCATTTTATAATTTTCTTAAGTTAAATTTTATTTGGAACTATAATATTATTTTGTTCAGAAATTTATTCGATTGGGTTGTAAAAGCCATAAGGTCTATGTTATTTATTTTCGTGGGATGTGTTGAAGCTGATAGCTTGGCCATGGCTGAGGTTTAGTTCTATTTTACTATTATCAAACATGGATGTTTCTCTAGGGGTTGTTATATTGCTCTGATCAGGGTAAGGGTTAATTAGTACATGATATGTATGATTATTCACTCACCTCTCAGGTCATGTGATCCGAGGCATGACACTCTCTACGTTTTTCTACCTCTCTAAGGCTTCAAGTAGTGAGAGAATGGAATGACCAAATGAGCTTGGAGACCTACTAATTTATAGTATTTTAGGAATGACACCAAAGGTGTAAAAAGTATAACCGCACTCAGTTATGTTATGGTTTACTCTTAAGTATAGGAGTACCAAGGTCATCTCCATAAGGAGCAATGTTCGTGACTAGGTTTAGAAAGCCTTAGTGAATACCAAGGTCATCTCCACAGAGAGCAATGTTCGTGACTAGTTTTAGAAAGCTTAATTGGGAATTTCTTGCAAATAATGTTTGAAATTAAAAAGAGAAAACATTTTTGGATTTTTGAAGATGATTTTGATGGTGAATTTACTAAACTTAAATTTAAACTAATTAAAACTTAACTTTTAAAGACAAAAATTAACTTGGAAATTAAAAAGACGTGGTCTCAATCTATTCCTATAGTGGAATCAAAGCGGTTGGCTTGAATGTGTTTTAACTCAACTTAACATCTACACATATGGTGTTAGGTCGAAAAATCTTTTTTTAAATCCTTTTGTAAAGACTACATAGTGATTAGGTTTTGAAATCCTTTTCAATTCACCTGAACATTGAACCAGACACTTGGTGTGCACAAGCGTCAACTAGTAACCAAGGCTCGATTATATCACAGATGATTCAATTTCTAAAGTTAAATATGATCCTGATGATGTCTATAATTTTAGCAAAACATGTATTTCATTTTAAGTCTAAAACATTCAAGCCTACCAACTTTTCATCCACTACATTCTTAGATTGAAACCAAGCATAAACCCCAGCCTAGCATGATAAAAAAAAAAAAACAAAACGAGCATTCAGTCATGCAATCCATTTCTTCAAGAAATAAACTAAAATAAAGCAGAAAGTAAAACTTAGAGTTCAACAAGATGAAAAGAAGAATGAAGATGAAAGCTGGAAATTGAAGTTAAAATTGAAAGTATAGAATACAAAGTCACTTACAAACTAAACCCTAGGAAAGATAAAGTACCACACGAATGATTAAAACTAAACTATTCTAAAACTAATGATTGTAAGTGTGCCTTTTGCTTAAAACAACTCTTTTATTTATAGTCTTACAAAATTAAGGGTGAAATGAGAAAATATAGACCAAAAAAAAGCTAAAAAGACTATGTTGGGAAGGCAGTCGATGCTCTTGGGTGGTGTTCCACAGAGTGTTTAATGTGAGTCCCAATGAATAGCTTGAAAACATCCTCTCTATGGTCATCCAGTCTGTAGCATAATGGGGGCACCCAACCTTACTCTGGTGGTGACTTCTCCAGGTGTTCGATTAAATGCTCAAGAGGTGACACTTTTCCTTCAAAAATCTTTCTCAATGGTCAACCAGCCTGCAGCACCTCTAGTAGCCCAAATTTGCCCACGTGCCCAAGCACTTTTTCGTTGTGGCTGGGGGACACAACCTTGGTTCTGGTTGTTCTTCTTTTTAGCATAATTTTTCCAGCATGTAACATATTATCCTCAATTTCTATAAAACAAACACCAACATAAAAAAGTTACAAAATACAATTGAAAACATGGGAATTAACTGATAAAGTGCTCAAATAGGTAGTGTGAAATGGTGTCAAATGATTAATGATTGAGTGCAATCATAGTGCAAAATGAAAAACTATCACGCGCTAGATATCGTGACTCGAGGGGTGAGTGATTCAACATACAAATCATGCACTAACTAACAATACCCTAATCATAGCCATTCACCAACCTAAAGCAACATCCACACAAGATAATATCATAACATAATCTAACCTAAGCCTCGTCTATTTCCAGGCCATAATGCTCCAACTTATCCCACAACCATCATACTCAAATATAAGCTTTATGGCCTTTACAACCCAATCGAATAAATCTCTAAATCAAAATAATATTATAATCTCAAATATAATTTTAAACTAAAAAAATGAAAATGCAATGTCTGTAATAACTTATGGACTTCTAATCCTACCAAATGCCTACCCCTCATGATCTGTTGTTGCAACAAAGTCTGTAAGAACGTAAGCATTAATTCGCTTGTGCTCACAAAGCATCATAAAATTATATATAATATGTAAAACTGAAGTATGCAATATGATTACAAATAAATCAACATCTTCAAGTTAATCGTCAGCAATCATAAATAGCAAGATGCAACATAATCAAATAAGTAAAAGACATCTCTTCATACCATTATATTACAACCATCATTATAAGTTTCAACATTCAATCCACTTATCATTTTTCTTAGCATTATCATCAATGTTTAACCATCATATTTTCATTTCTATTTAATATACAGGGCGGGTATATTATATGTCGTTGTTAAGGGTCACGATTAGCCACAATATACGTCATCATTTGGGACCACGACTAGCCACAATGCCACAATTAGCCACAATACATGTCATCATTAAGGGCCGTGATTAGCCACAATATACATTGTCGTTTAGTATCATGATTAGCCATAATACATGTCATGTTGTAGGCTACTGACTTACTAGCATAAACACTAATTCCTGCACAGGTTTGGGTATTTCAATCCTAGGGCAATCTTTATATCCTTCCTATCTTTCTAACCCTCCATCCCTGTGTCACGATATCAATCACATTATCTTTTTATTTCTTTCCATTATCATCCTCAATCATTTTATTCATAACATATCATCATATTCCACAATCAATATATATTGTCTCATCATTTCCTTTCACTTTCATTATCAATTTCAACAATAACTCAACATATTCCAAATCCAATTATCATATCATTTTCACCATAATCAAGTTATTCTTATCATGATCAAATAATCAATATCATTCAATATAAACAACCAATCATATTCTAGTAATCATAATAAATAAATAATAATGAAATCATTCATAAAGCAATGAATACTAAATCATGTATCTATTTAATAATTCAATATCCTTCATCTTATCTCTTAAACATCTCCTCTCCAAACATTTCCACCACTTATATCTCATTTGATCATTTTATTGTAAACATTTGATTATAATCCATTTATCATAAATAATCAACACCAATTTCCCTCCATTCATAATATCTAATCACCATATCATATATTTATCATTCCCATTTTCATTTATCTTTTTTCCTTTCCATTAACCTCGTCATATTCTTTTTATTCTCTTATTCAATTAAGGAACATTCTTATATCATCATAATACTAACTAATATTACAATCTCAATTCAATTTAACCTTACAATAACATACTATCACTATATTATAACATTTCCTCATTTCCCTAACATATTTTCAACTTTTTTCTAACTCGAGCACCACATACTACATATTCACAAGTTTTACTACAACACAATAGGTAATATATATCAAAATTAAGATGCTCAAAACTGAGAAATACATTGAATAAGACCCAAACTGAGATCTGAAGCACTCAGGATGCCTAGTAAAGGACCTAGGCACCCTTACTACTCAACCCAGGTCAAATAAAGCAACCCAAGTGCCCGCATAGGGACCTTGGGCACCATTCTGCTGTCCAAAGAGCTACTTTGCTCTGATTTGAGTTATAACTTATGGTTTTATGTCCCAAACTTAGCCTAATCCAATGTTTAACACAAAACCTTATTTTCTTGTGTTGTGTAGGGCCTAAAAGGCTCCAAAACGTTAATCAAAACAAGTTTTAATTCACTCAATTTATCAAAATAAAAATCTTAGTTTCAACCTATACATACACATGTACACCAATAACACACCATGTGAATCCTTTCCTCATACTTCTAAATTCTTAAATAACCATCATAACAACATTTTCTAACTCAACAGATCTCATATGTAATAATAAGAGGTTAAAATTTCCCTTCCTCAAGCTTTGAACGCAAAGGTAGTGAACACCCACTTTTACGCTTCTAACTTTGAGTTGATCAATCTCCTCACTCTTTGATCCAAACAACAAACAAACCATATAGAAGTGTTCATTGAGTGCTTAATTTCATTCTTGCAAGATTAATTTAAGTTTGGTTAGGGTTAGAGTAGCTTACCAACACCAAGTCTCCTTGGTTTCTCCTTTGGTTCCACTTCATTTCCTGGTTTCTTCTCCCAACACCAAACTCTCTCTCTCTCTCTCTCTCTCTCTCTCTCTCTCTTTTTCTCTCTCTTCTCTCATACATACACATACACATGCTTGGCTTAGTTTCCAAGCATGCTACAGGGTCTTACACCTTGTCCCTACCCCCTATTCTGATTATGAGAGTAACCCCCAGCTGAACAACCAAAACAACGCCATTCTGTTTAACTACAACACAAACGGAGTGCCTTTCCAAGGCCCCGAGCACCCGCCCCTCTCCCTGGGGCACCCCTCTCCATTCATTTGAGTCAAAATGTCAATTTTTTGGGTTATTTGATCCATTACAACCAAGAATTTCAAAATAAAGCATCCCTAATAATTATAATAGCTTAAATAACATATTATCACATATAAAATGTATTAAAAATCATCAATTTATATCGGTATAGAAATCTGGGATATTACAAAAATGGTCCAACGGAGAGGCCTTTGTGTGGGGAGCTGACTTAAGGCTTCTTGAGGGCTTTGTTCTAGTTTGGTTCATGTTCAAGTGATTTGGTTTAGTTTCAACGATGATAAGCCAAAATAGTTTGGTTAAAACGTAAGGAGGTCCCTATCCTTCATTGAGGGTGGTGGCCTAGGGGCCAATTAGCTTGTGGCTCACACTTTTTTATGAGGTGAACATAGTACTTTTTGAAGTGTTTTAGTCATTTCATAAAGATTTACAACATTTTTGGAAGCTTTAGTATTAACTTTTGGAGTTTCAGCTCAATTTTGGGTTCCTCACAATTTCATTCTTTATCTTTCATTAGATATTTTGATACTAATATAAAGCTTAGGTCTTCTAGAAGCGTGATGGTCAAAATCTAGGTAAATTGACTTCTTGGAGCCAAAGTTATAGCCTCCGAAAGTTCAACATTAAAATCAACTAAAATAGAATATGATCTATTGTTTTCTTGTGCTTCTGCTTTCGTGGCTTCAATAATAGATACAAACAGTCTCCTTGGCATATGAGTCTACAAGGATGGCCCGTTCAATTACCGGTGACTTCTACGAGTCCTTGTGTCGGTATAAGTAAATATAAGCCCATATTCTGAAACAATACTTGGGCTCTGATTCAGGCTTCAAATTCTATACAGTCGGCACTGTAATTGTTTATTGATAATCTCTGTCAATTTCTAGACTTATCTAACTTCAAATAATGGTGTCAATCCTCATTTATTTAGTTCTTAATAAATCTAGGGGCTACTTATTGGCTACTTTATGAATAAGCTTTTACTTTTTGGCACTTAAGACCATTTTGACTAAAAGTGTTTTAACATTTGATGATGCTCAGCAGCTTTGTAAATCGGAACAAATTGCTCGATTGAGAGGTCTCAATTATTGCTTCAAATGGATTTTGAAAATTATGGATGAATTTCAAGCTTTCTAGTATTTTAAGTAATATTTCTGTAAATTTTTGAGGTCTTTAGCTTTAATTTGGGAAATTCGCTTCTTCTAGGGTCTCACAATTTGTCTATTTTGAGCTAAAAATGAAAAATTCTTCCTGTCAAGGATTTTATAACTTCTAAATTCATGGAAAAGGTTTTTGCTATTCTTTAGAATGTTGTTGTCAGCTATGCAACATTTTAGATTACTATGCCAAATTATATTATCCGTAGAACCTCAAAAAATCTCGACTAAATTGGGATGGTTTTCCTTGTTCATATTTCTTTAAGCTCTGAGGTTCACAAGTGAGATTCTTTCCTTCTTTTAGAACAATCTTACCCATTCTGACATTTTCCAGTTACTCGGGGCATTTTATGCCATCTATAAAGTGTCCGACTACATGGGTATCTTCAAGGAGAAATTATGGATTCTATGATGGATTTATAAAATTCTACATGTCTAGCCCATCAGGAACTTATTGCTCTTCTATTTAGTTTTTAGCTAACTATTACTACATTCGACTGATGGGGCTATTGATATTTGCTTTTGATTTTTTAGCTTCAATTTGTAATGTTCAAAAGTAAGGGGAAAACTTAGATGTCTACAGTCATGTTCATTACCCAAAACCAATTTTGAGGCAACTCATCCAATAATTTAAATTACCATTTAACCAAAAAATTATAATGAAATACTAAGTGTCCAAATTTTCCCATAATCATGCATGACAAATTCCAATGCTTAAAATATGCTCAAGAATGTTAAGTAACGAATGGCAGTCGTCCATGTATTAGCACAACGATTCTCATTAAGTAACATCATTAATAAGACTCAAGTAATCTAATTATTCGTTATACTAAAATGTGTTATGGACCCAAAGGGATTTCCATTCAATGTGACATAGACACTATAGTTCAAGAGGAATTAATCTAGCATTTGAAAAGTGTGAAAAATTGGTCACTGATTGAGCATTAAGATCCGACCATCAACATGGTCAAAATATACATTAGATTCTATAACGCCTAATTGACACAACCAATTGAAATCCAAATTATTAACAAAATTATAATTTTCCTAGTTACATCACTTCAACCATCCAATGTGATCCTATATCAACTTATTTACCAATAGTGGCCCTACATCAGTCTCAATGGCCTTAAGTTGCCCCATTTTAGTCTTAGCCACCCCAAGCAGCTCTATATCAACATTGCCCCAGGTGTAGTTCTCTCAATCTAATCATCCTATATCATATATTAGCAATCGCACTAAGTGACCTTATGTAATTGATGTGGGTAGGCATATAAAAATGTTAGGCAAGCTATTGCCATGACACAGTGAAGTTCTCATGTCCCATATCACCTAGGCAAAGTGAGGTGAAATGTTATATATGCTAGCTTCAACATCTCTATTGTACATGTGTTAAAACCATGCAGGCACCAAATTCTATCAAAACTTCAGGGTTAAACGTGCTTAGGTATGAGTAGCATAGGGAATAACGACCTTTGAGGAAGTCCTCGTGTTGAACCTAATTGCAACCTAAAGTAGACAATATTGTATTATGGTGAATTCTACATTAGCTTAATCACCCTGAGTGGCTCTGTATCAGCTTAACCACCTTACGTGGCCTTATCTCAGCACTACATACATGGGTGGACCCACACTTGGGGCAAGACTGTAGTCTGGATAGTCTAGTCCAAATTTTTTTTTAGTTAAAAAAAAATTTAAACTTAACCTGCCCTAAATTTTTGTAACCCAACCCATTTTATTTTTAAGCCCTTTGTTCAGCCTAAATTTTTGTAAGCCAGCTCATTTTATTTTTAAACTCTTTATTTAGCTCAGTCAAACTCTAAATCCTAGATCTGCCCCTAACTAGTAGCTCAAACATAATATTGGTCATCTGGAATGAGCCTATCAAGGAACTTTTCTTCAAACATCAACGTCCGAATAGATCGATATCACCTTAAGTGATCCACTTAAACCTTAACTTGCTTCAAATTACAAGTTTGATATAATGACCTAAATTTTTATATTTAGTTAATTGATGATGTTGGAAATGATTATAATGTGATAGTGTTAATGATGATATTATGAGGAATTAATTGACTTAATTGATCAAGTTTTGGAATTTAAGCCCAAACACTTAGTATTTTGGCTCAAGGGAAAGGGGCCGGGCGCACAGACAAGGGTGGGTGCACAGAGGTGAAGCTCATGCGCCCGAACTATAGTGATGTAAGCTCCTCAACTTTGTCTAATTTTTTCACGGCACGTAGCACATGGTCGTGTCTGTCTGAGCTATAATGATGGATATAGATGTGAAGGAGAACAGGGGTAGCCACCGTATGGCTCCAGACTTTGCCTCTCTTCATCCTTAAGATTGAGTTTTCTATATATATATATGTGTGTGTGTGTGTGTGTGTGCGTGTGCATATATGTGGGCAGGTATTTGGTTTGGAGAAGAAGCTGAGAGTTAGAAGAAGAATGACGGTTGGTAGGTGACTCTAACCTTGACCAATTTCAAATCAACTTTATAGTTTTACAGTTAAACTAGTTTCTATTTTTCTTCGTTCAATCACTTGAGGGAGTGATTTAATGCATTCTAATTACATATATGATATGTGGGAAATGCTAGAAGTTTGTTTATGTTCTCATTTTGAGATTTTGGATGCATTTGTTTGAGGTTTTTGTGGGTTATATATTTTATATATGTATGTATATACTAGTAGAAGAAATGAAATGTAGTTATATATTTTGATCTATGAGTGTTAAAATTACAAATTGATTATTTCATCGAATTTATATAAGCCTTGTAGTATCATTTGAAACAACAAATTTCAAGTTAATACCCTAAATTTAAGCCAATTTAGAGTCCTAAGTAAGAAGCCAATAAAAACTAAAAATAAAGCCAATCTGAACTTTCTGCCATCCACCTGTGCACACCAACTTGGACCCCCAAGCTCACACGCTCACTTGTGTGCACCAACTCAGTCCAACAGCCCAGTATTCCACTTTTTGCTACATAAAATGTGTTTTTATCCCAAATGTTAATACCAAAGAATTTTAAAATATTTTTATAAAATAAAAGATGTTTTCACTGTATAAATAAGTAGTTTATGATTTGAGTATTTCGTGAATAATATTGTTAAAGGAAAGTTGTTTATGTTACGTTGTTGTTAAAAGATGATTTGAACATGTTATTATTCATGATGAGTTGTTAAGGATAGTAATTATTATGATATGATTCATGAATAAAAGTTGTGATGATTATGAATAAGATATGATAATGATAATGGAAAAGAGGTAAATGAACTAAGAATTATGTTATGATTGCGGGGGTTGGTGAACACGCAAAATCACGAGGGTACAAGACAATCCATGGGTTGAAATGCCCTTAACCTGTGCAGGGGTTTATTATCATATCAGTATGTTAGTAGCCTACATTACGATGATGCTATTTGGTGTATCATGACCTTTGGATAGTGCTATATAAACCACAATGATGATAGAGCATTTCAGTTAATCGTTTCCATTGGGTGTTAGCCAGAAGTGGAAATGAATCGAGCTTTTATCAAGCTTTTCGAGCTGAGCTCAGCAAAAGCTCGATTCGAGCTCAATTCGTCTTATATTCGAGCCAAATTTGAGCTTCACTTAAGGCTTAATGACGAATCAAGCTGTGCTCAAGCCTACTATGACTCGGCTCATAAGGTTTGCGAGCTTATTCAAATAGCAATGAAGCTACGTCGTTTTGCTTCAAGTGTTAAAACCAAACCCCCTCTCCCTTTTACTTCACTCAAATAGACTCAATTTCAAAGTTCAAACTTTATTTCTTTGTCTAGTCATTTTCAATCCCTTTATTCAGGCTCCAAAGAAAAACCCTAGTTTTTGGATCAACGCATTAGCACAGACACAAAAAGAGAGAGTGTGAGAGAGAGAGAGAAAGGTACCTTCATCTTCGTCTACATCTGCTTTCCTTTCTTCTCTTAAATGCCTCCTTCATTAGTGCCAGACCTTAAGGCATCGAAGCAAGTTCCGTCATCTGGTAAGGTTCAATTTAACTTTATTTTCTTCTATTCTCAATCCCTTTTTTCAATTTTTAGATCTAGTTTGATGTTTTTTCTTGCAATGATAATTTCCATGCATTGATCTGGGTAGAAAAGATGAATCCGTTGCCATTCTTATCCGTACACACACTTTGCACAGGTATACTTCTGGGCTGAATGTTTTGGACTTTATCTCTCTATATTCACCATAGAGAGTTTTGCTTTTAGAAAACTGTCTACTATTTTAGAAATTTTGACTTTGATATGATCATGTTCAGCGTAGATTTAATTTGAAGAGAACATTAAAAACTCACCCGCTAACTGTAGCCTTGCTTTGTTTTTTTCTTTTTCTTTTTACACCAAAAGACCTAATTCAATATAATTTTCTTTGATCAATGGTTGCAGTGGAAAGCTAAGAAGTGTTGGAAATAAAGTTTTGTCTTAACAATTTGTAGGTTGAGTTAAAAGTGGTTTAATAATAGAGATAATATCACATTAAAAAATAAATATACAAAGGAAAGACATCACAGTTTAGAAGGGAATAATAAAAAAAAAAATCTACGCTTGTGATATTGTATGTATACATTTGTATAAGAAAAATATGAGATTCGATTCCTTCAATTCTTTTTCTCTAAATCAATAAATCAAATACACAGTTGTCATACTTTGGCAATGAGGAAAAGAGCTTATATACAAAGACGTAGATCCAAATATAATTTTCTTTTGTCGGTTCCCTAATAATCAACTTTCCACCTCATATCAATTTGATGACTACTTTAATGCATCATTGATGTAGGGAAGACATGTCAAATTCATAAAAATATTAACTATTTAGTAATTTATTAATTTATGTATGAATAAACTTATGATTTTTGATAAATATATTTACATTAGTATACAAATATTTTAAATAGGATTTATTAGGCATATATTGTATAATCACAAGGCCTGGACACAATTATCTTGGTACATCTTATAATTTCAAAGATAGTCTGGTTTGTAAACTAAATTACACCATTATCTTGGCACACCTAAATTTCAAGGTATTTAATTTTATTTTCTTTTTTGGCATTGATTTTTATTTTAATGTATATTTAGAATTAGAACTTTCATTCAATTTTTTTTTTTTTTTTACTTTAAATGAGTGCATGTTATTTTGCTCAAACTTCCTATATGAGGGTATATGATTTAGTGTGCATTTGAAGTGTCAAATTTGATTAAAAAAATCTTTAATTTTATCTATTTTTTTTTCAATTTTTTCAATTCTCTCCAACTTTCTACACACAAACTTCTAATAACAATTGAGAAGTTAGAAATAAGGTTTAATATGTTTGGTTTCAGAATAAGGTCTAACCAAAGCAATGTTGAAAATAGAATAAAAAAAAATGACTCTCCACAGAAATATATATTTAAAAGAACTAATATAAATGACCAAACAAATGAGATATAGAGTGATCAAAAAATTACAAGGAAAGAATAGAGTTTAAGATGTGCTTTATTGTGGTAGATTTTTCTGATCTTCAAAATTTAATCAAATTTATTTATTTTATCTTCAAATTTTTTTTGATCCCCAAATATATTCTATTAGTCAACTTTGATAGGAATGTCATCTCCACCAAAAGAACCTCCACAATCTGAAACACACACTTGTGATTCTTCCTCTCCTACTCCAAACAACGAGGCTATCGAGATTAATCATCCTCATAGAGATGAGCAAACTCGAGTTGGAAAACCACCAGTGGTAACTAGGGCAAAAAGACAAAAAAAAAATCTATTGTTTCGTTAGAGTTCACAGAAATTGAACTTCCTAATGGGATGAAAAAAGTCCAATGCATACATTGTAAAACTAAGTTATCAATGAATGCGAGTGGGAAAACAACTCATATGAAACGACATTTGGAGTCATGTGCGACAAGAAAATTAGAGCAAGAAAAACAACATTGAACTTTCAACTAGTGAGATCAAATATGGATGAAAGGTTAATGCGTCCTCTTCTTATGGAAACTGGTGGAAAGTATGATCACTCATGGATGAGAGAGGCAGTAGGTTATTGGATTCTCATGCATGAACATCAATTGAATATCATTGAGGAGTATGGTTACAATTTTATGATAAAGGTTGCAAATCTTGAGTTTGAGAAAATTTCTCGTAAGAGTCTTAAGACCGATTATATTGCCGTATATGAAGCTGAGAACGATAAGTTGAAAGTGTTGCTAAAGGGCATTGGTAATTGTTATAAAAACAAATTAAACCTATCACTACTAGAGCTTAGCCAATCGACGAATGGAAAACTTGGGCGACCGCTTCTGGCGGTCACTATAATGGTATTAACGACCGCTTTGGGCGGTCGCTTTAATGGCCGTCGCTATTCCAGTGCGGCAAGGGATTGACGACGGAAATATTCGAACGACCTCTTATTTTTAGGCGACAGAATTAGCGACCGCTTAAAGCGGTCGCTAATACCTAACTTATATCGGGCAGAACACCTCCCTCTTTTTCCTCTCCCTCCCGCGCGCGCTCTCTTCTCTCCCCCTGCCTCTCTCTCCTCCATCTACCGCCGCTTCCGTCGCCGAACGCCCGCCGCCACCACTAGTAAGGTAAGCTCCCTCTATCTCTAGCTCTCTTACTCTCTCTCTTGCTCTCTCTTTCTCTTTATTTCTCTTTCTCTTTCTTGTTCTCTCACTATTTTTTTTTTTTTTTTTGTGTATAAGAGTTTTTTGGAGGCCTCACCACCATACCACCAGGTTTGATTTTTCTTTTTTTTAGTTTGAATTAATTTTTTTTATTTTTGATTTTTTTATGTTTATTATTGGATTAATGTAAATATTTTTTTTTTGTTTTTTTGGTTGGGGTTTTTGATGATTCATCCATGCATGCATGTATATATTATTGTTTTTTTTATTTTACTTACTCATTAATTTGTTAATTTTGTATATATACTATTGGTTGTTTGATGTTGGCTGTTGGATGTTGATGTTGATGTTGATGTTGGATGTTGGATGGTGGTTGTTGACGTTAGATGTTGCTGTCAAAAATTTTTTTTTTTACTGTGTAATGTATTTTTTTAATTTTTTTTGCTATTTTTTTTTAAATTTTTTTATTTTGCTGTTTTTTAAATTTATTTTGCTATTTTTAATTTTAATGAGGAATGTTTAATTTTTTTAAATTTAAAAAGTATTATTACATTAGAAAATTGAAAATACCATTAATTAATTCGTTACAAGCAATATAATAAAATATAAATTTTTTGTCAATTTATATCTTTTATTATCATTTATTAAACTAACTATAAAAATAATTTTAATTAAGTATGAGTGAAAGGCGACAAAATATTGGTTAAAAAAATTATGAACATAGTTTTAAAAAGAGAAATGTAATTTTGGACTCTTTTTTTTTTAATTTTGTTGAACTAAAAATTTGAAATCATAACGGAGTGAATGTTTTATTAAATTAAGCTTAAAATTATTTTTAAATTCAAATATTTAAAGTAGGTATTCAAAATAATAAAATTAAGTATTAAAAATCAATATTAAAAAAAGAAAAAATATTTTGATTGAAATATAATTTTTTGAAATTATAAAAGAGTGAATGCTTATTTTCTTTAAATTTAAAAATGTGAATTGAAATTAGCTCTTTGTAAGAAAATATAATTAAATAATTTTACTTTAATAAATTATATATATTATTATCATTGAGTGAAATAATTATCATATTTAAAAATATAAAAACATGAAAAATAATATTTAATATGATTTGCTTTTGAAGTAATGATTAAACAATTAAGAAATTAATTTTAAATATGAACAATATTAAAGTAAAATATTTGGAATTATAAATACATAAATGTATAATTTTTAAAAATAAATTGATTAACTTACCTTAAGGAAATTAAATTATATTATGATATTTATAATGTTAGACAATAATATTAAAAATATGAAAATTAAGTAAATATTAATATTAAATTATAACTTGTAGGTTCATTAAATAAATAAACTAAAATTAAGTTATAATAAATTAATTAACTTATCTTAAGGAAATTAAATTATATTATGATATTTATAATGTCAGACAATAGTATTAAAAATATTAAGATTAAGTACATATTAATATTAAATTATAACTTGTAGGTTCATTACAAATGTAAATTAAAATTAAGTTCTAATAAGATAATATAATTTTTTAAATAATTTAAATATATTATTATCATTTACTAAAACAATCATGAAAAATAATATTAATTAACGTTACCTTAATATTGAAATTAAATTATATTATTAATTTTTAAAATAAATTAATTATATTATGATATTAAAATTAATCAACATTACGTTAAGAAGATTAATTAATGTTTTTACGTTACCGAAATTAATTAAATTAATGAATGTTACTTTAGGGAAATTAAATTATATTATTCTATTTATAATGTTAGACAATAGTATTAAAAATATTAAGATTAAGTAAATATTAATATTAAATTATAATTTGTAGGTTCATTACAAATGTAAATTAAAATTAAGTTCTAATAAGATAATGTTTGCATTTACTTAAATTATTAAAAATAATTTTATTAGATAATTTATATATATTTTTGTCGTTCACTATTAATATTATGAAAAATATTAAATAAAAAATAGCATAAATAGGAAATAATAATATTAAAAAATATTAATATCGTAATATTTGTTGTTAATTTATATATTTTAAATTAAACAATAATAATAGTAAGATTAGGTAAGTAATAATATTAAATTATAATTTTTAGGTTCATTAAATATTAATATTAGTTAAAATATTAAATAACGAATTAGAATATTGATAATATAAGTAATTTAGGTCAAATTAGATTGTTTCAATTAATATTGTAATGGCTTGTTACTCAAATTATTGAAAATACTTTTATTATTTGAAATCATAATTTGATTTATGTTATAATGAACAAATATTGAATTGTTCGTAATTTGTATTGTTAATTTATTTAATTTGTATCATATTATTTTATTTGTTGTATATTTGATCTTCGGATAGTTTATTTAAGTGTTATTTTTTTGAATAATAATAATTAACTCTAATCCTTGAGCCCAATCCAAAACTAAATCCTTAATCTTGCCCGGGGCCAATTCAATATCTTTCTTGAGTCCAGTCCAATCCAATATGAATACAATAAGAAAATTAGGTCAAATAATAATATTATAATGTTGTTTCTAGGTAATTTACAGAATAATATAGTAATTAATTAGACGAGCAGCAGTAGTTAATTAATATTAATTAATAATAAAGTAAACCCCTAATCTTGCTTAGGCCAAATCTAATATCTTTCTTGCACCCAGTCCAATCCAATACAAATACAATAAGAAAATTATGTCAAATAATAATATTATAATATTGTTTCTAGCTAATTTATGCAATAATATAGTAATTAATTAGACGAGCCGCAGTAGTTAATTAATAATATTTAATTAGTTTAATTACTAATTAAAAATAAACCCCTAATTTTGCCTGAGCCAAATCCAATATCTTTCTTGCGCCCAGTCCAACCGAATACGAATACGATAAGAAAATTAGGTTAAATAATAATATTATAATGTTGTTTCTAGGTAATTTACGGAATAATATAGTAATTAATTAGACGAGCAGCAGTAGTTAATTAATAATAAAATTATTGCCCAAACCTAATTCATATCTAATTCACAATCCCCCAATCTTTCTTGGGCCAAACCAATATCCTGGTTAGGCCAAATCAAATATGTTAAATTCGTAACAAATACACAATCTCCCTAATCTAACTTGGGCTTGTTGTCAATATGCTGTTTGGGCCCAATGAAAAATATTTGTAAATACTTTATTCTAAGTTAGAAAAGAAACAGAGATTGAGAATTACTTTATTTTATTCATTTGCATACATTAGTGAAACTTAGACCCATTTGAGAATCTCGTACGCCACCCGTTTGGTCATCCTTAGGCAACGAATTAGGTCTTCGACCAAGTTCGTTGTTCTTTCGATGAACATGCAGGGATTGACGTACACGATTCTTGAATTGTCCAGTTTGGACAGTTTGGGAATGTAATTATCAATCTTGCCTTCAACAACTCATGTACTATCCTATGTTAGATGAAGTTTCGGTTGACGTCCTATTATTCTCCAGGTGCATACACAGAGTACGACTGATGTCGTCTGTGTGTCGTGTACTTGGAGAACCACGCGAACATGCTGCCGAAATTTTATCTAATTAGGGGACAAAGGCATTGAGTTGTTGAGTGCAAGTTGGATCGTGCATTCTCGAATGGGATAGGACTAACCACCCTGTAATGAGGAGGTAAAGTTTAAGACTAGGTGTTTTGCATATGGCACTACTTTTTATAGTAATGACATTTTATCCTTTTGGGACTCCACAAACACTCTAAGCTAGATGGATAAGAGTTAGATTGATTTGCCGAATAGGATGTCCCCGGAGTATATGGAGAGGATTAATTAGTTTATTGTATTCACCAATGGGTTTCCCAATGAGTACATTAGTTGTCCTTGCAGAAAATGTGCTAACCGGTATTACTATACACGGGAGGTTGTCAGGGAGCATCTGATCCGTAATGGGTTCTTGAAGCAGTATAAATATTGGACTCTCTATGGGGAAGAGTATATCGCCTCTGGTTCAGATGAAACCATTGAGTTGGAGGCCAAGGTTATAGAGGAAGCTGATCCAATGCTCGCGAAGCTAGCTGATATCGCATGTGGATTGACACATGAAGACAGCAGTGCTGGTATTAATCTGATGGGTGGAACTAGTCCCCACTCGAGTGTGGATGACGAATCCTTGAGATATTTTGAAGTACTCGACGATGCGCAGACAGAATTATATCCTGGATGTCAGGAATTCAGTAAATTGTCATTCATCGTTGAGCTGTTACATTTGAAGGTATTGAATCACTAGTCGGATACGTCGTTTGACATGGTACTGCAGTTGCTCCGTAGGGTTTTACCAGCGGGAGCTAAGCTTGCTGATTCGTACTACCAAGCACACAAGTTAACTGAGAATTTGGGATTCACATATCAAACTCTGGATGCATGTCCCAATAGTTGCATGTTGTTTCGGAATGAGAATGGCAACCTCGATACGTGTACCATGTGTGGGGTTTCGAGGTAGAAGAATGTCGGTACTATCCAAACTCGACAGAATCGTTTGGGTATTTCAAACCGTGGTAAGCTTGTGGCTACAAAGCAAGTGCGTTACTTCCCACTTAAGCCACGACTGAAGAGATTTTTCATGTCATCCAAGATCTCTAAACTAATGACATGGCATGCCGAGAATAGCGGGGAGGATGGGAACTTATCCCATCTAGCAAACTCTCTGGCGTGGAAGGATTTTAATCAAAGACACCCTAAATTTGCTGTCGATTCTCACAGTGTGCGGCTTGGTTTGGCTGCTGATGGATTTAACCCATTTTCAGGCATGACTGGGGTAACTCACAGTACGTGATCTATACTGTTAGTTCCACATAATCTTCCATCTTGGCTGTGCATGAGGCAACCTTTTGTCATTTTATCGACATTGATTGATGGACCTAAAGGTCCTAGGGATAAAATAGATGTTTATATGCAACCATTGATTGAAGAGCTTAATGAATTATGGGCTGACGGTGTGATGACATTTGACTCAACAAGCAATGAAATGTTTAAACTACGGGTAGCATTACTATGGACAATTAACGACTTCCCGGCGTACGCTAACTTATCTGGTTGGAGCACGAAAGGAGAGTTCGCATGTCCTAGTTGCAATCAGAGCAAGAAGTCAACTTGGCTAAAGTATGGTAGAAAGTGGGTGTACATGGGTCATAGATGCTTCTTACCTCCGTTGCATAGGTTTAGGAAGGACAGAGTCTCGTTTGACACCACTCAGGAGTTCGGTCCGGCACCACGAGCAATGACCAGGGTTGATTTGCTGGCCCAGATGGAGCGGGAGCAAATACGAACAGTATATGACTTTCAGGATCTATTAGCCCCCCCGCTGTCATCTATTTCTGGTGTAAATAGGAACCGAACCCATAATTGGAAGAAAAAAAGTATTTTTTATAAGTTGCCCTACTGGAAAGACAACTTACTCAGGCACAACTTAGATGTCATGCAAATTGAGAAGAATGTTTACGATAATATATTGTGGACGATCCTTGGTGTTAAGGGGAAATCAAAGGATAATGCTAATGCTCGACGTAATTTGCTGAAGATGGGATTGAGAACTCCATTGCACTTGCAGGCGGGAGAGTCCAACAGGGCATACATGTCACCTGTACAGTACACAATAAGCAAGGAGGAGAAGGATGCGTTCTTGTTAATTTTGAAAGACGTGAAGGTACCTGATGCGTATTTCTCAAATATTTCGAAAGCGAGTCAACATGAGCGAACAGACATTACAGGGTTTGAAAAGTCATGATTACCACGTCCTACTTCAACAATTGCTGCCTATAGCAGTAAGGAATTGTCTGCCTAATAATGTTGTGCAGCCGTTGATTAAGCTCAGTAATTTCTTCAGGCAGTTGTGTTACAGAGTAATCCCTACAGAAGATTTGAAGGGTCTGCAGGATAGTATTGCTTTGACACTATGTCATCTGGAGAAAATTTTTCCACCGGCATTTTTTGATGTCATGGTCCATTTGACCATACACCTAACTGAAGAAGCCCGGCTTGGTGGCCTTGTCCAATTTAGGTGGATGTATCCGATCGAGCGGTATATGAACACATTGAAGAGGTATGTGCGGAACAAAGCTCGATCGGAGGCATCCATAGCTAAAGGATATTTGATGGATGAGTGCATCAATTTTTGTGTGGCATATTTAAACGATGATGTCTAAACAAAGTTTAGCAGGCCGGAGCGGATAAATGAAGGCCCTATTGGGGAAGGCACATCATTTGATCTCAACCACATCGAGTGGATCCAAGCTCATCGGTTCGTGCTCTTCAACACTCAATCGTGCTCTTCAACACTCAACCAGTTGTGCCATTGAGCTAATAGGTCATGTTTTTATAATAGAGAAAGTTAATTACACCATATTTGTAATAAAAATCGTGATTATTCTCAATCCAATTTGATTTGCATTGTAGGAGACACATAAACGAGCTGAAATAGAACATGCCTCGTGCAACGGACAATCAAATTCGAATGTCCCATTATCAATGTTTTCATGACTGGTTTAAGAACTATGTACGTGTTAAATATTTTCATATACTTTTATATGTTTTTCACATCACAATGAATTTGTGTTTAATTAATTCATGATAATTTACATTCCATAGGTATACAATTTACGAAGTACTACGGATTCTACTTTGACCGATGAAATAAATTAGTTGGCTGATGGTCCTTACACGACAGCTCGACGTTACACAGCTTGTGACATCAATGTGTTTCGATTTCACATCAAGAAAGTAGATGATAGGCGAGCTACACAAAATAGTGGCATCGGTTGTCCATCTGTTGACGGTGGTTACTATTACGGCCAACTGAACGATATTATTGAAATCGTTTACAATCACAGTTTGAGATATTTATTATTCAAGTGTGTTTGGGTTGATCCAATTCGCAGCATTAAAGTTGATAAGTACCAATTTAAATTGGTCAAGTTCAAGAATTTGTTACATCGAGGTGTACAATTAGAAGCTGAACCGTACATACTAGCATCCATGGCAGAGCAAGTTTACTATGTTAGCGATCGAGCAGATCCCAACAATGTCAAGGAGGAGGTGTACCAGATCGACTACGATGAGCCAGATATTGATCCATTCGTCCAACAAACTCTTGACCAAGATGCAATCGTCCAACGTGATGCAGATGTTAATTGGGTTAGGGACACGGTTGAAGGAGATACGGTTGATTTACATACCTAATACAGGGTTGTGTACTTTTTTATCCGAAGAAAGTAGATTTTAAATTTATTTTTCTTTGTATTTGAAATTGTAATAAATTTAAATTGTGAACAGTTAGGGAGCCATGTTCAAACGCTCTAGGATGAGGACTGGTCCTAGGACGATGGCTGAGCGCCTCGGCCTATCCTGTGCCAGGAGTAGCTTAGCAGATGCTGTCCCACCATCACCTCCTATGTCCACGCGACCATCAGTGTCTGGCTATACAGATGCAGTAAAGTTCGTCAGTTTTAGAATTTATCTTATCCAACAACAGTAGTTATATTCTGTATAGACTTATCACGTAACAATTTGTTTGAAACAGATTCTCCCACTTCGAGTAGGCTTTCGAGGTCCGGCAGAGGCCTCTCGAAGGGATTGCCACAGTAGAACTGCGAATCTCAATGGATGACCATTCAGTGGGATGACACGCCACATCCGGTGGGGAAGGATGGACGGTCTTTGATTTCACAGCTCGGACATTTGGTCTGGAATCTGATTAGATTTCCGTTGACCACACTTAAGTGGGATCGTTTTCTAGATTCTACGTTCGAGGGTCTATGGACCGAGGTGCAGGTATGAAAATTTTATATTCTATTTGTACGTGGTTTATATGCTGAAACTTATAACATAAATAACATTCTACAATTTGTCATTTTTAGGCCAACGTAGTTGATGTTCCTCCAGACTTCCGAGACGTTATGTTCGCCAAGTGTCAGAAGATGTGGAAGGATCATAAAAATAAGATTAAAGATAAATATTGGAAAGGTTATGAGAATGACCCTGATATCCTCCAACGGGTCCCACCGGGCGTTCTTCCCCACCAGTGGGCTGAGCTCATCAGGTATTGGTCAAGTCCCAAGGCATAAGTGAGTAGATTGCGAGTTGATATTTTTCCTTAAGTTTGAACATTATAAAGCATAAATTACAAAAACTAATCGAGACAAATTTAAAATAGGCGGAGGCCCAGAGGAACTCACGAAATCGAGGAATGCAGGGCCCGGGCCACAAGGAGGGGACTCGACACTTTTCTCATGTTCGCCACAAGGTAAAAGCATTAGCTTACCACGCCAATAGCGACTTTTTTATTTTCATATTTAATGATAGTTAATTATTAACATATAATTTACCTTTCAACAGAGGACAGAAGAGGGCCTGAGGACAGATCGGATGTCCATGTGGTTGGCGACTCGACGTATTGATTCGCCGAAGGTTCAGGCAATACAAGTAACTAATTTTAATATTTTATCTAATGAACATATAATTTAATTTTGCTTTAGATAATATAGTTACTTATCTTATTTTTTCTATCTCGGCTTGTTTGCATTAGGCGCAGTTTAATGCACGTCTAGACGAGTTGCCGCCGGATGAGAGGGAGTCCGAGGAGATGAGGGATGAGATATTTTTCTCCATTGTCGGACACGATGGTCATGGATACACGCTTATGTGGGGCGCGGGTAATCCACGCTGATCCATCGCACGAGCAGAGTCATCTTCTCAGGTCAGACGTCGCGATCAGGATCTACTCCAGACCCTTCCAGCTGAGATGGACACACGAGATGCATCACTTCGAGCCGAGATGATGGCTGAGATGGAGAGGCGCCTCTCTTAGAGTCAGAGCCATCCACCTCCTCCTTCTCAGGTTAAAAATTTTATTTTTCGTTACTATTATTCATTAAAATTTTATAAATTTATATATTTATGTCTTTTTATCATGTTCTAATTTCGTTATTATTCCATTGTAGGACCCGAACGATAGCGGATGGTCCTCTTGGACTGGATTAGGATGATTAGGATCCATTTGTATATATTTTGATCAGTACATTTATATATATTTTAGTTTTTGTATTTTGAACATTTACATATAATAAAATTTTGTTTTAATTGTAATCTAATTTGATATTGTGTTTGTATATATAATCATAATTACGAGCCATGTTTGTTTTTTTGATTGATTTTATGAAAAAATTCGTTAGTTCCATGTGCAAATTAATAAAATATAATTTAATTTAATTTAATTTAATTTAAATATTTATACATAAATAATAAAATATAATAGTTATTATAGATAATTAGCAACTATTAAATAAATAATTATTATAAATAAATAATAAATAATTATTAAATAGATAATTTAAATAATTCGATTCGTAAAAAAAATTATTGACATTTTATTATAATAAATTATTGAGATTCTATTATAAAAAAAAATATAAAACTATGTATTAGCGACCGTTTAAAGTAGTCACTAATACACCAAAAGGGTCGTTAATTCCTTGGCGCCAAATGGCCTTGGTTTCCCAGGTAAGTAATTGCGACCGCTTTATACTATTAGCAACCGCTACTTGCGGTCGCAAAACATTCGCGCCACTTGGCACCATCTGTAGAAATTTTCGCGCCAAATAAACAGCGACCGTGACTAGCTATTAGTGACCGCCTCTAGCGGTCGCTAATTGTTTGATGTTTTTCCCCAAGCGGTCGCAATCGTCGTCGCAAAAAATTTAGCGATCGCTTTGACGGTCGCTAATACTTTTTAGCGACGACTCAAATGCGACCTACTTCAGGCGGTCACTAAGCCGTCGCTAATACTTTTAGCGACCGCTTTTCTATTTTTAGCGGTCGCTAATACTGCCATTTCCAGTAGTGCATGCTCTTAATTATTAAAAAAAATAGACCTTATACTGGAATTTTGAATACAATTTAAGAATGTAAAATATAATTTAAATCAAAAATTAGATAGAAACATGCATATGACCGATATACAATCATCTAATAATTGGATGAATTTGACCGGGGCCAGCTCCAATTTTAGGTTAAAATAAGAGGTTAACAGTTTGCATTTGTTTGTGTTCGTAATAGTTTATGATTACCGTTCAAAAAAAGTAATATAGATAGTTTATAATTTTGTTTATGTTTGAATATTTTAAAAATTAATAAATCTATTGAATAATTAATTTACTATAAAATTAAATCAAATTATATCAATTTTAAATTAATATATTTGTGTCATGTAATAATAATAACTCTTAAATTAAAATAAATATACTACAACTAATTATATTTACAATTGGGATTATTAAAATAAAAGAAATGAGATTAAAGAAAAGAAAGTGTCTTTGATTTGTAAAAAGTATTTTTCGTTTTCTATTTATTGTGAAAAATAATATTTTAAAAAATGTTATCTTTTGTTTTCTATCAAGTGTATTTTTTTAAAAAACAAAATAATATTTAAATCAAACATATTTTTAATTGATTTTAATTTTTTCAATCGAAAAAAAAAAGTAAAAGATGGTTAACCATCAAATCAAGTAGAAAATAATTCAACCTTTCATATATGCCTTGTGACTATCTTGGGATGATGATACCTTGTCAAGTTGTCAGTTTTTAAAAAAAGTTTCGTTTACAGCTTTATAAATTTTTAAATAATTTTAACTTTTTACTCATCACACAAATTATAAGATTACCACATCTAGTACTTTATATTAATTTTTTATACTTCAAACACACATTAAGTCATCGTTTGATAATGTTTTATTTTCTAATTTATACTCTTTTTTTACACTTCAAAAACACATTAAGTATCCATTTAATAATGTTTTCGTTTTTTGTTTTTCTATTTATATTCTTAAAATTTTGTAAACTAATAACAAAAATATGTTTGTTAAATTTGTTTATATTTTTTTACTTTCAAAAAAATAAAAACTTAAATAGAAAAATATAAATAAAAAAACATGTTTGCACCCTTTTTTTGGCTAATTTTAACACTTTATCTATTTTTATTGCATCATACTAAAATAAATTATTTATCCAAATATTTTATTAAACCAAAATTATTTTTAATAAATAATATAATTTAATTAATTTAATTTTCCAAATTAATATGTAATATATTTTATCAATTTATTTATACAAATAATTAAATTAAATTAATTAATTTAATTAATATGAAATATATTTTATCGATTTATTTATACAAATAATTAAATTAAGTAATTTAATTAATATGAAATATATTTTATTAAGCTATTCTTATAAACAATTAAATTAATTATTTTATTTTAATTTAATCATTATAATTAATATTAAATATATTTTATTAAATTATTTTTAATAAGTATCATAATTAAATTATTTAGATCATTATAAAATATATTTTATTCAATTGTTTTTATAAATAATATAATTAAATTATAATTAATATAAAATATAATTTTGTATTTATTGAATTAAATAATATAATAATTATATCTTGTTCAATTGTTTTTAATAAATAACATAAATAAATAATAATTTAATATATTTTATATTTATTTAATTAAAAAATTTTATTAAATAACTTAATCAATTTAATTTAATTTAATTAATAACTTAATTGATTAATTTAATTTAGTTAATCTAATTAATTAAATTAAATTAAATTAATATGAAATATATTTTATTAAATTTAATAAATTTTTTAAAAAAATAATAAATTAAATATTTTATTAAAAATTTAATAATTATAAATAAAATTATATTTTCAAGTACAATTTCAGTTTTTATTTTAGATACGAAAAATGGGCAACGAATAAAAAAAACGAAAAATATAAACAGATAAATATAAATAAAAAACGTCAATGTTACCTAATGGGCCCTAAGTGATTTGATTTGAATTGTTTTTTTATGTATTTTTTTTTCTTTGGTTGTAATAAACAATCCAAAATGCTGCTACCAAAGTAGAAAAAAAAAAAAAAAACATTGAAATCCCAAGTGATGCAAGAACAGCCTGAACAACAAAAAGATAAAAAATGAAAAATAAATATAAAGAATAATATCTCAAACTGTGAGAGAAACCTAAAATCACTCTAACACATTGTCAAAGTTGGCGCCACAATCTCACTGCTAAATGCCAAGGGGGTAGAGTCTTTTTTGTTTTTTTCTGGGTTGAAAGGCACAAGGGGGTAGAGACAGTAGACAAGGGGCAAGTTATTTCTGAATGACGAGTCTTCAAATGAAGACAAGATCCTTCAATAATGCGGAAGTACACGTTGCTTGCACTCAAAAGCCATGATAGGCAGTTTCCCATGGATAGAGGACGCCAACGTTAAATTGGTGTGAATTCAATGACAATTAAATTTAAGGGTGCGTGTGATGCACTAAAATTGTATGAAAATTTATAAAAAATTTTAAAATTATTTAAAAATTATTTATTTTTTATTTCATTGTATGAATTACGAATTAACAATTTATGTAAAATTATCTCACTTTATCTTACTTTTTATCACTCTAAACACACTCTAAATTGTTGAATTAAAATTTAATAGTTTACTTATATTTATTAATTTAAAAAATATATAAATTTAATAGTTTACTTGTATTTATTAATTTAAAAAATATATAAATATATTTAGACAATTAAATTGTAATCTAATAACTCAGATCAAATTATCACACAACTAGCATCAAATTTAATGTTAGCTCTCGAATTTGTTTCTTATTCAATAAGCCTCAATCACTTAAAACTGGCACCTTCCATTCTTTCTACTTTTCTAATATATCGAATTAGAGAAAGTACAAGTTAGTATTTCAATTTTGACGGAAATAATTACTTTTTATTAGTTTTTCAAAAGAAAACTAAAAGAAAATTTGCGCTTTATATTTGATAACAAAAAATGAAAGAGGAAAAGAACAATAAGTTGGTGTTCAGTAATAAAAAATCACTGTCAGAACTGCTCATCACATCAACCAGGGATCTAAATATGAATCGGCCAAGCATAAAGGAAATAGAAGTTATCACCAGAGTAAGGGTCTCCGACCAAAAAATCATTTGATGCTTAAGTCAACAAAGGTTTTGAGAGAATTAAAGAGTGTAAAGTAACGAGTAATGTACTAGGTTGACAATAATGAATGTACTGGATTTCGGAATTAAGTGTTGTATTTATAATAATGTGAAATGAATAAATTAATATATAAAAATTCAAATTATAATGATATTCTCTTAAATATCATTCCTCTTTTCCCTTAAATGTCTTTTACTTCTCATTTAATACTCTCACTTTACATTACATACGCATGGGCAATAGATAGGGATGTCAACGGGGTGGGTGTGACCTTCCCCATCCCCGTCCCCGTTTAACAATACCTTTACCCGTCCTTATCCCCATCCCCGTTTCGGAAAAAAAAAATTTCTCCATACCGTCCCCACGAGGTAATGAATTCCCTATTCCCATCCCCGTTTACCCACCAAGTATACTAACTATTATAAAATATATATTATATGTATAAAATAAATATTTAAAATTATTATAAATATTATATATATTAAACAAAAATTAAAAATATATATATAAATCTTTAACTTTGATTGGTGCACTTAACCAAAGAGGAAGAGGCCTTTACTTATAACCTCACAAGGCCTCCACTTCTTTGTAAGAAACTGATGTGGGACTTCTAAAGGAGCCACCACACCAATAAAATTAACAAATAAATATCTAAACGGGTATGGGGCGGGATGGGTACGATAGGGGTGGGGACTATCGTACCCATCCCCATCCTTGTACCCATTCAGGTAACATTTCAAATCTCCATACCCATCCCCGTCCCTGCTATTAATATCCCCATACCCTCCCCAAACAGGGCGAGTGAAGTGGGTACCCACCGGGTACGGGTATATTTGACATCCCTAGCAATAGAGGCGTTTGATTAAACAGAATGCAATATGAGAACTGTCTACATGTCACATCTATCTGCCACTTGTAACAAAACAAACTAACTAGATTAACTTTTAGGTAATAAATTTAGTTCATTTATTACCATTAAGTATTTAACTCCGCCTATGTTTTTCATAACCGGTCCCAAACTTGGATAAAGAATAAGGGTTGTGTTAGGTAGTTGACAGTCAGCATAAAACTTTGTCGATTTTTTTTATGGATTTTCTGACACTTAATGAGATTTCGTGGGGGCGTTCTCTACTTAGCGACGCGCTATATGGTCCGAGTACAGTGTTAACTAAGCAAGGACCGCTGCATCGGTGCCCGAGTGCAAGTTAAATAGGCAATGGTCCTCACACTTTCCTGGACGAGTGGGGGGGCAAGGAAGCAAGTCCAAAATAGAAGGCTAAGATTAGGTACTTGGAATATTGGGAGCTTAACTGGGAAACTTATGGAAGTGGTGGATACAATGGAAATGAGAAGAATCGCAATTGCTTGCTTGCAAGAAACGAAGTGGGTAGGACAGAAAGCTAAAGAGATTGAGAGGACTGGGTATAAGTTATGGTCTACGGGACTTAATAGATCAAGAAATAGGGTCGGCATAGTAGTAAGTAAGGACCTAAAGGAAGATATAGTTAATGTAAAACACTGTGGAGATAGGATTATTGCAATTACGTTAGTGTTAAGAGAAGAGATAGTAAACATAATTAGTGCTTATACCCCCCAGCTTGGCTTAAGAGATGCATATAAAGAGAAGTTTTGGGAAGACTTGGAAGGAATGCTATTAGAGATACCTCAAGGAGGGATGGTTTTTATAGGAGGAGATTTGAACGGTCATATAGGACGCGACGTAAATGGATACATAGGAGTACATGGGGGATATGGTTACGGTAATAGAAATGAAGAAAGGAAGGATATTTTGGAGTTTGCAGTGGCTTATGATCTCATGGTGACGAACACCTTTTTTAGGAAGAAAGAGAAACATTTAGTGACTTATAAGAGTGGCTCCTCAAGGACACAAATTGACTTCTTCTTAACTAGTAAAAAAGACCGCATAACTTGTAAAGACTGTAAAGTTATACGGGGGGAGAGCTTGACTGCTCAACATAGGTTGTTGGTCATAGATGTGCAGCTTCAAAGGTAGACTAGAAAAAAAAGTCGTATAAATGCTCAAAGACTAAATGGTGGAACTTGAAAAGTGATAAGCAACCAGCATTCAGGGAAAGAGTACTAGAGGAAGACGTTTGGACGGTAAATGAGAGTGCAAATATTATGTGGGATAAGGTAGCAAAGTGTATTAGGAGGGTAGGGAAAGAAATCTTAGGAGAATCCAAAGGGAGTGCTCCGACACAGAAAGAGGTACGGTGGTGGAACGAGGCCATCCAAGACAAGATAAGAGTTAAAAGAGAGTGTTTTAAATCTTGGCAAAGCGACCGAAATGAAGCGAACTTGGAGAGGTATAGAAAAGCTAGAAGACAAACCAAAAAGGCAGTTAGTGGGGCTAAGGCAAAGACATTTCAGGATTTATATAGGCGACTTGACACTAAAGAGGGCGAAAGAGAGATATTCAAGCTTGCTAAATCCAGAGATAGATAGACTAAGGGTTTAAACCAAGTTAAATGCATTAAGGATGAGAATGAAAAGGTATTAGTAAAGGAAGAGGAGATAAAGGAGCATTGGAAAAGCTATTTCTACAAGTTATTTAACGAAAGAAGTAGTAGTGAATACAATTGGGGCAGTTTACCACTTTTAGGGAAGAATTAAATCTTATGTTCTATAGGAGAATCAGTAGGGAATAAGTAAAAGAAGCATTAAAAATGATGAAGAATGGGAAAGCGGTTGGGCTAGATGGTATCCCTATTGAGGTTTGGAGGTGCTTAGGAGAGGATGGCATAAGTTGGCTGACAAAACTTTTTAATGTAGTACTAAAGAGCAAGAAGATGCCTGATGCATGGAGGAAAAGTATCCTTATACTCATATACAAGAATAAAGGAGATATTCAGAACTGTGCAAACTACCGCGGGATTAAATTGATGAGCCATACGATGAAATTATGGGAGAGAGTTATTGAGAGAAGACTAAGAAGGACAACAAATATTTCAGAGAATCAATTTGGTTTCATGCCTGGAAGATCAACCATGGGGGCTATCTTTCTCTTAAGGAGATTAATGGAACAGTATAGAGGTCACAAAAGATTTACATGTGGTGTTCATTGATTTAGAGAAGGCATATGATCGGGTTCCTAGGGAGATTCTATAGAAAGTATTGGAAAAGAAATGAACATGTGTCACATATATTGAGGCGATAAATGACATGTATGATAGAGCCATGACATCTATACGGACGACTGGTGGAGAGACTAACGAGTTCCCTATCTCGATTGGTTTACATCAAGGTTCAACATTAAGCCCATACTTATTTGCTTTAGTTATGGATGAGATTACAAGACATATTCAGGATGAGGTGTCGTGGTGTATGCTATTTGCAGATGATATTGTTTTAGTAGATGAGACGAGAGAATGAGTGAATGCTAAGTTAGAACTGTGGCGGGAAACGTTAGAGACAAAAGGGTTTAGGCTAAGCCGATACAAGATGGAATATATGGAATGTAAGTTTAGTCAAAGTAGGATAACGGGCAGTATAGAAGTAAGTTTAGGCACACAAAAGATTGTAGAGAAAGATAGATTTAGGTACCTTGGATCTATGGTGCAACAAGATGGAGGGATTGATACTGATGTAAGTCACAGGATTCAAGCTGGGTGGACCAAATGGAGGAGTGCTTCGGGGAGCTTGTGTGACCGAAAAGTCCCTTTCAAGGTGAAAGGAAAGTATTATAAGGTGGCGGTTAAACCAGTGCTGCTATATGGATCAGAGTGTTAGACAATAAAGCATAATCATGGTTTGAAGATGGCAGTTGCGGAGATGAGGATGCTAAAGTGGATGTGCGGGATTACAAGGAAAGATAGGATTAGGAACGAAGAGATTAGGAGCAAAGTTAGAATAGCACCGATTGAAGATAAAATAAGAGAAAACCGATTAAGATGGTTTGGCCATGTCAGAAGGCGTCCAACGGAGGCACCTGTTAGAAGGTGTGAAAGTATGGAGATTGTCAGGAGTAGGAGAGGTAGAGGAAGACCCAAGAGAAGTTGGAAAAAAACTATTAAACATGAGCTGACCTACCTAGATCTATCGGAGGATATGACCCTAAAAAGATCTAATTGGCGTCGACAAATCCATATAGCTGACCCCATCTAGTGGGAAAAGGCTTGGTTTGGTTTGGTTTGGTTTGATTATTACCATTAAGCATTTATGATTAGGGTCATATTATCGGCAGTGGGCCCCAATCACTGTAATTCTTAATCATTAAACGAATGCCGAGCATATCAATGATGTGCTTGGAAAGACATCACGTGTTTTATCCGTTTGTATTTAGAAAGACGCCACGTGTTCACAGGTTATCTCGTGCCAACAGTTGGTTAATTATTAATTTGTCATGATTATATCATAGAAAACTAGAAATGAGAAATAAAAGAAGTGTCGTATTTTTTCTTTATATTTTATTTTAAAACATCAAGCCAACTTGTCCACAACGTGCCAAGACAGAGGAAAACTGCCGATAAAAAGCATAGCTACTCGAGGCGGACTCGAGTTTGATTCTATTTTTGATCTCGCCATTCAAGCTCAACACTAGCAGTCTAGGGCCAACTAAATTCAAACTATTTAAAATTGAACCAAAGCCCGAACACATAGATATTAAACTTCATAAGCTCTTCATGTTAGTTTGGGAAGTAAAAAAGATAATTTTTTTTTTTACATTTAATTATTAAAATGTTAGTATTTTTTCTTTTGCATTAAAAATAAACACTAATCTTTTAACTCTTTGTTAATTTAATATTTTTATCTTTCATGATTTAAAAGAAATTTAAAATATAAGGTAATAAATTTGATCATTTAAAAAAAAAAAAAAAAAACAAAAGGTTAAGTAGGTAGAAGGTTAATTTCTAGCTACTCTTTCCAAACACAGTGTGCATTTGAAAATTGTTAACTAGAAACTAAGGTAGCATTTGATTTTTATTTCTATTTCTTGTTTTTTTATATTTTATATTTTTTGTTTTGAGATTCATATTTTAAAAATATTAAAAACGCATTTGATTTAACAATTTCTATTTTATGTGTTTTGAGATTTTCTTTGTCTTGGCTTAAAAATGCTCAAAACAACTACCGGTTATCATGCCCACAATAAACGTTGGGTAGCCAAGTGTGGAGCGGATAACTGCTGAAAGCATCTAAGTAGTAAGCCCACCCCAAGATGCATGCTTTCCTATTCCGACTTCCCCAAAGCCTCCAGTAGCATAGTTGAGACAACGATGGGTTCTCTGCCCCTGCAGGGATGGAGTGACAAAAGTTTTGAGAATTCAAAAGAAGGTCACGACGAGACGAGCCGTTTATCATTACGATAGGTGTCAAGTGGAAGTATAGTGATGCATGTAGCCGAGGCAACCTAACAGACTAGTAGACTTGAACCTTATTCGTACATGACCTGATCAATTCGATCAGGCACTTGCCATCTATTTTTATTGTTCAATTCTTTGACAACATGAAAAAATCATTGTTCAATTATTTGACAACATGAAAAAAACCAAAAGCTCCACCCTCCCGCTCTATCTATCCAAGGGATGGAAGGGTAGAGGCCTTTGGTATCCCCTCCAATCAAGAATTGAGGCCTCACAATCACTAACCAATATACTTTTCTCTCATGCCTTTCTTTGTTCATGGTACTCCACTATTTCATTATAAAGGATTTAATTTTAACAATTTCTCATTATTTCTTTCTTATCTCTAAGATAAAATTATTAAGATTAAGAAAAAGTTCCATTTTTTTTATTTTTTAAAAGAAAATAACAACTTCACACAAATTTCACTAAGGTATATAAATTTGAAAAGGTATAAGTATATAAATTTTATATTAATAGAGAATGAAAAGACGATACTTAATCATGAACTAACCCACAACCATAAAAATCCTTTTTTTTTTTTTATCCATAAGATTCTATTTCTTGTGATGAAAAAAAAGTATAAAGTATATGTAAATAAAAATTTTACTAATAAGAATAATATAATACTAATAAGAATAATATAATAAAACAATAATATTAATATATTAATAATAATAAAAAAGTAATAAAGGAGCAATAATACCCTCTTGATAGAACAAGAAATTGGTTATTGCTCCCTTACTTTCATTTTGTATTTCATATATAAACTCATTTTTTATTTTTTAAAATATATTTTAAAAATACGAGTGATCAAATGAATTGCAAGTTGTTTTCTATATTTTTAAAAATACAAAATGAAAAATGGGATTAAAACAGTTATACCACATGGTAGCTAAGCTTTTTTTTTTTTTGGAGACCTAAAGAAGATTATATTAATAAAAGCATTAATCGAGTGTAACAGCTTCCCTTATAACAATATCTTTTAAGCCTTAAGGGAGATTGATGACGGAATTCCTGGGTGAGAGGGAGCCTTTAAACAATTTGAAGCTAAAAAATCAGCAGCCTCACTATCTGTCCTTTTACGCCATGAAAAAAACCAAATGCTGGGTTGCTTCCATACTTGTATATCATTAAGGATGGAGGAGATTTTCCAAAGCTTGCAAGGGGTGTTAATGTTGAAAGTGGAGATGATTGACCAAATTTGCTCAGCTTTTTGGTTTTTTTTTTTTTTTAGAATAACTAAATTTATTCTTTTACATTTTAAAACACAAAAGGTAAGAATGTCAAATTAACAAAAACTCAAAAAATTAATTAATAAAAAATTAACCTTTTTTTCCTAAACATAAAAAAAAAAATAAAAAAACTTTTTTTTTCCTGTTCGTTCTCAAACTCAATCTTATACTTACTTCTTTAGGATCAATTAAATTTAGAAGTCGGAAAGTTTTGAATTTTATTTGTCCAGACCAAAAGAAAAAGTAAGTACTTGGAGTTTGGATATTAATTACATAGTGGCATAGTGCCAATATAAATACACTAGCACTAAAAGATTTCATAATTTTTTTTTTTTTTGTAAGTCCTTCCACAAAAACATGAAACATTTATTATTTTATTTTTTCTTTCATTTTTTCTATTGAAAGTTTCAAATGTAATAACTTCAATAATTTTGATTTATCATAACAAAATATGAATATTCAATACTAAAACCTGTTTGGTAACGTTTTTTTTTTTATTTTTATATTTATGTTTTCAAAATTTTGTAAACTGGCAAAACAAACATATTTGTTAAATTTGTTTATGATTTTTTGTTTCGAAAAAAATAAAAAATTAAAAAAAAAAACGAAAACAGAAAAAATGAATTTTCACTCTTTTTTTCTGTTGCAAACATTTTGTCAATTCTAATACTTTATCAATTTTTGTTACATCATATTAGAATAAATATTTTGTTCAAATACTTTATTAAACCAAAATTATTTTTAATAATAATATAATTAAATTAATATGTAATATCTATTATTATTTCATTTCTAATAAATAATTAAATTAAATTAGTAAAATTAATTAATAAGAAATATATATTATTAAATTATTTTTAGTAAATAATAAAATAAATTAATTTAATTTAATAAATAATTTAATTAATATAAATATATTTTATTGAATTATTTTTAATAAATATTATAATTAAATTATTTAATTTAATTAAATAATTAATTTCAATAATAATGGACATATTTTATTAAATTATTTTTAATAAATATCATAATTAAATTAAATAAACTTTTTAATGTAGTACTAAAGAGCAAGAAGATGCCTGATGCATGGAGGAAAAGTATCCTTATACTCATATACAAGAATAAAGGAGATATTCAGAACTGTGCAAACTATCGCGGGATTAAATTGATGAGCCATACGATGAAATTATGGGAGAGAGTTATTGAGAGAAGACTAAGAAGGACAACAAATATTTCAGAGAATCAATTTGGTTTCATGCCTGGAAGATCAACCATGGGGGCTATCTTTCTCTTAAGGAGATTAATGGAACAGTATAGAGGTCACAAAAGATTTACATGTGGTGTTCATTGATTTAGAGAAGGCATATGATCGGGTTCCTAGGGAGATTCTATAGAAAGTATTGGAAAAGAAAGGAACATGTGTCACATATATTGAGGTGATAAATGACATGTATGATAGAGCCATGACATCTATACGGACGACTGGTGGAGAGACTAACGAGTTCCCTATCTCGATTGGTTTACATCAAGGTTCAGCATTAAGCCCATACTTATTTGCTTTAGTTATGGATGAGATTACAAGACATATTCAGGATGAGGTGTCGTGGTGTATGCTATTTGCAGATGATATTGTTTTAGTAGATGAGACGAGAGAATGAGTGAATGCTAAGTTAGAACTGTGGCGGGAAATGTTAGAGACAAAAGGGTTTAGGCTAAGCCGATACAAGATGGAATATATGGAATGTAAGTTTAGTCAAAGTAGGATAACGGACAGTATAGAAGTAAGTTTAGGCACACAAAAGATTGTAGAGAAAGATAGATTTAGGTACCTTGGATCTATGGTGCAACAAGATGGAGGGATTGATACTGATGTAAGTCACAGGATTCAAGCTGGGTGGACCAAATGGAGGAGTGCTTCGGGGAGCTTGTGCGACCGAAAAGTCCCTTTCAAGGTGAAAGGAAAGTATTATAAGGTGGCGGTTAAACCAGTGCTGCTATATGGATCAGAGTGTTAGACAATAAAGCATAATCATGGTTTGAAGATGGCAGTTGCGGAGATGAGGATGCTAAAGTGGATGTGCGGGATTACAAGGAAAGATAGGATTAGGAACGAAGAGATTAGGAGCAAAGTTAGAATAGCACCGATTGAAGATAAAATAAAAGAAAACCGATTAAGATGGTTTGGCCATGTCAGAAGGCGTCCAACGGAGGCACCTGTTAGAAGGTGTGAAAGTATGGAGATTGTCAGGAGTAGGAGAGGTAGAGGAAGACCCAAGAGAAGTTGGAAAAAAACTATTAAACATGAGCTGACCTACCTAGATCTATCGGAGGATATGACCCTAAAAAGATCTAATTGGCGTCGACAAATCCATATAGCTGACCCCATCTAGTGGGAAAAGGCTTGGTTTGGTTTGGTTTGGTTTGATTATTACCATTAAGCATTTATGATTAGGGTCATATTATCGGCAGTGGGCCCCAATCACTGTAATTCTTAATCATTAAACGAATGCCGAGCATATCAATGATGTGCTTGGAAAGACATCACGTGTTTTATCCGTTTGTATTTAGAAAGACGCCACGTGTTCACAGGTTATCTCGTGCCAACAGTTGGTTAATTATTAATTTGTCATGATTATATCATAGAAAACTAGAAATGAGAAATAAAAGAAGTGTCGTATTTTTTCTTTATATTTTATTTTAAAACATCAAGCCAACTTGTCCACAACGTGCCAAGACAGAGGAAAACTGCCGATAAAAAGCATAGCTACTCGAGGCGGACTCGAGTTTGATTCTATTTTTGATCTCGCCATTCAAGCTCAACACTAGCAGTCTAGGGCCAACTAAATTCAAACTATTTAAAATTGAACCAAAGCCCGAACACATAGATATTAAACTTCATAAGCTCTTCATGTTAGTTTGGGAAGTAAAAAAGATAATTTTTTTTTTACATTTAATTATTAAAATGTTAGTATTTTTTCTTTTGCATTAAAAATAAACACTAATCTTTTAACTCTTTGTTAATTTAATATTTTTATCTTTCATGATTTAAAAGAAATTTAAAATATAAGATAATAAATTTGATCATTTAAAAAAAAAAAAAAAAAACAAAAGGTTAAGTAGGTAGAAGGTCAATTTCTAGCTACTCTTTCCAAACACAGTGTGCATTTGAAAATTGTTAACTAGAAACTAAGGTAGCATTTGATTTTTATTTCTATTTCTTGTTTTTTTATATTTTATATTTTTTGTTTTGAGATTCATATTTTAAAAATATTAAAAACGCATTTGATTTAACAATTTCTATTTTATGTGTTTTGAGATTTTCTTTGTCTTGGCTTAAAAATGCTCAAAACAACTACCGGTTATCATGCCCACAATAAACGTTGGGTAGCCAAGTGTGGAGCGGATAACTGCTGAAAGTATCTAAGTAGTAAGCCCACCCCAAGATGCATGCTTTCCTATTCCGACTTCCCCAAAGCCTCCAGTAGCATAGTTGAGACAACGATGGGTTCTCTGCCCCTGCAGGGATGGAGTGACAAAAGTTTTGAGAATTCAAAAGAAGGTCACGACGAGACGAGCCGTTTATCATTACGATAGGTGTCAAGTGGAAGTATAGTGATGCATGTAGCCGAGGCAACCTAACAGACTAGTAGACTTGAACCTTATTCGTACATGACCTAATCAATTCGATCAGGCACTTGCCATCTATTTTTATTGTTCAATTCTTTGACAACATGAAAAAATCATTGTTCAATTATTTGACAACATGAAAAAAACCAAAAGCTCCACCCTCCCGCTCTATCTATCCAAGGGATGGAAGGGTAGAGGCCTTTGGTATCCCCTCCAATCAAGAATTGAGGCCTCACAATCACTAACCAATATACTTTTCTCTCATGCCTTTCTTTGTTCATGGTACTCCACTATTTCATTATAAAGGATTTAATTTTAACAATTTCTCATTATTTCTTTCTTATCTCTAAGATAAAATTATTAAGATTAAGAAAAAGTTCCATTTTTTTTATTTTTTAAAAGAAAATAACTTCACACAAATTTCACAAAGGTATATAAATTTGAAAAGGTATAAGTATATAAATTTTATATTAATAGAGAATGAAAAGACGATACTTAATCATGAACTAACCCACAACCATAAAAATCCTTTTTTTTTTTTTTATCCATAAGATTCTATTTCTTGTGATGAAAAAAAAGTATAAAGTATATGTAAATAAAAATTTTACTAATAAGAATAATATAATACTAATAAGAATAATATAATAAAACAATAATATTAATATATTAATAATAATAAAAAAGTAATAAAGGAGCAATAATACCCTCTTGATAGAACAAGAAATTGGTTATTGCTCCCTTACTTTCATTTTGTATTTCATATATAAACTCATTTTTTATTTTTTAAAATATATTTTAAAAATACGAGTGATCAAATGAATTGCAAGTTGTTTTCTATATTTTTAAAAATACAAAATGAAAAATGGGATTAAAACAGTTATACCACATGGTAGCTAAGCTTTTTTTTTTTTTGGAGACCTAAAGAAGATTATATTAATAAAAGCATTAATCGAGTGTAACAGCTTCCCTTATAACAATATCTTTTAAGCCTTAAGGGAGATTGATGACGGAATTCCTGGGTGAGAGGGAGCCTTTAAACAATTTGAAGCTAAAAAATCAGCAGCCTCACTATCTGTCCTTTTACGCCATGAAAAAAACCAAATGCTGGGTTGCTTCCATACTTGTATATCATTAAGGATGGAGGAGATTTTCCAAAGCTTGCAAGGGGTGTTAATGTTGAAAGTGGAGATGATTGACCAAATTTGCTCAGCTTTTTGGTTTTTTTTTTTTTAGAATAACTAAATTTATTCTTTTACATTTTAAAACACAAAAGGTAAGAATGTCAAATTAACAAAAACTCAAAAAATTAATTAATAAAAAATTAACCTTTTTTTCCTAAACATAAAAAAAAAAATAAAAAAACTTTTTTTTTCCTGTTCGTTCTCAAACTCAATCTTATACTTACTTCTTTAGGATCAATTAAATTTAGAAGTCGGAAAGTTTTGAATTTTATTTGTCCAGACCAAAAGAAAAAGTAAGTACTTGGAGTTTGGATATTAATTACATAGTGGCATAGTGCCAATATAAATACACTAGCACTAAAAGATTTCATAATTTTTTTTTTTTTTTGTAAGTCCTTCCACAAAAACATGAAACATTTATTATTTTATTTTTTCTTTCATTTTTTCTATTGAAAGTTTCAAATGTAATAACTTCAATAATTTTGATTTATCATAACAAAATATGAATATTCAATACTAAAACCTGTTTTGTAACGTTTTTTTTTTTTATTTTTATATTTATGTTTTCAAAATTTTGTAAACTGGCAAAACAAACATATTTGTTAAATTTGTTTATGATTTTTTGTTTCGAAAAAAATAAAAAATTAAAAAAAAAACGAAAACAGAAAAAATGAATTTTCACTCTTTTTTTCTGTTGCAAACATTTTGTCAATTCTAATACTTTATCAATTTTTGTTAATTAATTTGTTTAATATGAATTATATTTTATTAAATTATTTTTAATAAATATCATAATTAAATTATTTAAATTATTATGAAATGTATTTTATGCAATTATTTTTAGCAAATAATATAATTAAATTATAGTAAATATATTTTATATTTACTGGATTAAATGATATAATATTTATATTTTATTCAATTATTTTTTATAAATAATATAATTAAGTTAAATTAATATAAAATATATTTATTAAATTCAATTAATTTTTAAAAAACTAATAAAAAATATTTTATGAAAATAAAAAATTAGTAATTGTAAATAAAATTATATTTCCAAACGCAGTTTTGGTTTTCATTTCAAAAAAAAGAAAATGACAACAGAAAATAAAAAACAGAAAACATAAACAGAAAAATGACAGCGTTACCAAACGACCCCTAAGTGTGTGGGGATTAAAAATTTTCTCCACATTTGCTCATTACATGCACAGTTACCCCCCAATGCTTGTAAACATAGAAAACAATTAAAGAAATATGTCGAAAGGGTGTTCCTGACTAAATGCTCTCTGACGATATAGTTAATTAGGAAAACAAAGGGTATTTATAGGGAGAGAATTTTGTAAACAATAATAAGCATACCTTCTTAGTTATTACCTTGAACTATAAAGGCTAGAATAAAGTGATATTACAGTGACTATTTGCAGTGTGTTTAATGTGCATGGGATTATAGTGGTTGGTGAAAAACGACATATTTGAGAAGAATAATTGTCATATCATGTTCTCACTGTCATAATAACAAATTAGTTAAGTTATAATATTACCTTACAGTTGGAAATGAACTAGAATCTTTTTTTTTTTTTTTTTTTCCATTTTGGTGACCTGTATCTGAGGTTGAGAAAGTAATCTTGTGTTTGAGATTGAACATCGATGTACGTGAGCTCAGTGCCTGTGTTGGAGATGATTGTCACGTGTCTAATTTTTTTTTTTTTTATACTAACAATAAGAAATAAAAAATTAATAATTTTTTTGGTTTAATCACTAGACAAAAATTAGCATGTCGATGAGCTAATAAATCTACTTATCATAGTGTTGGAACCAAGACTGCCCTCCACAGGTGACTGCCACCCTAACCTCACTGATCTCACCATTGATGCGCCAGCCATCAATGGCCGCACCAGAACGACAGCAGGTTGCAGCGTTTTTTAGGAATGACTTTTTTTGAGTTTTGGGTTTGTTGGGTTTGAATCAAAGGTATATTTGTCTTCATTGTAAAATATTTTGTTGAATGCTTAACTTTACACTTCTATTAAAGTTTAACAGTACAAACTAATAGAATAGGATCGGAATTTAGTAGCGTTTTAAAATAAGAGAGATATATGTAAATTTTAAATATTCAAGGGGCGTATATATAATTAGTTTAATATTTAGAAGAGTTGGTGTAATTTATCCTAATATTAATTTGTTAAATTCAATATATATGCGATATCTAAATGTCATCTAATAGTCTTTTATATTCTTTTCGGCCAAAGAATTGTTATTAAAAGATAGAAGTATCTTTTATAGAAGTATCAAACTCTTGTGAAATAAAATTACGAATTTCCTTTTAGTGTCATTTCATTTATTTAATGACTGTTTTTTGATAGAAGAGAAAACAGAAGAAAAATATTTTATAACATAAAAATTGTCATAAGGTTTATGTTGTTGTATAAAAATTGTCATGCCCGAGTTCCATAATCAGGAGCATAAGCTAATATGTATTTATGTACATAATAAACACATAAATATGTTCTCAAATCAAAGTCATACAATCCAAAATGTAGAATAATTACTAGAAAAAGGAGTAATGGCAAAATAGAACTAAAGTGGCCGTCTATGACTATCACTATAATTAACCTTTAACGACCGCTTTGTCACCTTTAGTGGCTGCTTAAGGCGGCCATTAATACCCAACTAATTTTTTCAGACTTTTTTACTCTTCCTTCTTTCCCTCTATGCCAGGAACTATATATCACTCTCCCCTCCTCCTGTATGTGTGTGTGTGTGTTCTCACTCCCTCGATTTCTCTGTTTCCTTATCTCTCCGGCTTGCCTTCTCTATTTCTCTATTTCCTTCTAGTTATCTCTCACTCTTGCACTCTCTCCCTCACGATCACCCTTGCTTAAGTCCCTCAGTATCTTGTTGTTAACTACTCATTGTTGGGACATCTTGTCACCGAAGAAATAGTGAAGCATGCCAGAGCTAACGTAGGTGATTCTCCTCACCCCATTTATGACCTCCATTTTTTTAATTTTTTGGCTCCATTTTTATTTAAGTGAATTTTTTAAGAACACTGTTCAACTATAACCTCTATTTCAAATTTTTTTTACTATGTTAATTTTTTTTTATGCGAATTTGTTAAGCTTGATGGGTCGTGTTGAAGTCATGGCTATGGTGTATGGTGTGTGACAGTGGTTGAATTTGATAATTTTGAGTTTTTGGTTAAATTTAGGGATGAAATGATTTGATGAAAGAAATTGTGCAAGAACACTAAATCTACTTTGTAAAGTTTTAATTTGGCAAATCCAAACAAAATTAGGATTAAGTTAATTAAAGACAATATTTCCTAATAGGATAAGGATTGAGTTTCTAAATTAGACAAAGATTGAGTTTCCTAAAATATTGTTGATATAACTGAAAAAGAAAACCTAAGTAAAGAAAGAAACTGAAGATAGAATTCTTGAAGATCAAGAATTATCTGGAAAGCTTCAACAATTTCCAGTATGGTCCACAGGCAAGCCACAGGATACCCAGTGGCTCAAGCGGCCAAATTTTCAAAAGATCTTGTTTCCTAATTAGAGTAGGCCTTCAGTGTCTGTAAATATATGTTTCTGTATTTATTATAAAATAACAATTTCAAGAGTGAGAGAGGGCAAATATTGTAGAATACTAAGAGAAATAATTATTAGTTTGAGAGCTTAAAAGTCTTTCTTTTTCTTTACTCAATTTGAGTTTGTAAGTCTTGGGGGATTCCAAGGCGCACTTTTTAAGGAGTCAGAAAGTTTTTCTACTTGGTCTAGGTGTATTGAGGATTCGAGGAAGATCTTGAAAGAATTCATGCGAGGAGTCGTAGAGAGTTCAAGTAGAGTTTTGTAACCTAATTTTATGTGAAAATCGTTTTGAAGTTTTTTCCCAGATAGGGCTTTCCTAGTTATTTTCTAGTGCCTTTGTATATTCTATTTGTTGTGTGTGATTGCATTATCTAGAGTAATTCAAAATTTTTAATTAGTATTAGAGCAGGTTCACTCATTGTTCAAAGAGTGTGATCCTTTTACATCCAAAGCCATGGATCCATTGAAAGAATAAAAGAACATCAGGAAATCCGAAAAGAAGACATTAATGCAACTACAATAAATTAAGTGTATTGAATGTCAAGGATATGGTCACATAGCTCAGAAGTGTATAAACAAGAAGGATAAAAAAAAGTAAGTTAAAGTCATGAATGCCTCTCTGAATAATTCAGATTTTGTCGACTCCCACTCATCCTTATTTTCAAAGGTGATGTTAACTTTATCGCTTTTTTGGCCTCACATGGTTCTTCTCCAAGTACAAAGACTAGTACCCTTAGTGATGCAAAGACAACTACTTCAACCGAGGATGAAGAATCAGATGACGAAGAATTTGATGGTCTTTAGGAAGCTTACAACCAATTGTTTGAAGAATTTTGTAAGCGAAAAAAGTCTAAACAAAAGCTTAATCAGAGAAACATAATGCCGAAGAGAAAAAGAGACACCTTGAAAATTAAGAATGAAGAATCTACAAGCAAATTGTCTCAACTTGAATCTGAAAAAGAATCACAAACTCAACTTATTGAAAAATTGAAGACTAGGTTTAAAGAAAAAGAAAATGAGAATAAAGACCTCTTGTAAAAAATTAAGGACCTTAAAACCAAAGCAAAGTCAAATGACATATAGTTTACACTTGGATGCTTTGGGTGTACTTGAAATCTATGTATAAGAAACTCTCAAATGGCCCCACATAAGACTATGAAGGAAATGGGCAATATTAATGCATTTGGCCTTCTATTTGTTTCCCATTATTTGTTTCCCATTCTTTGGAAAATTTCACTTACAAAACCAACATCGGTTCTCCAATGCCAGACAGATCTATCCTGTAAAAGATTTGTTTTACACGTCGTTAATTTGTTCTAGTCATACGAAAGGAGGAGTATTTATCATTTATACTTAAAATCTAGGTTTTTTTCTTGTTAATACCAATGACGTGTTTTTCTAAGCACATCAACACCCTCGTTCTTTTTTACGTATTAGTTGTCGCATAACAGACGCAACAAACAATTCAATTTGGTAGGCGACTAACAGGCGATTGCTAGCTATTGTGTCTATACGTTTGTGTCTTTTTCATTCAATAAAATGGTACTATGCGTCCGTTTAACGCAATATAAAACGTTGAAAGTCTGAAATCTCTAAAATCTCTAAAACTTATTTACTTTTTATTTTATTGTATAAATTATGAACCCACAAATTATCTCACTTTTTATCACTCTAAACGCCCCCTATACATGACCCAGTTATCGGTGATTTCTACACCAGCTAATTTCACAAACTCATCTCTTGCGTCATAGTCAGTTTTAGGTACATAATATGCCATTCAGTACTCTTCATCTAATTCGGAGAAATGATATTTAAATAAAATTTCCAACGATAGCATGTAAATTAATTTAAAATTTATAAATTGGAGGGGGGAGAGGGAGAGAATTATGCTCCATTTAGTTGATAAAAAAGTATAACAATGTGGAAGAAGTCATATGACCTTTCCTTGTATGGCAATTTGAAGATCAAACTAAATCTTTTAGATAAATATTATTCACATTATTCAATGAGTTAATCGTTGATGACAATTAGTAACGTAATAACGTTATATTATCAAATTATTTTTGTAAAAATATTCATTAGAGTGATGTGCCTAGATGTAATAATATTGGACGCGACACTAGGGATGGGCATCTCGGCCGACCCGTCCGAATCCGATCTGTTATCCGATCCGAATAGATGTGAAATTTGGATTTTCTTTTGGAGATTGGATCGGATTTGGATTTGATTTTTAAAAAAAAATTGGATATTGGATCAGATATGGAGATGAGATTGCCTCTGTCCCGATCTGTCCCAAATCTGCTCCAATCTACCCCGATATGTCCCGATCTGTCTCAAAAAATATCCGAACAGCCCCGAATCATTTGGAACTATGATGACAATATTATCATTATACCATGACAAATAATATTCACATTCATAATACTCTAAACTTATTGAACTTCACTATTATTATAATTAAAATGAATATTAATAAATAAATTTAAAACAAAAATTGTCATTGTTTTGTATTAATTAGGGTGTGTTTAGGAAATAAATTATAAATTTAATTTTTTTTTTTACTTTTGTGCAAATTGAAGTTTAAAAGTTCAATTTATTTCTTTTATACGCAAAAATTAAAAAAGTTTAAAGAGGTAAATTTAAAATTTTATAAGGTATAACATTTGGGACTCCACAAAATTATATAAATTCATATAAAATTAAAATTTTTTACTCATGGCAAGAATTATGAAACTATAATTTTTATAAATTTATATTAATTTATACAACTTCAAAAAATATCTAGATACAAATTTTAAAAAATAATTAAAATATTTTATTTACTATTTTATTTTATTTTTTCCTCTTTTTAGTACAAGAGATTACCGTTTCATTAAGTGACTATTTTCTTGAACTTTGAATAGTTTATTATTTCTTCTGAATTTTCAACATTTTCAACTAAAATATATTTCTAAACTTTTCAATATTGATATTCAAAAGAGTTCGCTAGAAATAGATTTTTGAAATAGCTTAGCTAAAATGTTTCACGAAACATTCAATATTTTTTTATAATGGAAATTATTTTTTTAAAAATCTATAGAGAATGCAACTTATTAATTTTTTCTTAGATAGTTTGATAAGTGCAAATAATTACATTTTAAATTTTTAAAAAAAATTTACTTATACAGATGAGTTATCTTATTATAATAAAAATTTATAGTTCTATGTTATTCTAAAAACTTATTTGTTATTATAAAAAATTTTAAAAATTTTTGGTAGTTTTATTTTTTTTCTATATGTGAATAGTGAGGAAAAAAATCAGTTATTCTATTTTGAAATTAGGTTGATGTAAAAAGTTAATAGTGACAAAAAGTAATTAGAAATTTAAATTTACAACTTTTATTTTTATGTTTGCAGGTCTTATAGAAGAAAAAAATTTTCAAAACTAAAATAAATTTTGTTTTTATTTATATTTTTAGCGATCATAAAAAATAAATTTAAATTTACTTGATTAAGATATAAAATAAATTAAAATTTATCTACAAACTTTTGTCATGTTCTTTAACATTTTGATATTTATTTATTTTTTACAATTCTTTTAAAATTTATTTATTTTAAAATTTACAACTCACATTTTTTCTTATGTTTTAATCATTACAGTATTTTTAAAATATATTACTAGATTATTAAAATATATTATATTATTCATAAAATATGTTATCAAGTATGATTATATATCTGATGTTACTACTATTGATGATTGATTGTGCTATGAGATCATGTTGCCTTCTATTTTGGTGAGTTCATTTTCTCTCTCTTTTTACAATAATTTATCAAGCTATTAACTAAACATGGTTTGTTCTCAATTTTTTTTTTTTTTTGGGTCACAGGTGATATGGAACTTCGAAACTTCGTATTGATACTTTTTAGATCGAGGTTTAAGAAATTAGGATTTATAATCATGTCATGAATTATCATATTTTGTATTTGTTACTTTGAGTTAGGACAATGTACCTTAGAATTATGTATCTGTTCTTTAAATGACATTTTGGTAAAATATTGGTTTTTGAGATTTTATGTATTACTTTAGTAAATTATTATTTTGATGATATTATGTATTATTTTGATTTTGGAGATGAATTATTTGGTAGTAATAGGTTACATACAACTTAAGGGCAGATTTAGAGGTGAACAAATGATTTGGAGTTTTGGATATCCGTGGATATATCCGTTCTCCGTTTGGAGCGGGGATGGAGGTCCAAAAAAATATCTGTTTAGAGTTCGGGGTAAATTTGGAGGTAAACGGAGGATTTGGAGTTTAGATTTGGAGTTTGCCATATCTGTCTCCGATCTGCCCTGGTCTCATCCCTACGCGACACAAACACAGAATTTCTAAAAGAAATTATGAATACAAATATGAATATATTAACTCAACATATAATTTGATATAATTGTAAAATAAATTAATTATTTAACATATACATTAAATTTTAAAATATTTAAATATAAATGTAAGTTATATAACAAGAATCGATTGGAGTTATAAATCCAAATACAAGGCAATTCAATTGACACTCTAAACATGTCATAGTTCTACACCTATACATATCATTTTGACCAAAAAAACAAAAGAAAAAAAGGAAAAAGAAAACAACACACAAAACGTCATTAGATCAGCCGTGAGCCTACGCATGTTTTTGTGATGCAATCAATCCTCCATTTTAAAATCATGGGCAGCACAAACTTACTAAAACTAGATTGCGCACATATATATTCAACATAATAAAATTATGATTCAACAATTATTTTACTTTCGACTTTTAGGGCAACTTGGAAGTTTTAAAGTATGAATTTTAAGATATTTTTAAAATATGAGTTCTGTTGCGTCCAGATTTGTCCCACATCGACTGGAGTCGGGGACTGAGGCCACCTTATAAGGGGCTTCATCTCCTCCCACTGGTATCGAGGCCTTTTCCTCACAGCGGGAAACAAAACCCCCGACGCCCTCGGGCCGCAGGAGGGGGACAATATCGGCCAGACGGGCCGGCGGTGGCGCGGCACAATTTGGTGCGCAACAAGTTCTAAAATATTTTAGATGAAATGAATTTTATTATTTTAAGGTGTACTTCAGGAAAATAGATTTAAAAATAATGAACACATCCTTGGAATTTTTTTAATGTATTTCGAGATGTTTATTAATGTACATAATGACATATATATATATATATATATATTTATTTATTTATTAAACAGCAATTATTTCAATAATTATTGATATTTAGACACATACATATAAAAACAATATACTATGATAATTAAATTAATAAAAACAAATCAATAATAAAATTCTGAAACACTTCAAATTCAAAAACACTTCAAATTCAAATCACTTAAAAAAATAAAAATAAAAAAAATCTGAAGGTTGCAATAACGTGAAATGGGGAATGAGTAATAAGGTTTTATTAAGAAATGTTAAATTTGAATTTTAATATTTGCATGAGGGTATTACTGTTGAGAATTTTTTGAATCCATGAGAATCCCCAGACCCTAAAATTCTGGTGTTCAAAAAATTAGAACAAAACATCTGCTTATGAATTTTAAGTTGTTCAACAAACCAATAAGAAGAACGCACAAGAACTCATCACTTACGCCTCGTTTAGAAAAACTTACAGTTTTTAGTTTTCATTTTCATTTTTTTAAAATTAAACATCAAAATTCATTTGGTAAATTTATTTTTAGCTTTCAGTTTTCAAAAAAATAAAAATTACTTTCAAAATTTTTGAAAATTATGAAAACATATAAAAATTTTTAAAAATTATGAAAATTTTTAAAAAGTTTTCATTTTTAGTTTTTACATTCCAATACAATCACTACTAGTCATAACCATCAACCACCACTGTCTGCTAGTCGTCACCAACATCCAATCACTACTTCCCACTGCCACCGCCACACTCCATCCATCTCTGATCACTGTTAAATATATTATTATTTAATATAAAAATATTTAATTAATATATAAAAATATATTAATATATTAAATTAGTAATATATGTTAATAAATTAAATTAGTAATATATTATTAAATAATTAATTTAATTTAAATTAATTAAATGTAGTTATTTTTAGTTCAATAAAAAATAAAATATATTACATATAATTTATTAAAAATAATTTATTAAAACTTATTATTTAATAAAATATATACATTTAATTAATTTAAATTAAATTAATTATTTAATTAATTTAATTAATATAAAATTTTAATATAAATTTTATTTAATAAATAATATAATTAAATTATATTGAATATATTTTATTTTTATTGAATTAAATTATTTTGAAAAAGTAATATAACTAAAATAATTAAATTTAATTAGTCAAATTAATTTAAGTTAATTAAATTAATTAATTTAATTAACATGAAATATATTTTATTAATTTTGTAAATAAATAACATAATGAATTATATTTAATATATTTTATTTTTATTAGATTAAATTATTTTTAATAATTAGCAACTAACAACTATCGTTACCAAATGTATTTTCAAATCTTTATTTTTTTCTACTATGAAAATGAAATGAAAATTAAAAAATTGAACACAAAAACTGAACACTGAACATAAAAAATTGTACACAAAAACTAAAAATTAACAATTTTAATAAACATACCCTTAAAAAATCTAAAAAGGATGATTTTTATGAGTACTTTAGAATGCGTACTTTAAAAAGTCTCAAAAACTATTAATTTCTGATTCCCAAATACAACATTAGTTGCCCCAACAATCAAACCAAGGAAAAGTAGTATATTCAATTTGAGTGTATATGAGAAAGCATAATTTAACGAAGTCAAGCCAAAGAAGATTCATGAGTCATGATTGTACGGTCACCACATTGATTAGTCAAATTCTTTTGATTATTTTTTCTTTTGTTATAAAAAAAATAAGATTGTGTTTGATTTATTGATTTTTTGTAAAAATCTTTGAAAATTTATAAAAATTATTTTACTTTTTATTTTACTGTACGAATTACGAATCTACAACTTATCTCACTTTTTATTACTCGAAACACACTAAAATGAGTGATCAACTTGAACTAAAATCTACTTCAAGAAAATTTTAAAGTTAATTAAGAGCATAAAATTAAAACAATGGTCTTTCACTTGGGCTCACACGTGCGCACACTCATATATATACAGGGGTGTAGCTACAGAGGGACGAGGTGTGGCATCTACCGTACCTAAACTTCAAGAAAAAAAATTCCGACTCGATTCAATCTCAAAATTGAGTCTGACCCGACTCGTTTTTCTTCGCTAGTGCTTACTAAGCTAAACCCTGGCTCCCAGTCACCGCCTCCGCAATGGCAACGCCTGTCACGCTCTACGCCACCTTCCATAATCTCAACACTGACATTGGATTCCAAGCCTTGGTCTTATCTGTCATCTTCTCTTTCCTCAGCTAGTAAGCCTTTCCTCAGCTAGGCATTTAATTTTCCCATTACTTCATAACTGTGGAAAAAAAATTGGCTTTTTGCTGTATCGAAACTTTTTGTATCATTTACTGGTTAAAAAGATGTTAGAGCTTGTAATTTTTGGATGCAAATACCTCGTTTCTTCTTCATATGCATTTGAGTGCTGTGCAAACTAATGAGTAATGATGCAATTAAGGATTCTTTTGGTTTACTATAAACTTTTGAAAATTTCTAAAAGTTATACACTTTTTATTTTATTACACGAATTACGAACCTACAACTTATCTTACTGTATCTCGCTTTATCTCACTTTTTATCACTTTAAACACACTCTAAGTTCTACTCAAATAGCTAAGGCTGCACTTCTATTTTTTTCTGGTACAAAATATTGATAGAATAACATTTTCTGCTCAAATATCATTGTTTTGCCTCTGTTTTTGTATTATATATTGATTTTGTGATGCAAAAATTCACCATAGTAATCTTCCCTGCATTGATGAGAGCATTTTTACTTATGTGTTTAATTTGAGGGTTTCTTTCTTATCCAAATTCGAATTTGGAAAGTTAGAATTTGTGAGATTTAATTTCACTGGATGATAATTCTTTTCATTTTTTATATTTGAAACTAAAATGAGATCTTTATTAATTGAATTTGATTTCTTTTTATGATTTGAATTTTGAAATTTTCTTTTCATTTGAAATCTTTCTCAAAATAATAAAATTTTGTGACTATTGATTCTCTCTTTAGTCATTTAAATAAGTGGGCAAATGTAACGATTATATTTTATACTACCCTATAAAAATATGCTTCAAAAATACAATTTTATTTATCAAATTAAATCAATTTAACGGCGGTCCAAAAGTTCTTGTGCAACAACTAATTGGAGAAATTCTTCAATTGAATCAGAGACAACGATCACTACCAAAATTGGGCTATTCAAGCAACAAACTATGCTCTTCCTAACAAAACTAGTGAGATTCTTTCCAAGAATAGCTATAGCAATTCAGGACTTTCTTTTATTCAGAGAGCAATTCATTTACATGTTTTGATCACTTTCATTCAAGTTGTGGTTGTGCTTCATTAAAGCCCAAAGTTATTACACTTATATAAATAGTTGATTTATAGTTAATTTATACACTTGGATTCTTAAAAGAAAAAAGTGCATATTTGGAAGGCTTAACTTCCTAAAAACCATAATTAGACATCTTTAGTGGCCTTTTTTTAAATTATTATATACTTTTTCTTCAGTGGCCTTTTTTAAATATTTTCTCATGGACATCTTCTAATCTAAGAGGTGGAATTTTGTGCTAGATTAGTGTTACATGTTAAAGTTACTAGAAAAATTTGCCAAACCCTTGGAGATATTACAATTTGATGTATAGTTGATCTTTTGTACTTTTAGTATTCTATGTGCTTTTTCTTTCCTTACCATTGTATCTTTTTGGCTCTTATGCTATATAGACTGCATATAACCCATCAACATAAAGGGAGCAAATTTTCCTAATATATAGTGAAGTATACTTGAAATTTATTTTGACACAGTTATAGAATGATTCCTTAAGAAAAGAAGGCTTGAAATAATCAAATGCCAAAAATCAAAGAAGGTCGAATAATGAACAAATTCCTTCAAGTATCTTACCTCATGTAGAGATCAATCTAGATGACCTTCCAGCTGACCTTAGGTTAAGAAAAAGCATTTATGCTTATGATACTAATGATAGAGGGAGAGTTCGAATAGCATACTTGCAAAGAGGCCCTTGTCAACCTTGAAATCATGTTTTTCCTTGGAGAGTCATTGTGAAAGAATGGCGTAGGTTTATTCCTACATGGTTCAATGAATATGAAGGTTGGTTGGAGTACAGCATAGCCAAAGATGCTGTATTTTGTTTGTGTTGTTATCTTTTTAAGCTTGAAGTGACCAGTTTGTTGGTGAGAGTTTCACAAGTTGGAAAACTAAAAGAAGACTAGATGTGCATGTTGGGGACTATAATAGCATACAGACTAGATGTTTAAGGGCTTGTAAAGATCTAATGAAAACAAGTCAACACATTGAGGTGTGTTTGTCTTAGCAATCTAATCAAGCTTAAGCTGATTATCGAACTCGCTTAATTGCATCAACAGATTGTGTCAGGTTTCTTTCATGTCAAGGATTGGCATTCTGTGGTCATGATGAATTTGAAGAATCAACAAATCAAGGGAACTTTCTTCACCTCCTATACTTTCTTGTTGACCATAATGAGGACATCAACAAAGTTATCTTGAAGAATGCTCCTGAAAACCTTAGAATGATATCATCCTAAATCCAAAAAGATATTGTGAATGCTATCCTGAAAGATGTCAAGGATTTGTAGTTGAGACCACAAATGCTATCCTGAAAGATGTTGGAGATAAACTATTCTCTTTATTAGTTAATGAGTCTCGTGACACATCAATGAAAGAACAAACGGCGGTTGTTTTATGTTATATGGATAGAAAAGGGTGCATCATTGAGCGCTTTCTTGGTATTGTTCATATTGGTGATACTACTGCCTTATCCCTTAAAGCATCAATTGAGTTCTTTTTTGCCAAACATGGAATAAGTATGTCAAGTTTGCAAGGTCAAGGTTATGATGGAGCCAATAATGTGTAAGGTGAATTTAATTGTCTAAAAAGTTTGATTATGTTAGAGAATAAATCTGTTTTTTATATCCATTGCTTTGCTCATCAACTTTAATTGACACTTGTTGCAATTGCCAAAAAGCACGATCTAATTGGTTGCTCCTTTAATTGGTTGCAAGTTTGTCAAATATTGTGGGGGCTTCATGTAAGCGTAGGAATATTCTTCGAGATTCACAGTTTGAAAAGGTAATTGAAGGAATTTGCAGTGATAAAATTTTGACTGGACAAGGCTTGAATCAAGAAACAACATTGAAAAGAGCTGGAGACACACGTTGGAGTCACATTACACTACACTTTGTAGTGTGATTTTGTTATTCTCCTCAGTAATTAATGTGCTTGAGATTATTTGAAAGGACAGAAAACTATCGGAGCAATGAGCTGAAGCAACTATTCTATTAGATGCCATTCAATCATTTGAATTTATATTTGAGTTGCACTTGATGAAAATTGTCTTGGGAATCACAAATGACTTGTCACAATTATTACAAAGAAAAAATCAAGATATTGTAAATGCTATGGCTCTTGTTAAGATATCTAAGCAACGTCTTCGAAAATTGAGGGATGATGGAGGGGAACCTTCGATGCATCGAGTTTCTTTATTTTATGATACTCATGAGATAATCATCCCAAAGATGGATGACTTGTTTGTAGTTCAAGGAAGATCTTGTCATAATACTTAAAAAATCACACATCTCCACCATTATCATGTTACATTATTTTATATGGTGATCAACCAGTTTGATTGTTATTTTGTGTAAGAAGCATTCAATATTGGCATATATAATTTTGACTACTATTGTAATTTTTGCATTTCCTTACAGTTTATCATCTTACTTAATACATAATTATTTAAGAATATTTATGCTACACCTAGGAAAAATTCCTAACTCGGCCACTGTATATATATGTAATGTGCCCAAAACTAGGTTAGAGCAATGCAAACTACAACTATGTGATGATCTCAACTGAGTTATTCTAAAAAAAATTCTTACATCTAGATTATTTTAGAATTTGTATGGAAATAGAAATATCTTAAAACCAGTATGGCAATATATGACTTATTTGAAATGAATAAGACGTAAAACAAAAATTTACGTTAATGAGCCGGGCATACTATGTGTAATGATTACACAATTAACGATAAATAATAATAAAAAAGAATAGTAGAATCTTTCGATTTCGACAAGACTCGCATCCAAGTTTCATCCCCTAAGAGGAAAAGGTCTTCTTTTACTGAGCCGGTTGGGAGGAAGGGGTGGGGGTTAATTTAATAAAAAAATTATTTATTTATTTAATATCTCTATGATATTGTATTTTGTGTAATTTAATGCATTCAATGAAAATATTAGAATTATTACCGAGTTAGTTATTTCGTATCTAAGAAAATAAAAAGTCACTTTATTAAATACAAACATATTTTGTTCGTTTGTTTTTTTCCCAAGAAATAACTAGTAATGATCAAAAAAAGAAAGTTCATGTTTGCACTGCCTCCCAAAGGAAGGGAAGTATTAGCCAACTATGTCAAGTATCTATTGCTTTTTTTAGTTGATGGTTATGATTATAGATCTGTCCAAAGCAGCCAAAATATGACTGAATTATATTTTATCACAGGCTTTTCATGAAGTTGCCTTAGTTGATAACTGCCTTTAGTTCCTCATTATATACTGGTAGTAAATTATTGAAACTACTAGGGCCATTTGTTATGCCCTGCAAGGTTACAAGAATAAGGTAAGCACCATGAAAACAGGCTAGACAACCTTGGAAAATAATTCATGAAAGCAGTAACTATATTAGTGTTAATTTCAAGTTAAAATATTAGTGTTCTATTTGTGTTTTCTCTTGATAATTTTATGTTTGGCTGTTAATAATGTTCTAATTTTCAAATTGATGTAACAAAACCAAAGCACATTTTAATTCTTCCACAATGACTCTCTTTTCAATCTTGAATGGAGTCTTTGAAACGTTACTTTAAGCTTCTAGACTTAAGCACCAAAAATCGACTGCAATTCTAGGATTTTATGGTAATAAAACGTAGAAATTTCAATATCTTTCCTATATTTTTGGCATCTTTTTGACAGCTTAAAGATGCCAAGTAACAACATCCCACAAATGCAATCAAGTTATCAAGAAATAATTATATCCTCATAGAGATCATGAATCAAAATGACTATTAGCACAACATTTAAACCATAATTCAATAGCATATTTCAAGTGATTACATATTAAAAGGGTATACCAGAAAGTAAAAATTGGTCAAAAACATACAGACACAAAATACAATCTATCTTTGTTTTATATAATAACCAAAGATAAAACCCTTCAAAATAATATAGCTTGATAGATAGGTAAGCTCTTTACTTAGGGGTGGAGTTAGAAAATTTTGTTTGGGTGGGCATTAATTATAAGACACATAAATGATTGGTGGGGTATCATAAGAGTTATAAAGATGGAATTGATTGTCAGAAGGGAAAAGAAAAAAAAGAAAAATGTCAAAGTAGAGTTAGATATTTTTTTAGTTGTATTGGATAGACTCAGTACAAATGCTTTGATGTTATTGGATTGAAATTTGTTTTTTTCTTTCATTGGGTGGGCACAATTGGTATTAGCTAATTTTTTTTTCTTGGGTGGGCATAATTGGCATTGAGTTAAATTTTTTTCCTTCTACTGGGTGGGCATAATTAAATACAAAAGATAATATAAAAAATAGCTTAATTTTTTTTTCTTTTTTAAAGGATGGGCACATGCATTCCTTGGCCAAGAGCACTTGGTTCTGCCTATGTCTTTACTAGCTTAGAAGTGAATTTAACGAATTAAACTATGCAGCTATTGTCATACCCTGGCTTTTCACAGAAAAACTAAAGTATGATAATCAGACCTACTTCACAAGTTCTACTAAAGTCTAGTTGTTTAAATATAATACATATATCCAAGGCCTTAAGCTAACAATCTACTTGTTTATTCACAGTCTTAACAACAACTTGGTCCGCCGCTAAGCTTTGTCAGTCTCAATTCTTGTTACCAAGTGGCCTCTCTATGTAAATCCCATGAAATGGGTTGAGCAGCTAAGCTCAGTAGGAAAAATATCCAATTAATATCAACAAGTATTTTTATATAAAAACATATGTGAAGTGTTCAAAATAACTATCATTTTTCCAAAAAAATAGGTGGTAACAATACAAATTAGGTAAATAAATAGTGGAATGCTCATGCTTACCCTTATAACACATTGCCACCTTTATAATACCTCAACACATTCTCTATATAATATGCATGGAGTTATTATAATATCAACAATAACCCTTTCCACCCTTACATCTCCACATCGCCCTTGTAACTCCGTTGCCATCAACCTGATGGCATAAATTTTCAAAATACAGTTATCATTAATGCTCACACTACTATCAACAAATATAAGAATATCTGAGTGTAATTCTTAAAACCCCGTATAGTCCAATCATATCATTTTACGTTCTTCAGTAGTGTCACAATAATCGTGCAATGAAATCATATATTCTTGTCATACTTTTATACAAAATACTAGGTTTTAATTATAAGAATTAATCCCTTACCTGAAGGATCCAGTAATCTCTTCTGTTGATTTTTCCCTTGATCTGGTCTAAATTCTGTGTAAATAAATTATGGATAGTCAACATGTATTTACATAGTATTGTCTAATCACCTTAATTGTTGCATTTAACTTAAGAGGTCTGGATTAATAATTTTGTTATTACCAAACAATTCGGTCTAATTTTTAGATGGATATTTATTTCCTTAATTAATTATTAGTATTTTTTTAACAAACATAAAAGAGACTCATATTAACTAAGATTTATATTAAATAGCCTTTACGTGGTGACTAACTACATTTTTATTAATTTTCAATTAAGTAATAATTTAGATAATAAAATAGGGTTCTTAGCTTTTAAATATTATAAATCCCACTTTCCTAAAAAAAATTATATAAATTACCATTTAATCCTTTTACACCAATTTTAAGTTCCCAATGACCATTCCTTAAAAATAATTTCCAAAACACTATTTTTCTTATTTTCCTTCAAACTTTAGTAACTCAATAATTATAAAAATTCCCATAGAAAGGTTATTACCAACCTACTCTCCTATATTTGGGGTTGTCAAGCCCAAATAAAATTTTTGTAAATTTTTCAGAATTTTTAAAAATCATTTGATATTCATTTTCTTATTTTTTAATTGATTTCACTAAAAACTTCACTAAAAAAAGCATGTTAATTGAAAAATTATGAAACCAATTTTGAAATTCTCCTAATGCCCTTAGCTTCTATATGGAAGCAATCAAGGCACCAAACACTGTTGCGCATGGGCTTGGCGAGTGGCCATTACTCATCTTCTTTTGCGTAGCAATTGTGACCTCTTCCGAATTTCTATCCGTTTCTCCCTCATTTCCTCATCAGATCAAGTAAAATTTAAGTCTAAATGAAGTTCTTAAAAAACCTAACATGATGGAAAAAGTTTTGTTAAATTTTGTGGCCATTTGATGGGTCAAAAATCGACCCGAAAGCCACTGTTTTCATGTGATTCTTTGAACCCACATTCCAACCTTGTTATTGGCCTTTTTCCCTCAACCTACAAACTAAAAGCTACATACAGAACCTTTACTAGTTTTTAGAAACATTTTTAAATTAAAAACCCAGAATTATCTCCAACAATATATAAAAATAAATAAATAAATAAGAACCAAGCCCATAGCAATATACTACACATGCAAGCTCCTACACTTAGTAAATATTAAGCTACATGAAACCTGAGCATGGCTTGACCCCTCTTGCCTCGAGCTATCCTCTTCTCTTCCCTTTTTTCTTCTTTTTTTTTTTTTCCTTTTTCCCTCTCTCCCTTCTATCTTTTATGCCTTGGATGGAATGGAGGAAGGGTGAACAACCTTTGTGGCTTCTTCTTGGTTATGTAAGTGCACTGCAACGAAGCAGTTTATTTTCAATGATTAGAATCGTAGAAAATACAAAAAAAACCATTGAAAAATGTATTTTTTTACGGTCTAGCGATCATCGATAGGCGTTAAAATTGAACCCGTAAAAAAAGATAATTTTTCATAGTCACCGGGCATTGAAAATAACATGCCCATTTTCTACAATTATAGCCGTTGAAAAATGTGTCTATTTTCAATGAGTACGATCGTCAATACTAATCTTTATTTGCTGACTTTTTTCTTTTAACGGCCAGTTTTTGCTACAAATTTTATTTTTTTTTTATGAGTAAGGCCATCGAAAAAGGTATCTATTTTTAACGATTATGGCCATTAATACTGACCTTTATTTGCTTACGTTTTAGTTTTGATGGGCAATTTTTGCTGCGAAATTTTGTAATTTTTCCCACGAGGAAAGCCGTTGATAATATTTCTTATTTTCTACGATAGTAATCGTTGAAAATATTATTATATCTTTTTAAATATTATAATTATAATATTGAAAATCATCCTTAATTTTGAAAATATTCTAATTATAATATAAAAAAATCTTACTATTTTTTTTTGAATTGACTAATTGAAAAAACAAATGGTTATACACCATTATATTCTAAAACAGTCACTAGCACCAAACCTAGTACATACTAAGCCATACAATACTTATAACAAACAAATGTTAAACCAAGCAATAGCCAAGCTACCATCAGCCAAATAACTCATCCTAGATGTAAAAAGCATAACATGTCAAGCATTTCACCTATGCAACAGAGGAATCAATCTTATTCAAATCAACACCAATCAACACCACTAATGCAAAATCTATCTTCAATAGCTAGTTGATTGCAATTCATAAACATAGCAACAATAAACAGCGAACATTCTACTAACCAAGTTTGCCAAAAAATAAAATAAAATTGAAAGAGCTCCAAACTAGTCTATTGTACCATCTCCAAACTTTTCCAAAATAATATTCTACTAAGTTCACCAAAAAAGACATGACAATTAAATTATCATGATTACTTGTCTTCACTTCCAAAGTCCGCAATTCCTTCATCTCCATTCTACAAAACAAATAAATTAAGACATATCAACAAAACTTAAAAATAAAATCAATAAAGCATATTCTAAGCTTTTCATTCATATATAGAATTATGCCCATTTCCATTGTTGCAAAAACATCTAAGTTATTAGTTTTGAACATAACAAGCAAAAATTAACTAGCAAAAAATTAATTACTATTTGAATTAAAGTTTGTGATGAACTTACCAAATTTGATTTATTGATAGAGGCTAAAGTATTGCTTTCAGTTTGAAAGGCATGTGGTCTTAACCTCATTAATTGTGCTAACATCCCTTCAAACCTTTCCATTTTCTCTTCTAATGTCTTTCTTTTTGCCTTCTCTTCTTGAAGTTCAGCCTGAAGATCACTGACAATTATAGATTTAGTGCCCCATATATTAGTTGGGGTTGCACCATCCCCATAGCCACAAACTCGTCCATGTCGTTTAGGTCCAAATACTTCAACAAATATCTCATCTTCAGTCATTTGCAAAGAACCTTCATTTACTTCATTTGCAAGTCTCTTAAACTCATCCTAAATCACCAAATCTCATTAGATTTTATGCATTTAAATTATGAAAAATGAAATTATACATGTTTTTGTACTTTAAAGAATACAAGCTCTATGAAAAAAAAAAAAAAACTACTTACAAGTTGTTCTTGAGATTGTTGATTTACTGTTTGTTCATTGCTTCTTGTGTGAGTGATTTCCCATAACTCCATCCGACTAATTTCTTTTCCCCTCTTCTCTTCCTACGAATGAATAATAATAGAAAGAATAATAATTGAGTAAATAACTACAATCTCATAGTAAATAAATAAGATTATTGAATCAAACTAAAACAAATTATGCTTCTTCAATTCACAAAGAAATACATACCTCATCCATTTGTGTTTGCATGAAACTTTTTGAACCAGTGATATGAATTATTATGTTTGCAACTCTATTTTCTCTATTTTGCTTGCTAATTTTTTGTATTTCAATAAAAAAATATTGGTTAAAAATATAGATTAACTGAAGTGAAGTCTTCTATCTCTAATTTGCATCCGACTTTTATCCATGAGATACTTCTAATCGAAACAATGTCTTTATCACTGACAATAAATTTGCCCCTCTCCCAAAATTGTAAGAGATTCCTGTGATAATTTAACTGATAATTAAATAAAAAATATTAATTCATTGATATAAATAATAATATCGCATTAACTAGTCTTGCCTTAAGCTTAGAGTGGAAAATTATTATTTATGGTAAATTATAAAAAGAAATTAAAAAAATGAAAACTTAAACAGAAAAATGTAAACAGAAAAAAATTATTTTCACTTTATTTTTTTACTCTATTTTTTTTTATTATAAACATTCTATCAATTCTAATACGTTGTCCATTTTTGTTACATCATATTAAAATAAATTATTTTTTTCAAATATTTTATTAAACTAAAATTATTTTTAATAAATATAATTAAATTAAATTAGTTAATTTAATTAATAGGACATATATATTATTAAATTATTTTTAATAAATAATAAAATATAATATATTGATTTAATTTAACCTAATAAATATTTAATTAATATAAACATATTTTATTAAAGTATTTTTAATAAGTATTATAATTAAATTAGTTAATTTAATTTAATAATTAATTCGAAATAATTAATTTAACTAATATTAAATATGTTTTATCCAATTATTTTTTAAAAAATATCATAATTAAATTAAATTATTAATAAATTAATATATTTATTAAAAATTAATAAATTATTTATTAAAAAATAATTAATTAATATATTTAATTTAATTAATATGAGTTATATTTTATTAAATTATTTTCAATAAATATATTAATTTTAACGTTGTCCATTGTGCTTTATATGTCACCAGGAGAAATCAATTTATACTTTTCCAGTCATTCTTTTCAGTATAACATCATACACTGAATTTTCTCCACTGTAATCATAAAAAGTTCATGGCTTGATAAAAAGTTGCATTCATGAAAATCACAGGTATATATATATAATTAAGATATAGATACATGCAAAACAAAGTCTAAACCAACGTGCCAATAAGCATATGAAAAAATGAACTGTAGTTGATGGAAGAATAAACTAGGAGTTCAAAGACTAAAACTGTTTCATTCAAAGCTTTAAGGACCTTCTCTTTGGCAGTTGGCTACATTTATAAATTAAAAAAAAACAACAGTCATTGCGAGAAAGCCACGTGACCCATTGCTTCAAAGGAATACATAAATAAACCATTAAAACAAAGAACATGACAATCGTTACACAGCTTTTTGTTACAAAAAAAAAAAAAAAAAAACAGTCTCTGCTCTATAAATCAACGGAAGAAATAAACAAAAAAATAAATAAATAAATTTTAGTTCTAATGTAACCAATATATATATATATATATATATATATCTGAAACATACCTGGAATCGATAATTGCCGTTTGCCCTTGATTTGAAATCAAACCAATAAAAAAAACCCCTTTTCAATACTCCAAAACCCTAAATTTTAAGAATGTATTAATAGTATTAGAAATTGACAATCCAAATTTATAATTGTGATATAATATAATATTAAGAGAAATATACCTCTCTGAAGATGAGAGAGAGAAAGCTATGGAGATCAAAGTTAAGATGAAGATGAGAGAAGGAAATCTACGAAGAAATTGAGAAGGCACTAAAAAGAGAAAGCTAGAAAGATAGTACGTAGGGTTTTGTGTGTAGGTTATGCGTGTAAGTTTTAGTTTTTTTATGGGCTTGGTATTACTCACGGGCTTGGTCCGTCAAATAAATAAATCTTTTTTCAACGGTTAATTTAAAGCTGAAATATAGTATTATTTTTAACACCTTCAGGCCGTAGAAATATTTTTACCAATTTTCAACAAGGATTTTTTCACCCACCGTTGAGATTGCTTAAAATTTTAGCGCCAAAATTTTGGCACTAATGTGAAATAATTTTTTCAACATATTGTTTTCCATGGTTACCTTTTATGTTAAATAATGTCAAGTACTTTTTTTCATGATTAACTTTAAGTGTTGAAATATAATATTATTTTCAACGTCGTCAGGCCGTAGAAATATTTTTAATTAATTTTCAACAAGATTTCTTTCACCTGCCATTAAGATTACTTAAAATTTTAGCGTCAAAATTTTGGCACTACTACAAAAATATTTTTTTCAACTTATTCTTTTCCACGATCACCTTATGTGTTGAAATAAAAAAGTAATGTCAAGTATTTTTTTTTCATGATTAGCTTTAAGCGTTGAAAAAAAGTATTTGTTTTAATGATTATTAACAGTTGTGAAAAATTAAGCGTCGCTCTTAATTCATTTTGCTGTAGTGGTGGTGCATTGCTTCACATGTCGGACACCTATGGGACATGTGTCTCACTTGGCCACATGAGGGATCTTTTTTTTTTTCATTATATATGTGTATTTTTTTTTGTCTTCACATTTGAAAATAATAAAAAAAATAAAATAAAAATAGATCATAAATAGAAGAAGACGAACCAATGTAAGATGAGTGTAGCTCGATCAAAAGGCTTTATTGGTTGCGTCATTACTTGTTTCCAAAATTCTATGGTAGTCCTACACAAACAATTACAAAATAATTCATAAGCAAAATCAAAATTCGACAACATTTTTTTACAAACCCTAATTCATTGAATAAAAAATCACAAAAAAATTGTTAAAAAATTTTACCTTAGCTTTAGAGAGAGTAGATAAGAAATCAAAGTTGAGATACGAGTCTCCTTATTCTTCTTCTTCTTCTTCTTCTTATTGTTGATGTTGTTTATCTTTTTCTGCTTCATCTCTGTCCTGTTTGCCCCACATCATATGTCTTACCATTGGAATTCAACTTGAGAGAGATATCGTAAAGAGAATAAATAGGCGTGAGTGTGCTAAGATAGTTTTATGTTGTTGCATTTGTGAATCATTGGCGTCTTTGTCTGGGTTGGGATTCTTTTAGTCTAGAAAAGAAAATCGCAACTTCTGAAGAAAATTCTAGTTAAAGGCTAAAGCTCGGCGTTGATTTTGGCTTTTGGGAAGCTAAGATAGAGATTTGAGGGGAAATAGAAATTAGAAGATAAGGCTATTAATAGTATACGATGATTCGCAGTAATGATAGGATGATGGTAGAGCTTTACAGTGACGGTAATAGTTCGTGGAGGATGAGTGAGGTGGTGGTCATTCCTAGAGGAAGAGGCAGTAATAATGGTTCAAGGAGGTGCCAACAATGCTTCATAGAAAGTGCATGACGATGATAATGGCATTGATGGTGCTCGGCGACAGCATTCATTGGACTTAGCCACGGCATTGGTGTTACTCGATAGCATAATGGGCTTATGATGATCACAGGAGGATATAAAAGAAGGGAGAGACAATGGGTAAAGAGGTTTATTTTTCATGCGAGGGAACCAAAGTAGGAGACAATTTTAGGGAGGGGACTATTTTTTCATGATTAATTTAGGTTTAGACTTCAGCTTATTATAGCTGTAGCTAAAACATTAAAGCTAAAAGTACAATGTCTACTACAAAATTATAGTTGTAGCCAAATGAAGGAGCCATAGGTCTTTGGTAGTGTCCAAAGAAGTTCTTTAGCTTTAGAAATACGTTATAGCCAAAAATCTTAGTAGCCAAAATCCTTTTTTTCTAGTAGTAATGGTGCACAAACGAAAGTGTATCATAGATGCAAGGATTTTAGCAAATTATCTTTTATGTTGAGTTGTTAAATTTGAAGGCATTGAGTCAGTGGTCGGACACATCTTTTGACATACCACTCGAGTTGTTATGAAAAGTAATCCCATCGAGTGCAAAGCTTGCTGAGTTCAACTGCCATGCTCGCAAGTTAATTGAAAATTTAAGCTTCACGTATGAGACTTGGGATGTATGTCCAAATAATTGTGTATTGTTTAAAAATGAGAATGTCCACCTTGATACATGTATTATTTGTAATACTTTGAGGTACAAAGATGATGGGGTTAGCCAAAATTGTCAAGATACTTCGAGAAGGGTTTTGAACTATGAAAAGTTTGTAGTTGCAAAGTAAATGTGATATTTTTCACATAAGCCAAGGTTGAAGAGACTTTTCGTGTCATCCAAAATGTCCAAATTGATGAGATGATATGCCGAGAATAGCAACAACAACAAAAAGTCAACCATCCAGCAAATTCCCTACCATGGAGTAATTTCGATCAGAAGCATCCAAACTTTGCACTGGATAGTTGCAATACGCGACTTGGTTTAGCTACAGATGGTTGTAGCACATTCAGTCCATGAGCAGGTCAAATCACATTAAATGGTCAGTGGTGTTAGTTCGTATAACCTTTTGCCTTGGTTGTATATGAAACAAACTTTTTTGACCTTAACGCACGCTTATTAACGCACCGAAATATCACCCTTAGATCTCGTAACCTAAGAAATGAACCAATGAATCACATGCAACATGCATTAATCACGAATAACTTTGATCAGAGCCACATAAGCATACTAGAGTAGGCATCCTTAATATATAATAATAAAATAATAAAAATACTAAGCCTCGGTTAATCCGAGCATTAGTGCTCCAAAATAAAACTTAAAGTGACACCTAGGCCTTATAGCCTTTACAATTATATCGAATAAGTCTAAACTAATAATAACACATTCCTAAATGTTTAAATAATAACATCAGCTCTAATCAAATAACATGTAAGTCCAACATAGCAGGCCCACCTATATCTCAGGCTCTGCAGTAACTTAGTTTGTAAAGATATAAGCACTAATCTATTTGTGCCCACGATGCATAATAAAAACATATATAATATACAATAATAATAACAAGATTAGATAATCATCATAATATCAATATCCAAATAACCACAGGTCATTATAGAGGCGTTTGGAGTGTTGAAAAACAATGAAAAACGTATTTGGGTAACTTTTTGGCGTTTGGTGTTCAACTACCAAACCACATCTTTTAGAAATGAAAAGTGCCGTTGGAAACGGGTTTTTGCCTATTCCAACAGATTTTAGTAGTAACTTTTTGATTTTTGCATCAGAATATTAGATTTTAAATCTGTTTGAATGGATTGTTTGGTTCATTTGAACGGATTCATGTTAGAACTTTTTCAAAGTTATTAAAAAGTTTTTGGGATTTGTAGAAAAGTTATTGGATTTTTGGAAATGTTATTGGGATTTGTAAAAATTTATTGAAATATTTAGATATATATAAATTTATAGAAATTTGAGGAAGTACGAGGTGAGCAAAATGTGTTAAAAAGTTATAGAAATTTTTAGAGATCTTCTAGCATTTTCAGCGCTCCAAATGCACCCATAATATACCAACATCAATATCCAAATAATCATATCTCATCATAGTATATATGACTTCAATATCATCAATTGTGGTGGTTCTAATTCTGCTATTTTGGTTGATGGTGGACAAGGTAGTTCTCATGGCAAGTCACAAGGCGATTCTTATGGTAGTTCTCGTAACAATGGTAAAGGCTCTCAATAAGGTACAAAGAAATATGATCATTGTGGTGGTACTAATCATATAGAGCCGTATTATTTGGAAAAATATAATCATCCCGAGCAAACCTATCATGTTGCTATGGAATTTACAAGCCTTAATTCTAGTACTAGTGCTGCTAGCTAGAGGGAACCTCGAGCATCTCATCCTGGTTTAGAGAGTCCATTCTTTGTGGTTGAGTTAGATGCTATTGATGATGAAATGTGGATTATGATATTGATATGATTATATGATATTGATAATTTGATTATTATCAGTTATTGATGTTCATGTTACACATACATAATAGAATGGTAGGATATGTTGTTGCAAATTATACCTATTTTGTGCATTGTTGGCACACATAGATTTAGTATTTATGTCCCTACAAATTATGTTACAGTACGGAACCTGAATAATATCTTTTAATAATTTTCTTTAATCTAATCGTCCTAATCAATCCAAAGCACTCAAGAAAATCAATTAATTAGATTTTCCCTTCTGTCTTAACCACATAATATGTTAAAATTAACTTAATTTCAAGAGTCACCTAAGTCACATCACCTAAAGCCCATTAAATTCAAATCTTGAATCTAACTCTCTGTGGATTCAACCCGAACTTAATGAATTTATCTTGCTATAGTCAACTCCTGCACTTGTGGACACCAAGCACTTTGTAATGATAACGGGAAAAACAACAAACTTAAGTTTTGTCTATACTAAAATTAGTGTGAATAGCACACATCTCCTCATGTTTATTGAGGTGAAAACATTTCGTGCCCATGAAACTGGGGAAGCAAATGATAAGTCTCTAAGGAAAAGTTATAGCCATAAAGGTCACCTAGAGAACCTATGTATGAATGGGTGTCTAAAGGATCATGCAAACAGTCAACTATGTCCATCTTTATGATAAAAAAATTTAAAAATAAATTAAGAAATTTAACAAAATGAAAATAAACTATAAGATGAAAAGTTGCACGACTATCAAAATAAAACAAATAAAAAGAGAAGAAAGAGGGCGAAGTGAAGTTATCGAGCAAGTGCTTAGGCCTCTATTGTTGAAGATGGTAGTGTTGTAAACTCCACTTCTAAAATGATTCCAAATCTATCATCGCTACTCATTAGGTTTCCTAGCAACGACACCAAAATTGCTTGTTGGCCACAAGTGCACAGGTTAAATTGTAGCAAAATAATTTTATCGTAAGCATCGGTTGTACCAACGGGGTGCTCAAGGCTTCGGTAGTAGAATTAGGAGGTTAGTTTGAAAAGGGATTCACTTCACAAGAATTTTAAAACAAAAGAAAAGGTTTAAAAATGGTGACAAGGGCAAACTTATCTAAGATTAATACTAAACGTTAATAATTAAAAGAAAGTTTGGTCCAAAATAAATTCCCATGATGGTATATTGATAAATATTCATGGCATTACAAAATATAGGATTCAATTCTAATTAAAAATTTGGAACAATTTTTCCACTCAAAGGTGCCATTGGATTGAGCAACCTATATATATATATGTGTGTGTGTGTGGTAAAGGCATATGAGTTCAAAATCTTAACTACCTAATGTGTCTTCTAAAATCATCTAACTAAAATCAAATAACCACGTAAAGAAAAGTTGAATTGGGTTTAAAAATCATAGAAAAATATTTTTTACTTGCTTGAGTTATTGAATCAAACACTTAGTGAGGATAGTTCAAAGTTGTATATAAAAATTCTTACCCAAGCAATACTAATGCAAAACCTTTAAACTTAGCATACTAAGTAAATAATTTTAACTTCATACGAGTGAGTTTTTACGAATTTTAAAACAAAAGCAACAATCCCAACATACAAATTAAAATTCAATAATGAAAACCAAAAACACCATGAAAACTACAATCTCGTCCGACTATGTTCATCTATTCGAAATGAAGAAAGAAAAATTATATAAAAAATTCTAAAAATATAAGAAACTTACATGGAAATTTTAGAACCTTAAGCTAACTTAACAAAGATGGAGAGGAAGAATATTATGGAAAACCCAATAGAGAGTCTCCCTTATTACACTAACTCGTGAAAGCCAATAATAGTCATACATTCTATAATCTCCAAATGTCTAATTACAAGGGAGTGAGGGCCATTAAAATTCAATGGCAAACGTAACTATTCTGAAGTGCCTACCACTATCCAAATGGGTGTCCAAATAGGTCTACTACCTTAGTCATTTTTCTATTTTTCTCAAACTGCACAGCTTCTATTAGTCGCACGTGTCTACGAACAGCCATTTTCGGACAGGGGTCTGATTATAATTTTTTAGAATTTTCTTCTAGGCTTGCACAACTATTGTCATTTGTACAATTGTGTAGGTAGGCTTTCGTCCAGACAGGGGTCCGAATAGCCTTGGTTCTTTTGACTTATTTTGATTACTTCTTCCAATCTTGTATTTTTTTTTTTGGTTCTGACTTGCCTTGACTCTTCCTCAATTGTATAGTTGGTGGCTTTTAGGCCTTAATTATTAGATTTACGTCCTACAAATACACAAACACTAGAAATAAATGAAAATTAGATATCTAAGATTAAAACAACAAGCAATAGATAAGCATAATTAAGTAATTGGCATATGCTAAAATAATATAATAAGTACAATATTACATGTCAATTAACTAAGCTTTGAAAAACTCTAAATGTTGAGTCCAACCTCAACCATGGTTAAAATTTAACCCGACCACAACCAACCTAACCACTAACTGAGCTAGCCAAACATAGTTCAAATAACCCTATAAACAACATAAACCTTGAGAATATAGTATAAAAATACATGTACAAAAATTTGAATCATCACATGCTTAACTCTAAAATTCCAATAGAATTCAATGCCCGCAAGTCTCTAAAATGTGTTATGCTTAGGAAATATTAAAAATTACATAGATAACATTTTCACAACCTAGGCAATGTGAGATAGGAATGTTTCACTAAGTCTCAATGATATCTCGCTTAGATTCTTATTGGCTCGCCCAATTGCCATCCACTTGTCATAGGAACCCTATTTCGGACATTCTAAATCCATTTATACAATTGGATCTTACAATCTGAGCTTTGTTATATTGATATATCATTGTTAATGTTCCAAAATTATTTCGGGTGACTTAACTTGCTTTAATTATTGATCAGGTGAGAAATCTTCGACCATTACTTACCCTTATATCTTCAAGTGACTTTTTGAATTTTTACATCTTTATAGGATTGCTTGAAATTTTTAATCCTTCGCTTGTCCGTGCTTTATCTTTGACATCTTATTGGTTAAATTGAGGGTAAAGTACAAAAATTACCCCTACGGTTTACCCTTGATCTCACTTTGGTCCTACTGGTTTCAATTGTAACGATCAAACTCCCGCATTTTCGGTTAAGCAGCAATGTAGTCCTTTCATCTACTGCCTGTTAATTGTAACCATTATGGCGAGGGTAAAATTTTCATCTCTCTAAAAAGGTTTTTCTCTTAACTTTTTTCACTATTCTGGTGACACCACTGGAGCTCATATTTGTCGACCTCTCTCCTTCAATCTTAGGTGGTTGGGCTTGATTTTTAGGCGACCTAGTAGCCACCATGGTGGCTAAAGAACTCCTAGATCTGTCATCCAACATGCTGGATGAAGTGGATGCAACTTTCGATTATGTTTTGGCTGTTTTTTATCATCCAATGGTGAGTCCGGTATCCTCCTATGTGAATATTGTTTGTTGCCTCTTCTCTTTCTTCAGTTGCAACTTAAGCAAACCTTAACTTCATTCATGCTGCTGGTAAAGAAACTAGGGTTCCCCTTGGATTGGTTCATGCCCATTTGAATCAAGATGAGATTCCTTTTTATTTTGCTGATTTCAATCAAATTTCTTCAATGACTTATGCTAAGGTCGAAGAAATACTCTTTGTTTTTATTCAATCGGCATTGAAAAATAATCTCCAAGCTAATGGCGTTATTTCAGTTAATTCCTAAGTGGATTTGGCCCTCAAAAACCTTACAATCGGCTTCCAAAGCTTTAACCTTGTCCCTCTCATTTTTCTAGCGTTTTTGATGGCTCTGTCGACCCTTACTCAGGCAACTAATATAGCTTTTGATGTCGGTGCTAATGCTGCTATGGCAGCTGACCGATAATCTCATAGTTCCTCAGTTGCTACTCTCTTTCCCTCAAACCCCAATCCTATAGGAAAATGACGATTTTACCCTCACCTTAATGGTTGCAATTAATTGGTAGCAGATAGAAAGACTACATTGCTGCTTGACTGGAAGTGTCGGGATTTGACTGTCACAATTGAAATTAGTTAGACCAAAGTGAGACTAAGGGTAAAGTATATGGGTGGTTTTTGAACTTTACCCTTAAATTGATTTCCTTTTCCTTAATGGTTTTATCTTTACTTAAAATTTTGAACTCGATCTTTGCTTGTCCATACCTTATTTTTGATATCTCGTCGGTTAAATTGATTTTCCTTTTTCTTAATGGTTTCGACTTTAGTTTGCTTTTCATTTTTCATTGTTTGAGCTAGGGGCAAGTATGGTGTTTACACTTAATTGCATAGTAATAATATTTAATTAATAAAAAAATTACAACAAGTATGATATACATATATTATTGTACTAAAACAATGTTAAAATTAGTTGATGAAGCCAATTATCTAGTATTTTTTTCTCCATTCAACAACCCTTAACATTCATAACTGGAATAATGTATGAAATTAAATTTTAAAAAACAAGACTGTTCAAGTAATTTTAATTTTAAATTTTGTATATTTTCGTTGTTATCTTCAATGGCCATTGCAAGATGTATAAAAATATAACAACCATGTGCATCACAATAGATATTAGAGATGCATGCTTATTTATGTTGCATAAGGATGTAAATATTTATCTAATTAGTGATTACCATTACCAAGCTAGTTTAGTTTTTCTACCTATTACCATTCTAAACCTGTTTATTTTATTAGTTAAAACCCCAAACCTGTTCTGTTCCAAACTCATCCCTTCCCATCTAATCATTAAATATTCAGTGAAAAAGACTCGCTAAATACCCATTAAAAATTAAATTTTTTAAAACAATTGATGTGTTCGCTATAATGTCTAATAAATATATTTTTGAATATACATAGATTTAATTCTATTAAGATATTTATTATTCTCCATGTCAAGCAAAAATTAAAAAAAAAAATCTCATTCAAATAAATTGCAAAGAATATAGTACATATTAGTTTAATCACTACTTATTGATTGCTCGCAATCATTGTTAATTTTAACCTTATTTCACACCCTTCTTTTGAACATTTTATCAAGTAAAATTTATTTCTTATTATATTTTGAGTATTTATGTTGTTTTCATGCGTTTTGTAGGGGTATGGAAGAAAAACACTCAAAGAAAGGCAACTTGCAAGCTTAAAGAATCAAATTAGTAGAGAAGTGGGACAGTTTGTTGATTACAAGTTAAGGCATATCTTGTGATGATTCAAAAGCCCTAAATCAAATACACATTCTAAGCTACAATTTTCATGAAGAGTCCAAGTCCAAAAGAGGTCTCCATCTGTCCCAAAATCAACTTGCAAAGTTGCACAATTCGAAATTCTTCAGGTGATTTAGCACGACACCCTATCAATGTTTCAGCCATAACTTTTTACTCATAACTCTGATTGATACGATTCTTTTTGCGTGAGAAAGAAGACTCAAAGGGATACAATTTAATGTTGGACCCAAACATTGTTTCTTGGCATTTGGATGGTGTCTGGGTGCCAAATATGAGAACCCCGAAAGTCCAAAAAGTTGAAAAGTAAAATCCAGCACTACCTTCTGACGTCTAGACGACAACCTTGGCATCCAAATGCGGCATCCTTGAGACCTTAGCTTTAGGATTTTGTTAAGTTTTTCTATAAATACGTATGTTGTATTAGATTTTTAGAGGAGCTGTTCATATATTTTAGGGTTATTTTTCTAAGAGTTTTCGTTGAGTTTTAAAGAGTTACACTACGTTTTACACATTGGATTTATTAAAAGTTTCGTAAGGTGATTTTATTTTCTCTCTCCTAAGGTTTACACATGTAATTTACTTTGCATTTAATTGTTTCAATTCCAAACTTTAAAAGTTTAAATTTATTTCATATTTTTTTGTTTCTTTAGTTTTTGATGTCTTATTTTGTTTTTGCTTTTCGTTTTACATTAATGGATGGTTTGCAAGTATATTTTCCTCTTCGAAGTTCAAGTATGTTAGATTAGGGTTTGTTCTTGGCTTCATGCAATTAATGGTGGTGTGGTAGTTTGGTGAACTCAAATGTAAAAGAATATTTTTCAATGGAATATCTTTTTGATTTCTAATTGGAATCTTATAATAAGTTAGGATTATTTTGAAATCAACTCACCCGTGTTATAACTATAACTTGGTTATAAGTTTTCACTTGTGCATACCAAGTGTTTGGTTCAATATCTCGATAAGTTAGAAACAAAATTTCCAACATTCAAATTAGGTTTTCTTACGAAATCAAATCACCCGTGCTATAATCATAGCTTGGTTACAAATAGTTACTCGTGTGTATCAAGTGTTTAATTTAATGGCCTAATGGTTTGAGACCTATTTTCCTAAAACTGTAACTTGGTGTTTTCTTAAGAAATCGATTCACCTGTGTTATAATTGAACCCTGGTTACGAGTTGATGCTCGTGCACATTAGGTGTTCGATTTAATGTGCTTGTGAGTCCAAAACTAATTTCAAAAGCCTCCGCTTACCTTGAGCTTCATAAATTAAGTTTAAAGAAATATCTTTCTGACCTACCTATGTATGTGCATTTGCTAGGTTGAGTTACAAACGTGTTTGAGTAAACCACTACCAGATTTGGTTCAAAGTCAAGAACATCTTAGGTATTTTACTTGTAGTTTTTTTATCTTATTTGACATTCATAATTCCTTCACTCCATTATTTTTAATCCAACCATAATCAAACATCCCTTTAATCCAGACATAGTTTAGATTAGATTAGATTAGATTAGAATCACCTATTAATTAAAAAGAATAAGTCTAAAACTTTTAACGAAACTCTCCCTGTGGAGATGACCTTGATTGTCACTGAGTAAAACTATAACCATCCTCTTGCACTTGAAAGGTAGAACCGAACACATTTAAGAGTCGATCACTTATATATTCCAGTGACTTTACAAAATAAATCATTTAATTATGTTACACTCTTATCAGTTGTGTCTCGCTATTTGTCTTTGAGTGAGTTAAAGTGATGGTTACAGGTGGTTACTCAATTTGTTAAGTCTTTGTTGCATTTTCAGATAAGTAGGAGTTAGTTTTGGTCCACTAAGTTGCACTTTCAGAAAAATAGGAGTTAGTTTGGTCCACTAGGAGTCTAAATAGCAGTTAGTACTTAACTGCTGGTTTGTAGGAGTTATTGTTGTATTTCTTTTATTTTATTTGGGTCTTTGTATATATTGGACGGTTACAGAGGAATGGAGCCAGATTTCATTTTGCTTAATTGTGTTGGCTTGTCTAATCTCGGAGGTTAAGATTTCCCTCGAAGTAAATCTAAACTCTTCAACTACCATTTTCTTAATCTTTTCTATCCAAAATAGGGAAGAGTAAGAAGAACTCAACCTCTGAATTCAACCTTCCAACAGCCAGCAAACCTTATACTCGGTCTGTTATGTATGCACGTAACAAATTGGTATCAGAGCCAGGCATGGAGGATCAAAGGTTGAATCAGTTGGAGAATGATGTGAACTCATTGACGACTGGTCAGGAAAGAATACTCAAGGAAATGCATAAGATGTTCTCAGCAATGAATGCACATTTTGATCAAATCTCTAGCAGCCAAGTTCGTGAGCACGGAGAGAATTCCAATAATTTGGTTCGGCATGGTGGAATTAGGGCAAATGGACAGGGAGAGGCTCCAAGGGACGCTTCATTTAACTCTTACCTTCCAAGAATGGTCAAGTTAGATTTCCCTCGCTTTAATGGAGAAGAGGATCCCACAAGTTGGATTTGTAGAGCTGGTCAATTTTTTGAATTTCACCAGACTCGGGAGGAGGAGAAAGTGCCATTAGCATCCTTCAACTTGGAGGGAGACGCCCAATTGTGGTTTCAGTTGTTGAAAGAAGACAACCTAGTCATTACTTGGGAGAACTTCAAGCAAAGCTTACATGATAGGTATGGACCAACTCAATTACAAGACTTTTTTGGTGATCTGACAAAGCTACAGCAAACAGGTTATGTGAGGGACTATCAAACTTATTTGAAAAGCTATTGATAAGAGCAGGAAAGTTAACCTCTATTCAGCAAGTGGGTTGTTTTATCAGTGGCTTAAAGGATAATATCAAGACGGATGTGCAAGCATGCAAGCCTATGACACTCTCTACAGCAATTAGTTTGGACAGGTTGTATGAGTTGCGAGTGCAGTCTACCAAGCGTGCAATCCAAGCAGAGATGAAGAAGCCTATGTCCAACCAACCTGTGAGTTCTCATCAGTATTCTTTACCAATTAAAAAGCTGAGTCCTACTGAATTGAAAGAGAGGAATGACAAGGGATTATGTTTCAATTGCAATGAAAAGTTCAGTCCTGGACATCGCTGCAAAAAAGTTATTTCTCATTGAAGGCAGTTAGACAGATGATGAAGGGGAGAACGACATAGCGAATGATGCTGTTGCGGAAACTTTTGAAGAAGTCCCAGAGATTTCCATTCATGCCATTCATGGTGCCCAATCCCCGCAAACTATGAAGGTGCAAGGAAAAATGGCAGAGCATCAAATCACCCTTCTTGTGGATTCTGGGAGTACCCATAATTTTTGAGCAATAAGTTGATAAAAAAATTAGGGATTATTCTAGATGCTCAGGGGAGGTTTGAAGTCGCAGTAGCAAACGGAGAGAAGCTTCCTTGTTTGGGACGATGCAAAGGTGTATGCCTCTTAATCCAAGGGGTTTCAATCACTGCATATTTTATTTAGTTCCATTGGTGGGATATGATGCAGTTTTAGGGGCTCAATGGTTAAGTACTTTAGGTCCAATTGTTTGGGATTTTTCCCAATTGCAAATGAAGTTTTATGTGGCTGGAAAAGAAGTCATACTGAAAGGGCTTACAATCCCTGAGGATAAGTTAGTGGATGAACAGGGAATTAATAAAGAGTTAAGAAGGAAATGGGAAGGAGTTCTCTTGCAAATCTATTCCATTTCCTTGCAAGACCAACGAGGTAACTTTCCTTCACAATATAATCTGCAAAACAATGATCCTCGGGTGCAATGTATTCTTCAATCATTCGGTGATATTTTTAAAGAACCATATGGGTTACCACCCCAAAGGTCCCATGATCATAAAATACCCTTAAGCAGGGGACGGAACCGTTTTGGTTAAACCATATAGGTATCTTCACTTCCAAAAGAATGAGATTGAGAAGTTGGTGGCTGATATGCTATCTTCTGGGGTGATTCGTCCGAGCCAAAGCCCTTATTCTTCCCCAGGCTGTTTGTAAAGAAGCATGATGGCTCATGGAGGTTTGTGGACTATAGAGCCTTAAATCAAAGCACCATCAAAGATAAATTTCCAATTGCAATCATTGATGAACTATTGGATGAGCTTCATGGATCAAAGTTTTTCACCAAATTAGATTTACGCTCGGGCTACCATCAAATAAGGATGCACACCCAAGGATGTCTAATAATACAGCATTTAGGACGCACCAAGGTCATTATGAGTTTCTTGTGATGCCCTTTGGTCTTACCAATGCTCCTTCAACATTCCAAGCTGTGATGATGAAGTTTTCAGAAACACCTCCGTAAGTTTGTATTAGTGTTTTTTGAAGACATTTTAATTATAGCAAATCATGGGAGGAGCACTTAGAGCATCTTCAAGTCACTTTAACCTCTTTTGAGGACTCATAAGTTGTTGTGAAGTTGGAAAGTGCACTTTGGTCAGGAGAAGGTGAATACTTGGGACATGTGATTTCGAGTAAATAGTGTTGCTGTTGATCCTAATAAAGTTGCTGCAGTATTGGAGTGGCCTAAACCTGTTGCAGTGAAAGGACTACGAGGATTTTTGGGTTTGCATAGGGTACTATCGCAAGTTCATCCAGAACTATGTGGAAGATTACAGCACCATTGACACAAATGCTGAAAAAGGGAAGCTTCAAGTGGAGTCCTAGAGCAGAAGAGGCTTTTAACAAGCTCAAAGAAGTTATGACCAAACACCTGTTTTGGCTTTACCGATTTTGACAAGCATTTGTTATCGAGTGTGATGCTTCTGGCTCAGGCATTGGTGGTGTCCTTATGCAAGAGACGCGCCCTATTGCATCTTCAGTCATGCTTTGCAAGGTAAAAATCTATTTTTATCTACATATGAAAAGAGGATGTTAGCCTTGGTTGTTGCGGTGCAAAATGGAGGTCATACTGTTGGGGCGAAGATTCATTGTGAAAACAGATCATAGGAGCTTGAAGCACCTTTGGGAACAGAGAATGACAACCAGCTCAAGAGAAGTGGCTACAAATAATGGGTTATGATTTATCATTGAATATAAAAAGGGGAAGAAAATTGTGTGGCAGATGCTCTTTCAAGAAGGGATGAAGAGGGAGAATATTCCACAACAAAATGAAACGGGAATATGGCAGCCATTTCAGCCCCCATTCTAATTGGTTGGAACCGATCACAGAAGAAGTAAGAACTAATGCAACATTGCAGCGATTGGTGGAAATGTGCCAAAAGGGAGAAACCATAGGACCTTGGGAGTACAAAGAAGGTATTTTATATTTCAAGAATCGAATTTAGTTACTAGCAGATTCATCTTTCGTCCCTGTTATTGTTAAAGAACTCCATTCCAGCACTCTGAAGGCTATCACAAGACTTTGCAAAGAATTCGAAGTATTTTCTATTGGAAAGGAATTAGAAGAACAGTTAGGGAATTCATTAAAGCTTGCGACACTTGTCAAAGGCACAAGCAGAGACTCTCAACCCAGCTGGATTACTCCAACCACTTCCAATTCCATTACAGGTTTGGACCGATATCTCAATGGATTTCATAGAAGGGGCTTCCTATTTCACGTGGAAAGTCAACTATTTTAGTTGTGGTAGACAGACTCTCAAAGTTTGCTCATTTTATTCCACTTTCTCACCCATTACCGCCGCAACTATAGCTCAGATTTTTTTTGATCACATCTTCAAGTTATATGGTATGCCCAAAGTATTGTTTGTGATCGGGATGTTGCATTTACAAGCATATTTTGGAGGGAGCTTTTCAGGTTGCAGGGGTATAATCTTTAACGTATAGCTCATCATACCACCCCCAAAACGGATGGACAAACAGAAGTGGTGAATCGAACTGTTGAGATGTATCTCCGTCTGCTCACAAGCCCACAAGCCTAAGGAGTGGGTTCGTTGGATTTCATGGCAAAATACTGTTACAATACCAGTGTGCATACATCCACCAAGAAAACTCCATACGAAGTCGTCTATGGTAAGCCACCACCAACTCTACTCTCTTATGTCCCAGGAACTACTCAAGTAGAAGCTGTTGATAAGGAATTGCAAAGCAGAGAGCAAAATTACAAAGAGCTGAGAGACCAACTTATTGTGGCTCAAGAGCGTATGAAGAATTTTATGATGCTAATAGAACAGATCGTAATTTGAGGTGGGAGATTTGGTTATTTAAGGCTGCAACCTTACCAGACAAGTATCCTTATCTTTTAGAAGGAATCTTAAGTTATCTCCCAATTTTATAGTCCCTTTGAAATAATTGAGAAGTTGGGAAAAGTGGCTTTACAAACTTAAATTACCGAGGGCTCTAAATCCATCCCGTGTTTTCACGTTTCGTGGCTTAAGAAAAAGATAGGCGCTTCCATTACAGTTCAAGATTCTTTGCCTACAGTCCAGCAAGAGATGGCTCACTTGCTCCCAATCCTCAAGCAATATTGGATCGCGCAAGAAGGAGTAATGAATAGGTTTTAGTGCACTGGCAAGTTTGTCACCAGCTGATGCCACATGGGAAGACTTGAAGACTTCGTCTGCGGTACCCCAGATGCAACCCTTGAGGACAGGGTGTTCTCTGGGGGAAGGAATGTTACACTCTTATCAGTTGTGTCTCGCTATTTGTCTTTGAGTGAGTAAAGTGATGGTTACAGGATGGTTACTCAATTTGTTAAGTCTTTGTTGCATTTTCAGATAAGTAGGAGGTTAGTTTGGTCCACTAAGTTGCACTTTCAGAAAAGTAGGAGTTAGTTTGGTCCACTATGGAGTCTAAATAGCAGTTAGTACTTAATTGCTGGTTGTAGGAGTTATTGTTGTATTTCTTTTATTTTATTTGGGTCTTGTATATATTGGATGGTTACAGAGAATGGAGCCAGATTTCATTTTGCTTAATGTGTTGGCTTGTCTAACCTCGAAGATTAAGATTTCCCTCGAAGTAAATCTAAACTCTTCAACTACCAATTTTCTTAATCTTTTCTATCCAAAATAGGGAAGAGTAAGAAGAACTCAACCTCTGAATTCAACCTTCCAACAGCCAACAAACCTTATGCTCGGTCTATTACGTAGGCACGTAACAAATTATCACTTCAAAAATGTGAATCTTTTGATAATTATCCATAATTAAATAGTTATAGACTCAAGAGTTTAATTATTTTTATTTTATGAACCAAGTTGTTATTAGTTAATGTATATAATATACTATATTATATTAAATAAGCATCTAGTGAGTATTTATAAGTATAAACGAGTATCGGATATTAAGTACATTATAATCAATCACAAATCTGTTTCAAACTCACATGAGTATTAAATTTTAATTCCAATCACCCTAACTCTATTAAAACTCTATTAGAGGTGACAAAAAATCTGAAAAAATAGTAAAAAATACTAAAAATTTTAAAATTATTCACTTTTTATTTACTGCAACGAATTACGAATCCGTCACTTATAGCATTTTATTTTATTTTTTGTTCAAATGCACCTAAAATAATATTTCCCCATAAGGTTTTTAACGGATTTGAGGGGTGGGGTGCCCTATATGAGAGCGTATATTGGCATACTCTAAATCGCTGCAAGTACTTTATTGTACAAATTAGCATTTAAACAGAATCTGGGGATAATACAGTCAACTCACTGTTCCCTAAATTGAACGCACACAGACCGTACAGATATACCCGCTTCACAAAACAACGGTTGGATCAAAAAAGCTGAGCAGGGGTCTCAAATTTCAAATCTTTCTTCCATCCCGCTCCCATGTCAAAATTCACACAAACCCACAGAGCAAGCCAGCAAGAGAGAGAGAGAGAGAGACAGAGAGAGATCAAATTCAATAGTGGCTGGATCTAAAGAAAAGAGAGGGAAATTAATTGTATTAGTGGCCGAATCTAGTAAAGGTTCGTGCGATTCTCTCGATCGTCGTCGTCTTAGTCGTTCCAAAATGTCTGGTCGCCATGAGAAGGAGAAAGGTGTCAATGTTCAAGTCCTCCTTCGTTGCAGGTCGCAAATTCCTCTTTCTCTCTCTCTCTCTCACACACACAATATATATAATGTATATGCACCTATGCAGAAGTATGGGTACATGCTGTGTAATGTGGTAGGGTTTATCAGGTTTTGAATAAGAATTTAATGGTTCTTGTGTAAGTTTTATGATTTCACTTTCATTTTGGAATAATATGTATTTTTTCTAATCCATTTTATATGTTTGTTGGTTTTCAGGCCATTTAGTGAAGATGAATTGAGAAACAACGCCCCGCAGGTGGTGACCTGCAATGAGTACCAGAGAGAGGTAGCAGTTTCTCAGAATATTGCTGGAAAGCACATTGATAGGGTTTTCACATTTGACAAGGTTATTGAAAAGCCCATCTATTTCTGTTTGATTTACTTAATTTCACTTGTCTAATCAATTTGGTTTATTTGTATTTTCTTTCATGTAAATTTTAGACATGAGTTCCTTTGGCATCTTTTTTGATAGGGGCAATTAGTTTTTTATTTCATTTTTGTTGTTAGGAGAATGCATTAGAATTCGTATTGGGAGTTTACATTAGCAATATTTCAAAGATGGAGCAAAATAACAATTGTTTGTATGCTATCAATTTAAAAACTAGGTGTTTTTGGAAATCAAAACAATAAGTAATAAAGCTGAAAGTACAGAAAAGATATGGAGTCATGGAAATAATGTTTTAAGCCACGTTCAATTTTGTCTTGTCATTTTGCACCTTTTTAAGGTATTGTGTTCAAATTTTGAGCCTATGACTGCCCTAGTTTTTCCTGAAGTTGTTTGTATTGTGTTTCTAGAGGAACAGAAAAATAAATTAGATCCTGAGACTTTGAATAATATTATCAGCATACTTGAGTTCAATTTTAATCATAAGGAAAGAAAAATTTCACGTTCATGTTCCAGGAAAGTTATGCAATAGGAAAATGAACATTGCATTATATAAGTTTTACTTCCTAAACCTTTCCTCATGAATTTATATTCCTATATCCATTTCACACTAATTTTTATCTTATGATGATGAATGGTATGATATTATTTTGATACAAAAAATTCGTAATTCCATATGCAATAGGATATACTAGGTTACTACCTTGGAAATTATGTTGCTCTATAAATGTAAGTCACTTGATGTGTCCTATTTATATTATAATTATAACAAGTTTAGAATAATTTAGCGTTCATATCTCCGTGATTGAGGTGTGCCATTATCGTGAAGTCTCTTCAACCTTTCTGGCATTAGTTTGTCAATGCCATATTCCATGGATTGTTTTGATGTTTAAGCATATTTCTAAAATTCAATCCAGTATCCCTGCTTGAAAGGCTTTTCATTTTAGGAAGATGCATCAGCCTTCCTTCATTTGCTAGTTTTCTGAATGTGGCATTTTGTGTGCTGTAGGATGAGCATTAGTTTCTTTCATCTATTTATTTTTCTTTCTTTTCCTCGACCAATTTCAGTGGTTAAGTTTTATAAAATATCTGTTTGATGCAATTGCATTATGATGGTTTGAATAAAAAATAAACTTAAGGTTAGGCTAGAGGAAACTATTTGAGGAATTTTTTGAATGGATGATCATTTGAGGTAGGCTACACATCATTCTAAATGATCTAATTTTATTTAATTTTGTTAACTCATTCTATGTTTTTGTTATATTTTGACGTAATTCACGTTGTTTAGGTTTTTGGCCCATCAGCTCAGCAAAAAGATCTTTATGACCAAGCAATTGTTCCCATTGTTAATGAAGTTTTGGAGGGTTTCAATTGTACTATTTTTGCTTATGGGCAAACTGGTACAGGAAAAACTTATACCATGGAGGGAGAATGTAAAAGGTCAAAGGTACTGTTATTTATGTGATTAGTTAATGTTATAAGTTTTCTAAACGTAATCCATTTATAAGTTTGATGCCATTTTTACCTTTGTTTTTTTTTAAATTGTAGAGTGGACGCAATGGAGAGTTACCTCCAGAAGCCGGTGTCATACCTAGAGCTGTGAAGCAAATTTTTGACACGCTAGAGGGTCAGAATGCAGAATATAGCGTTAAAGTTACTTTCTTAGAGTTGTATAATGAGGAGATCACTGACTTGCTAGCCCCTGAGGAGATATCCAGAGTTGTTTTGGAGGAGAGGCAGAGGAAGCAGTTGCCTTTGATGGAAGATGGTAAAGGTGGTGTTCTTGTTAGAGGATTAGAGGAGGAAATTGTAACAAGTGCTAGTGAGATTTTTACCCTGCTTGAAAGGGGATCTGCAAAGCGTCGCACTGCAGAAACTCTATTAAATAAGCAATCAAGGTCATAGGTTTTTTCATTTTATTTGTAGCCATAGTCAGGATCAAATTTCTTTGTTCATTAATATTGTTTACATATTTCAGTCGGTCACATTCCCTTTTTTCCATAACCATACACATCAAGGAAGCAACCCCGGAAGGTGAAGAGCTTATCAAATGCGGCAAACTAAATTTGGTTGATTTAGCTGGTTCAGAAAATATTTCACGTTCTGGTGCTAGGGAGGTAAGGCGAATAGTGGTTGTTGGTACTTAAATTTAGATTCTTCATTTTTTTTTCTAGTTATTGTTAGCTAGTTAGTCTAGGGGAATTGCATGCCATCCTGATGAGGAGCCCCTTTAGTAGCATGAGGTTGGGTGCCTATGGGAGCCCAATTTGCGAATAAAAAGAAGTTAATATCTTAGTTCAATTGCTTTTTGTCTATTGTCAATTGCTTTGGTTGAACTTGATATTAACTTCTTTATTTTGGCTAAATATATGAATGTTTATATTTCATAGGGTCGTGCAAGAGAAGCAGGAGAGATAAACAAAAGTTTGCTAACTCTTGGAAGGGTCATTAGTGCTCTAGTGGAACATCTTGGGCATATCCCCTACAGGTTAAAATTGCTTTCCCGTGATCTTCAATCGGTTCTTTTTTTCTCCTGAGATGCATTTACTTTTCTCTTCCCTTTTCTAATTACTATACTAATTTGTACTTTAGGGACAGTAAGCTCACACGTCTGCTCCGTGATTCCTTGGGAGGAAGAACCAAAACATGCATTATTGCTACAGTATCACCTGCTGTCCATTGCTTGGAGGAGACCTTGAGTACACTTGATTATGCGCACAGGGCCAAAAATATAAAAAATAAGCCTGAGGTAAAAATTGGCACATTATTTTATTTAGATTGTGATTTTCTTTTAAAATTTTAAACTATGTTTTCATCAAATGCATGCAATATCCATAAGTGGACATATTTTTCAATTTTGCACCATATTGCTATTTTATAGCAATGTTGGCATTATCTCTAAGTTGAAATGTTTTCTAGCATTTGAACCATATTGCTACTAATTTTGTGGATGATGAGCTATAATTGTTTTAACTTAACAATTAAATAGTATATGAAGGGTTTAGCTTGGATGGGTACAATGTGTTTTTCTACTTTCTGTTGGCATTGATTACTTTCATGTTTTTCAGAAAAACGAAAAAAAGATTACCTTTATGTTTCTTATTTTTGGCTTATAATGGATTTAAAATTTTTAACTTAATTTTGGTTTTTTAATTTCAAATGCTAACTTTTCTCTTTTCCCCCTTGCCTTTATGTTTAGGTCAACCAAAAAATGATGAAATCGACTCTTATAAAGGATCTTTATGGTGAAATTGAGCGACTCAAGGCAGGTAAAAATTTCTGGGATTCCTGTTTTTGGTTAAGCTATACCTGTATGACTATTATTCCATGTATTGCTTTTCAAGGTTGATTTTTCTATTTGTTAATTGACTCCTCATGCAGAGGTTTATGCTGCACGTGAGAAAAATGGTGTATATATACCAAAGGAACGATACTATCAGGAAGAGACTGAGCGGAAGGTACTGCATCTGCGCATTTTGGTTTTCTTCAACCCTTGAAGCAGCACTATGTTTTGATATTTCTAACAAATTATAATAATTCAATCTTCCTATTGACAATTAAATACCCAATTAGGTTGTTTGTGTTAATAAGTGTATTTCCATTGTTTGGTTGTCTGTTCAGTAAATTTTCTATGATAAAGTGAAACTTACAGCATGGGCTGGATGAGCTTTTGATTGAGAGATCAGTTTGGATATTTATGTTCACTGTTATCCTCCCTTGATTTTCCAAAATCTATTAATTTAATATTTCCTTTATAATTTTTTTTATTTTTCATTTGTAGGCAATGGTGGATCAGATTGAACAAATGGGGGTTACAATTGAAACCCATCAGAAGGTCAGTTTAATTTAGGTTACTATAAGTTACTATAACAGATAATAGATTTTGGTCTGTTATGTGATTATGCTTTTATTTATTTATTTTTTTAATTCACATAATTGGTTTGCTATAACCAGCAACTTGAAGAATTGCATGACAAATATGATGCTGAGGTTGGAAAAAGCTCTGATTTGAGCAGCAAACTTGATTCCACCCAGGTAAATTCTATTCATGTGTTGTTATTTATTGAGCTTGCAATTCTTTCTTAGGTCCTGATCATGTAATGCAAAGTTTTGCAGAAAAACTTGAATCAAACAAACAAATTGCTGGCCATCGCAGAAGAGGAGTTAAGGAGATGCCAGTATTCTCTCAAGGAGCGTGATTTTATCATCTCTGAACAGAAAAAAGCAGGTATGTTTGAATGTTTCTGCTGGAAATTTGTTGTTTGCTGTGTCTCAATTGTGTTGCTGAAAATTTGGAACAGAAAATGCATTGGCTCATCAAGCATGTGTTTTGCGGTCGGACTTGGAGAGATCTCTGAAGGATAATGCTTCATTATATTTAAAGATTGGTATGTGGTGTTGCTTATACTCTGGTTTAGTATTATTTGTTGAATAAATTTTTGACTGGTACTCGTGATATGATTTTCTGTAGCAAGAGAAGACAAGTTAAATGTAGACAACAGGTCAGTTGTGAAAAATTTCCAAACTGAGCTTGCGCAGCAGTTAGGCTCTCTTTGTAATACAGTGGCAACATCAATGTCTCAACAATGAACACCTTCAGTGCATCGAGAAACTTTGTCATTTTTTGGACATACATAATAAGGTACTAGTGAAATATTGGAAGATCCAGCATCCTCTCTTTCTCTTGATCTTTCTTTAGATATGTAGCCTTGTGTTACTGTATTTTAATTTCCTGCTGGATTACAAGTACTTATACTGTAACATGAGATTAAGCTTCACCCATAGCCCCAACTTGCTAACACACTTGTGAATGGTTGTCAAAATTCTTGTTGTAGGCCATAATTGATATAAAGAGAAAAATGACTGCTTCAAAGGCCCTATATATTCTCACATTGAGGCTGTGCAAAATGTTGTTCGTTTGCACAATGCGAGTTCTAATGCTGGCTTAGAGGAAATTTCAGCTTCAGCTTCTTTTAATGCACATTCTATCGAACAAGTAGGCAGCATTAACATGTTTTCTAGAATCTTATCATATAAACAACTTTTTCAGAGATTATTAACAAGTTTTCTTCAATATATATATATATTATATATATATATATATATATATATATTACACTGGAATCAGTTTTTAGCTGCAGAAGCTGTTGAAGCAAATTCTATCTTTGATGATCTTCAAGGCACTTTATCAATACATCAAGGAGAAATGGCACATTTCACTAGAGAGCTGCGCCAGGTTCGATTCAGTGCACATCTAGTTAGTGGCTATTAACATGAATTGTCACATTATTTTAATGTACCCTATATTTGCAATCTGGTTACTTATTTCTTCGAATCCTGAATATTTTCTCCTAAAATTCTGTGTATTGCATGTATTGGTTGCTTGATATGTTGATTTATGAATGAAATTACATGCTTCTTAACCATATTTGCATTTTATATTTTCTTAAATGCATCCAGCTATTGGTCTTGCTGTTATTAAACTAAAACTGCTCTTCCATGTTTTATTTCTTCTCACTCCTAAGTTATTGTTGAATCACAGAGATTTAACATTAGTATTGAGCACTCGAAGCGTATTTCGGAGTTCACTGAAGGATTTCTGCATGAACTTATTGAAGAATCAAGAAAGCTTCAGAGTCATGCAACTCAAGTTGATGCAATTCAGACAACAAGTATTGCTGAATTTCAGAAGGCTTATGAGGTACTCTTTTGGAGCCTCAATTCTATATATCAGCTTCTTGTTTAGATTGTTACTATTTTATTTGCTGGTACAAAGTCAATGATTATAATCTTATGTACGGAGTTAAGTTTCATATATTTGAGAGTTTAAGCTTATATGTGCAGGAGAAGTCAAAGTTGGAGGCAGAGAAGCTTATTGCTGAAGTTACCAATTTGGTTTCTGGCCACATTCGTCGTCAAAAAGAGCTGGTCTATTTTCTATCTTCTATAGTTTTGTGCTCTCTCTTCTCTTTTTCTTTTCAGGAGGGACTAATGGTAATGTTGACAGGTGGATGCACGACTCACTGGTCTTAAAGAAACTGTTATTGGAAACAAGACATTTTTAGATGGGCATGTTTGCTCAATGGAGGGTATCACAATGGATGCAAAAAGAAAATGGCATGAATTCTGTATGCAAGCAGAGAATGGTGCAAAGGATAGTGCTGATTTTTCGCCGCCAAACATTGTCGTATGGAGTTACTCCTACAGCAATGGTAAGAAATGAATTGAAGTGTTTTGAGTTGATTCTGTTGCACTTGTTTGTTTGCATTATGAACTTCCCCAGCAATTTGTTGTAAGGGTCCTTGTCTAGTTCTTTCACCGTGGACAGTGATTTATGTTTCCTATTGTTCTTGTTACTGTTTTGTGGTTATTCTTAGTTGTTGATGCTGTTGATTGTTTTGATCTTTTGCCTTCAGTGTAAACACTGCTGAAACAGCTTCCAGGCACTGGAAGAAGACACAGGAGTCCATAAATGAAATGGGCAGTCAGCATGTCTCGACAATGGTATCCCATGTCAGGTCAGCATTTAGTGCCTTAATTTTAGTCCCACTGTCCAGAAACAGAAGAATGTAAAAATTCTAGTATTCTGTAGCGTTTTATGTTATGCTTTGTAGCAAATAGCAAGCTATGTCCTAAAAGTCCTATAATTTAGATGTGTTTTTTTTTTTCTTTTGTAGAAAATATTATATTTTCCCCAATAAGTTAATAATGATAGAATCATTGTTCCAATTTTAACAGACAACAAAAGATGGAGTAATTACTTAAAATTATGGAGAAGCTTTAGAATCACAAAAATTTAGAGTAAGTACGCTAAAATTGAATATATAGAATGTAAATTTGGTAGTAACCTAAGACAAATGAAGTAATATTTAGCATTGAAAGTCAATAAATAGTTAAGACTGGACAATTTCAATATTTAGGGTCTATTATACAGGTAGAGGAAAGTGGAGGGATAGATTGACGTGGATGTTATATATAGAAGTAAAGTGGGTCGGATTAAGTGGAGGAACGCATTTGTTGTTTTATGTGATATATGCTTTAATGTTAAAAGGAAAGTTTTAGTAGGACAACGATTAGACCTGATACATCATATGGTTCATAGTGTTGGGCAAAAAAAAAAAAATTTAATAAAATGAAAGTAATCAAGATGAGAATGTTAAAGTGGATGTGTGATAAAATAGAAGAAGAAACAATTAAGAATGATGGGATCTGTGAGATTGTAGAGGTAGCACCATCTGAGGATAAATTGAGGGAAAATCGCTTTAAGATGGTTTGGCCATATACAGTGGATGCTAATTATCAGTGATGACACAAAATTGTGTGTAATGCAAGGGGTCAAGCTAGACCAAAACTACTGTGAATGAAATAACAAAGGACGATGGGGCTTAAAGTGTTTTAACAGAGATAATGACTATTTAGCAAAGTGGAATGGAAGAAAAGATCTATGAAACTGACCCCATTTAGCTGGGAAAATGCTAAGTTGACCTAAGTTTATTTAGTTATCTACCCAACTGTTTAGCTGCAATATGTAGGATCTATATCAAATTGACTTAATTCTTCATCTTTTTGTTCCAGGAATGTGTTAGATACTAACGAGCAATGTGATACTGAGATTTGTTCTGCAAGGGCAACGGCTGAAGAAGATACGACAAAGAATAATGAAGATATCATTCAGAACTTTGATAGTGAGTGATTGATTTATTTATTTATTTGGTAAGAGTATTGATTTATCTTGCAAAGATTGCATGCTGCAGTAATGTTCACTATCATTCTGTTGCTCCTAAGTTTGTAGGATTCTTTTGAAATGACTCATAATTATGTCTTGCATTATTGCAGATATCCTGAGTTTGTATTTTGGAAATGAAACCAGAGTCATTAAATCTGTGACACAGTTTATAATTGAATAAAGTTTAAATAAATGATCTACCCTTTGTCCATGGCCATTATGATTTAGATTACTGTAAAGGTTGATAAGTTTTGGATGAAATGCACTTGAGGCATTTTCTATTTATGTAGAAACTGTTTCTAGGCGGCCAGTCTCATATTCTGTCAGGAGACAATTACACCTGGGGAATTTATATACCTGAACTAGATATCACCTTCATTATAGTTTCAGCTGGGTTGTTGGATGAGTCAAAGTAATCATACTAGGTCTAGGGACCTTGGACAGAATCACATATTGTCAGATCCGAAGGGAAGTGTAGTGACCAAAGTATGCTGTATTTTCTTAACCGTATCCTCATGGTGCAGAGAAGGTAACTATGTCTTTCAGTGGTTAATCTAATGCTGCACATTTGGTGCTTCATATTTGATGATTTTCTTAACAATTAATTTATTGTATTATATCAATGATTAGAGCCATTACAAATCAACACTAAAACCTGGTCTTGGTTTTAAACATAATGCTTCCTCATATACTAGGGGCCGTTTGGTTACACTCTGTTTCTAGTTTACAAAATTTTGAAAACATAAACAAAAAAAAAAAACAGAAAACGGAAATGTTATCAAATGGGGCTAGTAATTTTGAGTTCTATACCTGTCTTTGCACAAGTACCACCGTTCGACAGGCATATTTCTTTGTTGTGTCTAATTAACTAAGATTTTATTATGCAGAGGTAATCTAAATATATTTTGAGTTTAGTTTATATATTTTGGCATGTGCTTTGAAACTTTCTACAGGTGAATTAGAGAAGGAGTGTGGGTCTATAACTGGCATTTTAGCAGCAGTAAAGGCTCATTCAAATACCCTTGAGGTTCTCCAGGAGGATCACTCCACCCAAGTTGCTTCTATTGAAGAAAAGGCAGTGAATACCTTCGAGCAAATATATGGTATGCTTAACTTTGTATCTGACTCAATTTCACTCCCAAGAAGATTGAATTCCATCATGGATGCATATTAGGCCTTCCTGCGTGAACCTCTAGTATTCCATTTTTTGATGCAAAGCTTTGGCCCAAAGACAACCAGAACTACATTGCTGCTTAGAAGGTTAATTAGGATCTTAAAGTTTAGCGCGTAAACCATAAGAACATAACTATTCAAAGCTCTGCTGTTTGCTCTTACTTTCCGGCCAATATTGTTTACTGAATAATTTGGTAGGGGTAGGACCATTAGTCATTAAAGTTCATATATATTAGTCATGCTTGTCGTATACATTTGGCCCTCGTAGATCCCGCAATGGGGAGTTCCATGCACTGAACTTCCCTTTTGGGCAGTCTTGGAGCAATAGTAATGTTGTTTCATTGCAACCTAGTTAAATGTTCAAACTTTGAAACAGTATCTCTACAAGACGGTTGGAATATTTGTCTATTTGGCATGAGAATTCCTTCTTACATTTCCAATCTCTCTTAAACCAAACACGGTATGGGACTAAGTTATCCAATTCTATTATTTCCGGACACCATAATGAATTATAATTAGTCCCAGTATTCTTTATATTTATTTGGTTCTAAAAGTTACTTGCACCATCTTAACCCATTCTTGAAACAAACACCACCTCCATCGAATGAACGTATAAAGTCTTGCAACTTGATCTGATTGCTTTGGCCTAAAATCTTTTTTTTTTTGAAACTGGCTTTGGCCTATAATCTTTTTGGTTCATAATTCAAATCATAGCATGCTTTTCACCATGTGATGCAATTCTTTTCTTTTAGTATTAAATAGTAATAGCTCTGGCCTTAATGTGTGCTTGAGCAAGCACCACGGTGGACTAAATTTGCAAAGAAAGATTAAGCAAGAGTTGATTTCCCCTAACAATTCATTCTTTGGTCATTCTCTATTGAAATTCATCTCGTTAGAAAATTTTCTGTAAATTCATGATATGTGCACAATAGCTATCGACCTATTCAAAAAATAGTTAAAGATTGATTTCTTAATTGGTTTATTACAATTCCCAGGATTATGAACCAACTGGCGAAACACCAGTAAGATGCGAGCTAGACATCCCAAGCAAGGGGACTATTGAGTCACTTCGAGCTATGCCAATGGAGGACCTTCAAGAGGAATTTCGAGAAAACGAATCAAATGAATCATTTGAAGCAAAGGAAACAAAGCCATCTCTTTTACCGCGCTCACCCCTTGCCCAAGTGAATTGATGGAGGCATATTTTAGTTGTGTTTGTATTTTCATGTATACTGTTATTATTGCATTTGAAATATAAAAGGATGCAGAATTCAGGTCTCGGGGGGTTGTAATACTTTGTTGGTAGTGCAGAAGGTAATGTGTCGATGAATTTGAATAAATCCTTACTTGGGATTTAGCAAATTATAGGCCAATCAGGGTTGTAAATTGAGGTAAATCTCCACATCATTTCTCCAATGTTATTTTATCATTAGGACATTTCATTGAGGCATACGTTTTGTAATGTAAGAATGTATTTTGATCACCTAAATGACAGAGTAGTTAGTATTCCATTTTTTTCCCTCTATAAAATGTTCTCTTTTTCCTGCACGCCAGAATTATTTTTGATATTTTTGAAAGATTTGATGCAAACAATTTTAACACAGATATAAATTGTCGTTCAAAAGCAGGCTCTTCTGCATTAGGACATGTCCTAAAAATTTTGGGGGATCCCATATTTCATTATATTCATCTGAATTAAAAAAATTGTTGATAATGTTTGCTTACTCTTATCTTATTTGAATTAAGATCTCTAATATATATTTCAATCTAGTACAAATATTCAAATTCAAATGCCTTTATTTTTTTTAATCTTTTTGTGCAAAAATTAACTTGAAAAGAAATACTTAATTTTAAATAATCTAACAAAAAACATAATATAAAAATAAATGAAATAAAATAATTTATGTAATTGATCTTAATTAGTTTGAGACAATGGGGAGTTTTATTCTATACGATGTTTGCATGTCATCTTACTCAATGAGAAATTAATGTCAAGGCATGTTCAATTTAAGTAATTAAAAAAATTCTAAGTATAAGTGGTTTAAAATTAAGTGTTCTAACTTTTTGTTTAAAAAAAAAATAATAAGGTTAAATATGTTAGTAATATTTAGTAAGAATATGATAGGTATAATAATTGAGATATTTTCAAGTATTTATTTTAAAAAATAAAAATAATAATGTCTATTTAAACAAGTTTTTAATATATATCTTTAATATGACACAAAAAGTTTTACTTTAAAAAATAATAAGACACTTTTGATAAGTTTTAAGAATTTACAAATAAAATATTTAATTTCAACAAATATATAATAACTGTTCATACGAAATAAATAAAAATATTTTATAAATACGTAACAACTGTTCATAAAAAAATAATAAAATACATTTTAATAAATATATAAATAATTATTTTAAAAAATAATAAATCACTTTTATCAAAAATATATAACATATCTACAAAAGGGCAAAAAGGAGGTTGATATTGCCAACTCAGTAACAATAACATTTGAGACAATTGTATTTAATACCTATTATTTAGGTACGTTCATATTTTTTTTTTTAAATTAATATATAAATATATTTTGAGTTGAATTCTAACCTAATACCTGAGGCACTGTCAGCCCCCAAATCCGCCAAATTGACCATTTTTTATCTAATGGATTCATCTTGTCCCCATCTGACTGTTGTAAAAGGAGTACATATACTCCGCCTCGGAATCTATGATCCCCGATACCATGTTCAAATTCAAACATAAGAATTATCTTATCTCTAGCCACGGAATTCATCGTTTCTGTTTCTTTTCAGCTTCACCGGCCATATCGATGGTGGAATCCAGAGCTCAACCTGAAAATCAACAACAGGCTTTAACAAATCCCAATACCCATGTAGCAGAACCGTCAATTTCTCTACTTTCACACACTTTGGACCCAAAATACTATATTTCTGTACTGCTTAACTGTAGAAATCTCATCCAAATCGGACAAGTTCATGCTCAAGTAGCTGTCAATGGGATGCTCCAAAACATTGCTGTTGCGAACAAGCTTCTTTACATTTATGCTCAGCATAAGGCTTTGGTTGATGCTTATGCCTTGTTTGCTGAAATGAGAGAGAGAGACCCAGTTTCTTGGAGTGTAATGGTTGGTGGGTTTGCCAAAGTTGGTGATTATGTGAATTGTTTTGGGACATTCAGGGAGTATATTCGATCTGGGGAGTGGCCTGATAACTATACATTGCCATTTGTGATAAGGGCTTGTAGGGATACAATGGACCTACAGATGGGTAGATTGATTCATCACATCGCTTACAAATTTGCTTTACATTCAGATCCTTTTGTGGTGGCTGCGCTTGTTGACATGTATGCAAAATGTCGCGCTATTGAAGACGCCAAGCAGTTGTTTGATAGAATGCTCAAAAGGGACCTCGTGACTTGGACTGTCATGATCAGTGCGTTTGCTGAGTATGGGAATGCTAACGAGTCTCTGATGTTGTTTGATAGGATGAGAGCGGAAGATGTCGTGCCCGATAAGATTGCTATGGTAACTGTTGTGAATGCTTGTGCAAAAATGGGGGCATGCATAAGGCTAGACTTGTACATGAGTATATATGGGAGAGGAATTTTTCATTGGATGTCATCTTGGGTACGGCAATGGTGGACATGTATGCTAAGTGTGGAAGCCTTGATTCTGCTAGGGAAATCTTTGACAGGATGAGAGAAAAGAATGTAATTACTTGGAGTGCAATGATTGCAGCTTATGGGTATCATGGGAAAGGCCGTGAAGCTTTGATTTGTTCCCTTTGATGTTAAGAAGTGGATATTACCAAATAGGATCACTTTTGTTTCCCTGTTATATGCTTGTAGTCATGCTGGTTTGGTGGAAGAGGGTCTCGAAATTTTCAACTCAATGTGGGAAGATTACTCTACAAGACATGATGTGAAACACTATACATGTATGGTCGATCTCTTGGGCCGTGCTGGGAGACTTGACGAGGCTTTGAAGTTGATTGAAGATATGAGTGTCTATAAGGATGAGGGGCTATGGGGTGCAATGCTTGGGGCCTGTAGGATTCATAACCGTATAGATCTGGCAGAAACGGCAGCAAAAGCTCTTCTGGAGCTACAACCCCAAAACCCTGGGCACTATGTATTGCTTTCAAATATCTATGCTAAAGCAGGGAGGTGGGAGGATGTGGCCAAGATTAGGGAACTAATGACTCATAGAAAATTGAAGAAGGTTCCTGGTTGGACTTGGATTGAGGTGGATAACAAGGTCCACCAATTTAGTGTTGGAGACCGTACTCATGCCCAGTCAAAAGAGATATATAAGATGCTGCAAATATATGTAAGAAATTGGAGCTAGCTGGTTATGTCCCTGATACAAATTTCGTGTTGCACGATGTGGATGAGGAACTTAAGCTAGACATCTTGTACAATCATAGTGAGAAGTTGGCAATTGCATTTGGTCTTATTAGCACCGCCGAGGGAACTCCTATTAGGATCACAAAGAATCTTAGAGTTTGTGGTGACTGCCATACATTTAGTAAATTTGTGTCTGCCATTACTCAAGGGTAATTATTGTTCGGGATGCAAATCGGTTTCACCACTTTAAGGATGGTGCTTGTTCTTGTGGGGATTACTGGTGATTGGCCTTTTCTATGCAGGTGAAGCAAGATATATGACCGTGCTCTTTGTTGATGGATTCTTGCATTCTTAATCAAATTTTTTGATATTGCATGTCACTCGCAATTTAATTTATAGAATAAAATCTACATTTATTTTGGATGATAGAGTATCTTTCCGGAAGGAACACAAGTACCCAAAAGATTTCATTTTTTCTAGTAGACTAGTAGTGGTGAAAAAGCGTAAAAGTTGTAGATACAAGTTCCAAATTGACCTGCTCAATTCGTGCGTGGAGCTATTTAAGAAATTGAGTACTTGAAAAAGCAACCTTTGATGAAGCAGTGGTTTTTTTGTGTTGACAACAACTAAGCATTGATATGGTTATGTCAGAGCACTGCATTATATACGACAAGTTCTGAACGAATTAAATAAAGACACTTTCGGGAATTGCATTATACATATATGTGCACTAGTGTTGACCTGTGTGATACATAGAATTGTATAATATTTTTTTTATTGATAAAAAATGGTTTTTAAATATTATAAAAATTTTTAATAAGTTGCATACTCTTTTAAAATAGTTATTGAGTTATTTTCTTATATTTATTTTTTTATTTATGTCATTGTTAGCAAGCCAATAAAGTTGTTCAAACTCGAGTTCCATATGTCTCGATTTGACCCAATCCTAAAAATCAAGATTGGTTATAGAATATATATTAAATCTGAAACCTACTTAGTCAACCCATCACTTTTTATCTCAAACTTTCTGTCAATTTTAATATATGCTTTTATTTTTTTAATTATTGATTCATTTTACAAAATTAACTTGAATTAAAAATACTATTCTTCTTAATTGTCTTGAAATATTTTTTGACTGATTTTAGAAAAATGTCTCAAACTAAAATATTATCTTTATTAATTGTACATTGTACTTTAAAAAACAACTCAAATATTAAGTAGTATTAGCCAAGTTTTTAACCGGATGGTTATACGACTAATTTAACTTTAAAATTAGAATTTATAAAAAAAAAAATTACTCCCTCGCCTAATTAATATTTTAAACTATGTTTAAACTCATCATTCACATGCACTATCTGTAGATGGAAATATGTTTCAATTTTGCACCAGATTGCTACTTGCTAGTACTGTTGGCATTATCTCTAAGTGGAAATATTTTCTAGCATTTGAACCATATTGCCACTAATTTTGTGGATGATGTGCTATAATTTTTTTGATTTCACAATTAAGTAGTATATAAAGGCTTTAGCTTGGATGATACAATATGTTTGTCTACTTTCTGTTGGCATTGATTACTTTCATGTTTTTCAGAAAAAATGAAAACAGATTACCTTTGTGTTTCTTTATTTTCGGCTTGTGATACATTTAAGAATTTTAACTTAATTTTGGTTTTTTAATTTCAAATGCAAACTTTTCTCTTTTCCCCCCTCACCTTTATGTTTAGGTCAACCCAAAAAAAAAAAAAAAAAATAAATGATGAAATCAGTTCTTATGAAGGATCTTTATGGTGAAATTGAGTGACTCAAGGCATGTAAAAATTTCGGGGATTCCTGTTTTAGTTAAGCTAGACTTGTATGACTGTTATTCCATGTATAACTATTCGAGGTTGAGTTTTCTATTTGTTAATTGATTTTATTATGCAGAGATTTATGCTGCACCTGAGAAAAATGGTGTATATATACCAAAGGAATGATACTATCAAGAAGAGAGGGAGTGGAAGGTACTGCATTTGCACATTTTTTTTTTCTTGAACTGTTGAAGCAACACTATGTTTTGATATTTCTAACAAATTATCATAATCCAATCTTCCTATTTACAATTAAATGCCCATTCAGATCGTCTGTGTTAATAAGTGTATTTCAGTTGCCCTCAAGGTTAGTCCAAATGGCTCATGGGTGTACTCCCCACAAACATCATACTGGTTCAATTTTTAACTTAAGTAAGATGTACATGAGGGACAGCGTATCTTCTCGGTTATCAATTGGCTACGCGGTTCGGTGAGAGATGCAATGAGCTGGTGAGGGTTTTGGGTTACCAAAAAAAAAAAAAAAATATTTTCCATTGTCTGGTTCTTTGTTCAGTATAATTCTCTATGATAAAGTAAAACTTACTACATGGGCTGGGTGAGCTTTGGATTGAAAGACTAGTTTGGATATTTGTTTCCGCTGTTATCCTCCCTTGATTTTTCCAAAATGTATTAATCTAATTTCCTTTTTAATCTTTTTCTTATATTTCATTTGTAGGCAGTGGTGGATTAGATGGAACATATGAAAACGTCAGAAGGTCTGTTTAATTTAGGTTACTGTAACTGATAATAGAATTTGGTCTGTTATGTGATTATGCTTTTTTTCTTTTCTTTTTTTTTTTTTCACATAATTTGTTTGCTATGACCAGCAACTTGAAGAATTGCAAGATAAATATGACACCGAGGTTGGAAAAAGCTCTGATTCAGTTTCTTTTAAATGCACATTCTATTGAACAAGTAGGTCGCAGTAACATATTTTCTGGAATCTTTTTATGTAAACAAAATTTTCAGAGGTATTATTAACTAGTTTTCTTTTATATAATATATATATATATTTTGTGTTGAAATCGGTTTTTAGCTGCAGAAGCTGTTGAAGCAATTCTATCATTGATGATCTTCAAGGCCCTTTATCAATACATCAAGGAGAAATGGCACATTTCGTTAGAGAGATGCGCCAGGTTCAATTCAGTGCGCACGTAGTTAGTGGCTTTTAACAAATTGTCACATGGGAAAGGCCGTGAAGCTCTTGATTTGTTGCCTTTGATGTTAAGATGTGGGATATTACCAAATGGGATCACTTTTGTTTCCCTCTTATATGCACAAAGTCATGCCAGTTCGGTTGGTCTTGAAATTTTCAACTCAATGTGGGAAGATTACTCTACAAGACATGATGTGAAACACTACACATGCATTTATGGTTGATTGCTTGGGCCATGCTGGGAGACTTGATGAGGCTTTGAATTTGATTGAAGATATGAGTGTCTATAAGGATGAGCGGCTGTGGGGTGCATTGCTTGGGGCTTGTAGGATTCGTAATCGTATAGAGCTAGCAGGAAAGGCAGCAAAAATTCTTCTGAACTACAACTCAAAAACTCTGGCCACTATGTACTGCTTTCAATATCTATGCTAAAGCAGGTAGGTGGGAGGATGTGGCCGAGATTAGGGAACTAATGACTCGTAGAAAATTGAAGAAGGTTCTTGGTTGGAGTACTTGGATTGAGGTTGGTTGGAGTACTTGGATTGAGGTAGATAACAAGGTCCACCAATTTAGTGTTGGAGACCATACTCATGCCCGGTCAAAAGAGATATATAATTAAGATGCTGAAAATATTAAGCAAGAAATTGGAGCTAGCTGGTTATGCTCGTGATACAAATTTTGGGTTGCACGATGTGGATGAGGAGCTCAGGCTAGACATTTGTACAATCATAGTGAGAAGCTGGCAATTGCATTTGGTCTTATTAGCACTGCCGAGAGAAACCCCTTTGGATCACAAAGAATCTTAAAGAGTTTGTGGGACTGCCATACTTTGTTTCTGCCATTACTTAAAGGATAATTATTGTTCGTGATTTAAATCGGTTTCACTACTCTAAGGAAGGTGCTTGGTCTTGTGGGGATTATTGGAGAGATTGGCCTTTTCCATCCTGGTGAGAGATATCTGACCGTGTTCTTTGTTGATGAATTCTCGCATTCTTAATGAAAAATGTGTGATATTGCATGTCGATAACAATTTAATTTATAGAATAAAAATCATAACATTTATTTTGGATGATAGAGTATCTTTCTGGGAGCACACAAGTATCCAAAGGATTTCATTTTTTCTAGCAGTGGTGAAAAAGCGTGTAAGTTGAAGATACAAGTTCCAAATTGACCTTCTCAATTCGTGTGTGGAGCTATTTAAGAATTTGAATACTTTTTCTTTTTTTTTTTTTTCGACGATGAGAATTTGAATACTTGAAACTACGTTTTGATGAAGCGATGATAGTTTTACAACTATATTTATATATATATATTTTGGTGCTTAGACAGCAACTAAACATTGATTGGGTACGACAAGTTCTGAACGAATTAAAAAAGATGCATCTGGGCACTACATTATATATATATATATATATATATTATTACTAAAATAATGTTTTTCTCTCATTTTCTCTTTCATTCTAATCTTACGTGGCATACTTCAATACTTTTCATTCCCTAAATATTTTTTTCTCATTCATTCATAAAGAATTGATTTTTTTTTTTTATCATATAAGTAGTTGAATAGAACTTTACTTTTTGTTTTGTGTATAAAGCCATTAAAATTGTAACAAATGACTTTAATTAATGTGAAATCTCATGAATTCATGAAATGGACTTATTTGCTTATTGGTCTATTGTAGTTGGACCATTTGTTTATTGTTTTGTTATAGTTATAAAATTTGTATTTAAATATTAATTTATGAAAGGGATTAGAAATTATTGAATATTATTAAAATTTAAAATATATTAATTAAAAAAATTAATATATTTTAAATTTTAAAGCACAAAAAATGTCTAAATGTTAATATTAATAAAAATATCTAGATATTAATTAGGTTTAGGAGTAATAGTTTTATAAAAATTTAAATTTGTCATGTTGACAATTAGGTTGAAAAATTATTTCAATAATTTTTAATTCAAGTCAGTAATTAAAAAATAGAAGTGTATATTAAAAATTTGACAAATGTTTTAAAATAAAAAAAGAGCAATTCGATTAAGTAGGTTTGAGATTTAATATATATCTAGAGCCGAATTGGATTTTTAGAATTGAGTAGATTGAGATTTGATAAAATATAAATTTTAATTACTCATATAAAAGCGTGATTTTAATCAACTCTATCTATTTATTAAAATTGACATAAAAAAATATAAATATAAAAAAATAATTCAAAAGCTATCATTTGAAATTATATAATTTTATTAAAATAATTATAATATATTTAAAAGTTTTTTTTGTCAATAAAAAAATATTTATATAATTCTGTGCATTGCACATGTCAACGCTAGCATAGATATATGTTCTAGTGTTGACTTGTGTGATCTAAAGAATTGTATAATATTTTTTTATTGATAAAAAATAGTTTTTTTTAAAATACATTATAAAATAATTTAATGAAGTTGCATAATTTCTTACAATAGTTATTGAGTTATTTTTTTATATTTATATTTTTATTTGTGTCAATATTTGTGAGCCAATAGAATTAATCAAACTTGAGATTGTAATGAGTGCTAAAAATTTATGTATTACAAAATCTCGATTTGAATCAATTTTAAAGGTTATGATTGGTCATCGAATATATATTAAATCTCAAATTTATTTAATTAACCATCAATTTTTATTTCAAACTTGTTGTCAATTTTAATATACGGTTTTATTTTTTTAATTATTGATTCATTTTAAAAAATTAACTTGAATTGAAAACAATATCTTCTTAATTGTAATAAAATAATTTTTTGCTTGATATTATAAAAATGTCTAAAACTAAAAATATTATTTTAATTAAATGTATGTGTACTTTATAAAAATGATTCAAATATTAAGTATTATTAACCACGTTTTAGCCTGATGGCTTTTTTCATCCCTAAAAAATTATTCCCCGGCCTTATTAATGTTTAGGCAATCCTAAGTATAATAACTATTAGAATATAATTTAGAATATAATAAGATTTGTTATTGTGAGTGGTGTTGGTTTTTTTTAATTTAATTAATATTTAGTCAATTTTAAAACATTTTTCAAGTCTAATTTTTATTTAGATATTTTATCTTCGTGCTTTAAATTTGATTCATAATATGTTTGGAATATGTAAATTTTGCAACAATAGTAAACAAATAGCCATGTGAGTTTATTTTAGGATCCCATTAACTCACTTCGCATTACATAAAATCACATATTACAACTCTAGTGGACATAGAGAGAGAAAGAGAAAAGAAGAGTTATGGTCATTTGTTGACGTGGAGATAAAATGAAGTACAATAAAAAAAAGGGTCTGAAATAATAAAAGGAAAAAAGAGTATATGATTCAAAAAAATTTCTAAAAAAAGAAAAACATAGTAGTAAATAGAGAGTGCACATATGATTTGATTTATGAAACAACAGAAAAGAATTACACAATTTTAGTTTATGTACATAGTTAATATAGATTTATAAAAATAATTCAAATATTGATTATTATATTGGTTGAAAATGATCCACATTACTAATTTAAATTTGGAATTAAAATTTTTCTTACAAAAATTTACTCCCAAACTTAAATAACATTTAGGTATTTTTTCTGTCCTTTTGAAATCAAAATATAATAAAAGTTGTTATTACAAAAGTTAGATTTTTAATTTTGTTTAATATTCAATACTTTTTAAATCCTTTTCCAATCTAAATTAATTTTTAGGAATTTCTCTTTTTTTTTTAATATAAATTTTACAATTATAGGAAACCAATATGTAAGTCTATCCAAAGAACTAATTCATTTTATATTGATGAGGATCATATATCACAACTATAGTGACTTTACTGAGAAAAGAAAAATTAGAGTTATAGTTATCTACTAATGTAAGACAAAAAAAAAAAGATATTTTGTGAATAAGAAAAAAAAAAGTATTGAAAAATGAGGAGATGATTTGATTTATACTCTGTTTGGAAAATATTTTTATTTTAGAATTAATTTGATGATTTGATTTGATAAATGAAATTTTGTGTTTGGAATAAATGTTTAAATTCAATAATTAAATTGAATTGATTTAAGAAAAATGTTAAATTTGACCATGCTAGCAACAAAAAAAAAAGTTAGGATAAATATAATATACGAGAGTAAATTTGTCCAGTTACTTAGATAGTTTAAAAAAATCAAGAATTCTTATCAAATTTTATTGTTTTACGTTATATTTCAAATGATATTTGAAATTATAAAATTTAAGTTATGAAAGCAAATCTAACTCCAATATGTAAAATTTTATTTTGATTCCAAATATAAAAACTGGTGGGAATTTGCATCAAATGAAATTAAATCTCATCAAATCCACCATTTAAATAGTGTTAAAGATTTGTAAATTACAAAAAATATATAGAATGGTGAATAAGGCGAGTCCACATAGGATTTGGTAATAATTTTTGATTAGTTTTATAAAAATAGGGCAAAGTTAAAAAACCCCTTACAGTTTATACTTAGTGTTAATTTAGTCTCTTATGATTCAATTGTAACATTAAAATCCATACAGTTTTGGTTAAGCAACAGTTGGGTCCTTCTGTCAGCAACTGTTTACACATAGTCATAAGAGTAAGGGTAAAATTGTCATTTTGCATTTCATGTTTTTCAACACCCAATTAAAATTATGTTTGTTGGTCTTGGATTCATGTCAGTCCCATTCAAAGTGCATTCTTGATCAATTTAGTCCTAACTCGACTTCCAGAAAAAGAAAAGAATCTTAGCTTGAATTTATTGCTATCCATGAAAACCTAACTAAGTGGAATGAGCGATAGGAAAATTGTAATAAGAAACCAAGAAAATTTGATCCTAAACTTTTGTAAATTTACATTTTGTTGTTGCAGTGTCTATATTTTCATGGACTAAAATGGTTCAAGGGCTTGATGGCTTCTGCATAGGGTGGCAATTGACTTGAAAATTTTCAAACTAGAAGACCCGCTTCCATTAGTGTTTGTCCTTGTTAGCTTGGTTCCTCACTTCAGTATTTGGTTTCTTTATAGCATTGTTGAAACTCAGCTAATTGTCACTTAACTTCCAATGATCAAGTAACCAAATGACTCTATTTTGGGACCTTCTTAATTTATCCATGTAGTTGAATTTGGTGATCTATGGCTAGTTCATCCTAACCTGGCTTTGGCTGTTTTGAACAGGGTCCACTTACTTTGATTGATGGCCAAGTGAGAGATTTATGGTTAGTACATCTCATTCTTTATTTAAGTTGTTAGCATTTTCTTTAAATTGACTACACACATAATTGAATTTTGGTTTTAATAAAATGGGTTGAACCTAAGTTTAAAGTTGAGACATACAAGATGTCTAATAAAAAAGTGATTTATATGGACTGAGGTTCTGTACACTTATTAGTACATTAATTATGTGATTGGGCGGTTAATAGTGTGAACTTAAGGAGCCCACTATAGGCCTTTTATGGGAGGGCCTAGTGAGATTACGATTTATCCTATATATGATTAAGTTACCTTTCTACCTTAGGTAGATAGAATACACCTATAGAAAATCTATCATACAGATCGAGCATAGAGAGGGAGATCCATAACCACCAAAATTCATCTTGAACTTGAAGACCTCTTCTATTCACATTCAAGGATCATGGATTACATATGGCTAGGTCCCCTCTCTAGCCTAGGTAGACAGAATACACTTATAGAAAATCCATTATATAGATTTAAAGCGTAGAGAAAAAGATCCATAACCGCCAAAATTCATCTTGAACTTGAAGCCTTTTCCGATTCAAGGATCATGGAATAAACGGGTACGCTTTCATATTATTGAATATATATCTTTGATGTTCCTAAATTCATAAACAGGTTTATTATAAAAATTATTACATGTGGTATCAGAGCCATTGTATATAAATTAGGGACTTAAAATTCATTAATTAAGATATTCAGTTATTTTTTTAAGTTTAAATTTGTCACACCCCGGATCTCATGACCCGAGGGGTGAGTGATAAACACACAACATGCACTAACATAACCAATCCCAAGATCAGAGCAACGCAACATAAGCTAGTGAGCCCAAGACATAAGATAGAATAACATAAGTTTAACCTTAACTATTGCCAAATCACCAATGACATACACCATTCCCAAATTATATAACTTAGGCCTTATGGCCATTACAACCAAATCGAACAAGTCCTCAATGTACAATATTACAATTCCAAAAGAAATTTAAACTAAATAACCAAGAGCTTTGCTAAGCTTGGTAGGGCTCATGCACACCCTTCTAGTCCAACCCTCTTAGCCCACCTGATTATCATGGCCTGTACCTGCATCAAATTCTATAGGGATGTGAGCACGGGTCCACTTGTGCTCTCAAGGTCTCAAATAAACATACATGATATGTATTTCAAACATGCATACTATTCATGGTGCATCTAGTTATCTCAACATGTTCTAGAGCCACAACAATTTATCAACATAACTATATAACCGATTTAGAATATATAAATTTTTACACAATAATATCATAAGAAGGATTCAATTCCAATTAATACTTAATCTTTGAAAATTTCATTCATTGGTTCAAACCACATTTTAATTATCTCTTAGATGTTTAATCAAGCCGACTACATAATCATATTTACAATATTTATCTTTATTCAATAACATATAGTGTAGCATTCAATTCCAATTATTCTCCATTATTAAATTTCCCAACTTTATATCCAACCACATTCCATATCACATTATCACATATTCAACATTCAATCACATATCCACATCCACATTACATTTGTTCACCGTTCAATCATGAAATCACATCCACAATACCATTATTTCATTAATCAATCACATAGCCATAACCACACAATCCTTGGGGGTTGGATGCATACATACTATATCTTTTATGGGCCAATACCCAACGGAAACGATAAACCGACGTCGTCGTTTAGGATCACCGTCTAGGGCCACAAGGAGCCAAAACACACACACATGTTGTGGGCTACTAACTCACTGGCATTGACACCAAACCCTGCGCAGGTTCCGGGCCTTTCAACCCGAGGGTAATCTCACGACCCTTCCTATTTCTGCACCCCACCACGGCCCCCGGCACACACAACCAATCATTCATCACATTCAATACTCATCAATCACAATTCACATTCATCATCATCACTTTCCAATACGCACAACCACATTCCATTTCATCATGTAGCACAACTCATTTCATCTCTTCATTTTATTTAATCCAAGCCTCATTTAATTTCCATCATTTGTTAACAAAAGTTTACTTTTGGTTCATCCCCAGATTCATTACATATCAACATTGATCAACCTTATTAAACATTCAACATTATTTAATATACATACCATTCAACACACATATCAATGTTACGATTCATTCCATAGCTTATTACATATCACATTGATCAAACCATATTAAGCATTCCACATTTACCAAAATTATAAACGTGTGTCTCTTTGTCAAGTTACCCTTTCACTTAATCAATCACAAGTTCATATACCTCAACATTTAGTTTACATCAAGACATATTCACAATTCTATTTGATTAAGACCTTATCTCAAAGTAGGCTTCCAATTCATTTCGTTCATGGTAGCAAGCATTTCCCCTTTATAAGCTTAATCCCATAGGTTTAAGATAATCAATCCTTAATCACTTTTTGAAAGCTCATTTCCATTTTAAAATCCATACAATTAATCAAATAAAAGTCTCACATACAAACATATTACCAACCCATTCATAATCCTAAGGTAGGAAGTCAAGTTAAGAAAAATTAGGAAAAGTGTTCTGGTCTCGGTGGGAGCCCTACCAAAAGTTCACGGGCGCCCCTAAGGGTCATGGGCGCCCCACAAAAATCACGGGCGCCCCTCAAGGGTCATGGGCGCCCCTCCAAATCCCACGGGCGCCCCTCTGTTAAACAAAATGTTACTCTGCTCCGTTTCAAGTTCTAGGTCATGTTTTTAGGTTCCAAACTTTGCCCAAATCCAATATCTAACCTAATACCTTATTTTCTTGGGTTGTCACCCTAGAAGACTCCAAAAAGTCCATCAAAACACATTTTAATCCATCCATTTCTTCAATAAAAAAATATTGATTCAACCCATACATATTTATACACACAACTATTCATCCACACAAACCCTACTTCCAAGGTTTCCAACTATTAAATAAATCTTATACAAGTATTTACTAGATCAAATACATCTCTTATATGTTAAAATGAGACTAGAAATCCCTACCTCAAGTGGTAAGAAGATAGATCAACAAAAGGGTGTCTTGAGCTTCCAAACCCTCAAACTTGATGAGGTCAATCTCCTCCCTCCTTGATCAAAACTACAAAAAAATTACATGGGGAGATTTCTTAAGGTTCTAATTACAATCTTGCAAAAGGAATTTGGATTTTATGAAGGGTGGAAGAACCTACCTTGAAAACCCTACCCGGTTGTCTTCTTCTTCTCCTTTGCTCTTCTTTGTTCCTCACCCGGTTCTCCCTCTTCCAAGCAACCTCTCTATCTCTCTTGCATCATACACAATATATATATATATATAATCAATATTTTAAACCCCTTAACAGTGCATTCCAGAATTTTCTACCCCCTAGCCTAAATATAGGTGTATAGGGGTGAGGGGCCGGCTGGAAAATGCAGAGGACCCCTACTGTTGATTTTCTGTAGAAGTAGGGCGCCTCTTAAAACCACGGGTGCCCGTCCTAGGGCCATGGGCGCCCCTCATAAACAACGGGCGCCCCTCAGCATGCTCCCGAGTCAAAATGTTGACCTTTGAGCTATTTTGCCAATTTCTTCCAAAATTCACACCCCCAAGTCATCTTTAAGGACTAAACTTACTTAATTAACATACTAACATGCCCAAAACATGTTAAAATCATCAAATTATTTTAACATGAAAATTCGGGGTATTACAAAATTCGAGATCTTGAATGATTTAATCCAAAAAATTGTTAAATCATCAAAATCCATAATTGGCATTCTACAAGTTTGCTTCAGCTTACTTTGTTTTTTTTGGCAAGAGAAACACTACTGTTTTTGTTTTCCTACGTTGGATATATAGGAACCGGGGGAGGAACTTTGATTTTTGTCTTGTAGTCTATTGTTCTTGTTGGATTTGACATAAATTGCCTCAAAGTTGACTTTGGTGATTTTGTCTTATCTAGCCAATTTTGGGTTTAACCTAATCTAATCATACTGTATTTTCATCATGTTGGCCATTGCATTGTAAGCAGATTTAGGATGAAGATGATTGCTTTTAATATCCTTCTCTAGCAGCAGAATTATTAATCAAATTGAAAAAAAAAAAGAAAAAGAAAAATGGTATGCAATAGAAAACCCTTTTGCATTTTGTTTAAGTTTTCACGCTTTGAAGGCATAAGGCAATTGGTTGCCTTCCAGAAAAAAAACAACAATTTTTTTTTTACATCATTGATTATAACATAATAATAATGATAAATAAATAAATAAAATTTAGTGCGCAAATTTTTTTTTTTTTTTTTTGTAGAAGCACCATGCACTAGCTAGACGTGTAAGGCTTTGGGTTTGGTGCCAATTTTTTTTTTTAAATTGTTTTTAATAAGGGTTTCAAAATATATTTTAAAAATTTTTAGGAGCATATTTGGTTATTTTTTGGGACAAAAATGTGTATATTTTTGCACAATTTTAATGATTTTTCATGAGCGACATGTTTTCGACATTTTGAATACCATGGAATATTGTACTCTCTCATGAACTACCCCTAAAAAGCCTAAATCATTGTTTTATATGAAATTTTTGCAATAGAAATTTTTTTTGGTATGGTTTTTGCAACATATATGTTATTTATGAGATTGCTGGGTATATTTAGATATTTAAGTACCCACAAGGATGTGATTGCAAGCATATTTTCTGATACAAAAATGCTAAGAATAACATAGGGCAATTTAAAGAAAAGAGCGTCATATTAAGATTTGTAGATTGATATAGGTGTCACTGCCCAAAAGAATACATCTATTGATATCTAAAATATAACAGATATATTATATTATTGCATATAATCAATTGCTCAAAGGGGGTTATCGCATGTTTTAATGACACAGATAATTTTCAGTGACTGATTGGAGAATGTTCATTTTTAAGAGGATAGGGTGCCTAAAGGAGACTAATTTTTTAAATATTTGGGTATTCTTATTGGTAGTTAGCCGTGAGGGGTCGCATAACATGTTGCACTCTCTGCCCAAAGAAGAAAAAGCAATGATGTATCGGGCTACCTCTGTTATTATTTTTTTTATGCTTGATTAAGTTTAAAGCATATAAAGATTGTTTATTGCCCATATTTAGCTAATTTGTTGCCTCTTGTGTTTGCATATATGGTTTTTTTTATAGTTAATAATAATTCCATGACGATTATACTTTTGAATGGATTGGATTATAAGAAATAAAAGTAGGACATTTAGTTTGCTTTGGGAATAATAGATGTGGATTTGGCTTTGAAGGAGGCTACATCAGTTGCACTCACTGCTTCTAGTTCGATGGCTGCACCAGTTGTACTCACTGCTTTTAGTACAGTAGCTGAGAAAGAGTTCTATGCAAAGCAGGGGAGGCCTAATCAGCTGAGTCTCATTGCCATAAAGAGGTTTATTTTTGAGCATCTCTTGAGTGGCTTACCTAAGACTAACAATGCAAGAGAACTTTTTGATGCTGTAGGATAGAGATACTGTGTATCCAATAAGGTTGAGGCTAAATTCGTTATGAATGAGCTCATGAGTCTAACATATGATAGCCAAATTGATAAGGGAGTATCTTCTTAAGGTTATTTTCCTCCAATCCAAACTCAAGAGTCTAGATGTTACAATTCCAAATGACTTTATAGTCCATTGTGCTCTTAATGCCCTACCACCAGATTTTAGCCAAATTAAAACTTCTTGTAATACCCAAAATGAATCTTGGACCATTAATGACCTTATTTCCAAAAGTGTCTTAGATGAGGAGAAACTTAAGAGGGAAAAGTCTGAGTTTGCCTTGTTTGTCTCCCATCATAAGACCAATCTGGGCAGGGTAAGAAAGATTGGGAAAGAACCATGAGAAGTATATGACTCACACTACTCATAAAAATTAGGACAACAAAGGCAAGGTAAAGGACAAGGTTAGACCAACAATGCTCTAGATCCAAATTTTGACATCAAAAAAACCTCTAAGTGTTACTTTTATCATAAGGAAGGCCACATGAAGAGGAATTGCACTAAGTATAAGGGGAGGAGGTAGTTTACTTGTTTTAGTTTACTTTGAATCCAGTTTAGTTTTGTTCCATCAAATTTTTGGTGGTTTGACAATGTGTGACTGTTTATGTTACTATTTCCTTACAGGGGTTCAAAAGCAAACGGAAGCCAAGTGAGAACGAGGCAAAGCTCAAAGTAGGAGATGATGCAATAATTAGGGTGGAGTTTATTGAGAAATTGTTTTGAACTTAGAGTCTTGATTTTCACTTATTTTGGAAAACATTGCTTTTATACCATCTTTTACGAAATTTGATATCTATTTCTTCTTTGGACAAATTTGGTTATACTTTTCATTTTCAAAATGTTATGGTTGATTTGTTTTATAACTCCAAAATTGTTGGACATGGTTTTTTGTCTGATGGGTTATAAAGATTGAAATTGACTATGTATAATGAGTATGCCTCCTTCCACGTTGAAAGTGGCATGTCTAAGTGACCTAGAATAAAAGACTAGTCTTCCATTTGGCTTAAGTGTCTACATCACATTTCTAAAGAAATATTCAAAGGATAATTAAAGAATATATTCTTATTCTATTTATTTTGGAGACCTAGACACTTGTGTTGACTGTATTTGTGGAAAATTGACCAAGGCTAAGAAGTGCAACATGGAGTGATGACCTTTTAGATATCATTTACACTAATATCAATGGATCTTATTCATCTACTTTTTATGGAAATAAATATTTTTTGACTTTCATTAATGATTTTTCTCGTTATTGTTATGTGTATTTAATTAAAGAAAAATCTGATGCACTTGAAAAGTTCAAAATTTTAAAATCAAGATAGAAAATCAGTTGTCCAAAAGAGGATTGTTAGGTTTGATCGTGGGGTGAGTATTACTACAAACATGATGTTATTAGACAGCATATGGGGCCATTTGCCAAATACTTTCAAGACTGTGGAATTGTCGCTTAATATACCATGCTTGGTAGTCATGAATAGAATGGTACGGCTGAAAGGCATAATCGCACATTCAAGGTTGTGATGAGGAGTCTGATGAGTCGTAGTAACTTGTCTATGTATCTTTGGGGTGATGCAATTAAGATTGCCTTATACATTCTCAAAAAGGGTTCCCAACAAGTAAGTTCCTAAAACTCATTTTAAATTATGGCTGGTAGAAAGGCTAGCCTTAATCATTTCCATGTTTGGAATTGTCTAGCATAGATTAGAATTTATAATCCTTCTGAAAAGAAAACCAATGCCAGAACCACTCTTTATTTTTTCATTGGGTGCCATAGCATTCTAAGGGATACAGGTTCTACTGTCCTACAGGGTGTGAGAATTATTGAATCTTAGACAGCTAAGTTCTTAGAGTTTGATATTGCTAATTTGGAGATATCACCGCACATTGATGAGGATAAGCCTAATGGAGTGATGTCTCTTCCCTTGCCAGCTATCTAGCATAGTGACCTATGCTTTGGAGGATGTTGATCATGAGCACTTAAGGATTGATGTAGCCATTCCTGATGCTCCTGAGCCTGTTTCGGCTCCTGATCTTGTTGAGCCTATCCCAGCAATAACTATGAGGAGATCTTTGAGATAGAAAACCTGCCATTTCAGACAGTTCATAGTGTATCTTGGTGAGAGTGATTATGATTTAGGGCATGTGGTTGATCCAATGAACCATGCCAGTACTATTTCAAGTCCCCAATCCAGTATGTAGGTGAATGCTATGATAGATGAGATACAATCCATGGCACATAATAAAGTGTGGGAGCTTGTTGACCTTCCAGTTGGCTATAAGCCTATTGGCTGCAAAGGGGTGTATAAAACCAAAGAGGACTGTAAGGGGCGATTGATCGTTTCAAAGGTAGATTGGTTACTAAGGGGTTCATTCAAAAGGAAGGTATTGATTATAATGAAACTTTGTTCACAATTTCATCTAAGGATTCATTCAGAATTATATGGATTTGGTGGCTCATTATGACTTAGAGCTTCACCAAATGGATATTAAGATTTCTTTTCTGAATAGTGACCTTAATGATGATATTTATGTGGTCCGACCTGAGCACTTCAAGGTAAAGGGAAAGGAACACTTGGTGTGTAAAATGCAGAAATCTATCTATGGCTTAAAGCAAATATTGCACCAATGGTACTTAAAGTTCGATGAGGTTGTCACTTCCTTGGGTTTTGTGGAGAATAAAGTTGATCAGTGCATATATCTTAAGGTTAGTGGAGAAATTTTATTTTTCTTGTTGATGATATCTTACTTGCAAATAATTTGGGTCTTCTGCATGGGACTAAGATGGTGTTATCTAACACATTTGATATGAAAGATTTTAGAGAGGCATCTTTTGTTTTAGGTGTTGAGAGTATTCGTGGTAGATCTTGTTGTGTGTTGGGGCTATCTTAGAAAGTATACATCAATCGGGTGCTTAAGGGATTTAATATGCAGGATTGTAGACTTAGAGACGTTTCTGTAATCAAGGGTGACAAATTTAGTAGAAATTAGAGTCCTAAGAACAATAGAAGCGAAATCCATGCAGAACATACCTTATGCTAGTGTAGTTGGTAGTCTCATGTATGCGCAAGTATGTACTAGGCTAGATATTGCTTTTATTGTGAGTGTTCTTGGGAGCTATCTATCAAATCCTGGCATGGACCATTGGGTAGCTGCGAAGAAAGTAATAAGCTATTTGCAAAGGATAAAATATTATATGCTCATATACAGAAGAGTTGAGGATCATGAAGTAGTTGGCTATTCAGATTCAGATTTTGTTGGATATGCGGATGACATGAAATCTACTTTAGGATATATTTTTATGCGTACTGGAGGAGTAGTTTCTTGGAAAGTGTCAAATAGACTATTACAGCTCCTTCTACCATTATGCAAAGTTCGTAACATGTTTTGGGGCTGTTACCCAGTTGTTTGGCTGCAGAAATTTATTTCAAAACTCAAGGTAATTGATTCTATTGTTAGACCACTGAGCATTTTTGTGATAATAGTGCAACTATGTTTTTTGTAAGAACAACAAAATTTCTAGTGGTCTAAACACATTGAGGTCAAGCATCTGTCAGCTAGATATTTGGTAAGGAAATGTGATATCATCATTGAGTACATTGATACAAAACAAATGATGGTAGACCCCATAACCAAGGGACTTAGACTTGTTATTTTTAATAATCATGTTTTAAACATGGCGGCTGTTAAGTCCTTTGATGTACTTGGTTAGAGGGAATCATTTTCCTTATATTATGTGACAATTATATTGTTGAGACCTTTCAGTTTATTTACGTTTATTAAAGTTTATACATGGTTATTAGTTATTTTATTTTGATGCCATTTATGGATGATATATATGTTTTTGATATTTTTTTGTCATACATGGATGAATATGTATTCATGATATAGATTTAAAAGAAAGTCTCAAATTTGGTGTATTTGAGCATTGGGAATATTACCTTTCAAAAAAAAAAAAATTTCGGATATATGTCTTGTTTGCACCATTCGATATATACAAATAAGACATATTAGTTTTATTGGAAACTGTTAAAATTCTCTTGCTTGGTAAATAAGCATATAGTTTAAGAGAATTTGAGGATTGATAGAAAAGTGGCACATTGGTGAGATTACTTAAGAAGTGCTATTTCCCATCACACTATTACATATGATCTATGTTGATGAGGAGATTAATATTGTGATCATGAGTGGTCTTACATTGATTAATAATGTAATGATAGTCATTGTTCAATGTTAATTGCCTTGTTAGACTAGATTGTTTTAGGTGTTGTCTTTTAACTTTACTTACTTTTTTGAAAATGTGGCCATACAGATTTTATAGTTTTAACTCCAGAAGCATTTTTTAAAAAGATTTTCAAAATTAACTTCAATTAATGTTTGCTTAAGTGGAGAGTGTTAGCATTTTCTTTAAATTGAGCATGCACATAATTGAATTTTGGTTTTAATAAAACCTGTTGAACCCAAGTTTAAAGTTGAGACATACAGGATAGGCTAATAAAGAAGTAATCTATATGGATTGGTCTTTGTACATCTACCAGTATATTAATTATTTGGTTAGATGGTTAATAGTGTGGGCTTAATAAGCCCACTATAGGTCTTTTATAGGAGGGCCCAATAAGATTAGGGTTCACCTTATATATATGGTTAGGTCCCTCTTTACCTAGACAGACAGAATACACCTATAGAAAATCTGTCATACACACCTAGGGTATAGAAAGGAAAATCTATAGTTGCCAAAGTTTAACTTGAAGACCTCTTCTATTCGCATTCAAGGATCATGGAACAAACGGATATGCTACGCATTATTGAATATATGTATTTGATGTCCCTAAATTCATATAAAAGTTTATTACAAAAATTACTACATGAGTATGTTTTATAGTGTTTAGTTCTTTACTGGGTTCCTTAAGTTTCACAATTGAATTCCATTACTAAATTGTACCTCATCTTAGACTAATAAGCTAGATTGGTATTTTTTTTCCTTAGTTAATTCATCTTTTGTTTAATTTTATTTAGCATTTCTGAATTGGAAAGGACAAATAAGATGTCTACATTTAAGGGCCCATTTGGTAAAATTGTCAGTTCTCATTTTTTATGTTCAGTTTTTCAGTTTTTAATTTCAGTTTTCAGTTTTCATTGTCCAGTTTTCATTGTTCAGTTTTCATTTTGGGGGAAGAAATTGAAAACATGTTTGGGAAATTTTTGTTCTGTTTTTTTTTTTTTTTTGTATATTTTGTAAAAATAAGATAAAGAACAAAATGTAAAATTTTTTCTAATACCATAAAGCAATATATTACAAATCAAAAAAAATAAAACAATGTATATTACATCATTCATGACTTTATATAATATCATAATGCCAATTATTGTGCTTGACCGCTTCTAAATAGTGCATCTAAACTAACCCCAAGTGCATGGGTGTGTAGTGTAGTTTTAACTCAGTGAGTCTGAGGTCGAATCCACATGAACTATGAGATTGAACATTAGGGTTTTTTAAGTTCTTCTACCTACTGTTTAGTTTTAAGTACAAGAAAAGAAAATAAGTTTTGGGTTTGGATTGATTGATTTTTAACTAATTAACAAATAAAATAAAATAACAAATATTCAAAATGAAAAAGACTTGATCTAACCTACAAATCTAAGTGAACACTTTATTCTCATATTAGATGTGACTATTATCTTGGTTTACAGCTCACGTTTAAGAAAAGTAAACTAGAAAAATTTCATCGTGAAAACATTAATTCCAAAGCATGGTTTTAAAATCACATTTTTTTAGGATAAATAAAACCATAAAGATTTCATCTTGAAAACATTGTTTGGTCTAGAATTCTTTTTTGATTTCAAAATATGAAGAAAGTTATAATCAAGTAATGTCATCAGGGATTTCAAGAAAATATGATTGATTACAAGTTTTCGAATGTTTTGAAAACCAAAAGGAAAAGAAAATTAGAAAATAAATCTAGATTCGTTTTCTATATTTTCAAAGTATTAAGAAAATTCTAATCATATGTAGTTATCAGTGATTTCAAAGAAATATGATCAACTACATATGTTTTTGAAGATTTTGACAACCTTAGAAAATAGATCTAGACAAACAAGAATCCTAACATACAAGTTTTATATTGTATATAGGATTCAATCACATCCAATCATCAAATAAGGTTTCACCCATCATTGATGGGTTAGATCAAGATTAAAACCTAGCTAACATAGATAAAGTAATAAAGCAGCAAATAAAAAGCAAAAAAAAAAATAATATGGCTCATTAAATAAAACTTACGTACCGTACTTTGAAGCAATGTCAAAATGAAATCTATGAACAAAACCAAAGAAATCAATCCTAAAACTACCCTAAACTATATTCTAAAGTTTTGAAGAAACTGGAAAAACGTATGTGAAAGACTTTTTTTCGGCCGTCAAAGCTATATATTTATAGTGGAGATGAAAAACCCTAAAAATAAAGTTCATCCACACAAATAAATCTTCTGTGGTTTGGACCATCCGTGGGGGGGTCCGGACCACAGTGTACTTCCTCTTTAATTTGTGTATGCCTTTGATAACTTTCTGTTCTCAACTACAATACGATTTTGACCTTGAAGACGATGGATTCAGGTTTCAGCTAAAACACAAAAGTTGTAACCCTTTGCGTCTTCTTTCCAACCCAAAAAGAATCAGGTCACTCCAAGTTGTGAGTGAAAGGATATGGTCAAAATACTGATAGGGTGTCAAGCTGGAACTTCAGCTGTACACTACTTCAACCATCTGAGCTTTGGACCATTTTCTTCTCCTCAGCGGCCATGGTAACTGATCTCATTCCTTGGGATGGCTCTTGCGATGTTGAGGAAGTCCTAAAAATCATTGGACATATTGGCATTTTTGTCTTCAAGCTGTTTTCTCCATGTATGCCAAATATTCGGTGAAATACCTAAAAAATAGTAGCTTCTTCAGTCTCTTAACCACTGTTTATTTTGCTAATTTTTGCCTTTTCCCTACATTTTTGAAAAAAAAAAAATACGATGAATTACAAAACATAACTAAAACTTTAAAATTAATTGAATAAATGAATGATTTGTGTTTTAAATTATGTTTTGTAATTATACTTTTTCTAGTGTAATCAGTGCTAATAGTACATGTTCATTTTGAAAGAAGGATAATTAGAGTTACAACTATGATGAAACTTAGTAGAAAACACAAAATAATGTTACATTCACAACAAGCACATAGTAGTATACGTTGCCAACGTAATTTTGTGGAAGTTCCCTTACTAGCCTATGATAGTCGGTTGGGCAAGTTCTGTTGCTAGTCCGCGGTAATTGGTGGGCATATTGTACTTTTCAGTCTATATGAAAGCCTTAACATGGTTGTAACCAAGAGGACAGCGGTAGAAAGAGTGACCATAATTCTTTTTAGTACGAGCTATAAAATATGCATCTAGCCCGCGTTGTAAGAATATAATGGTCCATAGTGGTTAACATTTGCTATACCTGAGATCATAAAATTCGTTAACATTAAATTTATTGATTATATGTTCAATTTGTCAAACATAATTTATAAAAATTAGAAATTATAGTATGAGAAATGAATAGTTTACAATATAAATGTTCTATTACAGATCGGTAAGATCAGCGACTGTGCACCCTATTATAAATCTCACAAGCTATTTGATTAAGAACAATTCTCATTTATCGGAGTTGATTTTGACTTATATTAATATCAACAGTAGGCTGGGAGTTGCTCATTGAAGCGTGATTAGGTATTTCTTCTTCGTAATTACTTTGATCATTTATAGTGAAGAAACAATTCATCCCCTTGATCATGCATCCAGATAAAATTATACACGGTACAACAAGCTGTGGAAATACATCTTTGGGTTGAAATCTAGAAAGAAAGCATTGCCTTCAATATAGATAATCTTGTCTTCAACCCTCAAAGCATCGTTCGATACAATTCTTAAGGAAGAGTGTCGATAGTTAAATCATTCCTCAACTCCTCTTGGTGTACATCCACAGTAATCATTTAAATGATATCTCTCACCTTTATATGGGAACAAAAATCGGGGCATGTTAGTATATCCTAAATCTACAAGATAATATTTAATTGTGGGAGGGTAAGGAGAATATGTTATCGGCATTAATGATAGACTCACCGAATATCCTTGAATCATTTGCAATTCCTTCCTAACCAGCGTAGGCACAAGTAAACTTCATGTCAAATAAGCATGCACACATTATATTTTAAGTTGGAGTTGTTTGCTTCCTTTGATAAGGAATTTGTTTATTTGATGGAATGAGTGCTGTTATGTGTGTACCATCAATTGCTCTAGCATAATTCTAGAAAAAAAATAAAGAATATATTAAAATCATTAAAAAATTTCCAACGATAAAATAACCAGATGTAAACTACTAATTTACCTTGAAGAATGAATAATACATTAGACTATGTAAAATCTCTGGTTGTACTTCATCAAATGAGGGTGGTTGTATGATTGTACGCCAAATCTACAAACCGCTTTTAGTACTTTATGAAATATTTTTAAAACCATCTTAGGTAAGTGTTGGAACCTTTTTGTTACTATGTGCATTTTGTGGTTGTGTGATAACCACTGTTCAATAGCTCTCTTATATATATGCATGGCCTATTAACATGGACGTTCTACACAGAATGCGTGACTGCATATTATGGATGTAATTTCCTACTTCTAATGTAAGGAATAAAAAAATGGCCTTTTTATCTTCAGAATCAAAATCAGAACTATCATCTTGATGCATATAAGGGTGAACACCATCCATGTTGTGCTATTTTAAAAAACCATCTATAATAAGTACAATTAAAATAATATAAGGCATAAATATTTTTCCATGACAAATATATAGCGTAAAATGGTCATAATAAAATAGTGCCTAAAGGGTTAAACATAAACATAGTTTATTTCACTTGAAAAAAAAAAAAAAAAACACACAAACTTAAACATTGTCCAAAACAATATGCACACAAATAGTGCATAACATCCAATAACATAGTCTACAACATTATTTTTTAAACGTAGTAGTCTAACTTCTCATATAAAAACTCTCAAATATTATTAATCCAATATTTCTTCCTATTATCTAGGAGGTGTAGGAATATATTTGTCACATCCCAGGTTTCATAATCTAAGGAGTGAGGTGAATTACATATATATCATGCTTAGAATATCTATTCCTAGATTAGAGCATTGCAACCCCCCCTCATGGAGCAACATCCACACAAGACAACTATAAAACATAATACAAATGAAGCCTTGGCTATGGCCAGGCTATACAGCTCCAACAACCCCATAATCTTAATAAGTAAGGATAGGCCTTATGGCCTTTACAACCCAATCGAATAATCTTTGCTATTAAATTTAATATTACAGACCCAAATGTAAATTTTAAAAGTTAAGCAAATGAAAATGAAACATACGCAATAGCATATGTGCTTCTAATTCCACCAAATGGCCACCTAATTGTTAGGATCTGCTCCTGCAACAGAATCTGTAGGGATATGAGTACTTATCCACTTATGCTCACGAAAGCTTAATAGAAGCATACTTAATATGTAAAATCATAATATAAAACCAATTATTATAAATTCAACTAATCTTATTAACATCATGCCACTGTAAAACTCAAATTCTTTCATATATCAACACATTGAAATATTATCAATTAATCCTTATATAAATACGTGTCATGCTTTGTTAAGTCAAATCTCTTTTCCTACTCAATTATTTCCACATAACCAACACAACACCATTGTCCTCATCCGTATCCCATTCTCATATTAGTTAGAGGGTGTGCACAACTAACGTCGTCGTTATAGGCCACGATTAGCCTTACTTACACGTCGTCATTATAGGCTATAAGAGCCAGGCCATGATTAACCTTATTTACACGTCGTCGTTAAAGGCTATAAGAACCAGGCCATGATTAGTCTTATTTACACGTCGTCGTTAAAGGCTATAAGAGCCAGGCCATGATTAGCCTTATTTACCAGTCATGTTATAGGCTACTAACCTAGTGGCATGAAAACCAATCTTTAGGGTAATCTTAATACCCTTCCTGTTTTCATTTACCCACCAACCACGTATCATTACCTTTTATATTTCCTCTTTAATACTTATCAATTTCATTTTCATGATTGTCTCTACATCACCATATCATTCAACTATCGTCTCACTCAAATGTATGATCAACAATATCATTACAATAACCAACATATAATTCCAAGTCCAATGGAGGCTCACAATAATTATATTATTCTCTTATCATAACCAATTCTCATTTCCATATCACATGAACATTTCATTCTAGCATCTCTTCTTCCATTTAACATAATTTTGCTTATTCAATTCAAATATCCCTTTATTGTATCATTATCTCATTCCTTTATCATATTTCTTACACCTTTTTAGCTCAATGCAATATACAATTGACGAGTTCATCATAATCCATCATGGAACATATAAATTAAATTTTGAGGCAAAATATTAAACCAACATGTCTTAAAACCAATTTCTCCATTCAAAGGTTGATTTTCATACTTTAATCCATACACTTTTCACCTATTCATTTAAGGTTGATCATCTCATGTTCTAAAGTCTAAGTATTGAACCATACAAGTTTTTACACTAAACAGCAAAACTGGAGTTTTGGACAGGGGATCATGGGCGCGCCACATAGACCATAGGCGCCCGTCCTAGAGCTTGGGTACCCCTCTCCCATCTTGGGCTCCCCTCTGCATGCCTCTGAGTCAAAATGTTGACTTTTGAGCTATTTTGCCCATTTCTTCCAAAATTCACTCCTAGGTATCTCTAATGACTAATATTACTTAATTAACATATTATCATGCCTAAAACATGTTAGATCCATCAAATTATATTAATATAAAAATCCGAGATATTACAATCTCCCTGGAGATGACATCATCACAAAGCATTTTTAATACCTTTATATATGTTGCGCCATCAATGTTATCTAATGCGTTGAGTGCATCTAACATTTCTTTAAGATGCAAGCAAGCCTCATCAAGTTTGTGGACATTGGTTGTATTACCACTAGATGTCGTCTATGCCATTCTCTTATCCAGTAGCTTTGTCTTCTTTTTACTAACATTGGCAAAAGTACTTAAAGCAATTGATAAAGAAGCATCGTAGTTTTCTCGGTTACAACTTTTCTGAAGTGTAGTGTCCACCTTCTTGTTAGGTTCGTTAAGAAATTCATCGTCTTCACTAGGCATATTCACAGATTTACGCTTAGGTGTAGGGTTCTTACAACTATCAGTGGATGAGGGCAACTTTGTGGTAGCGTAAGCAAATGCTCTAGTAGCCAAAGTGTCCCCCAAATACGATTCTACTCTTGAAAGTGTGGCAACCATCTCTTCTTGAACCTCATCACGTACTTATTAATTTGTGTAAAAATATAATTTTATTATGATATGAAATATGTTGAGCCAAACTACTTAGAAAAATAAGAATAGTAACACAAGAAAAAAATGGCAAGATTAGCAGCCAAACCATTAAGACACTTAGGTGATAATAGCTAAAGTAAATTCAGAGTTATACTTGAAGATTGCACACACATAATAAGAAGCCCTATTTGCTCTAGTAAGTGGAAGGGATTTTTCAAAGGTCACAAAAGAAATTTTCCTATAATTAATTTTGTTAGCTTAAGCATTCACATGCCACTCTTAATCAAGGAAAGCATCTGGTGAGATACCTCAATAATTAAACTGAAATAGTTAAGTGTTAATCTTGATGGTTTTATTGTACTATTCGAATCACTATCAACTAAAAAATCTTCCTGCTGGATTATGTCAAAGCTTAGGTTGCCAAGAGTGAGGGAAAAAGAAAAATAATAAACAATTTATTATGTTGGATCTTTACATAGTGCAACCTCCCAAAACTAAGTTGATGTGAAGGAGGTCTTTTATGTTTGATACTATTTAGTGCATCTCTAACATATATTTTTCTTTTTTTGTTTTTTGTTTTTTGTTTTTTTTTTTTTTGAGTTTAAGTTATGCTAGTTGATTGAAATGCCAAACAAGATACCTCACTCACTCCACTCTCAACAGCTTACATCCACTAACAATGGAATAGATTAGACCAAAAAAAAAAAAAAAAAGCTAGCAAGATGTTGTTTGCAAAAGAGCAAAATTCGTGTAGCCATCTAAAGAGATATATATATATATATATATATATTACAGAAAATTATTATTGTGTAGAAATATTACAGATAAAAAAATTACTAATCAAGCAAATCAGATCAAGCATTATCAATAATAGATCAAGCAAAATGAAAAGAAAATCATTGTATGCACAGTCTTTTTTCTGTTCAACATGACAGATCACAAATCTAAATAGGTTTCAAGTTGAGAAAGTGTTGAACAGAAAATAGAAGAAAGCTACTCGTAGTCGTCAGCATCTTAGATCGAATTGAACACGGTAAGAGAATATTGAATAGAAGAGAGAGAGAGAAGAGAGAGGAGAGAAAGAGAGGGAGATATGTACTTATGGTCATCGGGAATCGCTGGAGAACCAGCTTTAGTCTCACTTGCTCCTATAATCATTCTCTCTTCTTCGTTTCTTGCTTTGGGTTTTAAATCCTCACATAAAAACTGAACACTAAGTTTTTGTATTTAGTGAAAACACCTTTTTATTGCTTTCGAGACTTTTTAAAATAATAAAAACTGAAGTTCATTTAATTTCAAAAATAAAATGAAAATCGATTTACCATATAAATTTTTATTTTCAATTTAAAAAAAAATAAGAATTAAAAATTAAAAACGAAATGGTTGCCAAAACGGGACCTAACATATCATTAGACTCAAGTGTTGTTCTCAACTTGCAACAGCCTCTCAGAATTTCTCTTTGTTTTACTTGTGGCAGTGTTTGGAGGGAGATAAAAATGAGAACAATAATGGAAAATGAACATATTCGAGGTGGTTCTACCCTCTTGATAAAAGATTTCTAGACTTTTCATTTCATGCCTTTTCCTATTACATTTGCTTATATATATATATATATATATATAATATTTCTAATAACATCAACAATCTCACTAATAATTCTAATAAAGAGATTCCTTTTAGATGGATAAGCTAGCCACCAAATGTTAATGGTTTAATATATTGGGTCTCTGCAATAAACTGGGCTTTCCTTCCCAAGCCACTCTCACAGCTTAAATTAAACCGTTCTTTATTTACTAATTTAGCCCATTAAAGTTAACTTAATGTTTAAGCCCAGTGATGATGGCCTAAGTTTAACCTCTTCTCCTTCAATTCATAATGCTGACTTGATTGCCTTTTAGAAGCCTTTTCAGGTGCTTTACACGTTCCTAACACTAGCGCTCTAATTAACCTCTCCAACTGATTTATAGTTGTAGCCATGTTTTCGCTTACTTGTTTGTTGGTTGGGATGTACCTTGACCTTAAACCTAGTTTAATTAAAGGATTGTGATTGAGACTAACTGAGAAAAGATCTTCACCTTCCATGTGTCCTACAATTATGCTAATCTAAGGGATCACAATGCTAGCATCCAAACTGTCCATCAAAAAACACTTCGAACTGTCTAGATCAAGGGTAGCTATACCAGGTTTAACCATTTCTTTAGTTAGTTGATCTGGTCAATACTTCAATTCCAGTTTCACAATTGTTGGTCTCTGTAAAGAACTTGAAGAAAGATATGAATGAATGTATTGAATGAAGGAAAAACTAAATACAAAAAGTGTTTCCAAGACTTCTACATCAGCCTCTCTAATCAGTGTACTTAATTACATAACAGAATAACTAGTTTATCTAACTAACTAATTGACTTTTTCTTTTTTTTTAGTTCTAACTTTTTCTTCCTATGACTTTAATTCCATATTCTCAATGTGAGAATCTATACTTCAATACCCCCTTAAGATGAACATAGATATTGAGAATGTTCATATTGCAAAGAGTTTGATGAAAGGGCAATGAACCAAGAGGCTTTGTGAGCATATTTGCCAATTGTAACTGAGAAGGGATGTAAAATAACTTGATCAGATTCTGATGAAGCTTCTCTCTAACAAGATGGCAATCAATTTGTATGTGTTTAATTCTTTCATGTTGGACTGGGTTTGTGGTAATGGACAAGGCTAATTTGCTGTTAGTATATAGTGATATTGGCTAAGAATGAGGTATATGTAAATCTTGTAAGGCACATATTAGCCATTGGAGTTCACATGTGGTTGCTGCAATATTCTGCTTCATCAAATGATCTACTAATAGTTGTTTGCTTTTTTGATTTCTATGAAATCAATGGGTTGCCCAAGAAAACTGTAAATCCTGTAATACTTCTTTGAGTATCAAGACAACCTGCCCAGTCACTGTCTGAGAAGGATTTGAGTTGAAGTTCTGATGAGGCTGAGAAGTATAAGCCTTGTCCCTGTGTAGACTTTAAATATCTGAGGACCTTTAATGCTACTTGATGATGACTAATAGCTAGATTAGCAAGAAACTGACTTAGAACTTGAATAGAGTATCCTTATAATTGTTTAGTAATTTTCCAATAAGTCTTCTATAAGTTGGTGGATCCTTATAGGGATTAAGATATGTAGCAAACAGCTCTAGGTTGGACTCCATTGGAAAAGCAATCGGTTTTAAGCCAATTATACTAGTTTTTCTGATGAATGTCTTAAGGCATACTTTCTTTGGCAGAAAGAAATACCATTCTTAGAATGGGCTACTTTCAATCTAAGAAAGTATTTTAGCTGACTTAAGCCTTTGATGGCAAATTTGTCATATAGAAAAATTTTTAAGAGTTGAATCTTTAATAGACTATCACTGACCAGTAAGACATCATCTACATAGATTAATAATGCTGTGAATGAAGTTGTAGTCTTCTTAACAAATAGAGAACAATCAAAGCTACCTTGAACAAAGCCATAGTTGAGTAGGGCAATAGATAACTTTACAAACCATTGTCTAGAAGCTTATTTCAATCCATAAATGTTCTTTAACAATTTGCATAGCTTTTTATTTCCTTTAATAGTTAAACCAAGGGGTAGGACCATAAACCTTCTCACGCAAAATCACCATGTAAAAATGCATTATTTACATCCAATTGGTGAATGTGCTAGTTTTTAACTACATCAACAGCAAGAAGTAAACGAATGGATGTTTTTTTTTTTTTTTTTTGGTAATTAAACGAATGGATGTTATTTTGGCTATAGGAGAAAATGTGTCAAAGAAGTCCAAACCTTCTTGCTGAGTGTGACATTTTGCTACCAGACTTGTTTTGTGTCTTTCTATAGTGCCATCTGACTTATACTTAACTCGAAATACCCATTTACAACCAATTGTTTGCTTGTCTTTGGGAAGCTCCCAGGTTTTGTTTAACTCTAAAGCATCAAGTTTATTTTAATAGCTTTTTGCCATTTTGAAAATTTTACAGCTTGTTTGTAAGTTTTAGGTTCAATGGAAGTTGAAATGGAAACAAAAAAATCTTTATGTGAAGCTGACAATCATTTAGAAGAGATAAAAGAAGAGATAGGATAGAGACTATCTTTAGCAGAAGAGAAATCAACATAAGAATTCAAGAAATTTGCATTTAAGGAAATAGATCCACAATAATAATCATGCAAATAGATTGGTGTTTGTCTAATTTTGGATGATCTTCTGATGTGTGATGTTTGTTAAACAGTAACAGATGGGTTAGATGAACTTTTATTATTAGCTCGTAGGTTTTGTTTAGTAGCAAGTGGATTAGATGAACTTTAATCAACAGGTAGCAGGTTTTGGTTAATAGTAGGTGGATTAGAAGAACTTCGATGAGTAGTATTATGTGATAGAATATTATGTGAGTGAGCGAATGATGGATAATTATCATAGGTAGAACGATTACGCTTGAAAAGCATAATTATAAATCTTGATTTCCATGTTAATATCGGTAACTTGTGTTTTATTATGTTTATTTTAGTTTAATTTTGTTTATTTATGCTAGTTTGTTTATTTATGTAGATTTCAGTAGAAAATACACTAAAATAACTTGTTGGAACGGGATAAATGCATTTTTGACGTAGAAGAAGTTCCAGAAATTAAAAACGTCTCTGGCAAAGTTGTAGTGGACATCTCAAGTTTTTCAGAAAGTTATTATGGGACAAAATTCGAGTTCGTTTGGGTCTTGAAACCTAGACAAATCCTAATCATTGTAGATTTTTGGCCATATCGTGAGCTTCTGAGCTCCAATTGAAGTGATTCAAAAGCCAAAAATCAAGTACACATTCTTAACTACGACTTTTATGAAGAGACCAAGTCCAAATGAGGTCTTCATTCACCCCAAAATTAGATTGTTTCACTTACAACTCCGATTGATGCAATTCTTTTTGGGTTGGAAAGAAGACTCAAAGGGCTACAACTTTCATATTGGAGCCAAAGATTGAATTTGCTGTCTAGATACCTTGTTGGGCTGTCTGGATAGCAGCAGCTGTTAATGTGCAATAAAAACTAGGTTTAGGGTTTGGTTTCGTGCTTATGAATACATAGTTTGCAATGGCAGCCATAGGGTCTACTTAGTATTTTTTTTCAAATTCAGTTTTTTATTAAAATAGATTGATTTTGAGAGCTTTTATACATTGTGTTATGGATTCATTCGTGAATACTTCAACATATTCCAAGTTCGTTTTGTATTTTATTAATGGAGTTTGTTTTCCTTTTGCTTTCTCTTTTTATTTACTATTTTATTATTTCATCCATACTAGGCTAGTTTGTTTATCTTAATTCAACTCATCAATGATGGATGGATTCTTATTTGATGATTGGATGTGATTGAATCCTCATATGTAACGTACAACTTGTATGCTAGGGTTTTTTTTTCTAAATCTTTTATTTTTAAATTTTCTCTTCAAAAGTTTTTGAAAACTTATAACCTCGATTATATTTCATTGAAATTCTTGATGACATTACTTGATTAAAATTTTCTTTATATTTTGAAGTAAACGAAAAGAGATCTGGAGCAAAGACGAACTTATTGAATATCTTTTCAGTTTTTTATCCTAAATGTCATTCTAAAACTGTGCTTTGTATAACTATTTTAATGATAACATTTTTCAGTTTATTTTTCCTATACGTGAGCTATAAACTAAGACAAGAAAATGCATCCAATTAGAGAATAAGGAATCCACCCAAATTTGTAGGTGGGGTCAAGATCTTTAATCATCTTGAATGCGTTGTTTTATTGCTTTCATTGTTTTAGTTTAATTTAATTTTGAATCTTACTTTTCTATCGATTAGAATAGAAGTAATCTAAGTTCTTGAATTTTAATTTAGTTTAATTTTTGCAATTTACTTTATCTGATTATTTGTTAGTTAATCAACACTTTTCAAAACCTAAAACCAATTTTCCTTTTCTATTTTTAAAACGAAACTAGTAGGTGGAAGAATTTAGAAAACTTAGTGTTCAATCACAAAGTTCCCAGTGAATACGATCCTGGACTTATCAGTTAAAACTACACTGCATGCCCTTATCCTTGGCTCAATTACACTTTTGTGAGGCGGTCATAGAATTTGAATGTGGGAAGAGAAAAGAATGATAATGAGAAGTGGTAGAAACATTAGCAAAAGGAAAAACAGATTCATAGAATATTACATTTTGAGATATAAAGACTTTGTTGGTATTCAAATCCATAAGTTTATAACCCTTTACATTAGAAGGACAACCAAAGAAAATACACTTGGCTGCTCTTTTATTAAATTTTTGTGTGTGATGTTGAAGTGTAGATGCAAAGTAAAGACAACAAAAAACTTGAGATTTGAGAGATTAGGTGTTCTATTAAAAAGCATTTGGTGTGGAGTTTTATTTTTGAGAAGAGGAGTGAGAATTCTATTTATAATATGTGTTGCAGCTAGTACACAATCACTCCAAAAAGATAAAAGAATATTTACTTGAAACATTAAAGCTCTAGCTATGTTAAGTAAGTGTTGATGTTTCCTTTCAACCACTCCATTTTGCTGTGGAGTTTCTACACAGCTTGTTTGATGCATAATGCCATTTTCATGATAAAAATCATTTAGAAGAAATTCAATTCCATTATCTGGCCTTATGATTTTGACAGAGGCACCAAATTGTGTGCTTATCATTTTGCAAAATACTTTAAGTAGTAGTTTTAAGCATATAAACCCATGTCTAGCATGTAAAATCATCAACTATATATAGTAAGAAAAATCGATAACCAAAGTAAAAAGTGATTGCAAGTGGACCCAAAATGTCGTAGTGAATCAAACCAAATATTTTATTGGAATTGTTATGAGATACATGAAAAGGAAGCTTTCTTTGCGTTACCAACGGGCATACATCACATACAAATTTTGGATCAAAAGAGATTGAAGAATCTAAGTGTTTAAGAGGTGACAATCTAGAAAAGAAAATATGGTTGAGTCTACAAGGTCAGATATCTAGTGATTTTTGTGCAATAGCCGAAGCAAAAGGGATTGAATTAGACTGAGTTTGAGTGCAGGAAGCTTTTGAGGTAGCTTGTGAAAGATAATAGAGAACTTATTTCTCAAATGCAATCCTAATTATCTTTTGCATTGATTGGTCTTGTAAAGGACAATAAAAGCCAAAAAAATAAGATAGAAAACTTAGAATTTTTAGTGACTTTAGAGACTAATAGAAGGTTAAAAGAAAAAGAGGGTATACACAAAACATCATATAAGAAAAAAGTGTTAAAAAAATAAATAGTGTCAATATGCGTGGCTGGAACAACATGACCATTAGGTGGATTAATAGAAGTATTAATTTGATTAGGAGGAGAGGAATAGAGAAGAGGTGAATAGATCGTGTGATTTATTTGCAGTTGCATTAAGAATTCAAGAGTAATTTGATTTATGAATAGATGAAACAAAATTGCAAGAAAACGTTTTACCAGAAAAATCAATGTGAGATGTGGCTAAATTAATAGCAAGAGAAATTGTATCCTGAGGGATGAAGGATGCTAAGTTGAGGAATTGGTAACTGCTAAAAGATTATTGAATTCTTTAGTAGTTAAAGAAAACCTTTGTTGTTTGTTACTCTTTTCCACAAAGACTTCATCAGATGAAGTGACAGCATGTGCAGATGCAAGCTTTCGTTTGCCCTTTAGACCAGTCCATCTAGGAGGATACTTATGAAGTTGGAAACATTTGTCAACTATATGTCCATTGTATCCACAATGTGTACAGTGCGGCGAAGACTTCTTAGACTCTCCTTTTGAAAACTTGGAATGAGTAGCTAAAAAACCCAATTCTTGATAAGAATTCTTGGCCATCAAAAGCATAGGCCTCATTTGTACTATAATTGTTAAGTGACCTTTGACTTTCTTCTTGAAGTAATAAGGAAAATACTTTGGCCATGCTAGGTAATGGGATAGCAAGCAGTAATTGAATTCTGACAGTAGCATATGAATCATTTAACCTCATAAGAAACTTCAAGATGAAGTCTGATTATTGTCAATGCAACAAGAAAGTGAACAAATCACAAGAACAAGTTGACATCTTTCTACAAGTACAAGTTAGATAAGGTCTATAGCTAACATACTCATCCTAAAGAGTCTTGAAAACACTGAAATATTTGGTAATTTGAGAAGCACCTTGGTTGATGTAGCTAAGAGATTTTTCAAGATGAAAAGCTCTGGGTCCATCACTTTTTAGGTATCTAATGATAAAGCGCACCCGACTGAACAAGGTCACTCAAGCGAGCATGATTGAGATCCGATCTGACTAAATGGTAGAAACATCGGTCGAGCCAACCGATTGACGTAATAAAGACAAGATTGCTTCTATCATAATTACATGTGTAACGATATTCTGACATATTCCGTGAGTTTTGCCTGTTAAGGTGCTGTCTGCTGCCTAATGGTTTTGATAACTAATTATAGAAATCGATCTTGAGATCTATAATACACGTGGCATAATGTGATTGGAAGGAAAGCATAATTGTGTGAGACTCACATGCATCATGCTCATGCAGGTCTCACACCTCTATATATATGCCATTCTTTCAAGTACATGGTATGTACACTCTTTATCTTATTAAAACTCTGCCAGGATATTTTCTCAATTCCCTTGCTAACGTAAGTATTGCAAACTCTTTGGCAGACACCACACTGGTGTATTAGATAGTATTCCAGACTTCGATCGAACCCTTAGCGGATACCAGTTTATTAAGTCATCATCTAATTTTCAACTCATTCCATAGATCAATAGCAAAAACAACATAGAGCAAACTGCTTCTAATTTCTTTAGAAATTGAATTCATAGGCCAAGAGAGTACCAAATTATTAGCGCGTAACCATGCTGTATGAACAATAAGTTGGGTAATTGAAGGAAGGGTTATTAAGCCATCAATGAAAGCAACTTTTTTCTGCACATTTAAAACAATGGTCATTGCTCTACTTCAAGCAACATAATTGTCTGCAATAAAAATTTTTGAGATGAGAAATGCACTAAGATTATTGCTTGGATAAAGATAATAAAAGTTGGAAGAATCATCAGATGGGTTTATAGATGCAGAAGCAGAGGCAATAGGATTAACAAAATCCATAATAAGAAGTAATCAAGAAAGTAGAGAAATGAAAAAGGAAATATGGATCTGTGTAGATGAAATTGTTTTGAGAAGATGAATTCAAGAAAGGAGAGAATTTCTTACTTTGATACTATGTAAAGAACTTGAAGAAAGGTACGAATGAATGTATTGAATGAAGGAAAAACTGAATATAAAAAGGGTTTGCAAGACTTTTATATCAGTCTTTCTAATTAGCATTAACTTCTCTAATTGGTATACCTAATTACACAACAGAATAACTAATTTATCTAACTAACTGGCTGACTTTTCTTTTCTGTTCTAACTTTTTCTTCCTTTGACTTTAATTGCATATTTTCAACGTGAGAATCTATTCTCCAACATCTTCACCTTCTCCACTTTTATTTTCTTCTCTTTCCATCGGTTTAGTCTCATGTACAATTCTTAATCCCTCCATCTGCCGTATCCCCCTTTCCTTGCCTTTTCCTTTCCCCTTCAATGTAGTTGTGAAACTAGTCATATCACACAAATGCTTAGCATCATATCCACTTAATTTGAATTCAAAGTAAATAGTGCGATCTTAGGCATAAAGAGTGACTACTCATGCAAGGAGATCTTTTAGCATCTTCGAGAGAAAATGAAAACTGAAACCAAGATCAATGTGTATCATCTATGCCACACAAATAAAACGTAATAATATCCATAAACGCCTTCTGATCTTGGGTAAATCAAGGAAGCCCATTGATTAACAGTGAAAATTGAATCAGCTGTCAGCATTTCCTGCACTTATATTTCATACTATGCAACAGTTGGCTTGAATCACATTTAGCTCATAAAATCAAACCACGTGCGATTATTTATTATTTATTATTATTATTATTGTTATTTTTTCTTGGTCTAAACTAAACGTACTTTTGCCAGTTCTTAACCACCACTTAGTTCATCAGAGGATTGCCCATACTCCAGGCATTTAGATTCTCAATTGTAATTTCCTCACTCCCATTGTTAAATGCATACAAGTGAGCATCCTTTAGTACTGCTAGAGTGGGATAAACCCTAGACGTGATGCATGTTCTCCCTCCTGCCCCATAACTTTCAACGACAGAGTGGTCAATCTGCACACAGAAAACTACATAATTATATCAATAGAGAAAAATTTATCTTAGGAACATGTATATATATATATATATATATATATTAAAAAAATAGAATATAATAGAATAAAAAAAGAAGTTATACCAAAGTCCTTAGTGAAAGCTTTTTATCAGTTAAATCCACATCCAGAAAGCCTGCAAATGATGGCTTATATGGGGTTTTCTTCAAAGAAGAACTGCCACATGTAGAAGTAGAACCAAGTTAAACGGAAATTTCATTAACTTGCATACTTGCCAAAGATAATAAGTCGGGAAATGTAATTCTACTACGCATAAATTTTAACCAGAATGCATTATTAGAAAGAAAATTATACTCTATCAAATGATAGAATAAGAAAATTCTGTCAAAATAATATGACAGCGATAATTTTTGAAAATAATTTATATTTTTATAAACTTTTTATTTTAAAATTGTAAGCCCACATTTATTCATATCGTTCTAATTAAATATTCTGATAATACGTACATTCAGGTTTTATATAAACCTTAGTTACCTTGGTTCAATGTATAATATAAAAACATTTTAATGAATTTATATAATTTTGTAATATAAAAACATTTTAAAAGATTATTACATTGTTCAGATAAATATTTATCGTTAAGGATTTCGGTTATATAACCTTACTCTAATAATTAATTAAGCAAACCTGGTTGCATCAGAGCACATGAGAAGGACATGCTTGTCTTTTGCTTTAAAAACCCTAAAGAAGACGGGAGTGTATTCTTCAAGGTGTTTTGAAGCCAATGTCAAGAGCCCAAATGGCCCAACCCCAGCACCTTCAACAGTTGATCCCTTGTGGCTGCAAAGCTGCTGGGCATCCATGTCAACCAACCTGGGATCCAATGGCTCAGACTTGTCCAAGCTTGGGAAGGAGAAGGTCACTTCAACATCAGCCTGCATGCCAAATAATCAAAGCCACTAATATAATGCCAATTGATGCTATTTTGTAAGGTTGAACATTATCTGTCTAGTCCCGAAGTTAACAATTGTTTGTGCTACAGATGGGAGTTTGAGAATTCTATAAATATATTGAATTTGTCCCAAAGTTAACATGCAGTTGTTTGTTCTACAAACATCATATATATATATATATATATATATATGTACGTATGTAGCAAATCTAATTAAAGGAACGAACCTGTGCAGCTGTAATTCCGTTAATTTCAACAAGATCACCTAGATTGAGCTTTCGATTGCTGAGGTGAACGTTCTGCCCTCTAAGAGTTTCTAATTCTTCCACGGGCCATTGTACCAACTGTTTTCCACTTTTATCAAGCCAGACTTTACGCGGAATAATCTTAAAAAAAATAATAATAAAAATAAAAATTAATAATGATAACGTGAAAATGGCAGATTAACGTGCCAATCAATAAACATGCTAGTAGATTATTAATAAATGAGGGGTAGCGTCAATTTGGTGAGAATCTTGATTTGAATCATTAAATTAAAATTTAAGTGTTAAAAAAATTTATGAATGTATTTGAAACATTAAATTTTAATCCAACGATCTAATTTTCAGATTGTCACCATTGTTAGTACCTGGATTCCTTATTAATTATTTTAAAATGATAAGCTCACAGATATTCATACAAAAGTAATGATAAAATTGAAAATTAATAAAAATTGTAATTTTGATGAAGGTTTTTTAGTTTTCTATAATACCTTTTATCCCCTCATCAATTTCAATTTTTTTTAATAAATACCTCAATTTCAAATCCAATAACTTTCAAAAACTATTTTAAACTTCACACATTATAAATTTTTAACTACCAAATAATTCTTCCATATTCTTAAATGATTAAATTATACAAACACACAATGACGATCACACATTACGTGTGCACTATTCTATTCTAAAAATAAATTCTAGCAAAACAATATTACTTAAAAAAATAGCATAAAATATTAATTAACAAACTATTGTAATAAAGTTCATATATTCAATAAAATGGAATTCAATTCTAAATATGCATTTTTTTTTTTTTTGCAACCGTTTGGACGTACCTGAATTCCTGCCCATCCCTTGATAACATCCTCTGCAGTGGTGTCGGATTCATTAGCCCACCCCCACAAGATCCTCCTATTCTTGTTCTCATCGAAAAATGTCTTTGAAGCATAGAAATTACCATAATCATATCTCAACCCGGCCCACCCATCAATGGATGTATTATCGGGTATATATCTATCCATTTCATGATTATACGTTCCAATTGTATAGTAATCGTATCTGGTCTCGTCAAGGCTTACCTTTAAGACATGCTTAATATTTCCCTCCATAACTGAAGCGTCCAACCCGTTTTCACCATCCAGAGATACCGGGTAGAAATCTGGACATTCCCAATTACCTGTCCTTGCCAAGGAATGCAGGGGGTGTTTGGCCTTGGTCCATCTCATAAAATCCCTGCTCCTATACAAGTATGCCATCCCTCGGTGTTTTCTCCTACTACCCACCAACATCCTCCAATGCCCATCTTTGCCCAACCACGCAGTTGTCGGGTCACGGAATGCGGATCCATTTATGCCTATAACCGGAACCACTAATGGGTTATTATCGGGTTTTATCCATTTCCGGAGGTATGGATCCGAGTAGTTGGCGGGTACTGCATAGTTTTGAACCTGGGTGTTTTTTTTGTCCGCAATGCCGGTGTAAAGTATGACGGGTTTGTTACCCGGGAGGATTGTGGCTGACCCGGACCAACACCCGTACTGATCGAACGGCTTGGAAGGGTAGATTGCTGGTTCCAGCGGTTTCCAGTTGATCAGATCCGTTGAAACCGAATGAGCCCAAACAATGTTGCCCCAGACTGCACCTTTCGGATTGTATTGGTAAAACAAGTGATAGATTCCACTGTAATACGTTGGTGCTGTTGTTTCCGTTTATATTACGAACAAAAAGAGAAAATATTAGAGAGAGGGAAAAAAAAAAAAAACCGTACACTGGCATGAAGTAATAGATTTAACAGGATTTTTTTTTAACTTGTAATCTTATATAATAAAAAAATATTATTATTATTATTATTATTATAATATTAGAATGACGTGGTTAAATTTGAGTTTATTATTTTAAAATAAAAAAGTTCATAAAATTACAACTTATTTGTAAAAAATTTACCGTCATATTCTGATGGCTCAGAATATTTGTATTTTTCCGTTAACTTCTCTTACTACATTTACTCTATAATAATTTAGTTTACTAAAAATAATGTAAAGTAGAAAAAACTAATGAAAAAGTGAGAATAATAAAAATTCTTTTATATTTACTGATAGAATAACATTAAGGGAATATTAAAATTCTTTATTTAATGTGATTAAAGAGTAATTAAGGGTTAGAAATAAAAAACTCACCATTTGGATCTGTTGATTGTTTGTTTGGTTGCAGCCGAAAAATGAACATGGAAAAAAAAAACCCAAAAAAAAAATAAAATAATAGAGTCAATGGTGATATATATATATATATACAAGACAGCTGAAGGAATGTACATACTTATTCAATACAGAAGCATCAAAATGATGGTAGTTATATAAAGATAGTTATCATGGAAAGAAGATAAGCCAGCCAGAATATCAAACAAAAGAAGATACATGGGTACATATTAATTAATGGGCACAATTGAAGTTAAGAATTAGGTTTCAAATAAAGCGTTGCTAGAAAGAGAAATAATCTTCACAGTCCGTTAACCAAACTTGACATGGAAAAGAGTTGCTCTATCATATATTCCTAAGAACATGAACCCACACAAAGCCTTTATCCGATGAATCAAAAATCAGAAAAAGAAGCATTAGTTATTTGTTAAATGGATATACACTTCAGAGTGTCAAGCATAAATACGCGTTTGGGAACTGGATTTATTAATTCTCTTGTTTTAAGAATAAAAAAGAACATAAAAATATTCATATATTTAATATAATTATTTTATTTTGTATAATAATAGAATATTTATAATGTAGCAAAATTAAATCATTAAATATATTTGTAAGAATATCTAATTATCTATGAGATATATTGTATCATTATATAAATGTCATTGCGTAAGTATCCATATACACTATATATTTAAAAGAGTCTAAACAGCATAGTTATCATACATAGCCACATAAAAAAACCAACTGCGAATTTATTTATTTATTATTTCTCATTTTCAAGAAAGGATTTGTTTAAGAAAAAGAAAAAGGAAAAGAAAAGGAAGGGTAAGAATGAGATAAAACCAGCTACACTTGATGCATGCCATGAATGGTGGTTTGGGCGCATCAATGATTCATTGCAGCGTGGGAGAGATCTAAAAGTGCCAAATCTCAGTTTGACTTTCAAAATTTAGCTAGTATATTACCTCCATTTTTAAGAAAGCAATCGCAGATGAATGGTATATACACATGTGTTTGAGCATGTGATGGAGTTAACACCATCAAAGAACATCGGTATCCCCACTATCACTTCACCCCCACTATCATTTTAAGTGTGACGTTCCAAGTTGGAAGGTTGACAGTAACTTGAAAAAAAAAAAAACAGTTAAGAGAGAGAGACTCTCCCAAATTTTGATTCCAAAGTGCCATGCAAAGACAATTAAGCTTGCTTTTGGGTTTTCCTTTTTAGATCTGGAAAGTGGTTAAGTCTACTTTTGTTGGCATGACTAAAGAAAACAACACGGTTTTAAGCTAGTGCAGTACTGAAACAATTCAACCGAAAACATTTTTGCGACCGATTTTTTGAAAGAAGAAACTATTCTACCATAAAAATCCTTCTCAGATATAAGAATATATATATTTAAGATAATAATATGAATGATGATGTTATCATTACAATCTATTTGAATGGAGTAAAATAGAAAGAAAAGAAGAGAGAGAAAAAAAAATTTAGAATCTATTATTTGTTTGTGAGTTTTTCTTAAAAAAAAAAAAAAGAAAATATAAATGAAAAGAAAAATGATTGTTAAAATTTTAGAATTTTCATTCTCCCAAGAGTGGGTGGAAATGGAGAGAAGAGCAAAGTAAGTTAATGAAACTTTTAAAATGTCATGTTTGTTCATAAAATAAAGAATAAAAAAAAAATTACAAATTTATATTAGGACAATAAATTAATAATTCTCTAACTCTTTAAAAGATTTATTGTAAAATAAAAATATTTATTTTCTTTCCTTCCATTTTTTCTCAATTTACAGACAAAAGGAGAAAAAAAATAGTTATTATCCATTTTTTTCATAAACTTACAAATAAATATATTATTATTATTATTATTATTATTATTATTATTATTTCTTTTCTCTTCTCTCCTAATTAATATATATACTTTTTTTTCTTCCCCTACTCTCCTAAACTCAAAACCTGAAGCCTTAAAGTACGTCTCAATCAACTTCTTTCTAATTTGAAGTTCCAAAGTGATAGGGTTACAGTTTTTCAATACATCTTTCTAGTCGTATAAGTATATATATTTGTTGGTCTGATTGGTATACTCAGTACTCATTTCAAATCGTACAAGTTCTTCTAGCTTAGCTTATCCACTTTGAATTGATGCAAATGTAAAGGGCATTGAATAATTTTATAGATGAACCCTGGTTACTTGCGTGGGGACAGGGGTTCATGACACTGCAAATTTGACCGTATAGTACTGTTCATATCTACCCAAAAATCAATGGCCTCGGAAATACTGAATAAATTAAACTCCATTAATCAACTTACATATACTTCTGTAAGCCTAACTGTTGGATTGAATATTATTTTAAATCACTATTTCTTCTAATTTTTCTTTTAACAAATTTTTAATCAGAACAATATAAAAAAGGTTCCGAGAACTTTCAAACAAAAATGAAATTGAGATAATATGGCAATCAGCACACATATACTTCTGTAAGTTATTTATTTCAAAATAATAGATTCATAATAAAACGACTTAAATTATCTTGTAAACTTAATTATCCCTACTGATTGAATATAATAGCTTTCGTGATTCGGAATAATTTTTTGGAACGCGAAGGGAAGTTTTAAACGCCTGTTTGGAGTGTTAAGTTTTGACAAAGAATAATAAGTTTATAAAATATGAATTGCTAAATGGTTAGTATATTTTTTGAAAAGTGTAAAAAAAAAAAAAATTAATAAAAATTAATAAAAAATAAAAATTTTTAGTATGAAAAAAGTTGAAAACAGATTGAAGAAAATTATAAATTTTTGGTCAAATTTGATACCAACAGCAGAAGCACAATTTAGACGAAACTCTCAAAACCCTGAACTGAGCCTGAACCAGCCAATTGGTGATAGATTATGTGCATGCATATGTATCAATAGATGTGCATGCAAATACAAAAGATGATATGTGTACGATCTATGCATGGTGAGGAAAAATCATCTTCCTACATCCCAATCAAGGAACTAACACTTACCTACAGAGCAAAGGAGGGAGAAAGGAAAATATATACCTATATATATATATAAAGATAGATGTATATCTATACCGATAGATTTGACGGGAATTGAGATAATATTTATATATAGTTTATGCATGGTGACAACAAACCAAGGGCCGTAATGCAAATTAAGAAGATGAATTTAGAATAACTCCTTTTGGGAGGAGAGGTATACCATTGATCCAATGCTTTTTGGGTTGAAAGTGAAAGCCAGTTCTGTGCAGTTGCTTCACTTGTACAGCAGAAACAGACTGGTACTCCATATACACGTTGTGGGATGCTTCAACGCCACTGTTTTCCAAGATAACATTGTGGTACAATATCAGAACAGCCAAACCCCAGAGAAATTTAGAGCCCTTCATGGGTTTGACAGGGAACGAAGAAACAAAGTGAAACAAAAGAAAGAGGGGAGAGAGAGAGAGAGAGAGAGAGAGAGAGAGAGAGAGAGAGAGAGAGAGAGAGAGTTGGTTTTATAACGTTAAACAGGGCGGTTGATTTGGGTAGTTTCTAGTTTCTACCACCATTATTTTTTTTTTCCAGGGTTTGTATTTTAATTAGTTTTCTAGTTTGAGTTTTAGTTTTTCCTAGTTCTGAATTTCTAATATTGAAAACCCTTTTGAATTAATGGTTTCATAGGATTCCTTTTTGCCTTTTATGGATACACAATAATAATACCCTGACCCTCATGGTCCGGTTCGACAATTTTAATTGGGTGGTATTTTATGGGTGAAAGAGTTTTGTTGTTCTTCATGAAGATGGACGACCAAGATGATTTTTTTTTTTTTTAATCCTCCGACCTAAAGTATTCTTCTTTTTTCGTTTTTTATGCATGTGCTGTGAATTCTATTTCTGCATTTTTTTCATACTGTAATATAAACTTTGATTGTTGGGTTGTTATGTGTTACTTATCTAAAATTGCAAGTTTCACACCATATTTAAAACCAATCCGAGTTCAAACAGGCATAATAAATCACAATTACTACCAAAGTAGCACTGTTATAGCAATCACATTATTCTTGATGTGTTAGTACTTAAGTGAAAATGTCAGTCACAATTCAAGTTTGAATTTAATTCAGGGGTGGACCCAAATTTTGAGATTTATTTGGACTAAATTTAAAGACAAAATGGACTGATCTACCAAAAAAAAAAAAAAAAAATTTACTTATAAAAAAAAAAAAACTACAAAAATTTAGGTTGAATAAAGAGTTTAAAGGTAAAATAAATTGGTTTACAAAAATTTAAGGTGGATTAAATTTAAAAAAAATATATTTTTTGAACTAAAACAGACTTGTATGTGCGTCTGCCTGTGATCTAATCGGAACAAAAGTGAGCATTATAACCACAATCGCGAAAAAGCATGATCGGAGTATTCTCATTATTCTTGTGATGATTGCTCTTCTGATTGACACTGTGCTAATTCAACTAATTATATTATTGCATATTGCTATGCATTAACCCACAATGCAAGTTACAAATCAAATTTGAACAAAATCAAAGCTCAAATGAGGATTATGGACGCAAATAACCAAAATATATATATATATGATTGGAGAAATCTCATTATTTTTGAAGTGAATGCTTTTATAATTGAAATTGTTTTGCGTCTAATTCTATTATTTTACATTTCTACATATTAATTAGCCAAAACACAAGTTACAATCCAAGATTGAAGCCCATTGCTCAAGTGGCCGTTATACACCGCAACAATATCAGAAAAAGAGCTGTTTGAGCAATCTCATTGTTTTTGTGGTAATTGATCTTCTAATTTAAATTGTGCAAGTCCAATTATATTATAATATGTTCCTAAACTTTAATTAAGCCAAAACAAAATTTACTAACCATGTCTATGGGCAATCGGATCTAAAATGGAATTTATAGACCCAATCTCCCAAAAGGTACAATTGGATCAATTTGTTCGCTCATGTTGTTATTGCTCTTCTAGTTGAACTTGTGAGTCCAATACATAACTATTATTGTAAAATTAAACTTGTGACAAGTCTAAACAATTATCTAAAATTGGAATTAAAGATAAACTCAAATTGGACATAAACTTAAGATTCCTAATCAAGTTGAAAAACAAGACCAAAGTTTCCTAGCTGAAAAAGAATTAAGATCTTCCTGAGGATAAAACTAATACATTTGGAAGGATGAGTTCTAAATCAAGAAGGAGTTATGTTAAGTATGAAGTTTGATTTAAATAAGAGGTAAAGCATACTTTTACATTTTAGGATTTTTTTCTTTGTATGTGTTAGGGTTTCTTGCAACTATAAAAGGAATGCCTAGAGTTGCTTCTATTGTAATCTTGTAACCTTTTCTTTTATTTCATCATAGTGAAGCGTCCCAACATCCGTACGATTAAGCAATTAGCTTAAGTTGGAATTACGTAACTTTCTGTATCTTGTTCTTTTCTTGTTTGTAATTATTTTCTATTCTTGTTTGTTTTTCATTGTATGTGTTTGCTTGTGAGTTTAAATGTTTGAATCCCCAACAATTGGTATTAGAGTTTCAGGTTGGGAGATTAAATGTTTACATAATGGTTGAAGACAAATACAAGATTGAAAGTTCAATGGTACAAACTACACTTTTTGGAAGATGCAGATGAAAGATCTTTTGTATTAAAAGGATTTATATCTTCCGATCAGCGATAAGAAGCCAGAAAGCATAACATAAGAAGATTAGAATATTTTGGATCGTAAAGCTTTGGGGAATGTGTGATTGAGTCACATGCCATTGATTGCTTCAAATATTGCTAAGGAAAAGATTACAATAGATTTCTTTAAAACCCTAGAAAAGATGTATGAGAAATCTTTTGTGGTGAATAAGGCATATCTCATGAAAAAGTTGTTTAACTTAAAGATGCTTGAAAACTCCATTATTGATGAACATGTGAATGAATTTAATACGGTCACGAATCAGTTAGAATCTGTGGGTATTAATTTTGATGATGAAATTAGATCTCTTATTCTATTATTGAGTTTGCTAAAAAGTTGGAATGGACTTGTTGTGGTAGTTAGTAATTCCTCTAGATCTGTAAAAATAAAATTGGGGGATGTTATTGGGTTGATTTGAGGAGAATAGGCTAGGAGGAGAACATCGGTTGAGGATGTTGCTTCGAGTTCAGTTCTAAGTACGGAGGAAAGAGGCATGACTCTAAAAAGGGAATACAACAAGGGCAACTGAAAAGGAAATTGTAAAAACAGAAATAGGAGTAAATCTCATGATAGAGATATGAAACCTGAGGGTTGTTGGAATTGTGGTCAGATGGAGCACTTGAAGCAAGATTGCAGATCACTGTCAAAAAAACAGTGGAATGGAAATAATGTGGGGAGTCAGAACAGCGTTAATGTTATAGATGAGTCGGATAAAGAAACCTTAATTTGTTCATTGGATTCTTGTAATGAGTCTTAAATTGAAGATTCGGGAGCCTTATTCCATGCTACTCTACACATGGATTTGTTACAAAATTATTTGCAAGGAAATTTTATAAAGGTTTACTTAGGAGATGATGAGGCTTACAAAATAGTTAGGAAAAGAGATGTGTAGATTACTCAAACAAATGGGGTAGTACTTAAATTGAAGGGTGTTAGACATGTGCTTAATCTAATAAGAAATCTTATTTTGGTAGGTCAGTTGTTAGAGGATGGAGTGGTCAATCATTTGCATCAGATGTTTGGAAGATGAGCAAATGGGCCTTGGTTGTGGCTTATGGTAAAAAGGAAGGAACCCTATATGTATCTTTGGGTACTTATAGTAGCATCATAGTGATAGCATTAGCAATTGATTGTATTACACGGCATCATAGGCTGTGCCACGTGAGCGAAAAAGGGATGAAAGTAATGTTGTTAAAGGGTAAATTGTCGGGTTGTAAATCACTGAATTTGGACTTCTGTAAAGATTGTGTTTTTAGGAAACAAAAGAAAGTTGGCTTTATAAAAGTGGCAAGGACCCTTAATCAAAGAACCTGGAGTTGGTTTATACAGACATGTGCGGCCCATTTAAGGTATCTCCTCTTAGTTGCTCACGCTATTTTGTTATTTTCATTGCTGATGCTACTAGAAAATTATGGGTTTATTTTTTCAAGCATAAATCTGATGTGCTTGGTTTTTTTAAAAAATGGAAAGTATTAGTTGAGAATGAAACAGGAAATAAACTGAAGTGTTTGAAATCTGATAATGACAGCAAGTATTGTGATGGTAAGTTTGAGGCTTATTGTGCTGTAAATGGGATTTAAAGGTTGAAAATAATCCCAATGAAGCCAAGGCAAAATGGAGTTACTGGGCGCATGAATAGGATGATCCTAGGGTGTGCAAGGAGTATGAGGTTATATACTAGGTTATCAAAACAATTCTAGGCTGACGTAATAAATACAATGGCATTTTGATCAATAGAAGACCTTCACTTTCTTTGTATTTTAGATTGTGGGAGGAGGCTTGGTTAGGTAAAAAGATAAATTTATTCCATTTAGGAGTCTTTGGTTGAATGTCCAATATGTATATTGATCTGAGTAATAGGGGTAAACTTGATGTTAAGTCTCAAAAGTGCATGTTTATAGGCTATGGTACTAATAACTATGGGTATAGGTTGTATGATTTTGAAAATCAAAAAACATGCAGGAGTATGGATGTAATATTTAATGAGTCTATTTTGTATAAAAATAGACATAATCAACCCGAGGAAGCCAATGAAAATTCAGACTTGGTATAGTTTGAGGGGAACCTTAACAGGAATGTCCTGCAGCTCAGGATATTAATACACAATCTACTCCATAGGTAGATCTATAGACTCCTTCTCCTAAGAGGTTTGATCATATCATTAAACCTTTAATCCGTTATTCTCATTTTTTATGCTATTTGTTGCTAACTGATAGTGATAAACTAAAATATTTTGAGAAAGCATTACAAGTGAAGACCAAGGAGGAGTGGGAGCATACGATGGATAATGAGATGGATTCTCTCTCATCAAGCAAACTTGGGACTTGGTTTAGTTGCCTAAGGGGAAGAGAGCTTTGCACAACCAATGGATATATAAGCTTAAGGAAGAATTTGATAGGAGCAATAGGTAAAAGGAAAGGCTGGTAGTGAAGGTTTTTGAGCAGAAACTAGGTATTGACTACATCGAAAATTTTCTCCTATTGTGAAGATTTTTACTATCAGATGTGTCCTTAATATTGTGTTGTTGAGAACTTGCAGTTAGAATAGTTAAATGTAAAAACTACATTACTTCATGGGGATTTAGAGGAAGACATTTATATGTATCAGTTAGAGGGTTATGTTGTTAAAGGAAAGAAAGATCATGTGTGTAAGTGTTATGTGCACATTTTTTGGAAAACAAAATGAAATGAATGGAAGTTGGATATGGATAAAAGGGAATAAGATTGAAAGAAATCCACTTCGAGGCGTAAAAACCTCCTTGATTCAAATTGAGATGAATTGAAGCCTTTAGATCATAAGATCAATTAAAATTTATCTCATTCCTTCTATTTATAACTTTAACATAGATATAAATATAGGAGTTTTGATGAAAACTAACCAACCATTAACCACTAAAATAGTAAAAGAAACTCCATTACACCTAAAAAATCTCTCAACTGACACTCCATTACTTTTAACCTAAAATCTCTTAATGACTAATTCCACAACTAAACTATAATTATCCATATAATTTAAATTTATAAAATTATATAAAATACGTACATAACATTCCTTCCCCCTTAACAACAAAAACCTTGTCCCTAAGGTTTAAATAAATCCTAAATTTGAATAGTGGTGCCCCTCCTACTTCCCTATCTTTGTAGCAATTATTTTCTTCATCTTTAAACTTCAAAACCTCCACATTTTGGAACATGGGCATTAACGCATCAAATATGTATCCTCCACTTTTTGGAACACGTAGCTTTTAGTAGCCATCCTTAGTTGGAGTTAAAGTCGACTTGTGATTGTAATGGCTATTCCTATTGGGTAGAGTTGAAAACAATACTTTCCTATCCCTAGCTGGCAGAGTTGAAGATAATGCCTTCCCCTAAAGCTCCTTCTTCCATTGATGTATATTCTCTTTAATTTGGTGTGTTATTTTGATTACTTCCAAGATAAGGGCTTCAATCTTCAACAAACCATTACATGTCAACTTTAGGAATTCTAATTCTTCCATCATTGCTCAAGAATGATTGGCTTTGATATGCTTGGCTTTGGTATTCTCATGATTGTCTCTCCTATGCTTAAAAATGATTGGCTTTGATATGCTAAGAAATGATTGACTCTGATATCAATTGTTACATGTGCACTTTTTGGAAAACAAAATGAAAGAAATAGAAGTTGGATATGGATAAAAGGGAATAAGATTAAAAGATTCCACTTCGAGACGTAGAAACCTTCTTGATTCAAATTGAGGTGAATCAAAACCTCTAGACTATAAGATCAATTAAAATTTATCTCCCCTTCTATTGATAATTTTAACACAGATATATATATATATATATATATAGAGGAGTTTTGACGAAAACTAACCAACCACTAAAATAGTAAAAGAGACTTAAGGCAGTGGCTATCAACCTCGTTAGGAGTCTATTGGTGACCAAGACATTATGTCAGATTAGTTTTCCTTTGACAGGGAAGCATGGATATAATTAAGTTCATTTACAATTATAATTTTTAACCTACACTAGTAAAATTTAATTTATAAGACATTAATTGTTGAAATTTTAAAGTTTTAAGTTTTAAGCTTTCAACATAGAACTTTAAAGTTTGCGTCAACAGTCTAAACGAAGCAAACGTGCTCTGTTACCCATGTAATTTTCTATGCATCATCTCCTTGGCCCTAGTGAGTTGTAGAAAAAAGTGACGCAAGAATTAGACTCCTAGACTTTTTGTAGTACGTAAAAATAGTTTTAATTTTAGACTTTCAAACTTTAAAGTTTGTGTAAATAACCCGAATGGAGCAAATTTTCTCCGTTGCTCGTGAAACTTGAAACTTACCATCTTTAGGCACTAGTAAGTTGTAAGAATCAATGGCATGGGAATTTGACTCCCGATATTTTCGTAGTACACTATAATAGCTTTAAGTTTAAAATTTTAACTAAAAACTTGAAAGTTTGTGTCAATAACCCGAACAAAGCAAACATTCTCTATTGTCCGCAAAGCTTGACATGCACCATCTACTAGGCACTAATGAGTTATAGGAACAAACGGTGTAGGATTTTGACTCCTAGATTTTTGTAATACACAAAAATAGTTTGAGTTTAAACTTTCAACTTATAACTTTAAAGTTTGTGTCAATAGTTTGAATGGAGCAAGCGTGCTCTAATGGAGTGTTACTTGCAAAAATTGACACACACTATCCCCTAGGCTCTAATGAGTTGTAGGAACCAATGGCACAGGAATCTAAGTCTCATTTTTTTCATATTAAGCAAAAATAATTTTAAGTTTTAAATGTTTAACTGATAACTTGAAAGTTTACTTCAATAATCCGAATAGAGCAAACATGCTCCATTGCCCGTTAAACTTGGCGCACCCCATCTCCTAGGCACTAATGAGTTGTAGGAATAGATGGTGCACAAGTCCGACTGTTGGTGTTTCTGTTGTATGAAAAAATATTTTTAAGTTTAAAACTTTTAACTTATAAATTTAAAGTTTACGTCAATAACTCGAACGAAGCAAATGTACTATGTTACCCGTGAAACTTGACACACACCATCTCCTAAGTATTAATGAGTTGTAGGAACCAATGGCGTGGGAATCCAGCTTTCGGTGTTTACATACTATGTGAAAATAGTTTTAAGTTTTAAATTTTCAACTTATAACTCGAAAGGTTTCGTCGATAATCAGAACAGAGCAAACATGCTCCATTGCCCATGAAACTTGACACACACTATCTCTTACACACTAGTGTGGTATATGATCCAACTATGTGGGAATCTAACTTCCAGTGTTTCTATAGTTTGCGAAAATAATTTTAAGTTTAAACTTTTAACTAATAACTTTAAAGTTTGTGTCAATAACCCAAATGGAACAAACGTGCTCTGTTGCCTACAAAATTTGACACACACCTTCTCCTAAGCACTAATGAATTGTAGGAACCAATAGCGCGGCAATTTGACTCCTGATTTTTCACAGTACGTAAAGATAGTTTTAAGTTTAAATTTTCAACTTATAACTTTAAATTTTTTGTCAATAATCCAAATGGAGCAAACTTGCTCTGTTGTCCATGAAACTGACATACACTATCTCCTAGGCGTCAATGAGTTGTAGGAATCAATGGTGTAGAAATCTAACTCCCTATATTTTTGTAGTACGCGAAAATAGTTTTTAAGTTTTAAAATCTTAACTTATAACTAAAAAGTTTGTGTTAATAGCCTGAGCGGAGCAAACGTGTTTTGTTGCCCCTAAAACTTGATGGGCACCATCTTCTAGGCACTAGTGAGTTGTAGGAAAAAACGGCATGGGATTTGAATTTTAAACTTTCAACTTATAATTTTAAAGTTTGCATCAATAATCCGAATGGAGCAAAGATGCTCCATTGCCTGGAATACTTGATACACACCATCTCTTAAACACTAGTGAGTTGTAGGAACTAACGGCATAGGAATCCGACTCTCGGTGTTTTCATAGTACATGGAAATAGTTTTAAGTTTTTAACTTTCAATTTATAATTTGAAAGTTTGTGTCAATAACCCGAATGGAGTAAACATGCTTTGTTGCTCGCGAAATTGACACACAGCATGTCCCAAGCACTAGTCAGTTGTAGGAAGAAACAACGTAAGAATCTGACTCCTAATGTTTCTATAGTACACAAAAATATTTTAAGTTTAAACTTTCAACTTGTAACTTTAAGCTTTGTGTCAATAACTTGAATAGCACAAATGTGCTCCTTTGCCAGTGATACTTGACAGACACCATATCCTTGGCAGTAGTGAGTTATAGAAACCAATGGCACGGGTATCAACTTCTAGTGACTTTCAACTTATAACTTGAAAGTTTGCGTCAATGGCGTAAATAAAGCAAATGTGCTCCGTTTCCTACAAAACTTAACAGACACCATCTCCCAGTCACTAGTTCGTTGTAGGAACCAATGGGCAAGAATCTGACTTCTGATATTTCCATACTATGCAAAAGTAGTTTTAAGTTTTAAACTTTCAAGTTATAATTTTTAAGTTTGTGTTAATAACTTGAACAGATCAAACATGCTCCGTTACCCATGAAATTTGACACACACCGTCTCCTAAGCACTAGTGGGTTGTAAGAATGAACAGTACAAGAATCTGACTGTCAGTGTTCCCGTAGTATACGAAAATATTTTCAATTATTAAACTTTCTACTTATTACTTTAAAGTTTGCTCAATAGTCTAAACGGAGAGAACGTGTTCCGTTGATCACGAAACTTAATACACAACATTTCTAAGGCACTAGTGAGTGGTGTAAGAATCCAAGTCTCTATATTTCTGTAGTACATGAAAGTAATTTTAAGTTTTAAAATTTAAAGGTTAAAAGTTAATCGTTTATATTTCATTTTTTTATTTTGTGTTTTATTAACTATAACTTGTGGACAAATTAAATGTTTAATTTTTAAGTTTGATCAGTATCATCTACACTTTGGAAAAGGTTTCCTTTTTATTTTTGTGTTTAAGTTGCAGTATGAATGTTTGCACATGTAAACTTTCTGTAATATTTTTGTTACAAAATCTACTGTATTGTATTTATATAATATTAATTTTTTTATTTTAGTTAGAAGATTATTTAATTATATTTGTTTGTTATGTGGGTTTTATGAATGTAATTAATGAAATTAATATAGGTTATATGCAGGTGCACATAATATGTGATTTAAGCATGTATTGGAAAAAAAATTTATTTTTAGTGGTTGCCATGATGGTCACTATAGACTCCTTTAGTGACCCGTGGATAGCAATTTGAGACAGCTTTTAGGGACCGCTTTGTTTACCTTTAGCAATCACTTTTGGCGGTCGCTATATTTTTTATATAACTTTTTTTTAAGACACCCTTTTAGTAACTGCTTTTTAGGTAATCGCTAACAAAGAGCTTTAGTGACCTAAGCTTTAGTTATCGCCACGAAGCAGTCACTAGGCAATCATTAAAACTCTTTGGTTACCACTTTTGGCGATCTCTAGAAGTCCTATTTTTATAGTGGTGTTGGGTAGACGATGTATAATGGAATTATGTAAGTGAAAGAAACACTACTTTTTGATATGTCGAGATGAAAGATGCAAATGTTAGAAATCATAATAGGGAACATATAAAAGGCTATAAGAACTTGATGTGCTTATCTTCTATAATTTGAAGTAATTGATATGATTGGTTCTGTTTGATGGTATTGTTTGTAGAAAATTATAAATTTGATTGATAGAATAGAAACATAACTTGAGTTTAGGTGCAAAGTATAATGGTAAAAATGGTAAATAAATGAGACTACTTTTTGATTTGAATATAATTTTATGAGATAAGTACTCGATGAAGTTTACATGAATAAATAAACTAGTTTGATGTGTGAGATGACGGGATTGTTAATAATTTTGGTAAACTGGATTAGTTTATAATTTTATGAAAAAAGTGAAAACTAGTGTACAAAGAAGTGATATTTTTTGTTGGTAATATAGTAAATCCCAATGTGGTTAGTAGCTAATATTGTGATTCAAATTACTAGTAAGATATTATGGTGGTTAAATCACTAATTGATCTAGATAAATTAACGAATGATACAAAAAAATAAAAAAAAAGGTAGTATTGAAAAACGTGATAGAGTAATGGGAAAATAAGAATGTGTGGTAAGTTTGATGTAATGACTTTTGATTTATTAGAATAAAATAAAGAATGGGAATAATAATTGGATAGAAGTATGTAAGCATATTGATATGATATTGGATTGCTTAAACATGATATACCATGAGAATAACAGTTAGATGAGAATTGTGATCATGAAAAGACTATTGATAAATGTGTTAAGGTTTGTGGGGTTGTGCATGAATATGTGTGTTGTGATGTATGTGTGTGACGACAATGTGATGAAAAAAAAGATTTGGGTGTTGGAAGTCCATAAACCTGCACAAGAGTTTGGTCATCGTGCCAGAAGGTTAGTAGCTTACAATACGACGCTAACTTGGTTAATCATGACCCTTGAGCCAAGACTCATAATCGTGACCCTTCAGTTTATCATTTCCATTGGATGTTGGCCCATAAAAGCCAACGATGGTTAGTGTGTTTAATCATAACATTTGGATTTTGATCCATAAACGATGATGCTAACTTGATTAATTGCGACCCTTAAGCAAAACTCATTAATAATAACGATTCGATTTATCATTCGCATTAAAAGACCTAACGGATCTAAGGTGTCTAATAGGTTGAAATTGAAATTCTTAATGTGAAATAGTTCAAGATTCTCATTGCTATGGATTATTCCTTTTATAGAGCTACACCAAGTTTAATATTCATTGAATTCTATCATTTTTGACTTAAGGAAGGTTTTTACTAGAATTTGTTGTACACTTACTCTTTATGAAAGAATCTTCCAAGAGTGTCTTACCAAATTCTCATTTTATTAAAGAGAGTATGCCCTGTGAGGATTGAAGTCAAGACTTGAGAGAATTTGTGTGCATCATTGAGTTAGATCTATGTTCTAGTGAGGAATTATGAGCATGATGAATTGATTTATATTTCGAAACCATACAATGAATAAAGTGTTGCTCCTATGAAGTTCCATGTTAGCTTTTGATTGTCTTGGGGAGTTGAACTTTAAAATTCAATAGAATTTGCATTAAGATATCATGTGCAACTTTGGATTAGGTTAAAGATTGAGAAGTGACTCTTTGTTGAGCTAATTTGCTAGGGCCTACTGATTACACTCGAAAAGTGTAATTACAAACGACACTTTTGCACACTCATTTACATGTTTTACTACGTTTTCCTCATGATTTATCACTATTTTATCACTTACGTAAGCCATTTTGTCAATTGCAGGGAAAATGGTGAATTCAACGAAGAAGACAGTGATTTTGACAACTCCAAGGAGGAAGGAAACAAAGGAGAACAAAGCGTGTCAACAATGGTTCAAGCTTCCCCAAGAGTTGGCTTAGATGGAGGAGCAAACATTGAAGAAACCTATACACTGTGGTCCGGACCCTCTCTTTGATGGTCCCGACCACAGAAAGTTGAAGCCCAGCCAAAGAAGAAAACTATACACTGTGGTCCGGACCCCCTCCTTGATGGTCTCGACCACAGAAAGCTGGAGCTGTTGAAGAGGAGTTCATATACACTGTGGTCCGGACCCCCTATGGGATGGTCCGGACCCCCATGTGCGGGAAAACATTGATCCGTTCTTTACACATTAGGGTTTTTGGGTTTGCTTATAAATACCCCACTTTGCAGCCGATTAGGAAGAGACAGAATACTTCTTCTTCTGCTTCTTTAGGGTTTTGTTTTAGATTATTTTTCATTATTTTTTTGAGAGTTGGGAGATTGGTTATTGAATGTTTGTGAATGTTTCTAGAAGTTTTTGAAGTGTTAAAGACGTTCGTCTCAGCTATTGCAATTCAGGTTTTAATTTTGAAGTTTGTTTTTACGTAAGTTAATATTTTGTTTCCAATCTACATTCGTGTTTAAACATTGTTTGATTAATTTTATATTCAATAAGATTGTTTTAGTCGCTTTCTTAAATCTTTAAAGCATGTTCATGTTGAATGTTTACGTTTCAATTAATGCTTTTGTTTCGTTTAAAATCATGCTTGAGTAGAAACCCTAGTTCTTGATTCACTGAATCAATGAAGGGTGATTCGTTATAAGTTGAGGGATGAACGTAGATCCTTCGCATGGGTTTTGAAAACCTATGTGAAGTGATCTACAATTTTCAAATCTGATTTGTTTGTTTAGAAAACTTTTTAACTCGAATGTTTTTATCATAAAATATTTCCAGTTTTATTTTCCATAATGAAACGTGAGTTTAAAACTGAGTATCGAGAAATTTTGGAATCTATTCACTCCTAAATCAGATTTGAACTCGAATGTTTTTATCATAAAATATTTCCAGTTTTATTTTCCATAATGAAACGTGAGTTTAAAACTGTGTATCGAGAAATTTTGGAATGTATTGAAAATCTTTCCCAATCTATAGATCCTTTGACGTGAACTATAGATTGTATTTTAAATCATCCCTTGGCAAAATAACGAATTACCTGGAATTGTGAAAGTTGAATCAAGAACTCTTTTAAATATTATTGTCTTAAGTTAAATCACTTTTGCTTGAATTGATTGCATTGCAAGTTCTAAATTAGAATAGCTTTTAATTTGAAAATATTCAATTCTCTTTACATTTAAGTTCAGTAACTTTAAATTGCTAAGTTATTTCAAAGTAGTTTGCATTCTAGTTTAAATATCCCTTTAATTAGTTTGTATCTTGTTTAATCCTTCAATTTGCAATTCTCTTAAATCCAATTTAATTCAATTGAAATCTCAATTCACATTTAAACCTAAAATTCATATTTGAACTTAGAAACTGAAACTTATAGGCTCCCTGAGGATTCGACCTCGGACTCACCGAGATTAAAACTACACCGCACACCCTTGCACTTGGGGGTTAATTAGCACTGCACTATTCATAAGCGGTCAAGTTTTTGGCGCCGTTGCCGGGGACGCCAATTTTAGTTTTTAGGTTCTTAGAATCTTTAGGATAGAATTTGAATATTATTAATTTTTTTTTTGAAAAAAAAAAATTTTTGGAAGTTTAACTCTCCTAGATAATTTTCCTTAAGTTTCATAGACTTGCTCTGTGGTCCAGACACCTAAGTCTTTGGTTTGGACCGTAACTCTTTCATTAGGGAGAGCCTCTTAGCTTATGAACAGTTGAATTAGAGGGGAAGACGGTAGATTGTTACGCCCTGAATCATTAGCTGTTCCTTTAGAATTAGAGTCCTCTTTAGGAGAAACTCAAACTCCTAGAATTCCTACTCCACCATTAGAAATGGCTGCTGAAGATCAAGCTGTCGCAGCAAGACAATCCTTGAGAGATATCTTGCAGCAGAATAGGCATACTCCTGAATCCTGCATAGTTTGGCCTGTAAACCAAACTTTTCACTTTAAACCAGGGATGATCCAATTGTTACCTACTTTCCATGGGATGGATTCTGAGAATTCATATGACCACTTAACTCGCTTTAGGAACATTTGTGTCACTATAAAGGATCAAGGATGCCAAATAGAGCTCGTATTTCTTAAGCTATTCCCATTTTCATTGCAAGATAAGGCTGCTAGATGGTTTGAATTCCTACCATCTAATTCCATTCGCACCTGGGATGAAATGCAAGCCAAATTCTTAAAGAAAATTTTCCCACCTAATAGAACTGATGCAATTCAGCATCAGATTCTGAACTTCGCTCCACAATATGGTGAGACATTCTACCAAAGTTGGGAGAGGTTTAAAACTCTCTTACATTCCTGTCCTCACCATGGATTTGAAGTCTGGCGTCTTGCTAGCATCTTCTACGGAGCCCTGACACCACAATTGAAACAATTTGTGGAAACAATGTGCAATGGGCAGTTTTACGATAAAACCCCTGAGAAGCTTATGAATATTTTGAATTCTTAGCTGAAAATGCACAAACTTGGGATACCACGGGACCTCAGAATACTCAGAATACTAGTGGCACTCCTATTCGAGGTTTGCATCACTTAAGTGAAACCGATGATCTTAAGGCAAAACTAGCAACTCTGACCCGAGAAATAGAGACCCTTAAGATTAAAAAGGACACACCTATAGTTAAAGAATCCGTAGCAAATGTCTATTGCGTAGCTTGTGATAGCCAATCTCATAGAACGGATGATTGTCCTAGTATGCCCATGTGTAGAGAAGTCGTGCAAAATCAGCTATCTAGTGAACTTCCTATCCATGCAATAAACCAATACCGACCTCCATATCGTGGACAGAATTTGGGAGGAAATCCCTATTCTGAAACATATAATCCAGGTGTGAGGAACCATCCAAATTTTAGTTGGAGAAATGATGGAGCAGCTCAAATGCCACAATCTTATCATCCTCCACCTCCTCCAAATCCTCAGGTTTCAGTCACTAATCCAGGATTGCCTCAGAATGTGGGACCTTCTCATACTCCATATATTCCCCCAAATAAGAGGTCCACAGAAGAAACACTTCAACAATTCATGAACACACAATCCACACTTTGGGCTCAAAATAATAGAACTTTGGACGACATTAGGGGGCAGTTGACTCTTTTAACTCAAACGTTGACTACACAACCTAAAGGTCAATTCCCTGCTCAACCACGTCCAAATCCAATTGCCTAAGTGAAAAATGTTGAAGGGTCGTCCAATATGCCTGGCAATATTGAGCAGGTACAAAACATCACGACGCTTAGGAGTGGTAAAACTATAGATAAAACCAGTCACCCTAAGATGGTTGAGGTTAGGGAAGAGTTAGAACCTAAGCGGATGTCGGAAGATAATAGGAGGGAAGGAAAACAACCCATAGGCATGGAAGAAGAAAAATCTAAGAGGGAAGAGGAATCTAAGAAAGAGAAGAGTGAGGAAGAAAAAGGGGAGAACCAAAAGGAAAAAGAATCTATCTTAGTGCCTAGGGAGTATATCCCTAAAGCACCATTTCCCCAAAGGTTCTTGAAAGCTAAGAGAGAAGCTCAAGCAGCTGAATTGCTAGAGGTTTTTAAACAAGTAAAAATCAATATACCTCTTTTAGATGCAATTAAACAAATCCCAGTGTATGCAAAATTCTTGAAAGAGCTATGCACTGTGAAGAGGGGACTGAATGTTAAGGAAAAAGATTTCCTAACAGAACAAGCAAGTGCTATTCTTCAATGTCGCACACCCCCGAAATATAAGGACCCTGGGTGTCCTACTATCTCTTGTTATATAGGGGAATTCTTTGTTAGTCGAGCACTTCTTGATTTAGGAGCTAGTGTGAACTTACTTCCCTATTCAGTGTACGAGCAACTAGGATTAGGAGAGATTAAACCTACCCGTGTGACTCTGCAACTTGCAGATAGATCTATAAAAGTCCCACGAGGTATAGTTGAAGATGTACTGGTGCAAGTGGAAAATTTTTATTTTCCGGTGGATTTTATAATCCTTGATACACAACCACTAACCAGTTTGTCAGCACCTGATCAGACACCTGTGATTCTTGGACGTCCATTTTTAGCAACGTCAAATGCTTTGATTAATTGTAGGAATGGATCTATGAAGATGTCCTTTGGTAACATAGAGTTTGAAACAAATATCTTTCATGTTACCAAACAACCAAAAGAGGTGGCTGAAATACAAGAGGTAGACGTAGTCGAAACCATCGTTCAGAATTACGTTGATAGGGAATTCATAGAAGACCCTTTAGAAAGAATACTATGCAGTGATATAGAAAAAGGGGATTTTATGATACCTAGTGAACTCAGCAACATGCTATATGAATGGTTAGACGTTTGCCTATTAATGTCAATAGGTAATTGGAAACCGATGTTTGAAAATCTAGGGCCACTATTGAACAAAGCTCAATCTTCGAATGTGAAAGCCCCAATTCTCGATAGGAAACCATTGCCTTCTAACTTGAAGTATGCTTTTCTAGGTGAAGGAGAAACATACCCTGTAGTAATATCTTCTGAATTGACTACTGACCAAGAACATACCTTGATAGAGCTGTTAAAGACCCATAAGAAAGCATTAGGGTGGTCAGTGGCAGATTTAACAGGTATAAGTCCACTCCTTTGCACACATTACATTTATTTAGAAGAGGGTGCCAAGCCGGTACGACAAATGCAAAGAAGGCTCAATCCAAATATGAAAGAGGTAGTACGGGCTGAGGTACTAAAGTTGCTTGATGTAGGGATAATTTACCCAATTTCTGATTCCCAATGGGTAAGTCCTACGCAAGTGGTACCTAAGAAGTCAGGTATTACCGTAGTTCGGAATGAAAATAATGAGCTAGTCCCAACGAGAGTACAAACTGGCTGGCGAGTATGCATTGATTATAGGAAACTCAATGCAAGTACTAGAAAAGACCACTTTCCTCTTCCATTCTTAGATCAAGTTTTAGAAAGAGTGGCTGGGCGTGCTTATTACTGCTTTTTAGATGGCTATTCGGGCTATAACCAAATAGAGGTAGCTTTAGAGGATCAATCCAAAACTACATTCACCTGTCCCTTTGGCACCTTTGCATACAAACGAATGCCGTTTGGCCTATGTAACGCCCCTGCCACTTTTCAGCGTTGCATGATTAGCATATTTAGTGAGATGGTAGAAGAGATCGTCGAAGTATTTATGGACGATTTCTCTGTCTATGGTGACTCATTCGAGCAATGCTTGCAACACCTTGATCTAGTATTGACTCGATGTGAGGAAAAGAACCTTGTCCTTAACTGGGAAAAGTGTCATTTTATGGTGACACAAGGCATCGTTCTAGGGCACATAGTTTCAAAAGAAGGTATTCAGGTAGATCAGGCGAAAGTAGAGCTGATTCAAAAGCTTCCCAAACCCCAATCAGTAAAGGATATTAGATCTTTCTTGGGACATGCTGGATTCTATCGAAGGTTCATTCAATCATTTAGTGAAATTTCCAGACCTTTGTGTAAATTACTAACACAAGATACACCCTTTGAATGGACTGATCAATGCCAGCAAGCTTTTGAAAAACTCAAGGGATGTCTAACTACAGCTCCTATTTTACAAACTCCTGATTGGTCACTGCCATTCGAATTGATGTGCGATGCTAGTGACCATGCTATTGGAGCTGTACTAGGACAGAGAAGAGATAAAAAAGCACATGTTATTTATTATGCTAGTAAGACCCTTAATGACACTCAAAAGAACTACACAACAACTGAAAAAGAATTACTAGCAGTTGTCTTTGCCCTTGAGAAATTCCGATCTTATCTCATTGGTTCAACAGTTATCATCTTCACTGACCATTCTGCACTTAAGTACCTGTTGACCAAGAAAGAGGCCAAACCACGATTACTCCGATGGATATTGCTACTGCAAGAGTTTGACCTCGAAATAAGAGATAAGAAGGGTGTAGAGAACGTGGTGGCGGATCATTTGTCACGTTTATCGGTTGAAGTCTATCCTAAAGATGATACTCAAATCAATGATAGCTTCCCTGATGAACAGCTATTTCATGTGCAAGCAATAACAGCCTCTACCCCTCCTTGGTATGCTGATATTGCTAACTACTTAGTGACAAGACAAATCCCGGATGAATGGACTTCTAAAGATAGGAAGAAATTCCTTAGGAATGTGAGAGTTTTCTTTTGGGATGATCCGTATTTATTTAAATACTGCCCTGACCAAGTTATCCGTAGGTGTATTCCTGACTGGGAAGTCCAAGGAATAATTGAGTTCTGCCATTCTCAAGCGTGTGGTGGCCATTTTTCCACGAACAAAACAGCTGCAAAGATATTACAATGTGGATTCTATTGGCCTACGTTATTTAAGGATGTTCATCAATTCTGTACTACCTGTGACAGATGTCAACGGTTAGGTAGCTTGACTCGTAGGAACATGATGCCTCTATCCCCTATTATTGTTTTGGAAATATTTGATTGTTGGGGAATAGACTTCATGGGTCCTTTTCCAAGCTCCTTTGGGTATGAATTCATATTAGTAGGAGTTGATTACGTTTCTAAATGGGTAGAAGCAGTAGCTGCTAAGACAAACGACCATAAAGTAGTTCTTAAATTCCTCCATGAAAACATATTTTCACGCTTCGGGGTACCTCGAGCGATAATTAGTGATGGGGGGAAACATTTCTGTAACCGACCTGTAGGCACTCTATTTCTTAAATATGGGGTGGCACATAAAGTAGGAACTCCATATCACCCCCAGACAAGTGGCCAGGTAGAGCTTGCAAACAGGGAAATTAAGACGATCCTAGAAAAGACGGTTAATCCTAACCGCAAGGATTGGTCACTACGATTGACAGATTCCCTATGGGCATATCGCACTGCATATAAAACTACCTTAGGAATGTCTCCCTACAGGTTAGTTTACGGTAAACCATGCCATTTGCCCGTTGAATTAGAACATAAAGCTTATTGGGCAATTAAGAACTTCAACTTTAATCTTGATGAGGCGGGGTTACACCGTAAACTACAAATTGCAGAAATGGAAGAGTTACGGAATGACGCTTATGAGAATGCCTTACTATCTAAAGAGAGGATAAAGAAAATACATGATCGGCATATTGCTCGACGATCATTTCATGAAGGCCAAAAAGTATTACTTTATCGCTCACAACTTCATCTATTCCCAGGGAAACTACAATCTAGGTGGTCAGGTCCTTTCATAGTAACGCATGTTTCAGATCATGGAGCCATTGAGATTGAAAATCCAAAGAATAAACATCGATTTAAGGTGAATGGGCATAGGTTGAAACCATACTTACAAAACTTTGCGGCTTGCATTGAAACATGGGATCTTTTAGATCCCCCTCCTTATGAATAGTCCGCATTTAAGTATTTGTAGTGTATATTAGTAGATCTAGGTTAGCTTGCCGTTTATTTATTTTAGTTTTTTTTTTAGTTAGTATTATTAGGAAAATTGAGAGAATTAGAGCAACAAGCAAGAATTAGAGCCGTTTCTGTGGTCCGGTCCCCCTAGGGAATGGTCCGGACCCTGCAAGGAGGGATGTAGGCCGAGTATACTGTGGTCCGGACCCCCTGAGGGACGGTCCGGACCCTGCGGGTGTCTTTAAAGCAAATCGGTTCCCTTTTCAGCTCAATTCGGCAGCCCTCTCTTCAATTCTCTTCTCAAATTATCTCTCTCCCTAGCACAAAACACTTTAACTACATCCTATTCATGCGAGATTATTCAAGAACAAGTGAATCCGAGTCCTATTTCAGCTGAAATCAACTATTTTCTGCACTTTCACATCATCTATAAGGTATGTCTTCTCCATTCTTCAAGCCCTAGTTCGGTTCTTCCATAGTTGTTCCACCCAAGCTTCAAAGCTTCATGGGTTATGTTCTCTATCACCAAAACACTCACTTTAGACATTAATCTTCAAGGGTAGTGTTAATTTGATTGAATTTACAAGTTTGCATCTCTTACAAACTTTCTTTACCGTGGGTATACCTTGAATTTATAGAAGAAATTTTTGGTGAATTAGCTCTGTATATTGAGTTTACTCTATTGAATTGTCATTAGATTGGGGCCACCACATTTGGGTGGACATAGGATTGATTAGAATGATTCATTATTTCTCCTTGTTGGGTTGTAGTTCCCATGCCCCCACGGACTAAGCATGCTGCCAATCGACGACTTGAGCCTGTCTTTGATAGAAATCGATTTTGGAGGGCAGAAGCTGAACTTAGTTACGATGACAATTGGGTAAACAAACCAGTAGTGGTTGAACGGTATTGGAGTATTGAACATTTTAGAAGTGAAGACTTTCTATTAGAACAAAACTTTGAGGGGCGACAATGGCTCGGTATAGCTAAGTTCAATGCCTACTGTGTGGTTGACTTGGTTCGAGAATTCTTTGCTAATTTCAAAGAAGGATCCATTAGTAAGAGACGAGGAAGAGAACGTCTGGTCAGTTGGGTTAGGGGAGTTGAAATCATTCTTACACCGGATGATTTAGCCCAAGTTTTTCAATTACCCCGGGTTCAAAGGCCCGAATTTTCTTATCCAGATGAAGGGACACCACCTTTCCTGAATTTAGTGTCAGAAATCGTCTCAGAAGGACAAGAATGGGAGGCAGAATATAGAAAGCCAGCCTCAATACTTACTGATAAATACTGGGCTCTGCACATGTTTTCTTGCACCAATTTACTTCCTCAAAATCGAAATTCAGACTGCACACCTCTTAGGGCCAGATTGATCTATGCAATTGGTACCGGAATGACTATTGATTTACCTTCCTACCTATGGAACCATATTGCTTATGTTTGCGAGCAACCTAACTCGTTGACAGCTTTGCCCTTTGGAGGTGCCCTCACAGAGATCTTTAGGAGGAAGGGGGCCCAGGTTACGGATGATATGCCTATGGCCTTGGGATTGCAACCATTTACCATAACTTCTTATTCCAAATCCCGTGGCAACATGGCTACTAAAAAGAGGAAAGCCACAACGGTTCATGAACATACGTCAGCACCTATATTGGAGGAAACCGAGGAGGGCCAGGAAGTCACCAATACTGAGTTGGCTGATCGGCTTGATGTTTTAGAAGGACGTATGGATCGTATAGAAAAGAATCAGGAGGAGGACCATCAGCTGCTCCTACGCATCCAGCAGTCACAGCATACCCAAGAACATTTGCTGCAGAGTGTCCTGGATCACCTTCGTGACTCTTTTCCACCTCCACATTGAGGAGATCTTGTTATCCTTTGGATTCTGAGAGTTTAGGATTTTGTTCACTCATTGTATAAATTGATATTCCTAAAACTCTTATTGTGTTTCTGGGATGTCAACAATGGATAATTATGTTACTTTTAATGCTCTAGTGATGTATTGTGACTTATTTGAATTATGTTGATTTCCTTGTGTTTGGATGGACTATTATTCTGTTTTTAAATTTCTTTTTATGTCCTTTTCTTTAAGCACAGGTTCATCATGAAAGATCATAATAAAGATGTTAAGAACAAAGTATCTACTACTAACTTATCAGGAAAGAAACGTAAGTGGGAGGAGTTACAATTTATATACAGTGAGGAGAGTGAGTCGGATTATTCTGAAGATAATTGGGAGCCCTGGGCAGATGAATGTTCTATTGAGGGTAATCCTTTACCACTACCACTGATATTCCCTCCTATTGTTCACTTTAACCCTGAACAACCTCTTGAGGGAGAATGGTGGGATGAGATAGATCTTCAGTTTCTTTTAGATATGGAGTGGACAGAAATCACTATCTCTATTGATTGGCTTGATGCACCCACTTATGACACGGACACTGATAGTTATTCTGAGTCTGATATGGGTTTCACTAATACATCACTATTGGGGTTTGTTGAGAGTGAGAGTACTAACGAGGAGAGTGGTACTACGAGAGCTGATAATTTTAATGACTTGGAAGACGATGATTTTGGTATTTCTTTACAGTCATTATTTGAATTCCGTCACGCTTTAGCTACATTCAACGAGAACTTAAGGTACGCGTCTTTTTCTCTCTTTTATTACTTTTTCCTTCTGTTATTGTTTTTCTCTTATTTTTCGCTGCTAGTTAATTTCTTTATCTCTTGTTAAACACTTGCATTTACATACTATCTTACTTCTATGTGCTTACCCGGCGGATGCATGTTCAGTCTTAGTTGTTTTAGAACTATGTTGGGTCTCATCCTGCTCAAATTGCACACTACGTCCTCACATATACTTCACAGTTTTTACATTGAGGACAATGTGACATTTAAGTTGGGGGGTGGGGTTCGCATGATGAGAAAAATCATAGGAATTTATGGCTTTCCTGAATTTCCATGATTAGACTGTATATGTGTTCCTTTAACTAGTTTCATGTTAGTATTAGTCATAAAAACAATGAATGATTTGGTTTCAATCTTGAATAAGGCACTTTATTCAAATTGAGTGTGAAATTTCTTAATGCTTTGAAAACTTGCCATTTGAGACCATGAAATGAAAATGTGTTAAGGATTTGAGTTCATGAAATTTAGTCATTCAAGTATGCCAAGATATAGGTGGAGACTTAAAACCCCATACTTTTGTGAGCTTTAGAGCCTACTCTTTTATTCTCGAGGGTTTTATACTTAAATTCTTTATGACTTCTTTCATCTCACTTTTCTTGAATAGCTTCATTACATTACTTTGTTTTGGTATTAAATGCACAAGATGCTATTTTTGATTTACATGTATGGGTCAATGCCTCTAAAAAAGTGTTATTTACCTAGAGAATGATGTTAGGCCATCTTTCTTACATCTGAAAGCCTATGACTTTTCTTTTATTACATTACCCTTGGAGCCACTTTGAAGCCTTTGAAAAAAATATATATATATGAAATTTCTTGTTTTAGCCACATTGATGACCTTTTAGCCTTAGATATATAAGTGAGCCAACCCTTGCATGTCATGGGATGCTGGTGCATGAATTGTAACAAGGTGTACAAGGGAGGAGCTTGTAATTGGAAAATGTGGATTGCAAAAAAAAAAAAAAAAAAAAATATATATATATATATATAGAATAAAGTTTCAATGTTTGGCATTCAAGGAGCCGAAAGGAGAAAAGTTGGGGGGTATGTTACTGCACTATCATTTTTATCCTTAGACATGCACTTGGATGCCCCTATCTTTTGTTTGTCTAACCTATACCCCATGGCCAAGCTACAACCTAGTAAAGACCTAATGGACTTTAGGTGAAAGGCACTTATAAGAGCATTGATCTATTTTATGTGGTTGATAGTAGTTTTCTTGTTTATGCATTAATACATTCCATTCATGAGGCTAAGTAACACTCTACACCTTAATTCTTTCAGTCACTTCTTCATTTGGGTTCATTGCACTTATTTGATATTGCATTCTTGCATGAACCTTGAGAGTAACCCTTCTCGAGTGATTTCATTTGTGAGTGGACAACTTGGTGAGATTTGAAGTCAAGGCCGCAATCTTTTCATTTACTTGATAGCTATTTTGAATGAATGACATGAATTGATACATTTGAATTAAAATGGTTGAGAATTAGGTGAGTTTAACTTGCATTGGGAGGTTTTATGCAATTTTTGAGTTTTGTAACTAATTCTCCATTGAGGATGAACCAGGATTTGTTTGAAAGACAACTACTATTCATGGAACTAGTTTATAGAATTTTGTAGGTAGATTCACTGCAAACCTTCATGAGACCTTACTCGTCCACTAGGGGGAACCTAGGGGTTTAAAGGGCTTGCTACACGTAGCTAAGTGTAGCCGTGTTTCCAACGAAAAGAGAATATTTGCTTTACATTCCAATAAACTGCACTGCTAGGGACTAGCAAGACTCAAGTTGGGGGGTGTGATTACACTCGAAAAGTGTAATTACAAACGACACTTTTGCACACTCATTTACATGTTTTACTACGTTTTCCTCATGATTTATCACTATTTTATCACTTACGTAAGCCATTTTGTCAATTGCAGGGAAAATGGTGAATTCAACGAAGAAGACAGTGATTTTGACAACTCCAAGGAGGAAGGAAACAAAGGAGAACAAAGCGTGTCAACAATGGTTCAAGCTTCCCCAAGAGTTGGCTTAGATGGAGGAGCAAACATTGAAGAAACCTATACTACTGTGGTCCGGACCCTCTCTTTGATGGTCCCGACCACAGAAAGTTGAAGCCCAGCCAAAGAAGAAAACTATACACTGTGGTCCGGACCCCCTCCTTGATGGTCCTGACCACAGAAAGCTGGAGCTGTTGAAGAGGATTTCATATACACTGTGGTCCGGACCCCCTATGGGATGGTCCGGACCCCCATGTGCGGGAAAACATTGATCCGTTCTTTACACATTAGGGTTTTTTGGGTTTGCTTATAAATACCCCACTTTGCAGCCGATTAGGGAGGGACAGAATACTTCTTCTTCTGCTTCTTTAGGGTTTTGTTTTAGATTATTTTTCATTATTTTTTTGAGAGTTGGGAGATTGGTTATTGAATGTTCGTGAATGTTTCTACACGTTTTTGAAGTGTTAAAGACGTTCGTCTCAGCTATTGCAATTCAGGTTTTAATTTTGAAGTTTGTTTTTACGTAAGTTAATATTTCGTTTCCAATCTACATTCGTGTTTAAACATTGTTTGATTAATTTTATATTCAATAAGATTGTTTTAGTCGCTTTCTTAAATCTTTAAAGCATGTTCGTGTTGAATGTTTACGTTTCAATTAATGCTTTTGTTTCGTTTAAAATCATGCTAGAGTAGAAACCCTAGTTCTTGATTCACTGAATCAATGAAGGGTGATTCGTTATAAGTTGAGGGATGAACGTAGATCCTTCGCATGGGTTTTGAAAACCTATGTGAAGTGATCTACAATTTTCAAATCTGATTTGTTTGTTTAGAAAACTTTTTAACTCGAATGTTTTTATCATAAAATATTTCCAGTTTTATTTTCCATAATGAAACGTGAGTTTAAAACTGTGTATCGAGAAATTTTGGAATCTATTCACTCCTAAATCAGATTTGAACTCGAATGTTTTTATCATAAAATATTTCCAGTTTTATTTTCCATAATGAAACGTGAGTTTAAAACTGTGTATCGAGAAATTTTGGAATGTATTGAAAATCTTTCCCAATCTATAGATCCTTTGACGTGAACTATAGATTGTATTTTAAATCATCCCTTGGCAAAATAACGAATTACCTGGAATTGTGAAAGTTGAATCAAGAACTCTTTTAAATATTATTGTCTTAAGTTAAATCACTTTTGCTTGAATTGATTGCATTGCAAGTTCTAAATTAGAATAGCTTTTAATTTGAAAATATTCAATTCTCTTTACATTTAAGTTCAGTAACTTTAAATTGCTAAGTTATTTCAAAGTAGTTTGCATTCTAGTTTAAATATCCCTTTAATTAGTTTGTATCTTGTTTAATCCTTCAATTTGCAATTCTCTTAAATCCAATTTAATTCAATTGAAATCTCAATTCACATTTAAACCTAAAATTCATATTTGAACTTAGAAACTGAAACTTATAGGCTCCCTGTGGATTCGACCTCGGACTCACCGAGATTAAAACTACACCGCACACCCTTGCACTTGGGGGTTAATTAGCACTGCACTATTCATAAGCGGTCACCTACCAAATCTCAAGTTGGGGGGGTGTGATTGTACTATGAAAAGTACAATCATAAACCTTAATTTATGGTTTGTTAGGTATATTTATATTCTAAAAAGATGAGAAAGTGTTTTTAAATGCATTCATGAGGATTTCTTGTGATTTGTAGGTGTTTGGGACTAGAATGATTGAAGTTGGACTAAATTGGAAGAAATCCAGAAAATGGTTTGAACACATGTTTGAACCAACTATTGTTTAAACCAATGTTCTAACCATAGAAGGCACACCAGAGAAAGATACAACAAAAATTGGCTAAGTGTTGGAAAAAGTGGTTCGAACTAATGTTCAAACCATAGGTTGTTTGAACCTTGGTTAGAACAACAGAAGCTGGTGTAGACCAACAAGTGAAAAAATCGACTAAGGCAAAGTTGTTTGAACCTTTGTTTAAATCACATGTGGTTTGAACCTTGGTTCGATCAACGGAAAGGTGACAAACATTAGAAGCTAAAAATTTTCTATGGAATTTTGGTTCGAACCTTGGTTCAAACCAACCCTTATTCAAACCTTGGTTCGATCAACAGAAGGGTAACAAGCATCAGGAGATTAAAATTTTCTAAGTCCCAAAACTTGGTTCGAACCCTTGTTCAAACACTAGTTAGAACAACAGAGGCTGTGCAAGGTCCAACTGGAGTGAAAATTGACTAAGTCCCAGAATTTGGTTCGAACATTTGTTCGAACTATCAGTTTGTTCGAACCCTTGTTCGAACCAACCTGCAATGTGAGGATCCTGAAATTCAGCTTTTGAGAAACGGGCAGTTATGTACTTTTACATGTTATATTTCATATATATATGTACGAAGGAGGTCGTTTGGGATACACATATATATATACAGATACATTACCTTTCAGTTGAGTTTCCTTATATAGAGAGAGAAAGTGTATCCAAAATTTAATTCCTTAATTCCTTGCAGCAGAATTTTAATTTTTGAATGGATTTATTTCATTTTCTACTATTTTCTTCTTCCATTATGTTTGAGTAGACTTCTCTCTTGGATTCAAGGCAAGTCTCGTAGTTGATTTGTAAAAATTCCAAGGTAATGGGCTTAATGTTGAAATCTTATGTGTTAATGGACCAATCTATATTTGATTTGAATTTATTATTGATTTTGGGTTGAGATTTCAATTGGAATCTGAATTTGTATGGTTTATGGTTTTACCTATGAATTTCTACTTAGAATTATCATGCATTTCTCCTAAATTTGTATGGTGATTGTTAATTTTAGAATTTATAAGTAAAATCTATAGATCATGCATATGAGGTGTTTGATTTGAATTCTCAATCAGATTTTTGTTCTTAATTCCCTGATCAAATCAAATTTGGATTGTTCTAAGTGGTTTTATATATACAATATCTTCCGATCTATTCTTTTTAGGTGTAGATCTCTGGGAATTTATTGTCAATCACTACTAGTTTGTCTTGCATCCAAGGTTTTCTTTAATTTGTTTTCTAAAAAGTTTTATCCAAACAACCATTGCTAAAACCAAATTCAACCTCTATCATTCATTGTGGGGTTGAAATTTGTCTAAAAGCTTTTCCAAGAATTGTTTGTTCACTAATTATATCAAGGATCTCTGTGGACACGATCCAATTCTCACCGGTTATTGTGCTTCAATAGACACCCTGCACTTGGGGTCGAGCCAATATTAATACATTGGAATCGAGCAAGCAAGAAGTTTGGGGTACTTTCGATTAGGATCGTTCTGTTACTTCCTCTCCAATCGAGGGGTCATCACCTCGGCGTCCCTCCAAGCTTTCATCACATCTTCTGCATTCATGTGCTTTTGAGCTCAGGACATTAGTTTAGCTATATTTACATGAGGCTTTTTTGCTAAGGGAAAAGTGAACTAACTGAGCTTTAGGCCGCTTATAAAAGTCGTAAGTGCCACTTTCTTATCAACCTCCTTGACTTCTAATATCTCCCAGTTAAAACGGTTAACATACCCTCTAAGGGGCACATCCTTCCCCTATCTAATCGTTAGCAAGTGTGCTAGTGGCTTTCTCTGTCATTGCCCACTAACAAAGTACGATGCAAATTGCTTACTGACTTGTTTGAAATTCTCTATTGATCCGGGCCTGATTTTATTAAACCAAGTCGAGCTAGGCCTTTCAAAGTTATAGAGAATGTTCAGCATTTAATCTCATCAGGAACCGTATGGAGGTGCATTGCCAACTTGTACCTGTCTAAGTGATCCACTGGGTCTTTTGAGCCATCATAAGGTTCCACTATTGGCATTTTAAACTTTGAGAGTAGAGGGCATTCCATCATGGCAGGAGTGAATGGGGTCCCTGTCTTGTCGACAATATCTTCCATGTCATTAAGGTTTCGTACTACTGCCATGGCTCCATTAATCTATGCCTACATGGCTCTGACCGACACGGGATAGTCTCACTGTGGACCTATTTTCTACCACTGCACCATTCCGCTGGGAAAGTTTTGGTTGTCTGTCATTTTCTCCTACAACTCCTCTATCTTTGTTGTTATGGATCGCCCCACTATTACTAGGTCCATTTCATAGATCCTGTTATGGTGGCGGTGGAGGTGGAATGGGAGTGATGCGATCAACATGCTCCATGATAGCTTGCAAGGTTGCCGATATGTTTTTGAACTATCGTTCCATCGCAGCAATCCTATCGTTACCTTGGTTCTTGTTCTCCATCGATAAAGATGATTGGTTTTGATGAGTTTGAACACCAGATTTGGTTCAAACCATGAAAATTGAAACAACACTTTGTTTCCCAAAGACGATGACAACTGATGATGATAAAATTTCGTGGTCCTCAATCTGAGCCTCCTGAGGTTTAATCTACCAAAAAAAAAAATAAATAAAACAAAATTTGTACGTTAAGAACACTGGCGTGGTGCCTGCTAAAGATTATCCGATGATTAAGTCAGTAAAAAATCAAAAAATAGTCTTGCAGAGCAACGGTAGGGTGAGGGTTGCATACCTGTAACACTGATTTCTTCCCTTATTTATAGGGTTATTCCATAGACTCAAGAATAGAGGTAAATCGGGAATTCTTCTTGATTTACCATGATTTCCCCATTTAGATAAAGGAAGTTTGTGCCAAATTTGCCTCAATCTTGGAACTTCTTTCTTATTTTGATGATTTCGAATCCATAACTATGGCGTGAATTTCAGGATCGTGATCATAAAAACTTCATGCACGCACCCACATTCAGCTCAGCACCTAATACCTTAGACTATAGAGCTCGGCCTAAGCTAGTTTGACCTCTACGGCTCGAAAGGTCGGCTCGTCCCCTTCAAGGGTATTTTTGTCATTTTGGTAAAGCTTGGAAATCTCCATCATCACTTGTGATGACCCATTAATTTTCATCAAGCACTTTCACTAAGGATTATATACATATATATATATATACACACACATATACATTAATTTAGAACTTAGCACTATTTTAAATGCCACATAAATTAACTGACAGATTTTTTTTCTCTAACGAACAGAATGTTTTTTTTTTTTTTTTTCAGTGATAGAACTTTTTTTTCCATGGACAAAACCTTTTTTTTAAATTTTCGATATTTACTTTTTTATTGTTAACTTTTTTTTTTGGTAGCATCTCTGGCATCGGGCTGAAAGTTTGTTCGTGCCAATTTCCGTTCGCACCTATATTAGCTAGAGCCTTTGAATTTAATTTCGAAAAGAATTTAGAGTTAAAAATTTGTTCACGCCAGCATTTGCTCGTGCCTATATCAGATAGAACCTTTGAATTTGGCTTTGGCAAGAATTCAAGGCTAAAAGTCTTTTGTGCCAGTATCAGTTCGCCCCTACATCAGGAAAAGCCTTTGAATTTTGCTTCGACAAGAATTCAGGCCTAAAAGTTTATTTGTGCCAGCATCTGTTTGCGCCTACATTAGCCAGAGTCTTTAGATTCAGTTTCGTCAAGAATTTAGGGCTGAAAGTCTTTTGTGCCAGCATCCGTTCTCATCTACATTAGTCAGAACCTTTGAATTTGGCTTTGGCAAGAATTGGGGTCTCAAAATCTTTCATGCCAACATCCATTTATTCATACATCAGTTAGAGCCTCTGAATTCGATTTTGATAAGAATTTAGGGCCAAAAGTTTATTCTTGCCAGCATTCGTTCACCCTACATTAGCCAAGCCTTTGAATTCAGCTTTGGCAAAAATTCAAGGCTGAAAATCTTTTGTGCTTCTAGACTTTTAGAGCTGACTTGGGGATTGCATTAAAGGCCTTTAGAATCTTTATATCAAATCCCTAGGGTTGTAGGATAGTATTGAAGGCTTTGGGAATCTCTATATCAGATCCATAAGGTGTTGGGATTGTTTTCTTTCAGATTATGGTTACTTTTAAGGATTATTCACTACATGGCCAGAAGATAGTCTCTATTATTAATGAAGATGGTGATCCCACAATGGTCTTGGACTTATTAGTGTTCGATCCAATCATTGGTTACTTTTCTCGCAATTGGTCCCTTTCTATTGACTCGCCTCACCTGACGTAATGGTGTATTGCTTTGAGAAGTGACTTATTTGATCATAGTAATTCAATCACTATTTCTTCAGAAGCATTGTTCTTGTAATCCTCACTTCATTCTAAAGATTATAATGCTGATTGTTTCATGCTATTGGGTGAGCGTATTAACAACGGAGAAACTTGTAAGGACATTTCTCTTTCTGATTTTGGTGAATTCTCTTATATTCCCAAATATTGGGAATGGTTGGAGGATGTGCTTAGTCATCATAGAAGAATTTTGATAAAAGCAAGTATATGTGACACTGTTTATGCTTCTTTATTCACGTATGACCGTAGTGAGAACCTTATTCGATCATTTTATGAATCTTGGTGTTCTTCAACAAATACTTTCTATACTTTAATGGGAGAGCTATCCATATCTTCATAGGATTTGTGCAATATCGGTTGCTTATTAATTTATGGCACATGTTATGATGAACTCATCCCATCTGGAAAAGAAGTGTTGGGCTTTGACAAGAACAAAGCGCTATTTCTTCCCCCGAGCTACAAATATTTATTCTCAGCATATCATAAGCTTTATGATGAGAGTGCATGGTGAAGTTAAATCTTATGATTGGGTTAAATTTTGGTTTAGAGGACTTGAAAGATATGTAGCATGTCCTAGAAGAGGGAATAAAAAGAGATTTACAAAGCCCAGGACTCGTCGTAATCTTACAGGCATCATCAATGAGCTGGTTCAGCATTCTGAGGAAGAAGAAGGAGGCTTTGATGATTTAGCCATCAAGACAAGTGTCAGAGAAGAGACTTATCTAGCTGCATTTTTAACTTGTTGGCTATGTAAATTTATCTTTCCTGCTATTAAAATTGACAATATTTGTCCTGGTGTTTTCAAAGTAACAAATATGATGGCTCGTGGTGAGAAGTTCTCTTTAGCAGTACTAGTTTTTACAAGTGTCTTTCGTGGCTTAGGAGAAATTTCTTTATTTCCTTGTCCCAATAGGGGTAATATAATATTCTCAATCCATTATGTTTACAGATGGCTTGGTTTTGCGATCGGATCTGCACACTGGGCCGAGTGGGTGCTAGTCTTTTGTCTTCATTGTGACTAGTGCATCTGAGATTGCCAGGAAATTTATTTTGTTTTCGTATTCTCTTTTTATTTACTGTTTTATTATTTCATCCATGCTAGGTTAGATTTTTATTCTTGATTTAACCTAATAATGATGGGTGGATCACTATGATTGATGAGATGTGCATAGATCCATACACGCAAAGTGAAAACTTACACGTGCAAGTTTACATTTTTTAGATCTATATTATTTATTTTCAAAAGCCTTCGAAAACAAATTTTATTGATCATATTCTCTACAATCACTAATAAGAGTTCTTGATTAAATGTTTCTTAATAATTTTGAAATAAGTAAATTAGATTTGAATCCAAAAATGAAATATTAAAATATTGTTCAGGTTTCTGATCCTAAACGAGATTTGGAAATTATGTTTTGGAATCTAAAAATGTTTTCAAGAAAATAACTTCTGGTTTGTTTTTCCTTTACGTGAAACTTAAATTAAGATAAAAACACATCAAATAATGAAGTAGTGAATCCACCTAGATTTGTAAATTGGATCAATATCTTAAATTATCTTGAATGCATCGTTTTATTGCTTCCATTGTCTTAGTTTAATTTAATTTTGAATCTTACTTTTCCATTAATTAGAATGGAAGTAATTTAAGTTCTTGAATTTTAATTTAGTTTAATTTTTATAATTTATTTTATTGGTTATTAGTTACTTAGTCAACACTTTTCAAAACCTAAAACCATTTTTTTTTTTTAAACCAAACCAGTAGGTAGAAGAATTTAGAAAACCCTAGTGTTCAATCTTAAAGTTCCCTATAAATATGATCCTGAAGTCATCAGGTAAAACTACTGCATGCCCTTATATTTTGGGGTTTACTTCTAACTACACATTTAGGAGGCGGTCAGTCTTCTTTTGATAAAATTTACTACAACTAGTGTATTTTTTTTTGTAACTCAAAACACCATCAATTTATTACAGCTCTCAATGAATTGTATAGTCAATGGGTAAATCGGGAGTTACTCAGAACACCACCAATTTATTATAGCTCTCAAGGAATTGCATAGTCAATGGGTAAATCGGTGGTTACTCAGAACGCCACCAATTTATTATAGCTCTCAGCAAATTGTATAGTCAATGGGTAAATTGTGGGTTTTAGCAATACCCCACAAATGAACCACATAATTGATAGGCAAACTGAGTGTTCAAGTAATATCCCGCAAGCCACGCGAACCGATTATGTTCAAACTTTACGTCTTGTATGGGAAGTTCCAAGATTAGTTTGTTCTTGAAATCAAACTCCTAACCTCTTCTAGGAAAGTTAGTGTCCTGCTCAATTGCTCTAGAGCAGTTGGTTCAGTGTAGTTTTATTAAATCTTAAAATTTTGGTCGCACGCTATTCTCATGACAAACAAAATTATTATAAATATTTTATAAGGCTATTTCCTTTCTTACTTGTATGAATGGTATTAGCATGTAATTGGCTTCGATTGACAATTAAAATAAGTTGTTTTATTTTGGAATCTATTTATTTATTTTATACGATTTATTTAATTAAAGTTTAATTCTATATTTTTAATTCTATATCTTTTAGACACGTTATTCATATTTATTTAAAAAATTACAAAAGATAATTAAAAATAAAATATCACATATGAGTAGGAAAAAAGTTAACTTATTTAAAATAAATTATTTTTTTTCATTCGTTGGTGAATGTCTCTTATTTTTAGGCTTTTTTTTAAACCCATTTATGGGTTGAAAAATGTGACTTATATCAAATAAATTACAATTTTTACTCGCAAGCAAATTTTTTGTTTTCTATTTTCAATATTTTTTTTGTTATTATTGTTTAGAACAAGAATAATTTGCCTAAAAGATACGAAAATAAAAATTAAAAAAATAAATTTTAGTGAAAAAAGTCATATAAGAAGAAAAAAATTAAATATTGTCTTTTTATAACCTTGAGAGATAAGCTTAGTAGTGCGGAAGATACTCCTCAATCATAAATTCAAAGAGGTTAAAATTTGTACTATTTTAATTTCTAAGTCTTGCCTTTTATAAGTCCCTAATTTGCTCTCTATGAGCGAGTTTAATGCAACTCTCTTACTGGATATATATGTTTTGCTTTTTTAGATATACTTGATTGGGTTCGCTAGTCTTACCTGCTGATTGATAAGCCCCTATTTTTCTTTTAAAGAGTAAGTCTAATTTGATTGGCGAAATATGAAACAAGATAAGATAATGTGATCTGCTACTAAATATTTTTATTGTGTTTTTTTTTTTTTAAATATGTTTGATTGAAAGAATTGGATATTAGAAATAAATAATATATTGGGATAATATATGAAATTAAATATAATATAAAATTAATTTATGTAAAATATTTTTTTCAATATTTAGTTGGTAGGATATGAAATGAGATAAGATTAATGTGACCCTTTATTTTATTATTTTTAGATAGGTTTGATTGAAAGAATTGGACGATAGAAATAAGTAATATCTTGAAATAATGGCTCCATTTGGCATACAAAAAAATACTGAAAATCTCTATAAATCTCTGTTAACTTTATATCACATCAACTTTTTTCTTTCACTGCACGCATTACGAACTTTCAATTTATTTCAATTTATCTCAATTTATCTCACTTTTTCTTACTCCAAACACACCCAATATATGAGATTCGATATGATATGAGATTAAATTCTTGTATGAAAATTTATTTTTCTTAATGTTTGACTGATAAGTTATGAAATGAAATGAGAGACAAAATTTGACATAAAATAATTTCGAATGTTTAAAATTTTACGAAAACTAATCCAAAAATAAGAATGTATCGTGTATCCTCTATTATGAGGAATGTACCATCTTATAAACAAGAAAATATTGAAATGAGATATGATGGGAAGCACGAAATTAATAATCAAATCCCTCCTCTTGAATTAAACACCCTTTTCTTGTGACTTAATTTATCTAATATACTCTTTCATCTTAGCCCTACTGGGTATATATATTACCCAGAATCTGTCAACTCATTCTAAAGAAGTCTATGAGAAACTTCATGTGCAAATTGGTTTGTGAAAAAAATAAAAATTAATTGATAAATTAAGAGGTTATTAATTAGGCATAGACTAGTGCAAATATAACTGATTTTCTGTATTGGCTGAATATATATTGCCTAATAACTTGTTCCCACTACTGCTATTAAAGTACTTTTAAGAACTTCTCTGTATTGAGATTCATTAAATGTTGCCTAATTGCTTGTTCCCGCAACTGTTAGCAAACTACTTTTAAGACCTTTTCTATATTGAGATTGGGTTAGAAATAAGACACTAGGAACTTTCGCCATAAGTAACGGAAGAGAAATTCCAAAGTTGAAAAAGAAATTCTGAAATTAAAATATAATTTTAGAGATTAAAAAGTTTATAAAAATTCATCCAATAGATCATAAAAATATTTTAACTTTCACCATTGACAGAATTTTCATAAGAATTTATAAATTGAAAATGCAACTTCAATTTCTAAAATTTGTATTTCAATTTTAGAAACTCTTAATTTATAGAAAGTTTTCCAATTTATTTCAAGTTTAGTTTGATTAGTGTTTCATTAATCATTCAACTGAATGTTGCTCAATATTTTTGTTTGATAATATAATTTGTTTCCATTATAGTTCATCCATGATAAGTTTAAGAATCAAGACAATTACAAGATTGCCAATCGTCTTTTGGCACAACCAATTATAGTTAATTTAATTAAATATTGTACTATTACATCATTGATTTAGAAACTCAGAACTACTCCTGTCAAAAACAATTCACATAAATTCAATTTGAACTTTTCAGCAACATCAATATAATCAAATTAGTAATTGATGTTCTCCTGCCCGGCCCCATTACCGTCAACTCAAAATTTTTATGTAAATGGCATAAAACATAATAAAAACCGATAAAATGGATTTTTTGAGTAAAATGGATATTTTTGAGTTAAACCCTCATTCGGGAAGAGGCAAGTAGGAATGAGAGGGTGTAAATAAGTGAAGGTGAAATTTACACTATTGAGGAAGAGGTGAATGAGAATGAAGAGAAATAAATAAAAGTGATTGACTTATTCACCTCCACTAACTAATAACTTTCCTTCACTCCACTTACTAAAAAAAAACTTTCTTTCACCCCTAGTTTAGAGGAAGGGAGACTGGGTACAAAATATTTTTAAAGTTTATTTTCTCTATTATGCCCTTATTATTTTTTTATTATATATTTTCATAAATATTTATCATAAATAAATACTTTTTGAAAGGTATAATAATATTTTTAACTGTATTATTTACCTTACTCTCCATTCCCATCCCAATCTCTACTAGAATAATAATAATAATAATTAATCTCTCTTCTCTTTCTTTGCCTTCCCTTTCATTGACTTTCATTCCCCTCCTATCCCTTTCCTTCCCATTCTTCCAAACAAAGGCTAAGGCCATAAAATACCGAGAGCCTTTCCTCTCAGGGATTAGGTAATTAATTTGGTTTTAAGGTTGGTTGATATCCATAGTTTTGAGCAACAGGAGCTCCAATTAATTAAGAAAACTATGGTCAAAATTGCCGTCTCCAATCTCTGCTCTTTGTCCTCAATTCGACAAAACCTCAGGCACGTTAATTAAGGTTTGATCCATAAGCATGAAGGTTACACAACGGAGGTAAGAATATCAAATGTGGAGATCAAAATAGTTAGACTTACTAAAAATATAATAGGTACAGTGAATTTTAATATATGTAAACTAACTATTTATATTTAAAATTTTTTAATTACTAAATATAAAATATGTATGATAATTATGATAATCGGTGAAGGAAGAAGATCGATCCCCCTAATCTCCCACCATGGCTCCATACGTAATGATATTGGTAGTTACTACTTCTAGTGAATTTCTACCATCTACTAAAATATATGGTTGGATACTTTTTTTCATAGATAATCTCGCTCTGATACTCTATTCATAAAACTTGCAATCACTGACGACATATAAATTCATACAAGAAATATATATGATCATATATTGATGTGTTGGCAATCATAAGGAATTCAAAAAATAGTGTTGCTTTATTTTGAATTTGATGATGTTAGTCTCATGACATCAGTTTTGTGAGCCGTTAGATTAAAATCGGACGATTTATAATAAAAGTAACGGAAAATTATATCCAAGTCATACTTTGTAATCTTTTAAAGTTATTAGTCACATTAAAAAAAAGTATTGCTTTTAAGTTACATTAATGTGTAAAATTTTGTATTTAAGTCACACTTTTGAGTGGGTCCCACGAGTTTGTTTTAAATATAGTGTCTAATATACCGATAATGTCATTTATTTCTATAACAAAGTTACACAAGTTATTTCCGGCCGGGAATTCCGAGAATCACGTGAAGATATGATTTACCGAGAATCACGCTTCTTTCGTTTTTTTTTCTTTCTTTGTTTTCAGTTTCATTATTTACAGTTTTACTCGTGAAGATATTAAGAAGATAGAGCTTATTTGGCCTATCTTCTTCATGGATTGATTTTGCCGATTGGCGTTTGGAGCTATCTTCAAAATAGTACTGGTACTGTTTCAAAAAATATGATGATATTGGCTCACATGGTTGGTTTGTGTTATGTATCGATTAATGTTTTTTAGGTAGTATGAAAACAGTACCGGTCCAAAACAGTATCGGTACTGTTTTATCGGTACTGTTTTCAACACAGTACCGGTACTATTTTATCGGTACTGTTTTCAAAACAGCACCATGAATTATAAGCAGATGACGAGTTTTAAGGGCAAGAGAAATCTATTGGGCCGATCAACGTTTTGAGATATCTTCAAAACAGTACCGGTACTGTTTCAAAATATATGATGATGTTGGCTCGTATGATTAGTTTGTGTTATGTATCAATTGATGTTTTTTAGGAATATGAAAACAATACCAGTACTGTTTTCAAAACAGCACCATAAATTATAAGCAGACGACGAGTTTTAAGGGCAAGAGAAATCTATGGGGCCGATGAGCTTTTTGAGCTATCTTCAAAAGAGTACCGGTACTGTTTCAAAAAATATGATGATGTTGACTCATATGATTGGTTTGTGTTATGTATCGATTGATGTTTTTTAGGCAGTATGAAAACAGTACCGGTTTAAAACAGTACCGGTACTGTTTTATCGGTATTATTTTCAAACAGTACCATGAATTATAAGCAGATGACAAGTTTTGGGCAAGAGAAATCCATGGGGTTGATTAGCATTTTGAGTTATTTTTAAAACAGTACCGGTACTGTTTCAAAATCAGAAAAAATAAAGATATTTAGGAATGATGATCGATTTAGGTTTTTTCAAACAGTTTTGATTTTGTTTCCAAAAATCAATTTTACTTGCTTTGTAAAGAAGATGGAAAGTCGCGGAAGTGATGAGTGAAGTGTGCACTATTTTTGGATAAAACTGGCAGTTTTGAAATGTGGTGAAAAACGCGTGATGTCTTTTTTTGTCTTTTTGTTACAAGTGTGACTTATTTACAAATAAATTTTTTGGGTATGACTTAAATCCTTATAAGTCCATAAATAGTGACCGGCATCCAAAAACCCCTAAAAGTAAGGGTAAAGTACAAAAAATACCTCTACAATTTACTCTCGGTATCACTTTGGGCCCACACGTTTCAATTGTAACAGTCAAATCCCTACACTTTCGGTCAAGTATCAATTTGGTCCTTCTGTTAGTTGACCGTTAGAAATAACCGTTAGACTGAGGATAAAATGGTAATTTCATTTATAGTTTACCCTTTGTGTCATTTTCAATCTAACGGTTGTTTTTAACAGTCAACTAACGGAAGGACTAAATTGATTCTTGACCGAAAGTATAGGGATTTGACTGTGACAATTGAAACGTGTGGGACCAAAGTGATACTGAGGGTAAATTGTAAGGGTATTTTTTGTACTTTACCCTAAAAGTAAATTTAAAAGTTTTAAGTATTTTTTATCTTACTTTTATCATGAATCATCTAATTTTAATCAAACGGCTCACAAAACCGATGTCACGAGAATAACATCAGCTCTCCCTCTTTCATTCTATATCATCAGTCATATATACTTATGAAATTAATCAAAGATACAAAGAATCTTTTTTTTCTTTTTTTTGGTGTAAGTAAGATACAAAGAATCTTGCATACACTGCTCCTGATAATCACTCACCACAAAAAAAAGAGCAAACTAGCCAAACAAACATGTTGCAACTCATACAAGATTGAATTCTTTGATCATCCAGCGGACAAATGGTGAACCACCATTGCCTACGATGTGGCGGCTGAAGCAAGGCAATGTAAAATTTTTCTTCTACGTGTATCAATACAAGTGTCAGGTGCTGGATGCATGGGTCCAATTAGTCATTGCGCAATATCAGCAAGCACCCTTCTCGCGGCTTCTTCGAAGGCAGACTTGTCCCATTCACCTCCCTATATGCAAACACCCAAAAGGGAAAAAAGAGAGAGAGAGAGAGAGAGAGAGAGAGAGAGAGAGAGGGAGAGAGGTTAAAAGAAAGGGCTAGATTAACAAAAGATTCAATGTTTCATCACCTCCTTCCTTCTCATTTCCTATGGAGGGACACTTGATCACGTGAATGAATACAATTCCAAAGCTTGTGACTCTTTCCATAATAAACTAATAAGCAGCCACGAAAAGGAGAAGAAAAAGAGAAAAAACAACCACGCTGTTGGATTTCATCATTTCGATTGGCTGAGGTAAGATCATGGTGGTAGATATTGAAATAATTAAAAACGTGATAATTTCATCATTTGAATGTTCTAAAGCTTACCAACCCTCCATCATTCTCAGTCCTTTTGGCTTGGCTTTTCATTTAAAGGGCAACAAAAATATGGTTCCATCAACGTCAAAAAGAGTCTGCAAGTCTACCTCTCACTATATATATATGGTGATCAAAAGTAGAGATGCCCAATCCGCCGTTAGTAACTGTCTTGTTCTATTAGTTGGTTTGAGAGCGTTACATTGATTTTCTGCTAGAAACATCTAGCTATTGAACCATGCGTGCATATATATGAATTTATTTGCAATGGTAAGGTGGGGTTCCAACTTGAAAACTGCCTCTCTACAATTAAGCCAAGGTAAGTTTTGCATATTTGATCTTCCTATGCAATGTGGGTGCTGCAACTGCCCTTCTATACAATTTTTTTTGGCCAAGTTCACCACTATAAAATACAGTAAGAGAACAAACATTTTTTGTGCGTTACTTTAACAATCATACTTCTCTTGAACTTAATTTTATATACATCCATGTTTACCTGAGGTTTAATTTGAGAAGAAAAAAAAAAATTTCTTATAATTAACTAGTAGTTAGTTTTTAAAAAACTAATTCTTTTTTTCTTTTAGAAGAAAAAAATTAATTTTTTAATAGTTAAGTAGTTTTAATTTTTTTTTATTGACATAATTACATTTTATAATTTAAAGAAAATTTAAAATGTAAAAGGGTAATTTTAATCATTTTAAAAAATAATAAAAACCTAAAAAGTTAGAACTGAGAGGTTAATGCTTGAAGCCTAATAATACTTATAAAATTAAGATAGAATTTGTGTTAATATATGCACATTTACATACCTCAATTTTCAATCTCAGTTTCACACGGTTGATAGAACTAGGTTCGGCCACTTTTCTATCTGCTTTCACAGACATTAATCCGACATTCTTTACCTCTTTCAAGAAGTCCATTATTAGGATCATCAAATCCAACATGTTACATTCTCCTCTCACAGTCACTTGCAAGTCGATGATTGTTGCTTCTGAAGTTGATTCAGCTACATCCGTAACTTGAACGCCAACCCTTTCTTCTGAGGAAGCAATTTCTTTTTCAGTAGTTTCTTCTTTCGTGCCCAAAACTTGTGCCTCCAAAATCTGGTTTCTTCGAGCGAGCTCCTCAACTCCAGCTTTCAAAGAAGTCATGTACTTGGCAGTGCTGTTAAGCACTGATACTTTGTCTTTCTATACAATCCAAATTTGAAATTAATCAAATTAGTATTGGGATTATGTATATATGCACCGCCATGTATCCAAGCTCATTTGATAAAATTCTTAGTTTAAGGGATTAGTATCCTAATGGGGAAATGTTATACTACCAGGTTTTTTTTTTTTTTTTTTTTTAACAGTATTTCAATTAAGTTTTTCATTTAAACTGGGTCATTTTAATATAAAATATTTTCCAAAAATACATTTATTTTATGTTTTTTGAAAATATTTTTTTGAAATATGAGTAAAAATATTTCACGTCGAATAGAGGAATATTTTACCAGGTTTTGGTAATACAGTACCAATACACTAGTGCTAAATTTAAGGATATTGAGGAGTACTTATAGTATTAGTACCTTTGTTCCCGGAGGAAGTAATGCTATCAGTGCTCGAATGCTTTCATTTTGTTTCTCTCTTCTTTTGCGCTCAGATATCATATGGTGAAACTGACCCTGATTGATTGTGGTTTGGCTTCCTTGTACTCGCTTTGTGCTTGCATCAAACTTAATATTGTAAAGAATGCGATTGCTCGTTTTGGCATGTTTTGTCTTCGAGCTCTGGCTTTGATAGGGTTTGAAGGGGGTAAAGGCAAAGCTGATCTGTATCTCTCGAATGCACTAGCCTTTTGAGTTATTGGGTAATTTGGAGTAACATTAATGTTTTGTTGGTTTTGATCATGTGAGGAAGAAGATGAAGAAGCGCAAGAAAGAACCGCAATGATGGCTTTTGTAATTGCAGCAGCTTCAGTTTCGTTTATTTGACTAAAGGCTTGCATGGCTTGGTGAAGTGGACAATTGGAGGTTGATTTTGGTCTCAATGCTTGTTGTTGTTCTGTTGGATCTTCTTCTTTGGAAGTGCTTGGAATGTTGAATGAAAAAGGCGAGCATTCGGAGCCGTCGATGGATGCTGAAATCAATGATGAGGAAGATGGTGAAGGCCAGCTCTGATCAGTTGGAAGGGAAATTAGCTCTCCGAGGGCAAGGAGGGGTAGTTCTTGTGGAGAGAAATCTTCTGGGAACCAGTTCCTTATCTCCATTTCCAAGTTAACCTGTGTGAAACCCAAATTAATAACAATTTTTGTTTTTATTTTTTTATAACACAATGTATCTGAATCAGTTTGCGAACATCTCGATTAATTTATGAGGTTTTCAAATTAACGACTAGTAAGTACTCTATGTAAGTTTGAATTAGTGATCACTAAAGAGTAAATTCAAAATTTTTTCAGTTGAGTTACTCCTCGTATTAATAACAATTCTTTTTGATACAACAAGTGCCGGAGGGTGCAAAAATTTTTGTCAAAAAAGAAAATACTACAAGGAAACATAACTACAATTATATATGTTTTAAAATGATAACTCCACGCTAAGTCTTACTGGTAGGATTTTCTAATGGTATTTAGTTTCTGATTGCATATATACCATTATCCATTTTGTAATTGCAACTATATATATTAGCAAAGCTTATATAGCCCCTTTGAGCTACATTAAGTTCCTACAAAAAAATGAAAAGGCTCTTACTGGATGAGTATCATTAGGCATACCAAGCTCAATCTCTCCAGCCTTGCACCCCATAAATATTGCAGTCTGTTATGATTAATTATTATACATAAAAATAATAAACACTACTAATTGTTGATCATGTAGCTAATCAAATTAATTATACTTTGTGCTATAACACTTCAGATTGAACCTTTGTTGAACAAACCTTAATCCTAGCTTCCAGCATTAATCAAACACAAATAACAAGAATTAGTCAATTAGCTGAGACGTTTCTGAATATATACCAATATTAATTAATAAGATTGCCTCGTCATTAATGTTATAATAATCTTAAATCAGCAATATTGCCTTACCTGATAGAATTGCAATTGTGCTTCGACCGAGGCTAGTCTTCGAAGATCCAATTCCTTGAGCTCCACAAAGGGAAGATTGTTCTTAAAAGCATGCCCCGGAACCCGGCTAGCATAAGAATTTTTAGAACCAAATTCACATTTAGAGTACTGAATTAGATCTCAAATGATAAGTAGAAGATCCATGCATTTGTGTTGTTTTTGCTTGTGATTTTCTTGAGGTACAGTTTAGTGTCATACTCATTTTCGACAATGAACATGGATTGTCTGTATTCATTGAAGAGCCTCTGAGCAATACTTCCAGATGAAGAACTTGGTTGACTAATGTTTTCCTCCTTGTAGAATCCATCCATGAGGATCAAACAGCTGCCGTAAATGTTCAGAACATAAGAGAAGGAATAGTAATTATATGCAGATACTGACGGAAAATCATCGAGATGGTGAGCAAGAGTTAGGGTTTCTTTAAAATTAGGGTTATATCATAAATGGGGCTATTTCTATGTATGCACTTTACATAAATACTTGCATCTATAGATCTATATACATATACATACGTATAGGGGGAGGGGGAGAGAGAGAGAGAGAGAGATTTCTCACTGAGATGGTTGGGGAAAGTATGACCATAGGCAAATGTAAGTGCAGCCAAAGGACTGCACTGTTTGTCGGAGAAAGATGGCACGGGCTGCTCCATCAAGGAAGATGGAGTCCATATCATATCACGGAAGACCAACTGCTAAGAAAACTTCATGGTATATAGCCCTTTGAATCTGTCTCCCGCTCACCTAACCTGCATGCCGGGTCTTTAAAATCATGAATTGGTAGATGGAGGGAGTCTCTTGAAAAGTAGAAAAAGGGTAATAGATCCCACAACCCCAATGTTTTGAGGAATAAAGAAAAAACTTTAGAAGTCGATCCCCACCTTTGTTGAAAAGTCTTAAGGCGGAGAAATGTATTATATTTGAAAGCAAATGGGAACTTGAAAAGTATACAGTAGGAACTAAGAAACTGAGATGGAACTTGAAAAGTATGCAGAGAGAGGGAGAGAAAGTTTGGACAATTACCGTCAATGTCTAGCCTCGAGTAGTTGAAAGAAGAGTCAAGGGAGAAATATTGAAATGGGTGGGTGTCCCTTCTGATCCTTTACATTTATTTAGTTACGGATACAGAAATTTTGCTAAGGTTATGTAGGAAATCTTAGGAATCAACTAGAATGCCGATTATATTTTTTGTTTGATGAGCGACATAAAAATAATGTGAATGAATAGCCATTCAAATTTATTACAAATTTTAAATAAAATAAAATAAAATAAAATAAAATAAAATATGATAAAAATGACTAATATTAATTTTTTAAAAATTATTAAAGGAAACTTTATTTTCGAATTACGAATTTGAATAAAAAAAAGAGTTTAGGGGTAAAACGATTATTTTATAATTCAAATTTCAATTGGGGTAAAATTTTCATAACTATTCAGAAATATGTCAATAAATATTTTCTAGTCTTTTCAGATGCCTAAAATACAAATTTGGCCTGAAAATGGATTCAGGGGCAAAATAGACATTTTATAATCTGAATTCAGATCAGGCTGAAATTTGTTTAACTATGAAGAAATATGTCAATGATATTTTTTAGCCTTCTGGGCAGTTTAAAATACAAATTCGGACAAAAAAAGCTAAGAAGTAAAATCGTCATTTTACAATTTGAGTTCGAATTGAGATAGAATTTTTTTAATTATTAAGAAATATATCGATAAATATTTTTTAATCCTTTGCAAAGCCTAAAATGTACATTTGGACAAAAAAATAGACCTAGGGGTAAAATAGTCATTTTATAACCTGAATTTCGATCATATCAAAATTTACAGAGCTATTAAGTAATATAAATGAATATTTTTATTAGCCTTTTGAAAGCTCAAAATAGAAATTAAAAAAAAAGACCTAGAGGTAAAACAATCATTTTACTGCTCGAGTTCAAATATTAATTTAGATCGAAAATAAGGTAAAGAGGTAAAATGATCATTTTATAACCTAAAAGAGCAATTGAGAAAATTTTGTTATAACAAAGAAGTTTCTTGTTTTTTATTTTTATTTTTATAATGGAATGAATATTTTATTACTTATCGTGGAATATTTTTTTCTTACTTAAAGTAGGAATAGCTAATCTCAAAAAATAGCATTCTAACTTAATTTTTTAATACTAAATATGAGAATAGATTAATGTAAAAATAAATTCCATTTCATCTCATTCCCACGTACCAAACATAACCTGAGAGAAATAATGCTCTTAAAGAAGAAAAAAAAAAGCCTAGGAATAAAAATAGAATATATAAGTATAAAAAAAATTAATTATAATTTAATGATATATTAAGTGAAAATACCATCCATCGTTTATTGGTTTAATTCAAATAGTTATCTGGGATATAATGGTTTAATTCAAATATTTATCTGGGATATAAATACTAAGATTTCCTAGCATAATAACAATAATCATAATTTACCATTCATATTATATATTATCTTTATTGATATAATTAACACAAACATTCACTAGTAACGGCATGTTCTTAATTTCACTAAAAAAGTTTTAGTTTAATCTTTATACTTTACTAATTTCACTTTCAGAGTTTAAGGTTTAGTTTAAAAAAAATACTTTCTTAATTACCTACTTTTTTAGCTTTCTTTTTCGTTTATATAGTTGTTTCCTTCATATTTAAAAATAATTTAAAATATAAAAAATTATTTTTTAGTCATTTTGAAAAAATAAAAAATAAAAAAACTGAGCAACTGAAAGTTTACTTTTCCCAAACTTATAGGCTCCTTAAATCATTTTTTCATCTTCGCTTCCCATGTCTATTATTCTCTTAATTTTTGCTACCATGGACCTTTTCGTTTTTTTTTTTTTTTTGTGTATAAAAAAATTACAAACGGTACAAATATGTTTAATTGACTAATGGCACGTAACTATAATTTTATTTTTCAGAGTATCATAATAAAGCTATGTTTCAATTAACTTAAGAATTAAATTAAATAACAATCACAATATTAAAATGATTCTTGATCCAACTTATTTTAATTCCGGGTAGTTTACTACTTCATTGTAAGATGTGTTTAAACTACAATCTAAAGTTCACGTTAAAGGAACGATAGATTGGAAGGATGTCTTCATTAGGCTTTATAAATCTCCCAACACTCAGTTTTAAAATTTCGTTTAGGATTATAAAACTGGAAAAATCTTCAATAAAAATACTTGGGTTCAAATCTTACTTAGGGTTGTTCAAAAATATTAAGAAAGTTATAATCGAAAACCTTTACCAGTGATTACAGAGAATATTGTCAAAGATTTTCGTTTTCGAAAGCTTTTAAAACAAACTAAAATAGATTTGAAAATCGTAGATCTCTATGCATGGGTTTTCGCAAACTATGCGAAGGGTCTATATACATCCCATTGATCGTAGTAACTTACCCTTCTTTAATTCGTTGAATCAAGAACTAAGGTTTTACGCTAATATGCTTTTAAACGAAGTAAAAACAATCATCAAACACATAACTAATGATTCTAAAGAATAAGACAAATAGACAATATTATTAAAATGAAAAGTGAAAGCAAATGTACTCTGAAATCAACTCTGAAACTGAATAATGAACTATTATTGTTGCAACAAAGACTACATATGCTTCGAAAATTCGTAAAAACATCACACGAACAATCAAAAACTCTCAAAAATATTCTAAAACTCTCAAAAATATGTAGAAAGTAAAGTAGGCTCTCTCTCTAGTTCGGCCATACATCAAGGTTTTTAAAGGGTAACAAGAAACCTCTAGAAGAGATAAAGACCCATTTGGGTGGGGGTCCAGACCACAGAATCATAGTTCTTCAGATTTTGCTTCCTCTTCTATGCTGGATCTTTGGGCTGGTCCGGACCACCCTAGGTGGGGTCTGAACCACAGCTTTTCCTTCATCCTCTGCTACTTTCCTTACTATAAATCTCAATTGTCTCGCCGTTTTCCCTGCAATTAAGAAAATAAACACTATAAATAATAAAATAATGATAAAACTTTAAAATTAATTACTTAAATGCATCAATGAGTATCAAAATGTGGAGTTTGTAATTACACTTTTCAAGTGTAATCACACCCCCCACCATAAGTATTGCTAGTCCCTAGCAATGCCCTTTATTAAAATGAAATGCAACTACCATCCTATTTCTCTTGTCGTTGGAAACACGGTTACACTTAGCTACATGCAGCAAGCCCTTTAAACCCCTAGGTTCTCCCCAGTGGACGAGTAAGGTCTCATGAGAGTTTGCAGTGAATCTACCCACAAAATTCCTAGAACTACTCTAATGGATGGTAAACATCATTTCAACAACTCTTTATTTAAGTTCAATATGAATTAAGTAACAAAATTTTAAATGTCATATAAAATCTCCCAATGTGTATTTAAAACGGCTACTATTCAATTATCTCACCTCAAACACGTCAATTCATATAATTCAATCAAAATAGTCATCAAACACACTCAAAAGACTGTGGTCTTGACTTCAAATCTCACCAAGTTATTCACTCAATTAGAATAAAATCACTCAAGAGGGGTTACTCTCATGGTTTATACAAGATTGTAATATCAAGTAAATGCAATGAACCCAATCAAAAGTGATTGAAAGAATTTAAGCAAAGTGTTTTTTAGCTTCATGAATGGAATGTATTAATGCTTTACAAGACAACTACCATCAATCACATGAAATAAATTAATGCCCTTCTAAGTGTCTTTCACCTAATGTCCATTAGGTCTTAACTAGGTTGTAACTTGGCCAAAGGGGTATTGGTTAGACAAATAAAGGATAGGGAAAATAAAAGTGCTTGTCTAAGGATAGTGTAATGCAATATTGCCCTCCCTCCAACTTTTCCTTTCTATATTTCTTGAAAACCCAACAATGAAGCCTAATCAATTTTTTTTCTTTTATATATATATATATATTTTTAATGGGATCAATAATAAACTTTGAACTAATAGATCCCTCTTTTTTTTTTTTTTTTCAAATAACTTCCATCATAACTTCCCCTTTTTACTAACTTTTATAAAATTGCACCAAATTCCCAAGACAAGCCAAGGTTGGTTTACTTATAAATCTAAGGTTAAAAGGGTCATATATGTGGCTAAATAAGAAAAAAAAAAAACTTTATTTACTATTCCATTTATTTAAAGGCTTCAAAATGGCTCCAAGGGTTATGTCAATCAAAGGAAAGTTTCAGGCCTTCAAATATAAGAATAAGGGCCTAATATCACTCTCTAGGTTAATAACACCTTGTTAGAAAGCACTAATCTACACATGTAAATCAACAAATAGTGTCTTGTGCATTCAATACCAAAGCAAGTTAATGAAATAAAGCTATTCAAATGAGGTGAGACAAAGGAATGTAAAAAGATTATTATAAAACCCTCAAGAACAAAAGATTAGGCTCAAAAGCTCACATAATGTAGGGTTTTAAGTCTCCACCTATGTCTTGGCATATTTGAGTGACTAAATCTCATAAATTCTAATCCTTGACATATTTTCAACTCAATGATTTTAAGTGACAAGTTTGCAACACATTAGAAAATTTCATAATCAATTTTTAAATTAGGTTCCTCATTCAAAATTGAAATCAAATTATTTGTTGTTTACGTGAATTATACCATCCTTGGTTTAAATCCCAAAGCATTTACTAGTCACTAATGTTCTATAGGTAACAAAAACACATGACCACCCCCCAACTTAAGATGCACATTGTCCCCAATGTGTGAAAAGGAACAATGGTGAAAAGAAAATAAGGTAAAGGTGTGGTGTGCATATGTCATGATTCCCCCCAACTTAGGTGCAGGTGACTAATGATATTAATGAAATAGTATAAATAAAAACAAAATTGAAATTTCACAATATGATGATAGTGATCCCAAACAATCAACCACAAACACACAATGATAGAAGGTGTGATAAACAGAACGAGGAAACCCACAAAGGGAAACCCCAAACAAAACTTTCACTGATAACACAAAGTTGGTTACAAACTCAACAACACGATAGATTGACTCCTCGACTTTATACTACGTTGATATTTGATCGACTCCTCGATTCACCAACACCTTCAGCAAAAGTTCTTCGACTCCTCAAAGGCACAAGACCGAATCCTCGGCAATCACACGTGCAAAATCCTCAGCTCTTCAATGATTTGAACTCCTTCGAATCTCATAAACACTTGAAAGATTGGCTAAGCAATTTGAGAGAACTTGTAGACTTTTCTGGCTCTCGAACTTGATGTAAATTCTCTCGGTCTCTACCCTTGAATGTGCTCTGAAGATATATATGAAGATCGGACCAACCAGGGCTCGAAATAGGGCAAATAGAATGAGAAAAGTCACCTCGCGGGAAGGGCGCTCCCACAATCTTCCCGCGGCCTTCCCACGATCTTCCCGCATGACCAAACTCCTGATTTTGGTTCTCGACTTTATCCCACGACCAACTGCGGCCTTCCCGCGTTAATCAGTTCCAAGCCTCTTTAGGACTTTCGAATCACTTCAGGACTTCTAGCCATTATGGAAACTGTTTCTCTGAGGCCTTTTGGAATTCTACTTGGCTTATGACTCTAGTGTTTTAGCCTACACTAAGTCTAAAAGTACAATGAATTCTATTTGATCATGGATTTCCAATTTACAACATTTGGACTTAACAATCTCCCCCTTTGGCAATTCCATGTTAAAAAAAAAAAAAAAAAAAAACAAATATTACAATTAAGTTCTTCCTAGCTCAAGGCCTCAGTAAACAAGTTATCCATCAACTATTCCATCATTCATCAACATGTTGAACTTCTTATCCTGTATGGCCATACACTCAACAAACTCATTACGTCATCATGTGTAACACAGAATAATAATCTATCAACCAATCAACGAGTTCATAATGAATCAAAATTGAATAACCAAATGATAATTGCAACCATATATCCAGATGTCAATACTAAAAAAATCCAATCCACAAGAGTTTATAAAAACGTCATATCATGAATCGAAAGATCATACATCATATCATAAATCAAAAGATCATCAACATCATATCATAAATCCAAAGATCATACATCCATCCAAGAAATAAATACATCCATAAGTCATTACACAACAACTACAATCCATCCAAGTCATCACACAAAGACACATCATACATCATCTCCCCCTTTTTGACTTGGAATTGACAACTAAGTAAAGAAAATAAAGTATAACTGATCGTCATCTCCATGATCATCATTTTCATCATGGGCACCATCTCCACCATCACCACCATGCTGAGCTCCCTTTGTATGATGAACACTAGCACCATCACCCGTGGGGGGGAGGGGGAAGAAATTGCTGCCAAAAGGATCTCCAAACGGGTAGGCAAAAGTGTTCAAGTTCTGCTGAACTGAGTGAGAGTGGGGTGCATCTCATTCTGCCGCGTCTACGTAGCCTTCAACCGAGTGTCCATATCCATCTGAAATGCATAAAGCTCCGCCTGGCGAACATCTATAGCATCAAAGCGTTGCTAGACTCGAGCATGAAAAGCCTAACTCTTCCCTTGAGTTGATGCTAACATAGAACCTAGCATATTCAGGTCATAAGCTGGTGGGGTGCTAGAGGAAGGGGCAAATGGATCAAATGGAGGTGGAGTCGGCTGAGGAGGGACAGGTGGAGGGGCAGCCTGGGTAACTGGAGTAAGCCTAAAATGGGTCCTACTACGATGGGTAGGCACGTGATTTATCATGTTTGGCATCTTAATCAACTCATAGTTCTCAAGTAACTCAACCCCGAGGGACAAGAGATAATGAGTAATGAAAAGACCAAATGGCAAGGAATCAGATCAAGATGTGGAATCACTAGCAGCGGCTATGAGATGAAACATGAAAAGGGGTAAGTCAAAAGTGCGACCAGTGATAATGGAATGCATAATGCGTCCACGACGCTCAGTCATAGCAGTGACATGAAATGTTAGATCCATAGAATTCACTACATATAAATGTAGCATCCTATGAACCTCTATCAAACGCCAGTGAGGAAGAGTCTCCTCAACCTAATCAGCTCGGCCCTCAGTAAGTAAATGAGCAATAGTATGAACCGAGGGATTGCCCGTATCAAGAATAGGCTCAAAGTTAACATGCTCAGGACGGAGAATACTAAGAAACTTAGAGATGATAGTTGGTGTCAATGCAACATCAACGGATCGAACATAAGAATGTAAGACACCGTCAGTAAGATTAATAGCATGCATATTGACATAAAATTCACGAACAAGCTCTCCTATGGAAAACTCAGAATAAGGACCCTCAAAACCAGAATAGGAAGCATAATCAGACCATCTTAGCCTATCAAAGCAACTCTCTAAAGCATGAAAGTCACGTAGCAAAATATTATGCTCAACAACAATGGGGCGATACATGAATGTCTCATGATAAAGAGACTGTTCACGATCACCCCTAAAACGATGAGAGTCAAATGAAGGATAGGGACATCTTCTAGGGGCCATAAGAATAAGAAAAGATAATCTAAAGAGGTAGAAGACTAAAAAGACCGTACCTTGATAAAGAGAGAATAGGACTGCCGTATAGAGGGAAAGGGACATGTCAGGCTGACGTCAGCATGAATAGGGACCAAATGAGGGCTTAGGAGACTTTATAAGAGCCAGGCCGTGGGAAGACCGCACTCACGATGATCCCGTGCTCATCTCGCGGTGATCCTGCGCCATCCTGCCGTGATCCTGCAGGGATCCCGCGGCTTTCCCACAATGATCATCCTCCCTCAGATTACTCTCTGTATTATCCCATGACTCAGAGTGCCCTAATTGCGGACATCCCGCGAATTTTTTTCCTCTGTTTTATGAAAATAATGAAAAAAACAAGAAATAATGAAAAACTAAGGGAAAAGCATGAAAATTATCAAAAAATTTTAAGTCCTATTCCGTTAAATACCTAGCAAAACACAGGTTCAAGCTTGTAATAAGACATAAGTAACAATGAAAGAGAATTCCAAAACATGCTTTACTTATTATGTCATGAGATGTTCACACATGTCATACCAGTGGTCAAATGCCTGTGCAGTGTGTGAAACGAGGTATAGAAAGATCAAAAATTGTATTTTTCACATACCTACAAGATATTCAATAAAGTTCCTTTTGGATTTTCAATTGAGTCAAGTAAAAAATGCAGTGAAAGCTTTTCAACTAATTAAGCCTCAATTCATTGTTTTCAACTAAACACCAAGAAACACATTTAACTGATTTCTCCTTCATCTTTTTATTTGTTCTTGGTGGCTTTCACACACTTTATGGGTAGGTAGCCTTCTTCTTATATCGTCAAACCTAGAGGGTGGTTATTTTGACAACTTGCATGTCAACAGGCTAGCTTTCACTCTATCCCATATGGTAGCCCTTTCCAAGATTTTTTTTTTATGTACTTAAACAAAATCAATAGTCCAAAAATTAGGCTTTAAGCAGCACAAGTAAGTAAGGTAAAATAAGTTCTTGACTCCTAACCTCTGTGATTTTTCAATTAGGCACACCACTACCATGATAAGGACTATCAAAACATAAGTTTCAAGAATATTAAGGAAGTCAATGTCATAATTCTTATGTAAATCAAAAGCAATACTTCCATGTTTTGAAATGTATATGAAGGAATAGTTCTTAGAATAATCATGAAATCGTCATCCCTTTCCAAAACTAATATCTAACTATTCCTATAGATATAAACAAAAATATAAATCAACTTAAAAATTAGGGATGCTCTTTAGTCTAAGGAACAAACACCAAGAGATGATCTGAGTGATTCAAACTTCAAGTGGTCCAAAGGTTTAGTGAATATGTCAACCAGTTGGTGTTGAGTCTCAATGTGCTCTAGAATGATGACTTAATTTTCAACTAACTCACGAATGAAATGATGTCGAATGCCAATGTGTTTGGCACGTGAATGTTGAACAAGATTCTTAAAGATATAGATGGCACTAAGATTATCACAGTAAACAGTCATGATTTTTTTATCAACTCTATAATCTACTAGCATTTGTTTCATCCAAAGAAGTTGGGCGCAACAACTATTAACAGCTATATACTCAGATTCAGCTGTGGACAAGGACACAGAGTTCTGTTTCTTATTGTGCCATGAGACTAGATTGGTACCAACATAGAAACATCCCCCAGAGGTACTCTTCCTATCATCCATACACCCAGCCCAGTCAGCATTAGAATATCCTGCTAAGTTGACATTGGTGTCATGAGAGAACCAAATGCTAAAATCAAAGGTCCCATTAACATATTTGATTATCCTCTTAACTACATATAAATGGGATTCCTTGGGGTTGGACTGAAATCTAGCACAAATTCCTATACTAAACGAGATATCAAGATGACTAGCAGTGAGATACAACAAACTACTTATCATGCTTCTATACAATGTAGGATCCACTGGTTTCCTAGATTCATCTTTAGAAAGCTTAGCGGAAGTGCTTATGGGAGTCCTAGCATGTTTACAATTGTTAAGCCCAAATTTCTTAACTAAGTCTTTAGCATAATTGGATTGAGAAACAAAGATCCCATTCTCTAGTTGCCTAACCTGAAGACCTAAAAAGAAATTTAATTCCACCATCATGCTCATCTCAAATGTATCTTTCATGTCTTCACTAAATTCATGAGCAAATTCAGGAGAGGTAGATCCAAACACAATATCATCAACATAAACTTGTGCAATTAACATGTGTTTTGAATCTCTACAAATGAATAATGTCTTATCAGCATTACCTCTCATGAAACCAGAGTCTATCAAAAAAGTGGTGAGTCTTTCATACCAAGATCTAGGAGCTTGTTTCAGACCATAACGAGCCTTTTTTAGTTTAAAAACATGATTTGGAAGGTAAGGATTAACAAAACCCTTAGGTTGCTCTATATACACTTCTTCATTTAAAAAACTGTTTAAAAAACACTTTTCACATTCATTTGAAACAGTTTGAACTTTAAATAACATGCCATGGCAAATAAGATTCTTATAGAATCTAATCTAGCCACAGGAGCAAAGGTTTCATCAAAGTCAATACCCTCAACTTGGGTATATCCTTGTGCAACTAACCTAGCTTTGTTTCTAATGACTGTTCCAAATTTGTTAGTTTTATTTTTGAAAATCCATTTTGTGCCTATAACATTTACATGTGAGGGATGAGGTACAAGAGTCCATTCATCATTTCTTACAAATTGTCCTAACTCTTCTTGTATGGCATTCAACCAAAAATTATCACTAAGTGTTTCATTCACATTCTTAGGTTCTATAGAGGAGACATAGCAAAAATGTGATACCTCATTTTGAAGTTGTCTTCTTGTTTTGACCTTGTCCTTAACATTTCCAAGCATTTGTGAAGTTGGATGGTGGAGCTTGATTCTTGAAGATGGTTCTCGTTCAGCACTTTTCTCATCATCCTTTTGGGTTCATCACTTGCATTAATTGTGGCTTCAGATTGTTCAATTGGAGTTGCTAGGGGTATTACCTGGTCAAGATCGTCCTGTTGAACAGAAGAGTAAGAGTTAGTATCATCTACTATTACATTAATTGATTCCATAACAGTGTTAATTTTTAAATTAAAAATTTTGAAAACACGACTGTTAGTGGAATAGCCTAGGAAGATTCCTTCGTCGCTTCGGGAGTCAAACTTACCAAGCTATTCTCTATCCCTAAGGATAAAGCACTTACTCCCAAAAACTCAGAAATACTTCACACTAGGCCTTTTATCGTTCCATAGTTCATAGGGGGTCTGTTTTGTTCTAGGTCTGAGGTATACCCTATTCACTATGTAACAAGCAGTGTTAGCTGCTTCTACCCAAAACTTCCTTGGCAGTGATCTTCCATGAAGTAGTACTCGAGCCATCTCCTAAAGTACTCTATTCTTTCTTTCAACGACACCATTTTACTGTGGAGTCTTTGGTGCTGAGAACTTGTGCTTTATTCTATTTTCTTCACAAAATTGGCTGTATGAAGAGTTCTCAAACTCCCTCCCATGATCTGTCCTGATTCTCATGATGCATCCAATTCTTCTTTGCTTTTCCTATTGTAGTCTCAAACACAAGTTTCTAAAAGAATCAAAAGTGTCAGATTTTTCAGCAAGAAAATCAATCCTTGTGAAATGAGTGTAATCATCAACAGCAACAAATATGTAGCTCTTTCCGCCTAAACTTTCAGTCCGTGTGGATCCCATTAAATCTATGTGAACTAAGTTAAGAGGCTCCTTAGTTTTCAAACTTTGACCCTTTTTATGTGCAATTTTAATCTTTTTACCCATTTAACAAGGCCCACACACACTTTTGTGGTCTTTCCCCAATTTAGGTAGACCTCTAACCAACTCAGACTTAGATAATTGATTAAGCGACTTAAAATTGATGTGCCCAAGTCTTTGGTGCTAGAGGTCTAACTCAATCAAACTTGCAGAATTGCACACTAGACCTTTAGAATTTGATATACCATAACAGTTATCAATAGTGCGAGTGCCAGTTAAAACAGTATTTCCATGAGTATCAACAATTTTGCAATCAGTTTTTAAAAAATGTACAAGGAGTTTGGCATCACATAACTGACTTATGCTAATCAAATTAGCCTGTAAACCTTCAACATATAGTACATCCTTCAAACATTCCAACCCTGGGGTTTTTATGTTTCCCATGCCCAAAACACTGGATGTACTACCATCACCAAAAGTTACCACACCACCCTCAAAATTTTGAAAATTTGAAAACAAACTTTTAGTTCCACTCATATGACTAGAGCAACCACTATCAAGATACCACATATTTGAGTTTAAAGCTTTTAAGGCTGTATGAACTCAGAAACAATTTAAATTAAATTTTCGTACCCAAGTAGTTCTGGTTTTCAAGGTTTTTCTCACAGCCTTGTTTTTTGAAAATTGGTTCTTGATACATTGTTTTTGAAATTTAGGACTAGCTTTCTAAAAGCGAGAAGTTTTTGAATAAAAAGAGTTTTTAGCTATCCTATTCAAATGAGATTTAAAATCTGAATATGGATCAAAGTTGTTTAACACATTAAACTTGTTGAAAAATCGGGAAGTGTAATTTTGGTGATTGAGATGTGTAGGTCTTCTTTGATTTACATAACTTACGGGTAATCCATAAAGCTTATGACAATTAGGCCTAATGTGTCCAGGAATACCACAATGGCGATAGATAGGGACAAATTTTCTCTGAGGAGTGAAAGATGTACCTTGGAATTTCTGAGAGTTTTGTGTAGGTAGTTTATCTTTCAACTGCTTGAGTGGTTGAGCAAGTGAATTCCCATGTTTGACTGTAGTAACCCTTGAGGGCTAGAACTTGATTACTTTGATCTTTTGACTGCCTGTAGATGCATCCTCTATGGTCTGCTTCTCTCCTATGTATCCAAGTCCACTTTTATCTTTCAAACTTATTTGAATTGCCAGTATATCATCAAGCTTGGAGGAAGTGAAATTCATCTTGGATTGCAAGGATTCCATCTTCTCATGTGCCTCTTTCACATCTTTTTCTCTTTGCTCCACCTTGCTCTTCAGTATAACTATCAACTTCTCTTGACGACTCTTGTTTGCTTTAATTTCATCAAACTTTGTTTGTAGTTCCTCCAAGGCAATCTTCAAATAGTCTCTTTCTCTCTTTAACATCTTGTTCTTTGCTGTCAATTTCTCGTTTTACTTGTGGAACCATCGACAATCTTGATACAGCTATTCATAGGCATCATGAAGGTTCACTTCTTCATTGTTGTCCTCATGTTCTGATTCATCTTCTGAAGAGTCTTCTTTTGGGTTTTAGGAACCAAACGAGTCTTTAGGGTTGATGGATCCTAAGCTCCTTGCCATGAAAGCCATGAAGTTTTCTGGGTAGCCTTCTGAAGATGAAGATGTGCTTGATTCATCGGTATTATCAAGGGTAGCAGTCAGAACCTTCTTCTTGTTTTTCTTGTTCCCACAATCTTGAGCTATATGTCCATACCCTTGGCATTCATAGCACTTTACTCCTTTGAACTTGTTCTCTTTTTTCTTACTTTCAGAAGACTTCTCACCCTTGGCTTTCTCATTCTTCTTGGTCTTATCCGGTTTCCCACATTTCTTCTTGAAGAACTTCCTAATCTTCTTTGTATATAGTGCAACTTCTTTAATGGAAGGGATAGAATCATCACTGGAAGAGGAATCATCTTCTTTTACTGTCTTTAGGGCAACTCCCTTCATCTTCTTTAGTTTAATCATATTTGCCTTATATGTCTGTAGAGAGCCAACCAGGTCTTCAACTCTCACGGACCACAGAATGTTCACCACTCTGCTTCTCTTTCTTCTCCATTCTGAGTCTTTGGGCTAGTTCGGGCCATCCAAGATAAGGTCTGAACCACAACTTCCCTTTCATCCTCTAAGCTATTCTCATAGCCATAAACTTCGATCTCCTTGTCCTTTTTCCTACAATTAAGACGGTAAGAGTATAAGTAACAAAATAGTGTCAAAACTTCAAGTTTGATTATTCAAATGCATGAAAAAGTGTAAAAATAAGGAGTTTGTAATTACACTTTTCAAGTGTAATCACACCCCCCAACTTGAATGTTGCTAGTCCCTAGCAATGCTCTTTATTAAAATGAAATACAACTATCATCCTATTTCTCTTTTCGTTGGAAACATGGCTACACTTAGCTATGTGCAACAAGCCCTTTAAACCCTTAGGTTTCCCCCAGTGGACGAGTAAGGTCTCGTGAGGGTTTGCAGTGAATCTACCCACAAAATTCTTTGGCATGGTCTTAATCTGTCAAAAAGTGATCAAGATCAAAATTGAATTAAGTTCAAGCTCAATACGTTACAAAACCCAAATATCATGTGTAATTTCCAAGTACTAAGCATAAATGTATAGACTATCAAAGTAGAAAAAACATGTGTTAAAATTTGTTTCATTCATTCAACAAGGTTGCAAAAGCATAAACGGAACTAAGTTTTGACTTCAAAATCTCACAAGGTACCACTCATAGAAAGAAATTCACTCATAGAGGGTTCACACATACCTATTAGCATATAATGCTATCCTAGTTGCACATAACCCCACAAACAAGTGAGTGAACTGAATTGAAGTTCAATGTGGACAGCTTATGATAATGTTCCAATGCATATGCAAGAGATCACATCACACAACCTACACATGACTACTACATTCACAATACAAGAATTGCTTGCTTAGAATCCACTAGGTATTTGTTTTGGTTGTGACTTGGCCAGGGTAATGGTTAACAATGGAAGATATGGAAATCAAAGCACATGTATTGGGATAAAGATGTTCAAGTGCACCCAAGTCCCAAACTACCCATTTCCTTTCCAACCTCAAGAAGAACTACAACAAGAAGCTTATTCACAAACTTACAAACTACTCATGGGACATTCTCAAAAATTATAATATGATGCACAGGTCCAAAAATTACACAAGCAAAAAGGAATAACAAACTTTTTTTTTTTCGTTTTCTCTTTTTCATTTTTTATTCTTTTTTTTCTGTTTTTTTTAAATAATGAAATAAACATAAGCTGAATTCTCCACCCAATATTCCCTCTCAATATGCTCTCAAAAGTTTCCATTCCTAACCCCCATTCACATCATTGATATTGAGGCATTTTTCACAACCCAAAACATGTGAAGGTAAGGCTTAAAAGTGTGTGAACAAGGTTAAGGGATAAAATATGAGGTGGGAGCCAAGAAAAATATATATATAAATATCACACACTTTATTAAAAGGCTTCAAGTTGGTTCCTAGCGCAATTTCATTTCAAGGAAGGACAAAAAGGCCCAACAATGGTAAAGATGGCCTAGCATCATGTTCAAAGCTTACAACAATTCATAATGTGCTAAGTGAAACTCATGCAAGTGTGTGTGATGCAATTAGTGCATTGAAAACCAAAAGGAAGAGCAAAAGAGCTGTGATTATGTGCAACCCCTCAAGAAAAGAAATAATAGGGTCAAAAGCTCACCATTAAGGGGTATAAGTCTCCACCTAATCCAAGATTGCTCAATTAACCAATGTCAGACAAAATCTACTCCTAAGCACATAAGCTCTTCTCCATGATAGTCACGAAAATTCACAAGGTTATGACACACTTAACTTGAATTGAGTTTCCTATTAATGCTGGAACAAGATTCACTTATCACTCTCTCACTCAATTCCACAATCAACCAAACCAAAAGGGCAGACATGTAGGCATAAATGTGCTCAATTCATGTATTCAAGCTCAAAATACTCAACAATTTTAAAATTTTACAATTTTTAGTGTGAAAGTCATCATGCGAACTCTACCCCCCAATCTAAACCAAACATTGTCCTCAATGTGAGAACCATGATGCATAAGTGGGTCTGTAGTGTGTAAAGTGAGCATGATGAAGAGTATAAAAGAGTAGCCACATTAAACCAAACATGCGCCCATTCTTTACTATATGGAAAGTGTTATCTACTACATTCCCCCCAACCTAGATTGAAGAGACTAGTTACATGAATATAATAGTATAAAGAACAACAAGATACGAAAAATAAACATAAAAGAAAGGGTAAGAATTGCCTCGTGTTGTCTTCAAAAGAATCTAAAGCATGTTGAAACTCAAAAGGGAATTGCACTGGATTACTAAAAGCACCATCTTGGTCCAACACATTGGAAAGATCAACGTCCTCTCTAAACTTAGTGTTAATACTCTCAGTGTCAGGGATGTCTTCCAAAGGTGGCATATCATGATAATCAGATAGGGAACTTGTTTCAGATTCTATAGTGTCGGCGTTTGTGGCATAAGAGGGTGCGTCTGACTACTCAGTAGCTATGGTTATCTCAGCCCAGTCCTTCTCTAAAAGAAGTTCAAGGTCAACTTCATTCCACCATTGCCTGTCAAGCAGTTGGTCAGGTGTTATGTGCATAAATGGAGGATATATAAGTGGTAAGGGTAATGAATTGCTTTCTAAGAAATATTCCTCAAGCCACCCTTCCTAGTCAACCTCTGAACTCTTAGAGTCACTCTTCTCATTGGGTGAAAAAGATAAGTCATCCCACTTACGTTTTCTACCAATTAACAAGTTAAAAGGTTCCCTTTGATTAAGGTTAACGTCATTTGGACCAGAGATGATGTACCTGTGCTTTGCAAAGAATAGGAAAATAGAATTTAAGAACACAAGCACTCAAACATTCCCACATAGGGTAATATGATAAAGAATCACAAGAATAGCACAAATAAAATGTAAAATAAATGCAAAATACTGAATTAAAATAGTCAAACATACTTATACATCAGTCCTACTGGTTAAAGTTAAATACAGAGTTTTAGGATCAATAAATGAAACAGGAAACCTCACTCCTAAACTCTCAAAAGGAGAAGACATAAGAAATCAATCACTGAGGGGGTGGGGGTGGATGGGACTCTCTAATATGGTCTAAGATGGTCTGTAGGAGGTGACCCTGAGTCTATTGGCTCTGGTGGATGTGCAAAAGAAGTTGGTGGTTAGCTTCCTGATTTTGTTCCATCGTGCTAATACGTGCAGCCAGGGTCTCAATCTGATCTGCTAAGTCTGCGTTAGTAACCTCCTCTTCATCCTCTTCTTCATCCTCCTCTGGTGCCTGGGATGGTCCCCTTCTTTGTTCAGATGCTTCTACCTTCCTTTTTTTTTTTGAAATTAAGCCACCAGACTTGACATAAGATGTGATATTAAAGGGTTGTAGTCCGGAGGCTATAGGTAGGTCATTTGTAATATGAGCTCCCTTCCTTTTAAATATTTTTGTGAGTGCTCTGCCAAAGGGTAAAGTAGCTAAAGCTCTAGGGTGCTCACACGTATAAGCTACTTGGTGCCACATGTAAGAGGGCAAATCAATTGTCATCCCAGTTCCAATAGCATAAATCAGTCGAGCTTGAACTGGAGTGCAATCAGAATTCTTGTTTTGGGGTAATAGGTTTGAATATGAGAACATATGCAAAGCCCAATACTTGTCCTTAAGCACAGACACTGGCTTTCTGTATTCACCAACCCACTCTTGGCCTTCTAATAAAATCTCAAAAACTACAGAGGAAAAGGGTGGAGTGTCTTCAGCAGGATAAGTAAATTCAGGGTTTTGAACTCTGGGCACTTGGAATACTTGAGCAAAATCGTCAAGTATAGGTGTAACTTTAACCCCTCTGACCCAACTGATTAGTCGTTTTCTACCTTTCGCCTAATAATAGACCCCTTTTTAAAGTTGGCAAAGAACTCTTTGACCAAATTGACTATACAATAGGCATGAAATCTTGCCACATTAAGCCACTGTCTCCCTTCAAAGTTTGTTCTAACATGAAGTCATCACGCCTAAAATGGTCAATTTGCCAAAAGCGCTTGATTACCACTGACTTATGTCCCCAAGTGTCATCATATTTATGTTCAGGATCCCCCTTCCAAAATCTACTTCTATCAAATGAAGTGGTTCCTAATTGTCTATTGGTAGGCTTCTTAACTCTTGGGGCCATGGGAGCTACACAAATACAAAGAGAAATATTCAATGAATAGCTATGCAACCCCTATGGCCACCCAAGTTCAGTGGCCCATTCTATTGAGAAATGTACATTGAAACTAGGATGAATGTGTAAAATAGAAAAATTAGGTGGCCATACGATATCCACCATGAATGGTTTCAACAAAGTCAATCCTCTCAGTGGCCATACATCATCCACCTGAGATGGGTTCAACAAATTCAATCCTCTTGGTGGCCATACATCATCCACCTTGAGATGGGTTTATTCAACAATCTTGGTGGCCCTGCATCATCCACCAAAGATTTCATTAACAAATTCCTAATATTAATTGTAAAACAAAACTTTTGAACATTAGGAGCAAGGTAAAACAGTAGGATTCTTTGAACCCTTGAACCCAATTTGTGACCCACGGTGAGGAAGAGTAGTATAGTGTGAAGGAATTCATTCAAAGTGAGAAGTTCCTTCCTACCCAATGTTAAGAACTTAAAATAGAGCTCCACTGTGCACGAAATTTAGAACCATTGATGCTTTGAAGCTTGGGTTCAAGGAAGAATAAACCTACAAACTACCTAGGGCTCAAATCTTGGAAGAAACATACCTTATGAATCTTAGTCACGAAATTGGAGGTTGAAAGATGCCAAATAACCCTCAGGAAGGTCGATTCTTGAAGAAATCTCCAAATAGGTAGAGAGAGTTTGAGGGGATTTGAAGTTGGGTGAAAGGGATTTGGGTTTAAAGAGGCTGAACCTGCCTTTTAAGAAGTTGCAGGGTCCGGACCACCCGTGGATGGTCTGGACCACAGAATGGTCCTCCTCCACTTTTAGCCAAGCATGCTTGCTGTGGTTTGGACCGTTTGGCAGGGGGTCCAGACCACAGAATGGTCTCCTCTTCAATTCTCGATTAAAACAGCTCACTATGGTCCAGACCATTTGATCTGGGGGTCTGGACCACAGAATGGGACACTCTCCAACTATTTTATGTTGTGTTAATCAACCAAAGAAGACCTAAACTTGAAATAAAAACCTAAAACAAAGAAAAGATGAAACTTATCCTAATCCTAACTATAATACAATTACAACCACATCCTAATCCCATTTTACTTGTAAGGGAAGGGATCTAAAAGATCCCACGTTTCAATTTCTGCTACAAAATTCTCTAAATATGGTTTAAGACGATGACCATTCACCTTGAAAGTGGTGTTATTATGAGGGTTGTAAACCTTACACACACCATGTCCTGAGATGGAAAGGATGATAAAAGGACCACACCACCTAGATCGAAGCTTCCCTGGGAATAGATGTAACCTTGAATCATACATTAAAACCTTTTGGCCAACATAGAAGGATTTCCTACGAATATGCTTGTCATGTAATTCCTTCATCTTAGCCTTGGTAAATCTTGCATTTTCAAAAGCGTCATTTCTTAATTCTTCAAGTTCATTGAGTTGAAGCTTTTGAAAAATAGCAGCATCATCTATACTCTCATTAAATTATTGAATTGCCCAATAGGCCTTATGTTCCATCTCAATGGGTAAGTGGCATGCTTTGCCAAAAACAAGACAATAGGGAGACATACCCAAAATGGTTTTATAAGTCGTTCGATATGTCCACAATGTATCAACTAATCTCAAAGACCAATCTTTTCAAGTGGCATTAACAGTCTTTTCAAGAATACCTTTGATCTCCCTATTTGCTAATTCAACTTGGCCACTATTTTGTGGGTGGTCAGCAGTTCCCACTTTGTGCGTCACACCATATTTACGCATAAGGATACTAATGGGTTTATTGCAAAAATGCTTACTTCCATCGCTAATGATTGCTCGTGGCATCCAAAAATGAGAAAAGATATGTTCTTTTAAGAACTTGACCACCACTCGGTGGTCATTGGTGCGAGTGGCAATGGCCTCTACCCATTTTGACACATAGTCTATAGCCACTAGGATGTATTCAAAACCAAATGACTTAGGGAATGGCCCTATAAAGTCTATCCCCCAAAAATCAAAAATTTCTAATACGATCACAAGATTTTAGGGCATCTCATTACGTCTAGATAGGGCTCCTAAGCATTGGCAACGATCACATCTCAGACAGTAGTCATGTACATCTTTAAACATGGAAGGCTGATAAAATCCACATTGAAGAATCTTAGCAGTGGTTTTCTTTGAAGAGGAGTGGCCTCCACAAGCTAAAGTGTGACAGCACTCAATAACACTATGAATTTCATTATCAGGGATGCATCGTCTCACAATTTGATCTGGACAATACTTGTAAAGGTAAGGTTCATCCTAAAAGAAATTACGAACATTACGTAAGAATTTACCTTTATCAATTTTTATCCAATGTGAAGGCATCTGATCGGTTATTAAGAAGTTAGCAATATCTACATACCAAGGAGGTTGGATTGGAGGATTGGTGCTAATATGCATGATATGCTCATTAGGGAGGTTCTCATTAATTGGTAGGTCACTAAAGTTGGACACAAGATGAGGTAGTCTGGACAAATGGTCAGCTACCACATTTTCTACGCCTTTATTGTCCTTGATTTCCAAATCAAACTCTTGGAGGAATACCATCCATCTAATTAGACAAGGTTTTGCCTCGTGTTTGGGAAGAAGATATTTCAAGGTTGCATGGTCCGTGAACACTATGACATGAGAACTTACCAAATATGACCTAAACTTGTCCAAGGCAAAAATTACCACTAGAAGCTCATTTTCAATGGTCGTATGGTTAATTTGAGCTTCATTCAAGGTCTTACTAGTGTAGTAAATGGCATAAGGTTTTTCTTCTTTTCGTTGCCCTAAAACTGCACCCACTGTAAAATCACTAACGTCACACATAAGCTCGAATAGTAAAGACCAATTCGGGCTTTGCATAATAGGAGTAGTGGTAAACAATTGTTTAAGTCTATCAAATGCCTCTTGGCAAGATGTTGTCCAATCAAATGGAACATCATAAGACAATAGAGAGCATAGGGGGCGAGCAATGGAATTAAAGGACTGAATGAATCACCAGTAAAACCCAACATGTCCAAGGAACGATCTTACGTCCTTCACACATCGAGGGGTAGGTATGTTTTGAATGAGCTCCACTTTAGCATTGTCTACCTCAATTCCTCAACATGATACTATATGTCCTAAAACAATTCCCTGCTGTACCATGAAATGGCACTTTTCCCAGTTTAACACCAAGTTACTTTCCTTACATCGTACTAACACTTTTTCAAGGTTGGTCAAGCATTCATCGAATGTATCCCCATATACGGAGAAATCATCCATGAAAATCTATAAAAACTGCTCAACCATATCACTAAAGATGCTCATTACATACCTTTGGAAGGTTGCAGGTGCATTGCATAACCCAAATGGCATTCGCCTATATACAACGGTGCCAAAAGGGCATGTGAACTTGGTTTTCTCTTCGTTCTCAAGTGCTATCTCAACCTGATTATACCCCGAGTACCCGTTAAGAAAATAGTAAAAAGATTTCCCCACAACTCTCTCGAGTACTTGTTCTAGAAAGGGGAGTGAAAAAATGGTCTTTCTGGGTCACTGCATTCAACTGCCTATAGTCAATACACATGCGCCACCTAGTCTTGGTGCATTGAGGAACTAACTCTCCTTTCTTATTCTCAACTACAGTGACACCAGACTTTTTAGGGACCACATGATTGGAGCTCACCCACTTTGAGTCAGAGATAAGGTAAATGATACCCGCATCAAGCAACTTAAGCACTTCCCCTTTTACCACTTCTTTCATGTTGGGGTTTAGTCTTCTTTGCATTTGCCTTACTGGTTTTGCCTCGTCTTCAAGGTATATGATGAGTACACATTAGGGGACTAATACCTCGAAGATTAGCCACTGTCCATCCCAAGGCCTTTCGGTGAGCACTCAAGATGACGAGTAACTTCTTTTCCTGAACTTCTTCCAATCTCGAAGAAATGACCACTGGGAATGTCTCATCCTCTCCTAGAAATGCATATTTCAGTTCACTGGGCAAGGGTTTCCTAGGGGGACATGGAGGACACTCCATTGACGGCTTAGGTTTGATCAAGGATGGCTTTAAAGATTCAAACATTGGTACCCAGCCATTGATTGCCATCACTTCCTCTCTACCACCTATCAAGTCTTCACTCTCTACAAAGTTCTCTCTGTCTAAAGTTTCACAGCTTTCACTATTTACTAAGGCTCGTTATAGAGGATCCTCGATAGAGTTCTTCTCAAAGCACTCATCACTTAAAACATGTATCATGACCATCTCTCTGACATCCTCAAATTCTCCCATTTGTTTCCCTACCTTAAAAATGTTCATTTCTACAGTCATATTCCTGAAAGACAACTTCATAACCCTGCTTCTACAATTAATTACAGCATTTGAGGTAGCGAGGAATGGTCTGCCTAAAATGACTGTAATGGAATGGGAGGGATTTTTAACAGTTTAGGTGTCTAACACTATGAAATTAGCGGGAAAGTAGAATTTGTTTACTTGAACCAACACATCTTCCACTATACCCCTAGGCATTTTTACTGAGCGGTCTGCCAATTGCAAAGTTATCCTAGTGGGCTTTAGCTCACCTAATCCTAATTGCTGGTAAACTATGTAAGGCAATAGGTTAACACTAGCACCTAGGTCAAGTAGAGCTTTATCAATGATGTGGTCCCCAATTATGCATGAAATTATTGGACATCCAAGATCTTTATACTTAGGAGGTGTGTCATGCTGGATAATGGCACTAGTTCAGTCAAGAAAGCTTTTTCCTTGACATTAAGCTTTCTCTTAACAGTGCACATATCCCTAAGGAACTTAGCATAGGATAGATTCTGCTTAATGGCCTCAAGTAATGGGATGGATTCTGCTTAATGGCCTCAAGTAATGGGATGTTGACTCTTACTTGTTTAAAGACTTCATAAATCTTAGAATTCAACATTTCATTCTTACCTTTTGCTAACCTTTAAGGAAAAGGTGGTCTAGGTGTGTATTCATCTATTTGTTCTTCCTACTTGCCCGATGTTTCCACTATGGTTTCCCTCTCTTTTTCTTTTAACTCTCTCTCACATTTCTTGCTCTCAACTAGTTCTTTCCCCCTATCTTTTGTTTCTCCCTCGTTCTACTCCTCATTTTCTACCTCACTCGACTCTTTTCCCTTCTCATTACCTCTTCTTCCTAATTTAGCATTTGGTGCATCGACTCTAGGATCATGAGGTTTGTGAATGACTTTCCCACTTCTCAAAGTGGTAATAGATTGCACTTGTTCATGTGAGGTGTTACCTGAAGTAGATGACTCAGCGAGGTTTGCTTGACCTTTCAGGTTTGGGAGGGTTTGTGAAGGGAGTTTGCCACTTTGAAGAGTACTCATAACTTGTGCCATCTTAGAAAACTGTCCTTTAAGGTCATCTAAGCCTCGATTCACATTATTGTTGATGCTTATTTGATGTTGTATGAATTGATAAAAGGTGTCCTCAATAGATTTCTTCTATGCAGCTTGGAATGCTACAGGATTAGGCTGTTGATATTGGGGTAGTGGTAAGGGAGGAGGCTAAAATGGTTGACTCTGATTGTCGTTTTTCCACCCAAAACCAGGAGGATTCTTCCACCCTGGGGGATACGCATTGGAAGGTTGATTCCCCCATTTGTACTTGACACTCGCACCTTGTAGGTAAGAGATATAGGTATTACCCTAGCCCCTATTTTGAAACGGTTGGTTCTGAGAGTTGTTAATGTAAGCCTGGCCATAAGCAGTGTCTTTAAGTAGAGGAACCTTGGGACACGAATTAGGATCATACCCCACTTGGTCACATGCCCTACATATCATTTGAGCTTCAACCAATTTCTCCTTCTGCTTAAGCTCAAGAGAATCTAACTTATGTTGTAATGTAGTTATCCTAGCTCTCAAATCATCACTCTCACTTAACGTCAACTGACCACTAGTTATTGGATTCCTATGCTCAGAAGATGAAGGAGGTCCTATTTCCCAATCATTGGAATCTTCAGCCACCATGTCAAAGAAATCCATGGTCTCCTCTGCCGTCTTATCAAATAAAGTACCATTACACATAGTAGACACTAATTGCTTAAGACTAGGAGTTAAAGATTCATGGAATATGCTTACTATTCTCCATGCCTCAAAACCATGGTGAGGACAAGCCATTTAAAGATCTTTGAACCTTTCCTAAGCTCGACAGAAGTTCTCATTAGGTTTGCATTTCATGCCAGGTCCCAATAGAACGTGGACGTAGGGAATAAAGCCAAGATTTAGCTTTATCTTTAAGGGAAAATGGGAATAGTTGAAGACGTACTACATCCTCATTGGCATTGTTCTCAACACAAGTATTACTAACTTCCTCGAACTCTCTAAGATGGTTATAGGGTTTTTCAGATTCTAAACCATGGAAAGTAGGCAAGAGTTGAATAATTCCTAGTCTAGCCATGAAGTTTCCCCTATTGAAAGGTAAAACTATGCATGAAGGCGTAGATTACCTTACAGGGTTAAGACGCTCTTTCAAAAGAACAAAACCTGGAACCTCTTGGGGTTCATTATCCCCATGTTCACTACCTTCCCCTCTTAAATCAGCCATTGAGTGGAAGGATGACGTGGCAAGTGAAACTGTGGAATATGAATTAGTGGAAAAAGATTCAAGAAGATAAGGAGGGTCTTCTAGCTCAGATTCTGCTACAATTACTCTACCTGATCTAAGTTGCATACACTTCAGAAATTTTGAATTTTCAATTTTTTTTCAAAGGAGAATAGACACGCTTAAAAAAAATAAAAATAAAAATAGAAACAACCTAAAAACTAAATTTTGGCTCCTCGGCAATGGCGCCAAAAACTTGACCGACCCTGAAATATGTGTGGGTTCTACCTCTCAAGTGCAAAAGGGCAATCATAGTTTTAACTCGGCGAGTCCGAGGTCAAATTCACAGGGAGCCTATGTTATTCAGTTTCTAGGTTATAAAGGAAATTCAAAGTTCAATTGTAAACAAGTTCTGAAGTTCAGTTTAAACTAAATCCTAGGGTTTTGCAAAATTAAAATTCAAGTTAAAACTATTAAACTACACTACTTAAGGTATTCAACCATTCAAAATTCCGTTTTAAGTTCTAAGTAAATTAAACGTCAATTCAAGAAATTTGATGAATGTTTAAAATTCAACACTTGAACTAATCTAAATTTCAAAGCAAATTAAATATTATGGAAATCTAAATTGGATGAAGAATTCAAAATTAAAAAGGTTCTTGATTCAACTTTCAAGTCCGGGTAGTTCACTCTTTCACCATGGGATGTGTTAGGCTCAATTCTAACTTAGGGTTTAGTTCAAAAAGTATTGAGAAGGTTTTAATCAAAAGTTAGTACTAGGGATTTCAAGCGAATATGGTTAAAAACTTTTGTTTTTGAAGGTTTTTCAAGCAAACGAAATCACAAAAAAACTTAAAATCCTATTTTTGATTTGTCCAAAATTATTTAAGCAATTATAGTTGAAAACCCATACCGGTGATTTCAGCGAATATGGTTAAGGATTTTCGTTTTCGAGTGTTTTTGAAACAAGTTAAAGTAGGTTTAAATTGGTAGATCCTTATGCATGAGGTTTCGCAACCTATGCGAATGGTCTACGAACATCCCATAGTGTTTTCATGAACTACCCTTCCTTGATTTGTTGAATCAAGAACTAGGGTTTTACGCTGGCACCATTTTAAACAAAATGAAAGCAATAAAAACGTATACAATCAACACATCCATCGATTGAAATGAATAAAACATATTATTAAAGAATGAAACGAAATCGAACTTACAATGTAACGTGTTCTGAAAAGAAGTAATGAAGGACCACAGCAATAATAAAAAGCACAGCTCAAAACATCTCCATCAACAATGAACGAAAGAAAATAAAGTAAAAATCTTTAAAGAAAAACTCTCCAAAACTATTCTAAAAGTTCTCAAAGTGTATAAAAGAATATGAAAAAGAAGTCACCAGGTTCGGCCGTGTACATCCTTTTTATATGGGATACACGGAAACCCTAAAAAGTGTAAATTAAACTCGCGCAAGTTCGGGCACTATGGTCTGGACTGTCTGGGGAGTGGTTCAGACCATAGAATGGTCATCTCCCGAGAAACTTGCTGATTACACTTGAAAAGTGTAATTACAAGAACCCTATGTTAACATAAAATCATGCGTTTTCTTAATTTAATCATGCATTTTGTTACTTTTTACACTAATACAGTTTATTTTCTTAATTGTAGTGAAAATGGTTCAATTGAAGCAATTGGGAGTGCCAAAGACGAAGAAAACGATGAATGATAGCTTGCGGTATACTTGGATGGCATTGGTGTCCGGACACCTTTAGGACCGCAGAAGGCTGAGCAGGAAAATTAGGAGTTTGGAGCATACTGCTGTCTGGACACCTGGGACACGCGGGAGCCTTTTCTTTGTTCCATTTTTAGGGTTTCGTGCATGGGTTATAAAAACCCCATGAGCAGCTGTCTAGGGCATCTTTTTCCATCTTCTTTCTATCTTTTTCCAGACTTTTAGAGAGTGTTTTAGAGTTTAGAGAGAGTTTTTCAATTTCTTTTTGAAGATGTTTAACAAGATTTGTGCAACAATATGTGAATTTGCTTTAGCTTTCATGCTTATTCTTTATTATTTTCGTTATTCGAAGTACGGTACTATTTGTGCTTAGATTAATAACATCTTTATTCATAGTTTAGTTTATATTCATTCATTCTTCTCGTTCTTTGGTTCTTGTTTTAATGATTGGATTAAATTGTATAGATTTCATTATGAACGTAGCGTGATACCCTAGTTCTTGATTTAACGAATCAAGGAAGGGTAGTTTATGAAAAATAAAGAGATGTGTGTAGATCCTTTGCATGGTTTGTAAAAACCTTTATGGAGTGATCTACGATTGTAAGAATCATTTTATTTTGTTTCAAATACCTTCGAAAACGAGAACCTTTGACTACATTCTCTGTGATCACTGGTAAAGGTTTTCAGACAAAAGTTGATTTAATAATTTTGGGCAAATTAAAATTGATTTCTTAAACAAATCTGGTTTTGGTTGTTTGAAAAACCTTCGGAAACAAGAGTTTTTGACTATATTATCTGTAATCACTGGTAAAAACTCTTGAATATAATCTTCTTAATAAATTTTGAACAAACCCTAATTCAGGTTTGAAACTGAATATTTTCTTAGAAAATCTTTCTAGTTTTATTATCCATAATGAAACGTGATTTTAAAGCTGAGTATCGGGCATTTTTAAAACTTTAATGAGAGTATTTTTTTCCCAACCTATAGCTCATTTGACGTGAACTATACATTGTAGTTTTAACACATCCCGTAGTGAAGTAGTAAACTACTCGAACTTGTGAAATTGGATCAAGAACTTCTTAATCTTGAATTCTTTAATCTATCTTGAATTTGATTTTAAATTAATTGCTTGTTTTCTTGATATCTTGATTAGGATAGAGAACTTTCTTTAATTCTTGAATTCACATTTAAGCATTTTTTAAATTATAAAATATTTTTATTTAAGAATTGTTTTTTTTGGCAACTTTCTTTATTTAATTCTTGTTCAGGTTTAGTTAAGTTTCGAATTTACCACCTTTCGAGTTTAGATAGAGAACTCTTACAATTTCCAAGTATTTGAATTTTGAGCATTCTTGATAACTTAGAAACTAAAACTTTAGGTTCCCTATGGATTCGACCTCGAACTCATCGAGTTAAAACTACACCGTACACCCTTGTACTTGGGGGTTAGTTTAGACGCACTATTTAGAAGCGGTCAAGTTTTTGGTGCCGTTACTGGGGACCCAATCTTAGTTTTTAGGTTATTAGAATTTTAGGATAAAATTTAATTTAAAAAAAAAACTAAAACTTAAAATTCTCCAAAAATTTCCTAATTCCCATAACCTTGCTCTGTGGTCTGGACACCTAGGTCTCTTGTCTGGACCATAGTTCATCCATTTAGTATATCTTTCCTCGCTTATGAGCCTTTGGACTCGTAGTGAAAATGGTCGATTAGAATGTTTTGAGTTCCTAAATCCTCTCTTTGAGCCTAAAAATTCTTTAGGAGAATCTCCAAGTCCTAGAGTTCCTAATCCAATCTTAGAAATGGCTGAAGAACAAGCTTTTGTTGCTAGGCGATCCATGAGGGATATCCTACAGCAAAATAGGCATACCCCTGAATCTTGCAAGTTTGGCCTGAAAACCAAGCTTTCTACTTTAAACCGGGAATGATACAATTGTTACCTACATTCCATGGTATGGATTCTGAAAATCCATACGATCACTTAACACGTTTTAGGAATATTTGTGTCACTATTAAGGATTAGGGATGCCCAATAGAACTAGTTTTTCTTAAGCTTTTCCCTTTTTCTTTGCAAGATAAGGCTGCCATATGGTTTGAATTTTTACCATCTAATTCCATTCACACTTGGGATGAAATGCAAGCTAAGTTTTTAAAGAAATTCTTCCCACCTAATAGAACTGATGCAATATAACATCAAATTCTAAATTTTACTCCACAACACGGTGAAATGTTCTATCAAATCTGGGAGAGATTCAAAACTCTCTTACATTCCTGTCCTCACCATGGATTTGAGGTTTGGTGTCTAACTAGTATTTTCTATGGATCACTGACGCCACAATTAAAACAATTTGTGGAAATAATGTGTAATGGACAGTTCTATGATAAAACTCCTAAGGAAGCTTATGAGTATTTCGAGTTTCTCGCTGAGAATGCACAAACATGGGATACCACTGGATATCATAACACTCAGGCTACTAGTGGTTCTTCAATTAGGGGTATTCACCAGTTAAGTGAAACTGATGACCTTAAGGCAAAATTAGCAACCCTCTTTAGAGAGATAGAAACTTTGAAGATCAAAAAAACCCTAAAACCCATAAAAGAACCAGTGGCAGATGTCTACTGCATACTTTGTGATAGCCATTCCTATAGGGCAAACAATTGCCCTAACCTCTCTATTTGTAGAGAGATTGTGCAGGGTCAGCCATCTAGTGAACTTCCTATTAATGCTATAAACCAATACCAGCCTCCATATCGTGGACAAAATTTAGGAGGAAATTCGTATTCTGAAACATATAATCCAGCTGTGAGGAACCATCCGAACTTTACTTGGAGAAATGATGGTGCTCAAATACCACAGCCTTATCATGCTCCATCACATCCAATTCCTCAAGTTCTAGTCGCTAGTTCAGGATTGTCTCAGAATGCAGGACCATCACATACTCTATATGTTCCTCTAAATAAAAGATCCATAGAAGAAACACTTCAACAATTCATGAACACTCAATCCACACTTTGGGCTCAAAATAACTGAACTTTGGACGATGTTAAGGGGCAATTGACACTTCTAACTCAAACTTTGACTGCATAACCTAAAGGTCAATTTCCTGCTCAACCACGTCCAAACCCAACTGCTCAAGTGAAACATGTTGAAGGGTCTTCCAGTATGCCTGGCAATATTGAGCAAATGTAAAACATCACGATGCTTAGGAATGGTAAAGCAATAGATAAAACCATTCACCCTAAGAGGGTTGAGACTAGAGAAGAGTTGGAACCTAAGCAGATGTTGGAAGATAATAAAAAGGCTGGAAAACAACCTATAGTCGTGGAAGAGGCATAATCTGAAAAAGAGGATGGTAAGGTAGACAAAGGAGAGAAAGAAAAAGAGAAAGAAGGGGAACCTATGATAGTGCCTAGAGAATATGTCCCTAAGGCATCGTTATTCCAAAGGTTTTTGAAAGCTAGGAAAGAAGCCCGAGTGGCTGAATTTCTAGAGGTATTTAAACAAGTGAAAATTAATATACCTCTTTTGGATGCAATTAAGCAAATTCCTGTATATGCAAAATTCTTAAAAGAGTCATGCACTGTAAAGAGGGGACTGAATGTAAAGGAAAAAGCATTCCTAACTGAACAAGCAAGTGCTATCCTTCAATGTCGTACACCCCGAAATATAAGGACCCTGGATGTCTTACTATTTCTTGTTATATAGAGGAGTTCTTTATTAGTCGAGCACTTCTTGATTTAGGAGCTAGTGTGAATCTACTTCCTTATTTAGTGTACGAACAACTGGGATTAGGAGAGATAAAACCTACCCGTGTGACTTTGCAGCTTGCTAATAGATCAATGAAAGTCCCACGAGGTATAGTGGGAGATGTACTGGTGCAAGTGGAAAATTTCTATTTTCCAGTAGATTTTTTAATCCTTGATACACAACCACTCACCAGTTTGTCAGTACTAGATTAGACACCTGTGATTCTGGGATAGCCATTCTTAGCAACTTCAAATGCCTTGATCAATTGTAGGAATGGGTCCATGAAGATGTCCTTTGGTAACATAGAATTTGAGACCAATATTTTTCATGTTACTAAACAACCAAAGGAGGTGTCTGAGGTACAAGAAGTAGATGTAGTGGAGACCATAGTGCAAGATTATATCGATTGTGAATTCTTTGAAGATCCCTTAGAAAGGGCACTATGCTATAATGTGGGGAACAGAGACCCTATGATCCAAGGTGAAGAGAGTGAATTGTTATATGAATGGTTAGAAGTCTACCACTTAATGTCTATAGGTAATTAGGTACCAATGTTTGAAAATTTGGGGCCACTACTAAATAAAGCTCAATCATCAAATGCGCTCCAAGTCCTGATGGGAAGCCTTTACCTTCTAATTTGAAATATGCTTTTCTAGGCGAAGAAGAAACATACCCTGTAGTTATCTCCTCTGAATTAACCACTGATCAGGAGTGTACATTAGTAGAACTCTTAAAAACCCACATGAAGGCATTAGGGCGGTCAGTGGCAGATTTAACGGGTATAAGTCCACTGCTTTGCACACATTGTATATATCTAGAAGATGATGCCAAGCCAGTTCGACAAATGCAAAGAAGACTCAATCCAAATATAAAAGAAGTAATGCGGGCAGAAGTACTCAAATTGCTTGATGTGGGTTAATCTATCCAATTTCTAACTCTTAAAGGGTAAGTCCCACACAAGTAGTACCTAAGAAGTTAGGTATCACTGTAATTCGGAATGATCACAACGAGCTAGTCCCAACGAGAGTACAAACTGGCTGGCGAGTATGCATTGATTATAGAAAACTCAATGCAGTTACGAGAAAAGATCACTTCCCTCTTCCATTTTTAGACCAGGTCTTAGAAAGAGTGGCTGGGCATGCATACTATTGCTTCTTAAATGGCTATTCGGGCTATAACCAAATAGAGGTAGCTTTAGAGGATCAATCTAAAACCACATTTACTTGTCCTTTTGGCACCTTTGCCTATAAACGAATGTCCTTTGGCCTGTGTAATGCCCCTCCTACTTTTTAACGCTGCATGATAGGCATATTTAGTGAGATGGTAGAAGAAATCGTCGAGGTATTTATGGATGACTTCTCCTTCTATGGTGATTCCTTTGAGCAGTGTTTACAAAACCTTGATCTTGTACTAACACTATGTGAGGACAAGAACCTAGTCCTTAATTGGGAAAAATGTCATTTTATGGTGACATAAGGCATAGTACTAGGCCATATAGTATCAAAGGAAAGTATCCAGGTAGATTAAGCTAAGGTAGACCTGATACAAAAACTTCCCCCACCTCACTCAGTAAAGGATATCAGATCGTTCCTAGGGCATGCTGATTTTTACCGAAGATTTATTTAGTCATTTAGTGAAATTTCTAAACCCTTGTGTTAGTTACTAACACAAGATACCCCATTTGAATGGACTGATCCATGCCAGCAAGCTTTCAATAAACTCAAGGGATATTTAACTACAGCTCCTATATTACAGTCCCCCAATTGGTCATTACCATTTGAACTTATGTGCGACGCTAGTGACCATGCTATTGGAGCTGTGTTAGGGCAGAGAAGGGATAAAAAGGCACATGTCATTTATTATGCTAGTAAAACTCTTAATGATGTGCAAAAGAATTACACAACAACTGAAAAAGAATTATTAGTAGTTGTCTTCATACTTGAGAAATTTTGGTCTTATCTCATTGGTTCAACAATTATCGTTTTTACTAATCATTCAACACTTAAATATCTGTTAACCAAACTAGAGGCCAAACCCTGCTTGATTCGTTGGATATTACTACTACAGGAGTTTGACATCGAAATAAGAGATAAAAATGGTGTGGAAAATATGGTAGCAGATCATCTGTCACGGTTACCGACAGAAGCTTATCCCAAAGATGATACTCAAATCAATGATAGCTTCTCGGATGAACAGTTGTTCCACGTACAGGCAATAACAGCCTTCAACCCACCCTGGTACGTTGATATTGCTAACTACTTAGTGACAGCCAAAATCCCAAGTGAATGAAGTCCTAAAGATAGGAAGAAATTCCTTAGGAATGTGTGAGTTTTCTTTTGGGATGATCCATAATTATTTAAATATTGCCCGGATCAAGTAATACGCCGATGTATTCCTGAGTGGGAAATTCTAGGAATTATAGAGTTCTGTCACTCTCAAGCTTGTGGTGGCCATTTTTCCACGAACAAAACAGCTGCCAAATCTTACAATGTGGATTTTATTGGCCTACATTATTCAAGGACGTACAGCATTTCTGCACCACTTGTGATAGGTGTCAATGTTTAGGTAGTTTGACCCGAAGAAATATGATGCCTCTATCCCCTATTCTCGTGTTAGAAGTATTTGACTGTTGGGGAATAGACTTCATAGGCCATTTTCCAAAATCTTTTGGATATGAATTCATCCTAGTAAGGGTTGATTACGTGTCTAAGTGGGTAGAAGCAGTAGCCACTAGGACTAATGATCACAAAGTAGTGCTCAATTCCTCCACGAAAACATATTTTCATGCTTTGGGGTGCCTCGAGCAAAAATCAGTGATGGAGGAAAGCATTTCTATAACCGGTCAGTAGGAAATCTGTTGCTTAAATATGGGGTAGTGTATAGAGTGGGCACTCCCTATCACCCTTAGACAAGTGGCCAAGTAGAGCTTGCTAACTGAGAGATCGTGCAAATTTTAGAAAAGACGGTTAATCCAAATCACAAGGATTGGTCACTATGGTTGATAGATTCCTTATGGGCATATCGTACTGCATATAAAACCACACTAAGAATGTCACTTTATCGGTTAGTTTATGGTAAGCCATGCCACTTGCCCGTGGAATTAGAGCATAAGGCTTATTGGGCAATTAAGCAATTTAATGTCAATATTGATAAAGCAGGGCTGCACCGTAAACTACAAATTGCAGAAATGGATGAGTTACGAAATAATGCCTATGAAAATGCATTAATTTTGAAAGAAAAGATGAAAAAAGTACATGATCTACATATTGCACGATGTTCATTCCATGAAGGTCAAAAGGTACTTCTTTATCGCTCACGACTACACCTATTCCCAAGTAAATTAGAATCTAAGTGGTCGGGACCGTTCATTGTAACACATGTATCGGACCATGGAGCCATCAAAATTGAAAACCCAAAGAATAGGCATCGATTTAAAGTGAATGGACATTGATTAAGACCATGCTTGGAGAATTTCGTGGGTTTAATTGAAACGTGGGATCTCTTGGATCCCCCACCTTACAAATAGTTCATAATCGAAAAAATCGTTGTTGTATATTGATTAGTATAGGAATTAAATTTAGGAAAAGTGTAGTTTATTTACTAGGAATATTAGGTAATTTATTTTTTAAAAAAAAAGAAAAAGACCTGAAATTTCCCCACAATGGTCCGCCGGTCCAGACCGCAGTGGGGTTCAAGGGGATGATTGGCTCGGCCAGTTCGGACACCCTAGGGGTGGTCCAGACACCTGGAACTTTTTAATACCCCGAAAACTCCTCCTTTGGCCAATCTACTCTCTCCCAACTTACTTCATCACCAATTCCTTCAAACCCAATCACTTTCTTTCTCAATCCAAGCCTCCCTAGGCCACGGGTTGCAGAATTTTTGAAGATTTTGCTGCAAATTCTTGGATTTCTTCAAGTCTTTAGGGTTCTTCAAGTTAGGTAGGTCTTCTTCTTCCTCCATAGGAGCCCTAACTTCAAGATTGGAGTATCTAGGGTTCTTTCTCTCATTTTGTTCCTTAATTTCGTTTCCAACCAACTTTCAAAGGTTACTTTCTTAACCTATGGGACCTAGTTCTCTTAAACCTTGCATTTCTTAGTCAAAAATTGAACCTACCCGTGGGTCCTCATCCTTCCTCACGGGTGGGAGTGTGGCTGACCAAATGGGGCTCTTTTTGGCTTCTCTTTCATGCTTAATTTGCATTTTGCTTAAGGATTTTTAAAGGTAGACCCCAATTTTGGGAAGACACCACACTTACCATCATTGGAGAGCATGAGCCAAGTGGTGGTCCCATGAAAAACTCAATTTCCTTTGATTTAATTCTCATGCTTTATTAGAAGTGGGCCACTGAATTTGTGTGGAGATAGGGATTGCTCTAATCTTGATTATCAATTGTTGCCCTTTGTTAATTCAATGGCACCAAGGACTAAGAAGAGAGCTAATAGGCACTTGGGACCCACACCCTTTGATAGTGATCATTTTTGGAGAATGGATGTTGAAACCTAATATGATGAGGTGTGGTGTCATATGCCAGTAGTAGTGGAAAGGGTTTAGAGAATTGATCAATTTAAAGGTGAGGAATTCCTGTTATTCCAAAACTTTGAGGGTTGGCAATGGTTGTCAATTACTCAGTTTCAGGCCTCGTGCATCTATGAGGTAGTGAGGGAATTCTTTGCTAACATAAAAGAAAATTCAATAAACCAAAGGCATGGGAGAGAGAAACTTACCGGGTGGGTCTGATGAATTGAGATTCAAGTGACACCGAATGATTTTGCAGAGGTATTCCAACTACCTCGGGTGTAGAACCCTGAATTTACCTACCCAATAGAAGGAGGTCCACCCCTGAACATAGTAGCAAGAGAAGTTTTGACAGATAACCAAGAGTGGACTAGTGAATACAGGAAACCACTCTCTTCCCTCAAGGCCAAATATTGGGCTCTTCATATCTTCTCGTGCACCAATCTCTGACCCCAAAATAGGAATTCTGATTGTAGTCCTGCACGTGCTCGATTGATCTATGCTATAGGGACTAGGATGAAAATTGATTTTCCCTCATTTATCTGACCCCAGATTGTTTATACATTTAAGCATCAAGGAGGTTAGTCAGGTATTCCATTCGGGGGAGCTCTCATAGAAATATTCTGGCGAAAGGGTGCACTTATCATGGCAGACTTACCCATAGCTCCTTGCCTCTAACCCCTCACTATCGTCTCCTATGTTAAGTCCCGAGGTAACTTGGCAAAAGGCAAGAAGAAGAGACCATCTGGTGCAAACATGGCAGAGGAGAGTGGATCTCAGTAGCCATTGGATAAGGATTATGAACCCGATGATCCCATTGCAGATTTGGTGGTGCAAATGAACCGTCTAGAGCACAATCAGAAGGTGAGTCATGGCTTGCTTCTGAGGATATAGCAGACACAGCATGAGATGCAGCAGGAACAACAGATGTAGACTCATCTTCTGTAGAGTATTCTAGATCACCTTCGTGATTCTCATCACCCTCCACCATATGTTTAGAGGAGATCTTTCTCTTTATTTTCTTTCTTATTTTGTTTAAGCGTAAATTGACAACCGTTTTGCAAGTTAGGTGTGAATTACTAGTTTAAATTTGTACCCCTAAAATCGATTATCTCTTTTATTAGAATGATAATTTTATTTTATTTGATCTTATTTTGTTTTTCTATTTATTATGGTTATGTTATGATTGTGTGGGTAAATTACCTCTTGCTTGCTACTATCTCTTGTATCATGATTTAAAAGCTTTACTTGTTTGATTTATGAAAGTACAAGTACACTTTGACTACATTGAATAAGGATGTTAATCAAGATGCTAATGTGGGTAGTGTCAAGGATCACAAGCGTAAGTGGGATGTTTTGTCATCTAGTAGTCAGAATGAGAGTGACTCTGAGAGTTCTTCTGTGAGTTTTGAGAGTAGTTTGAGTTCTTGGCCTGACAATTTATTTATAGAAGGTAATACATTGTCTTTAACTGAATATGTTCCCCCATTTTTTGCCTTAGCACCTCATCAATTTTTTGAGGCTGCCTGGTGGGATGAAGTAGAATTAGAGATAAATGTTAGAATGGAATGGGCGAAAATTGTTATAGCTCAAGAGTGGCCTGATGCCCCACCCACTAATTATGACCACCTGTCCATTACGTCATCTGAGGATTTACCTACTTGGGAAGATATGCCAGCCCTAGAAGATGTACCTGATGAAATTGGTAAGTACGATGATAGTGAGCTAATTGCGAAGACTATTATGTCACCTTCATCGTGGGAGTTCTCACACCTAGTTTCTCCTATTCTTCATGATGCACTTACTTCATTTGATGACAACATGAGGTAATATCCACGCTTTTCTTTATTTTTATATTTATTTTTTTTTACTGTTTTTCTTTTCTTTATTGTCATTATCCACTTTATGTCATTAGTCACTTATCATTTTGTTTATATATGCATTAATAGTCACCTTCTCTTGTCAGTTAAGATTCCATAACACACATTGGGGACAATGTGTGATTTTAGTTGGGGGGGAGCATGTTGCATGGTAAAACATGATTGCATTGCATAAACAATATTTTTGACATATAGTGACTAATGTGGAGGTGTATAACTAGTTTGAGGATGGTAATAATCATGGAAATAAGGAATGTTTTGATTTTCATTTTTGATTAGGTAACTAAAGTGAGAAATTGAGTATAAATTTTTCAAATGTTTAGTAGACTTTTTACTTGAGATAAAGGGAATGATAGTGTGTTAGGGAGTAGAGTTCATGAGATATAGTCAATCAGGTATACCAAGACACAAGCGGAGACTTAAGAACCTCTCTTTTGTGAGACTTTGAGCCTAAAACCGTTATTTTTGAGAGGATTGAATATAATGCTCTTTATCACATTTTCTTTCATCTCACGTATTTCTTTTATAGCTTCATTACATTATTTTGCTTTGGTGTTGAATGCAACAAGTTACTGCTTTTCAATTGCATGAATGGATCATTGATTCTGAAAAAATGGTGATAACCTAGGGAATGATGTTAGGCCATCATTAGTTTATTTGAAAGATGATTACACTTGAAAAGTGTAATTACAAACTCCACATTTTGATACTCATTAATGCATTTAAGTAGTTAATTTCAAAGTTTTATCATTATTTTATTATTTATAGTGTTTATTCTCTTAATTGCAGGTAAAAGGATAAAATAAGCGAGATTAGCAGTGTTGAAAGTGGTTTCCAAGGAGGAAAAAAATGGTCCAAAGTTTAAGATAGTTGAAGTGGTGTGCAGCTGAAGTTCCAGCTCGACACCCTGTTAGTATTTGGATCATAACTTTTCACTCACAACTCGGATTGACCTGATTCTTTTTGGGTTGGAAAGAAGACTCAAAGGGCTACAACGTTGGAAGTTGCAGACAGAAAGCTGTCAGAAGCAGCAAATGAGAAGCAAAACTTGAAGAACAAAGTTTCTGTGGTCCAGACCCTCTGCCAGATGGTCCGGACCACAGTGTGTTATGCACGCACGGCTTAACTCCGTCTTTTAGGGTTTTCTTTGCAACTTCTTTATAACATTTGCTACATGGCCGACCCAAAGGGAGCCCTAGTTCAGTTTTACATACTTTAGGACAGCTCTAGTTTAGTTTTTCATTCTTTTTTAGAATTTTAGATAGTTTTGAGAGATTTTTATTGTTCGTGTAATGCTTTTACGGATTTACGAAGCCTTCGTAGTTTTCATTACAGCCGTAGTCGTTCAATACTTCGTTTCAGTGTTGATTTCAGAGTACGTTTACTTTTGTTCTTCATTTTAATAATATTGTATCTTTATCTTATTCTTTAGATCTGTTAAATATGTCTTCGATGAATGTTTTCGTTTCGTTTACAAGCATGCTAGCGTAGAAACCCTAGTTCTTGATTCAACGAATCAAGGAAGGGTAGTTTACTCTGATCTATGGGATGTACGTAGACCCTTTGCATAGTTTGCGAAAACTCATGCTTAGGGGTCTCCAACTTTTGAACGTTTGCGTAGACCCTTCGCATGGTTTGCAAAAACACATGCGTAGGGATCTGCACTTTTTAGAACCTAATTTAGTTCTTTCAAAAACTTTCGAAAACGAAAATCTTTGACTATGTTCTCTATAATCACTAGTAAAGGTTTTTGATTAAAATTTTCTTAATAATTTTGGATAAACTAGAAGAATTGGATTTGAATCTGAATTCGAATAGGATTGTTAGAAAACCCTTCAAAAACAGAAGTTTTTGACTATATTTTCTGTAATCACTAGTAAAAACTTCTGATTAAAACTTTCTCAATAATTTTCAAACAAATCCTAATTTAGGTTTTAATGCAAGTATTACAACACTTCCCATAGTGAAGACGTAAGCTACCCGGAATTGATAGTTGGATCAAGGACTTCTTAAATTTATTTCTTATTAATCAAATTACCTTCGGTTGATTTAATTGAAGTGTTTACATTGCAGTTTTTAGATTAGATTATTTTGAAGCGCATTTAAATTAGGAAAAATCCTTTTAGCTAATATTTAATTCCTTGAAATCAAAAATCAATTTTAAATTGCTGGAATTCTGTTAATAGGTTGTTAATTTGTTTTAATTTGAATTTTAAACTTGCAAAACCCTAGGAATTAGTTTTAATTAATTTTCAAACTTAGTTTAGATTCAAATTTAGGATTTCCATTTTAACCTAGAAACTAAATAATGTAGGCTCCCTGTGAATTCGACCTTGGACTCACCGAGTTAAAACTACACTGCACACCCTTGCACTTGGGGGTTAGTTTAGACGCACTTTTCATTAGCAGTCAAAAGACTGTATCCCTTTCTTTTTAAACTATTACCCTTGGAACCAAGTTAAAGCCTTTGAGAATAAAAAAGTCTATTGAAATTTTCTTGGACCCACAAGTTTAACCCTTTTTACCGTAGATATTTAGAAGCCAACCGTTGCATGCTTTGGGATGTTGTGGTAGTGTTTGGAGAGGTAGTTAAAGGGAAGATTAGGAGCCAAAAAAAAAAAGAAAAAATAATAATAATTTACTATATAGATATGCAAGTGAGGACATAGCTACATAGAAAAAAAAAATCTTTTGGTCCTCTATTAAAAAAAAATAAGAAAAAAAAATCAACATTGGCATTCAAGGAGTGGAAGGGAGAAAGTTCGGGGGAGGATTGTACTACCACTTTAATCCTAGGGCATGCACTTTGATTTTCCATATCCATTATTGTTTAGCCATCACCCCCAGGCCCCGTTACAAACTAATAAAGATCTAACGGACTTTGGGTGAAAATCATTTTGGAGAACATTGATCCATTTCATGCGAAAGATTGTAGTTTTCTTGTGTTCGTATTAATACATTCCATCCATGAAGCTATGTATCACTCTGCACTTCATTTGGTTATGTCATTCTTTGATTGTGGTTCATCGCGATTATTTGATTTGCACTCTTGCATGAACCATGAGAGTAACGCTCATTGGGTGAATTTTTGTTTGAAGAGTGAACACCCAGGTGAGATTTGAAGTCAAAGCTAAGATCATTGGACATACAGTATAGGCTTGTTGATTGGATAATATGAACTTACATTTTGGACATTACATAATCAATACAGGAAGAGAGTCTCATCACATTAGGGGAATTTATGCCAAAATTTTGAGCTTAAGCCACTTATTTCAGATTGAAGTTAAAGCATGAACTATTGAAGTGATTGTTTACCATCCCTTAAACTAGTCTAGGAATTTTGTGGATAGATTCACTACAAACCCTCACAAGACTTCACTCGTCCACTAGGGGAAACCTAGGGATTTAAAAGATTTGTTGCGCATTGCTAAGTGCAATCGTGTTTCCAATGAAAAGAGAAATAGGATAACAGATTAGTTTAAATTGAATAAAGTCATTGCTAGGGACTAGCAATGCTCTAGTTGGGGGGTGTGATTACACTTGAAAAGTGTAATTACAAGAAGCCTATTTTAACATAAATCATGCATATTCTTAATTTAATCATGCATTTTGTTACTTTTTACACTAATATGGTTTATTTTCTTAATTGTACTGAAAACAGCTCAATTGAAGCAATTGGGACTGCCAAAGATGAAAAAAACGATGAAGGATAGCTTGTGGTACACTTGGATGGCATGGGTGTCTGGACACCTTCAGGACTGCAAAAGGCTGAGCAGGAAAATTGGGAGTCTGGAGCACACTATCGTCCGGACACCCCATTTGGGTGTCTAGACAACTGGGACACGCGGGAGCCTTTTCTTTGTTCTATTTTTAGGGTTTCGTGCATGGGTTATAAAAACCCCATGAGCAGCCGTTTGGGGCATCTTTTTCCATCTTCTTTCCATCTTTTTCCAGACTTTTAAAGAGTGTTTTAGAGTCTAGAGAGAGTTTTTCAATTTCTTTTGGAAGATGTTTAACAAGATTTGCGCAACAATATGTGGATTTGCTTCAACTTTCATGCTTATTCGTTATTATTTTCGTTCTTCGAAGTACAGTACTGTTTTTGCTTAGATTAATAACATCTTTATTCGTAGTTTAGTTTATATTCATTCGTTCTTCTCGTTCTTTGATTCTTGTTTTAATGATTGGATTAAATTGTATGGATTTCATTATGAACGTAGCGTGAAACCCTAGTTCTTGATTCAACAAATCAAGGAAAGGTAGTTTATGAAAAATGAAGGGATGTGCGTAGATCCTTCACATGGTTTGTAAAAACCTTTGTGGAGTGATCTATGATTGTAAGAATCATTTTATTTTGTTTCAAATACCTTCAAAAACGAGAACCTTTAACTACATTCTTTGTAATCACTGGTAAAGGTTTTCGGATAAAAATTGATTTAATAATTTTAGGCAAATTAAAACTGATTTCTTAAACAAATCTGGTTTTGGTTGTTTGAAAACCTTGGGAAACAAGAGTTTTTGACTATATTATCTGTAATCACTAGTAAAAACTCTTGAATATAATTTTCTTAATAATTTTTGAACAAACCCTAATTTAGGTTTGAAACTGAATGTTTTCTTAAAAAATCTTTCCAGTTTTATTATGCATAATGAAACGTGATTTTAAAATTGAGTATCGGGCATTTTTGAAACTTTAATGAGAGTTTTTTTTTCCCCACCTATAGATCCTTTGACATGAACTATAGATTGTAGTTTTAACATATCCCGTAGTGAAGTAGTAAACTACCCGAACTTGTGAAATTGGATCAAGAACTTCTTAATCTTGAATTCTTTAATCTATTTTGAATTTGATTTTAAATTAATTGCTTGTTTTCTTGAAATCTTGATTAGGTTAGAGAACTTTCTTTGATTCTTGAACTCACATTTAAGAATTTTTAAAATTATAAAATATTTTTATTTAAGAATTATTTTTTTGGCAACTTTCTTTATTTAATTTTTGTTTAGGTTTAGTTAAGTTTTGAATTTACCCCCTTTCAAATTTAGGTAAAGAACTCTTAAAATTTCCTAGTATTAGAATTTTGAGCATTCTTGATAACTTAGAAACTAAAACTTTAGGTTCCCTGTGGATTTGACCTCGGACTCACCGAGTTAAAACTACACCACACACCCTTGCATTTGGGGGTTAGTTTAGACGCACTATTTAGAAGCGGTCACTTACCGATCAAGCTCTCTGTGGTCCGAACCGTTGGGTAGGGGGCTCGGACCACAAAGTGTTCACTACTCTATTTCTCTTCCTTCTTTATTCAGAGTCTTTGGGCTAGTTCGGGCTATCCAAGATAAGGTCTGAACCACAACTTCCCTTTCATCCTCTAAGCTATTCTCATAGTAATAAATTTCGATCTCCTTGTCCTTTTCCCTACAATTAAGACAGTAAGAGTATAAGTAACAAAATAGTGTCAAAACTTCAAGTTTAATTATTCAAATGCATTAACAAGTGTAAAAATAAGGAGTTTGTAATTACACTTTTCAAGTGTAATTAGAACCTAGCAATGTGGAGCCACTGTCGCCCCTCAAAGTTCTGCTTTAACATAAACTCTTCACACCTAAATTGGTCTATTTGCCTGAAACATTCTATTACCACCAGTTTATTTCCCCAAGTCTCATCATACTTTCTCTCAGCATTTTCCCCCCGAAATCTACTTCTGTCAAAGGAGCTAGACCCCAGTTGTTTATTTGTAGTTCTTTTGACTTATGGGGCCATGGTAGCTACAAAAATACAAAGAGAATATTTAATTAATCAAATATGGAACCCCTATGTCCACACAAGTTTAGTGGCCCACTTCTATTGATAAAAATGTAAATTGAAACCAAAGTGAATGTGTTTAATAGAAATACTCCAGGTGGCCATACAACATCCACCATGGATGGGTCTATTTATTAATCTAGGTGGCCATACAACATCCACCATAGATGGGTCCCTTTGCACAAAATAACAAATTGAACAACAAATTCTAAACACATGTTGCGAAAGAAGAATTTTTAAAATTAATAATTCAAAAACAACCCAAAGCCTTGGGGTTTGTTGAACTTTCGGACCCAATTTTTGACCCACGGTAAAGAAAGTGTTGGGTGTGAAGAAATTCACTCACAAAGAGTAATTTCCTTCTACCCATTGTTTGAAATCCAAAATAGGATTCAAACTTGCAAGAAATTGGGAACCCTTGAGGCTATTAAGCTCGGGTTCAAAGAAAAGTTGAGAAATAGCAACCTAGGGCTTGAAATATAGAAGAAGCTTACCTTAAGTCACTTAGATGAGAAGATTGGAGTGGAATGTTGCTAAACAAGCTTCAGGGAGGTCTAATCTTGAAGAAATCACAAATATGTAGAGAGAGATTGAGAGAGAGTGGAGTTGAATGAGAAAGGTTTAGTTTTCAAATGGCCGAAAAGCCCTTTTAAAGAGTTGCAGGGTCCGGACCACCCATGGACGGTCCAGACCGCAGAATGGTCACTTCCAGAATTTATCCTCATCAAGCACATTGTGGTTCGAACCATTTGGTCTGGGGGTCCGGACCACAGAATTGGATACCCAAAAACTGTTTTTATTTTGTTTTGAAAAATTTTGAAAAAGACTTAAACTCAAAATTAAAATCCTAAAATGAGGTAAAAATTAAAATATATCCTAACCCTAAATATGGTATAATTACAATAACGTGCTAATCCCAGATTACTTGTAAGGTGGAGGATCTAGAAGATCCCATAATTCAATCAAACCAACAAAATTGTCTAAATAAGGTTTAAGTCTATGCCCATTAACTTTAAACCTATTCCTATTTTTCGGATTTTCTATTTCAACCGCTCCCTATTCAGAAACGCGTTTCACAATAAATGGGCTAGACCACTTAGATTGCAATTTGCCAGGAAATAGATGAAGTCGTGATTGATAAAGAAGTACTTTTTGACCCTCATGAAAAGAACGTCTCGAAATATGTTGGTCAAGTACTCTCTTCATCTTTTCTTTGTAAATTCTAGCATTCTCATAAGCATCGTTTCTTAATTCCTCCATTTCTGTAATTTGAAGTATACAGTGAAGCTCGGCCTCATCAATATTAGCGTTGAATTGTTTGATGGCCCAATATGCCTTATGTTCTAACTCAACAGGTAAGTGGCATAGCTTCCCATAGACTAACCTATATGGTGACATCCTTAGGGTTGTTTTATAAGCTGTTCGATATGCCCATAGAGAGTCAACCAATCGTAGTGACCAATCTTTACGATTAGGATTAAATGTTTTCTTGAGGATTTGTTTTATTTCCCTATTAGCAAGTTTGACTTGGCCACTCCTCTGTGGGTGGTAAGAGGTACCAATTTTATGAACCACTCCATATTTGAGTAATAGTGTTCCCATAGGACAATTGCAAAAAGGTTTTCCTCCATCGCTAATAAATGCTCTAGGCACTCCAAAGCATGAGAATATGTTCTCATGGAGGAATTTAAGCATGACTTTATGATCATTATTTCTAGCAGCAATTGCTTCAACCCATTTAGAAACATAATCAACCCCAATTAAGACATATTCATATCCTTGTGAAGTCGGGAAAAGACCTATGAAATCTATTCCCCAACAATCAAAAACCTCTTAGACAAGAATAGTGGATGGGGGCATTATGTTTCTACGTGCTAAACTCCCCAAGGGTTGGCATCTATCACATGTGGTGCAAAAATGATGCACATCTTTAAACAAAGAAGGCCAATAAAATCCGCATTGAAGGATTTTTGTACCTATTTTATTTGCGAAAAATGACCTCCACAAGTTTGGGTGTGGCAAAACTTAAATATACTGGGAACTTCCCACTCTGGGATACAATGTTTAATTACTTGGTCAGGGAAATACTTGAATAAGTAGGGATCATCCCAAAAGAAAACTCTAACATTCCGTAAGGATTTATTTCTATTCTTATAGTTTTATTCTTTTATGATTTGTCCTGTCGCTAAATAGTTAGCAATATTAGCATACCAAAGGGGGTTAGAGGCTGTTATTGCTTCTATGTTAAACAGTTGTTCATATGGGAAGCTATTATTTACGTGAGTTTCATCATGGGGGTAAGCTTCTACCAGTAAACGTGACAAATGATCAAAGCTACCACATTCTCTATGCCTTTCTTATCTCATATTTCAAGGTCAAATTCTTGCAAAAGTAAAATCCAACAAATTAACCTTGGTTTGGTCTCTTGTTTGGTCAATAGGTATTTAAGAGCCAAATGATCAGTGAATACTATAACTGTTGACCAATGAGATAAGAACAAAACTTCTTAAAGGTAAAGACAACTGCTAGCAACTTTTTTTAGTTGTCGTGTAATTTTTTTGCGTATCATTTGAGGTTTTACTTGCAAACTAAAGAACATGCGCTTTTTTATCTCTCCTTTGTCCTAACATAGCTCCAATAGCATAGTCACTTGCATCACACATATGTTCAAAGGGAAGTGACCAATCCAGAGGTTGTAGAATAGGAGCTAAGGTTAGACAACCCTTAAGCTTATCAAAAGTGTTTTGACATTGGGGAGTCCATTCGAATGGGGTATCTTGCATCAATAATTGACACAAGGGCTTTGAAATTTCACTAAAAGATTGAATGAAACTTCTATAAAACCCAGCGTGCCCTAAAAATGATCTAATATCCCTCACATATTGAGGATTGGGAAGCTTTTGAATTAGTTCTACCTTAGCTTGATCTACTTGGATGCCTTTTATAGATACTATGTGCCCTAATACAATTCCATAGGTGACCATAAAATGGCACTTTTCCTAATTTAGCACTAGGTTCTTTTCCTCACATCGTGTCAAAACTAGATGAAGGATCTTTAGGCACTACCCAAATGAATCTCCATAAACAAAGAAATCATCCATGAATTCCTTGATGATTTCTTCTACCATTTCACTAAAGATACTCATCATGCTGCGTTGAAAAGTAGTAAGAGCATTATAAAGGCCAAAGGGTATTCTCTTGTATGCAAAGGTAACAAAAGGACAAGTAAAAGTGGTTTTAGCTTGATCCTCTAGGGCTACCTCTATTTGATTATAACTCGAATAGCCATCTAAGAAGCAATAGTAAGCATGTCTGGCTACTCTTTCTAGAACTTGATCTAAGAATGGAAGAGGAAAGTGATCTTTTCATGTAACTGCATTGAGCTTTCTGTAGTCAATGCATACTCACCAACCAATTTGTATTCGAGTTGGAACCAACTCATTATTTGTATTCCAAACTACTATAACTCCTGATTGCTTAGGAACTACCTGTGTAGGACTTACCCACTTAAAATCAGAGATGGGACAGATTATTCCTACATCTAGTAGTTTCAGAACTTCAGCTTTAACTACTTCCTTCATGTTTGGATTGAGTCGTCTTTGCATTTGATGAACCGGTTTGGCATCCTCTTCTAAATATATGCGATGTCTACGAAGGAGAGGACTTATACCTGTTAGGTCAGCTACTGACCATCCTAGAGCTTTCTTATAACTTTTTAAAAGTTCAATTAACATATGCTCTTGATGGATAGTCAGTTCTGAAGAAATAACTACGGGGTAGGTCACTCTCTCACCTAGAAAAGCATATTTCAGATTATGGAGTAAAGGTTTTCTATCATGATTAGGAGCTTTTACCTCTGAGGACTCTGCTTTATTTAAAAATAGTCTTAGGCTTTCAAAGGATGGTATTCAATTCCCTATTGACATGATTGGCCATATCTCCAACCAATCAACCACTGCTCCTAATTCCTAGTTTGATGTCATGGAATTCAATTTCTCCTCACTAAAGCAAATGGCTTTCTCTAGAGGATCCTCAACAAATTCATGATCCACATAATCCTAGACTATAGCTTCCACTATGTCTACTTCTTGTATATCAAGCACCTCTTTTGGTTGTTTGATAACATGAAAGATATTCGTTTCAAACTCAATATTACCAATAGATATTTTCATGGAGCCACTCCTACAGTTGATTAAAGCATTTGATGTTGCTAAGAATGGTCATCCTAGAATCACTGGTGTTTGATTAGGTGCAGATATACTGGTAAGTAGTTGAGTATCTAGGATTATGAAATCCACTGGGAACTAGAAAATTTCCACTTGCACCAGTACATCTTCAACTATACCTCATCGGACTTTAATTGATCTATCTGCAAGTTGCAAAGTCACATGGGTAGGTTTTATTTCACCTAAGCCCAGTTGCTCATACACTGAGTAAGGAAGCAAATTGACACTTGCTCCTAAGTCAAGCAGTGCTCTACTAATATAGTACTTCCCTATATAGCAAGATATAGTAGAACATCCAGGGTCCTTATATCTAAGGGGAGTACGACATTGTATTATAGCACTTGCCTACTCAGTGAGGAATGCCTTCTCCTTCGCATTCAATCCCTTTTTCACAGTGCATAGTTCCTTAAGAAATTTAGCATAAGAAGGGATTCGCTTAATTGCAACAAGAAGAGATATGTTAATTTTCACTTGTTTGAATACCTCTAGCAACTCAGCTACTTGGGCTTTTTTCCTAGCTTTCAAGAATATTTGGGAAAAGGGTGCTTTAGGAATATATTCCCTAAGCACTATCATTGGCTCATCTTCATTTTCTTCCTCATTTCCCTCTTCCTCTTCCTTTCTATCTTCTTTTATGGACTCCTCAACTATGATTGGTTGTTTCCCCGCCTTCTTGCTATCATCTACCATACACTTAGGTTCAATTCTTTTTTAGTTTCATCCCTCCTAGGAGAGATGGTTTTATCTATAATTTTTCCACTCTTAAGTGTTGTGATATTTTGGACTTGTTCCACATTCCCAAGAATATTACAAGATCCTTCAACTTATTTAGCTTGGGCTACTGGGTTTGGATGAGGTTAAGCAGGAAATTGACCCTTTGGTTGTGTGGTTAATGTTTGAGTCAAAAGGGTTAACTGACTCTTGATATCATCCAGATTTTTATTGTTTTGAGCCTAAAGCGAAGATTGAGTATTCATGAATTATTGAAGTGTTTCTTCTGTGGATCTCTTATTTGGGGGAATGTATGGAGCATATGAAGGTCCCACATTTTGAGACAATCCTAGATTAGGCATTGGGACTTAGGAACTGGAGGATGAGAGGCATGATAAGGTTTTGGAATTTAAGCTCCCTCATTTCTCCAACTAAAATTAGGGTGATTTCTCACTGCTGGATTATAAGTCTCAGAATAAGGATTTCCTCCTAAAGCTTGTCCTTTAAATGATTGGCACTATTGATTTATGTTATGGACTGGGAGTTCACTAGATGGTTGGCCTTGCACAACTTCTTTACAAATAGGGACACTAGGGCAATCGTTTGTCCTATAGGTTTGGCTATCACACACTATGCAATAGACATTTGCCATTGGTTCTTTGATAGGTTGTGTCCCCTTTGATTTTCAGGGTCTCAATTTCCCTATTGAGTGTTGCTAATTTTGCTTTGACGTCATCAGTTTCACTTAAATGGTGTATACCTTTAGCTTGGGCAACACTAGCAGTTTGAGTGCTTTGAGATCTTGTGATATCCCAGGTTTGTGCATTTTCAGCCAAGAATTCAAAATAGTCAAAAGCTTCTTAAGGCGTTTTATCATAAAACTGCCCATTACACATGGTTTCCACAAATTGTTTTAGTTGTGGCGTCAGTAAACCATAGAAGATACTAGCAAGATGCCAAACTTCAAATCTATGGTGTGGGCAAGAACGCAAGAGAGTTTTAAACCTCTCCCAACTTTGATAGAAGGGCTCACTATGTTGTGGAGCAAAATTTAGGATTTGATGCTATATTGTATCAGTTTTGTTGGGAGGAAAAAATTTCTTAAGAAATTTGTCTTGCGTTTCATCCCATGTGTAAATGGAATTAGATGGTAGAAATTCAAACCATCTCGCAGCCTTATCTTTTATGGAAATTAGAAAAAGCTTAAGAAATACTAACTCCATGGGGCATCCCTGATCTTTAATAGTGACACAGATGTTCCTAAATTGAGTTAAGTGATTGTATGGATTTTCAAAATCCATACCATGAAAAGTAGGTAACAATTGTATCATGCCAGGTTTGAAATTGAAAGTTCTTTGGTTTTCTGGCCAAACTATGCAACACTCAGGAGTATGCTTATCTTGCTACAAGATATCCCTCATGGAACGTCTAGCAGCAATAGCTCGTTCTTCAACTATTTCTAAACGTGGAATAGGAAGTCTAGGGTTTTGAATGTCTTCTAAAGGATTTTCAAATTCTAGAGGAAAAGCTAGGGGTTCAGGACGCCTTAATCTAATGTCTTCCCCTCGAACCCAACTACTCATAAGCTAAAAAACTATCCTGGAAAGGGTACTGTGGTCTGGATTGGAGGTCTGGGTGTCCGGACCACAGACTATTAATCTGGGATTTAATGAAGAGTTTAAATGAGAAGGATTTAGAATTTTCTAATTTTGGGATTTTTTTTATATGGAATAACAAATTAACTTAAAAAAATAAAAATAACCTAAAAACTAAAATTTGGCTACCCAATAATGGCACCAAAAACTTTACCGCTTCTAAAAAGTGCGTCTAATTAACTCCCAAGTACAAGGTTGTGTAGTGTAGTTTTAACTCAGTGAGTCTCAAGTTGAATTCACAGGGAGCCTACGTTTTTTAGTTTCTAGGTTATAATGGGAATTCTAAATTTAAATAAAAACAAAGTTTAATGTTTACTCAAAGCTAAATTCTAGGGCTTTTGCAAGTTTAAAATTAATGCTATAGAATAAATTAACAACTACTTAAGGAATTTTAGCAAATAAAATTTTCTCTTTGTTTTTAATGAAATTATAGTGTTAACTAAATAAATTCAATTTAATCTAAAATTGCAAGAAAACAATCTACTCCAAAAAATTCAAATCAAACAATTTAATCAACTCAAGAATTAAATTAAATAACAATCACAATATTAACGTGATTCTTGATCCAACTTTCAATTCTGAGTAGTTTACTACTTCACTATGGGATGTGTTTAAACTACAATATAAAGTTCACGTGAAAGGAACGATAGATTGGAAGGATGTCTTTGTTAGGGTTTACAAATCTCCTAATACTCAGTTTTAAAATCTTGTTTAGGATTATAAAACCAGAAAGATCTTCAATGAAAACACTTAGGTTCAAATTTGATTTAGGGTTTGTTCAAAAATATTAAGAAAGTTATAATCGAAAACCTTTACCAGTGATTACAGAGAATATAGTCAAAGGTTTTCGTTGTTTGAAAGCTTTTGAAACAAACTAAAATAGATTTGAAAATAGTAGATCTTTATGCATGGGTTTTCACAAACCATGCAAAGGGTCTACGCACATCCCATAGATCGTAATAACCTACCCTTCCTTGATTCGTTGAATCAAGAACTAGGATTTTACACTAACATGCTTTTAAATGAAATAAAAACAATCATCAAACACATAACTAATGATTCTAAAGAATAAGATGAAGAGACAATATTATTAACATGAAAAGTGAAAGCAAACGTACTCTGAAATCAACTCCGAAACAAAATAATGAACTACTACTGCTGCAATGAAGACTACACAAGCTTCGAAAATCCATAAAAACATCTCATGAACAATCAAAAACTCTCAAAAATATTCTAGAACTCTCAAAAATATGCAGAAAGTAAAGTAGGCTCTCTCTGGTTCGACCATACATTAGGGTTTATACAAGGGTAACAAGGAAACCCTAGAAGAGATAAATTAAAGATGCGTGCCCAACACACTGTGGTCCAGACTGTTTGGGTGGGGGTCCTGATTGGACATCAATTGATACATATTTATACATTCAAATTACACTTGCACACATCATAAAAAGACATAAAATCTATGTTTTGTGCAGATTTCATCTCCATATCTCCAAAGTGGTTTGTGTGTTGATTTCCATCACAAGAACAAGAAATTAAGCTACATTGAGGATGTTGAGAAGAAAGCATGCTGCACAACACATCAAAGGATTGAAGCTATTTCAGAAGAAGAAGAAAATTCAGTTGAAATCAGTGCAAAGAAATCAGAATCACTATTCTGGAAATTTCTGCAGCAGGGGATCGTATTCGAATATGGGTTTACTGTATTCGAATATGAGCTTCTTCACAGCAACGAATTCCATGTGACCCCAACTTCCCCACGTGATGTAATCTGCAATCCAGGGAGGGAAAATCAGGAAAAGATATAGGAGAGAGAAGAAGCCATCATGAGGGGAACATTCGGTTAGAGGAGAGAGAAGGAGAAAGGAGTGGAGAGACCCACGCGACAGGGAGAGCATTCGGCTGGGAAGAATTTCAGATTTGGTAGATAGAGTTTGAGGGAGTTTTTCATTGAGAATTCAGAGTTTTATATTGGAATTTTAATTCAGCATTGGAGTTTTAGAGATTTACACATTGAATTTATTCCAATTTCTGTAATCAGATTTTGAAGTCTAAATCCATTTAACTTTCAATTTTAGATTGCAATGTCTTCCAATCAGATTTCCATTTCTGCTTTTCTTCTTTTCAACATGCTCGGCTAAGTTTTCTTGAGCCAAGGCAAGGGTAATGCCCTTCCAATGAATCTCAAGTGGCCGAACTTCATGAATTTACCTTGAGTTTTTATGGTTATCAAATCAATTTGCAGCTGGGTGTCTTAGAACTCATTGATTCAAGACCCGATTAATCCAACTTTGTATATCCTATTGATGAGTTCATAGGTGTTGCTTAACTTAGAACTCTCATGACATTGTTGTATGTGGGTTTCTAGAATTAGAACTCCTATTGTCCTTAAAATAGGTTATGCACATTGAGTGTTTAATCCATGGTTTGTTTCAATTGAAATTAATTTTCTCAAAAATCAGTACAAATTGATTTGGTAAATTTATAAGCTCTTGGCACTTGAAATTCATTTGGATTGGTATTAAACTTGCCTTGCTCAACCTTTTTATCATTTAATCTTTTAGTTTAAATTCACTTTGCTTTTGGAAAGTTAGTTCAAAATCATCAACCAACCAAATCAGATTTTAATTTTCTATTTTACATTTTTCTGTGAGTAGTGTTTTGCCAAATTAATCTCCATTAGAGTCATTCACTTCATTGCTCCCTAGATCCCTGTGGAAATGACCTGGGACTTACCAGTTATTTTGTGCTTCAACCACACCTTGCACTTGGGGGAAAACTTGTCTTGACTTACCTCACTTAACATTTTCTTTAACTTTGAATTTATAATCTGAATTTTCATTTGAGCTTTTATCTTGAAGTGAGGTAATTAAACAAGAACAAGCAGGTCCAGACCACAGAATCATGGTTCTTTAGATTCTGTTTCTTTCTCCATACTGGATTTTTGGGCTAGTCCAGACCATCCTAGGTGGGGTCTGAACCACAGCTTTTCCTTCATCCTCTAAGCCACTTTCCTCGCTATAAATCTTAATTATCTTACCCTTTTCCCTGCAATTAAGAAAATAAACACTATAAGTAATAAAATAATGATAAAACTTCAAAATTAATTACATAAATGCATCAATGAGTATCAAAATGTGGAGTTTGTAATTACACTTTTCATGTGTAATCACTGGTCCAACTTCTGCAGATCGAAAATTGTCCTCCTAAAGGGTATTTCTATCATTTTTATAAAGCCCAGAAATCTCCCGCATCAATTGCCCTCATTTCCCTAGGTCTTCTAGTAGACCTGAGGGAATTTGACGGTTGAGCCATCTTTGAGCCATACACATTTAATGCGTGTCGGTCATAATTATTGATATAGTGTAGTTACACCCTTCGCCTCACTGCCATGTGTCCATTCTACATTTATTTCTCATATATTCGACAGTTGATGCCGTTGATTTCGATCGTGTGGCCTTATCCACACCATAAATTTTAAAATCACTTATCTATTAATTGCACTCTTCTCTTTTGCCTTTACACTTTCTCACTTTTGCTTCAATCGCCATTTTCAAGCTCCAATTTTCAAGCGACCTTGCATCATTCTTTTTCCTGGTACGCTTCTCTCTTGTTTCTTTTCATTCTTGCTTCATCTTTCTTTTATGCTTTGGCTTTTTACCCCTAGTCTCTGGTACTATTAGTGAGAGAATATGCTCCCTTACACCGTATAGTTTATAAAAGACCCTATTTTCTATAGTTCTATCTATACTCTTTTGATTTTTGAGTATTATAGTTATAGGTTGCAAACCTTGGTTTCCGCTAAAAAAATAACTTCTCCCCAAATATTGATTCTTGCTGAGGAGAGTGAGGAGTCTTTCTCTAATAACCTTCCCTAAACTGGTGTTGACGTCGCCAGCTTTTCTTCTACCCATGGCCTTGAACCTTCAATTAGTGATCCTGGTTCTCATCATGGCTAGACATCCACATTGGGGAGAGGTAACCATCACCTTGATTAAGCCAGAAATCATTTGGTGATCAACAAGATCAAGCTTAAGAAGCTCCTGAAAGCCTTCCAACCCCCAAATCATTTATCCTACTGATGGCTTACTCCTGAAGATACAGCCCGCTTGCCATTGATGCCGGGAGTGGTCATAGTGTATGAAGTCGCCCTATCTAGTGGGCTACGGTTCCCATTGGCTCGTCCCATCAGAAATGTGCTAGCTAGGCTCATCCCAAACCCAACTCAGCTCATGCCAAATAGCTGGAAGATCTTAGCCGGCTATGCTATTATTTGGAAGGCCTCCACAAATGAATACATCATGATGGATGAGTTCCTACACTGCTATCAAGTGGTCTAGGCCAGTTGAGTTGGTACTACTTCTTTACCCGAGTGAAGGAGTTCAACTTAGTAGAAGGCTACCCCTCCTGGGTCAAGCATTAGAAGGAACACTTCTTCATGTATGGGGATGGCTGGGAGTTCTACCCCTAGGAAACCGAGGAGGAAAAGTCAATCTGTTGCCCTCTAGCCTAGGGTCGGCCAGGTGACAAAGGTATGTCTATTCTTTTCTTTCCTTTACTGTCATCCTAACCACATATTGACCGACCCTGAAATGTGTTCGAGTTCTACCTCTCAAGTGCAAGAGGGTGGTCGTAGTCTTACTCGGTGAGAACCGAGGTCATCTCCACAGGGAGGGCTTTGTTAAAAGTTCTAAACTTGATCTCTTAGTTAGTAGGTGAACCTAAGTTAATTTACACTAATTTTAGATTTACAAGGTGTTTGAATATGGTTGGGTTGAGAATGATGGAGTGAAGGAATTGCTATATTAAATTAAAATGCAAATATTGAAAACAACATAACTAAATAATCTTGGCTTTGAACCAAATCCGGTAGTGGGTAGTGATGGTTTACTCAAACACATTGATAACTCAACCTAGCAATCGCACATGCATTGCTAGGTCGGAAGATATTTCATTAAAACCTAATTTATGGAACTCAAAGTAAACGGAAGCTTTTGAAATTAGTTTCGGACTCATCGGGACATTGAATCGAACACCTAGTATGCAAGAGTGTAAACTCGTAACCAGGTTTCAATTGTAACACAGATGAACTGATTTCTTAAGAAAACCCTAAGTTATGGTTTTATGAAAATAGGTTACAAATCACTGGGTCATTGAACCAACCACTTGGTGTGCATGAGTGGCCAATCGTAACCAAGCTTTGGTTATAACACGGGTGATTGATTTCGTAAGAAAAACTAATTTAGGTTTTGAAAAATAAGAGTCTAACTCACCAGGACATTGAACCAAACACTTAATGTGCACAAGTGCAACCAAGCTATGGTTGTAACATATGTGAGTAGGTTTCGAAAGAACCCTAGCTTACTATGAGATTCCATTTAGAGATTAAAAGATATTTCAATTAAAAATATTCTCTCACATTCGAATTCACCGAACTACCACACTACCTTCAATGATTTGAAGCCAAGAATAAACCCTAGCCTAACATACGTGAACATTGAAGAGAAAAACAAACTTGTATATCATCCATTAATGTAAAACGAAAAGCGAAAACAAAAAGAAGATATTGAAGACTAAAAGAACAAAAAGAAATATGAAATAAATCTAAACTTTAAACTTGGAATTGAAATAGTTAAATGCGAAGCAACTTACATGTATTCAAGAAGAACTACTATCGATTCAAAGCTTCCAATCCAAACCCTAATCTGATGAATGTTTGAGAATATGATAATCCAAAATAGTACTTGAAAGCTTCAATCCAAAAGCAAAACCTTAATCTAGTTTAGGCTATGTAAAACTGAAAAGAAAAGTAAAGAAAGTATGTAAAAAGCTCTCTCCAACCTAATTTGAAAATCCCCTTTATATATGGCTACAATGAAGGGCAAAAGGGGTACATCACTTTACATAATGAAAATCAAAGTCAAAGGTGATGGGCGCCCATGGTTGATGTGGGGTGTCTGTGGCCTAGCTGTCCAAGGTGTTTGATGTAGTCCTCAATGAAACAGCTCCACAAACCACTCTCGGTAGGCGCCCGTGGATAGCCTCCACCAGCTGCTCGACTAAATTCCTTTGAGACTTAGGACTTTCCTCCAGAAACACCTCTCGGCGGGCACCCATCTGATTAAGGGTAGGGTGCCCGTGGCTTGTGTGGGGCACTCGTGATAATGAGGGGCGCCTATGCTACTCCACCTTTATCCACAGCTTTGATTCCTTGCTCTTTAAACTCTTCTTTTTACCCTTTCATCCTCAAATAAAGCATTAAAGACCTACAAACACCCACAAGAATGTAAATTAGCTCACTTCATTATAACTTATGAAGTTTATGTGCATAAAACACTTAAAATTAATTGTAAAATCATGTTGAAATAACATTATATGTGCTCAATCACACCTCCAACCTAAACATTGCTAGTCCCTAGGAATGCATGCAACGAAACCATAGGGTACACAAAGATGTGTTAAAACATCCATGACATGCAAGTTTTTATTCAAATCAAAACAAATTAACTCAAATCTAAGCTACCATGATGTCTATTTTTGTAGGAACACATGGCCACACTTAGCGTGTGTGGCAAGCCCTTTAAACCCCTAGGTTCCCTCTAGTGGACGAGTAAGGTCTCGTGAGAGTTTGTAGTGATACTACCCACAAACATCTATAGTATGGTCTCAAGGTGTCAAAGAGTGATTAAGGTCAACAATGACTCGAGTTTAAGCCCAACAAGTCACAAAATTCAAATTTTATGTGTAATTCCCAAGTGCTAGCATGAATGCATGTGCTATCAAAATTGGAAGAGTATGTGTGCAAAATAGTGTCATTCATTCAACAAGGTCTCGAGAGCATAATTGGAACTAAGTTTCAACTTCAAAAGCTCACAATGTAGATCACTCATAGAAAGAAACTCACTCATCAAGGGTTCACTCATACCTATGAGCATAAAATGCTCTCCTCGTTGCACACAACCTCACAAATAAGTGAGTGAATTGAATTGAAGTTTCGAGTGGACAGCTCCTATCAAAAAGTTCCAATGCCATGCAATGGATCACACCACACAACCTACATAAGACCACTACATGCACACAGAAGAGTTGCTCGCTTAGAATCCACTAGGTCTTTGATCCGATTGTAACTTGGCCATGGGTAAAGGTTAAACAATGAAAGTTATGGAAATCAGAGCACATGCCATGGGATAAATATGCTCAAGTATGCACAAGTCCCAAACTACCCATTTCCTTTCTATACCCCAACCAACAACATGAAGCTTATTCACAAACTTACAAACTACTCTTTGGACATTCTTAGCAACTGCATTACAAAGCATAAGTCCCACAACTGAATAAACAAAAGGAATGAGAATTTTTTTTTCTTTTTCGTTTTTTTTTTTTTTTTTTTTTTTTTTTTTTTTTTTTGAAAATGAATAATGAACTATACAACACATGAATTCTCATCCCAACTTCCTTTTTCATTTTGCTCTTAAAAGCTTACATTCCCAAACTGAATTCACAACTTAGACTATGAGGCACTTTCATAACCCAAGACATACAAGGGTAAGGCTTAAAGTGTGTGAATGGGTGTATGGGCTATCATATATGAAGGGAACCAAGAAGAGAAAACTTTATATCACACACTTTATTGTGAGGCTTCAAGTTGGTTCCTAAGACAATTTCATATCAAGAAAGGATAAAAAGGCTCAAATTAACAAAGAAGGCCTAGCATCATTTTCAAAGCTTACAACAACTCATATGCACCAAGTGTATACTCATGCAAGTGTGTGTGATGCAATTGGGGCATTGAAAACCAAAATAGAGAACAACTGAGCTGAAATAATGTGCAACCCCTCATGAAAAGAATAAATGGCTCTAAAGCTCACCACTAAAGGGGCATAAGTCTCTACCTAGTCCAAGGATGCTCAATTGACTAATGTTACACGAAGTTCACTCTTAAGCACATAAGTTCTTCCATGATAGCCAAAAAAGCAAAGGTCATGACACATTCAACTTAAATTAAGTTTCCTATCAAAGCTTGAACAAGACTCACTTATCACTCTCTCACTCAAATTCACAATCAACCAAACCAAAAAGGGCTAATATGCAGGTACAAATGTGCTAAGTCATGTATGAAAGCTCAAAGATGCTCAAAATTTGAAAAATTTGACAATTACACAGGGTCATCATGCGAACTCTACCCCCTAACCTAAACTAAACATTGTCCACAATGTGAGAACTATAATGCATATGTGGGTCTGTAGTGTGCAAAGTGAGCATGATGATGATGAGCATAAAGATCAATCAATATATAACACATAAGCCAAGCATGCACCCAAAAAGAAAACCCCATAAGCAATAAAGAACACCCCTCAACCTAGTTTTTACAGCACTTCCAACAACAACCAACAACATATATCCAAGTGTTATGCTCAAAATGTAGAAACAGAAGGTAAAATGGGTGGATATTACCTCAAGAGCTTCCTTATTTGAAGAAAAGAAAAAGCTATACAAGAGAAAAGGTTAGAAAAAAAATAAAAGAAAAAGAAAGGGAAAATAAGAGAAAAGAAAATAAGAGAAGAAAATCAAACCAAAAAAAAAGAAATAAGAAAATAAGAAAAAGAAAACTCTAATCTACTATGTACAAATGAAATGAAGACAAAAGGGTTATCCAACACCCTCTCTATCGCATGAATCCACAAATAGTTTAAGAAATAAAATGTTCTCATCGGGCCCCCAAAGCATCGAAGGTGGACGCTCCTTAGTAGTAAAACACACCAAATGATGAAAGGCCAAGTGAGGTTCTTGAAACCTCAGATATGGCCATGATACATACATGGATATGGACATGGTGGGTTCAATAAGTCTTTCGGTGCCCAAGAAATCTATGGGTGTGGAAATGGTGGGCTCTAATGATCTCTCGACACCTAAGAAATCTACGGGTGCTGAAATTGTGGGTTTGAATGATCACTCAACACCCAAAAAGTCAATGCAAACTTTCCCTATGTCTACTACCTCTCCCCAGTGATGGTCAGTCACATGATAGTCACTCACAATCCCTGTAGTAAGACTCTTGGATGGGCTAAGTCAAGAGATGAGAGGTGTGCACCACTCTCAACCTCAAGTGTGTAGTGAAGTGAACTAAGGTCAACCAATTCAATGATGTGTTCCTCAGGACATGTGACATTTAAATGCTTAGTTTGAGTCAAAAGACTCTCAATAAAGTTTGAGGTGGGTGGGGTAGGTTGAGCATCAAGCTCGGTAGTAGGAAAGGATTGCATATCCCCCTGACTCTCAGTAAGTGGTGGAGAAATATCCTGGATGGGAGAGTCCAAAGGGAAACGAGAAAGATGCTCATTCCAAATGCTATCCCCAGTGTAGTTAGGGTAATGCCTCACTCAGTGCCTATGGTAGTGCCTAAGGTCGATCACTCAGTCATGTTACCACTTAGAGTGGTGCTCATTATTTGTGTCAACCCATGTTGGCCCAAGGTTTATAAAGTTAGTTTTATAATTGATTTTGATGATAACAAACATTGAATTAAATTTTCACAATTAATTTTCAAATAGACATTGTATGAAATGTTACAATTCATTTGATAGATTCAAGATAATAGAGTTGGAAGAGATTGATATTATTTTTTAGATATTTTCACGTAATTTGGATGAAGGAATAAAGGAATTTCAAAGTTTGGAGTAATAGAAATCAAAGTAAGATGAATATTTGAACTAGAGGTTAACTCGGATAAACAGAGAAATCAGACACGTGTTAGTATATAGATGATATCTTAAGATCCAACGGTTCAATGTTTGTGAAATTTTAATATAGTAAACTATGCTTCCATATCTACAACTTTACCGAAGGGAGAGTTTTGTGGATCTGAAGTTAATGTGTCAAAACATGAGTTGGAATATTACTCATTACGGAAAAGATTTTAATTCTGGATTCTGGAGCTACTCTTCGTTTTTAAGACATAACGGATACTATACAGCTTTAAAAATTCTGATTTTCGGTGTGTGAAAAGAAGACTCAAAAAGCTACAACTTTAGTTTAAGTCTCTTCTAATTCTAAAAGTATCATGGTGAAACAGAAGCTTAAACTGGAAACACTGATTCAGAATGTCAAAAAAAGCTATCAGAAGCTGGTCTCGGTTCAGAAGCCATATCTGACTATCTAACCGTTGGATGAAGCTCAAAGTTTGACATGTGATAGCTGACTTATATATCTACAAAGTCTTTACTCAGAGACAATGTCAGATTTGAACGTTCTGAGGGTGGAAAACGGTCACAAATATATCTCAGAAAATCTGAATCTGAAAGACAGCATTGGAAGCAAGGAAATTCAATTTCTTTCAAGGGCAAAAGTGTCTTTTCACTTTGTAACGGCCATTTGGAGATTTTCATCTATATATAGAGCCTCAAACTCAGATTCAAGGGGATGAACAAGGCAAGAAAGAAGTGCTTACAAAGAGATACAAAAATTCCATAACTTTACAAACATAGAGTGATTTCTTCTTACATTTGGGCTTCATCTTCATATTCAACTTGTGAGAGTTTCTTTTTGATTTGATTGAGTTTTAAACTCATCATTGTTGTTGTAAGAAAGGGAAATTTAAAGCCCTTTTAATTTGTGAGAGTTGGGTGAGCTCTTGTTGGTTTTGGTTCAAGTGTTAGAACCAAAACGAGAGACTTTCTTTGAGAGAGACTTGTGTGAGTGATTTGGGGATAAAATCACTTGGGAAAGGTTTCTAGCACCTTGGGAAGCTAGTGTGTAATAAGCTCTTCAAAGAATAGTGGAGAAATCTCAAGGAAGGCCTTGGGGGAGTGGATGTAAGCAATATTGAAGCAAAACCGCTATAAATCGATTGTGTTTGCTTCTCTTCCCTTCTCTTTATATTTATTGCAAACACTAGCACTCACTCTTCATTCACAAATATTGAATAATTTTTTTTTTTGGTGCATTTCATATTCATCTTGACATATTTGTTTTAGGGTTAAAATTTTTATTTGCAAAATTTTTAAGCAACCCTATTCACCCCCTCAAGTGTTGCTATTTGGGACAACAATTGGTATCAGAGCAAGGGCTCTTATTTTGACTTAACCGTCAAAGAGTTAAGATCATGGCAACATCTTTTGGCGCCTCCACTTTTGAAGGCAAATCGACCCACTGACCTCCTTTGTTCAATGGAACAAACTATAATTATTGGAAGGCTAGAATGAGAATCTATGGTCAAGCCATTGATTATGGGTCATGGAAAGTCATATCTAATGGACCTTATGTTCCTTCTAAAACCGTAGATAATAGGATTGTTCCCAAGGATGAAAGTGAATGGACCGAAGCCGATGAAGCTAAAGTCCAATTAAATGCCAAAGCTATGAACATGTTATATTGTGCACTTGATCCTAATGAGTTTAATAGAATTTCTACATGTGAAACCGCTAGAGAAATTTGGGATAATTAGAAGTCACTCATGAAGGTACTAATCAAGTTAAAGAGTCTAAAATTAGTATGCTTGTTCATCATTATGAATTGTTTAAAATGAAACCGGATGAGTCTATTTCGGAAATGTTTACTAGATTTACCGATATTATAAATAGTTTGAAATCTCTTGGTAAAATCTATACTAATGTTGAAATGGTGAGAAAAATTCTTAGGTCTTTGCCAAAGGGATGGGAACCAAAGGTGACGGCCATCCAAGAAGCAAAAGATCTCACGAGATTGAGTTTAGATGAACTCTTGGGTTCTCTTATGACCCATGAGATTACTTTAAAAGCTAATGAGGAAGAAGACTCCAAAAAGAAGAAAGGAATTGCTTTCAATTCCACATTTAATGATAAAAGTGTGGATGAATCAAATGATGAAGATGATGAAGACATTGCTATGATCACTAGAAAATTCAAGAAATACATTAACAAAAAGAAGCAAGGTGGAAGAAAATTCCACAAGAAGGAGACAATCAAAGGAGACTCAAGTAAGAAAGATATTATCATTTGTTATGAATGCAAAAAGCCCGGCCATATCAAGCCCGAATGTCGTCAACTCAAAAAGAGTTATAAAAAGGACAAAAAAATGCAATGGTGGCAACATGGGGAGATAGTGATGATAGTTCCTCCGATAATGAGTCACATGGAGAAGAAATTGCAAACATTTGTTTTATGGCTCAAGAAGAAGAAAATGAGGTATGTGAATCTTCTAATCAATTTACTTATGATGAACTTTTAAATGCTTTTGAAGATTTACATCATGAACTTAAGAAAATTGCTTCAAAGAATGTTTCTCTAAAAAAGTTGGTCTCTTCTCTTTCTCAAGAAAATGATGCTTTAAAGAAAGAAAATGAATTTTTAAAAAATGAGCTTGAAACTAAAACCTTGATTCCAAATGAGCTCCAAACAAAAATGAAACCTTAAAAAATCAAGTAGAGGATTTAACAAAATCTCTTGCAAAGTTTGTTAAAGGAAATGAAAACTTGGATATGATTCTTGGTAGACAAAGATGTGTTTTTAATAAAAGTGGAATTGGTTTCAATCCATCTAAAAAGCAAAAATTTTATAAGGATTTGTTTTGGAAAACATCTTCTAGTAATCATCATTCTACTTGTCATTATTGCAATAATATAGGACATATTATTCATTCATGCCCTTATAGGAGAAAGACTTATAGTGGACCCAAAATGATGTGGGTTCCAAAGAAGAAAATGAATTTAAATGATGATATGTCTAACCTTTAAGGACCCAAGAAAATTTGGGTACCAAAAGTCAATGGTTGATTTTCTCTTGTAGGTTTTCTTGAAATCTAAATCAAAGAGTGAAAGATGGTTCCTTGATAGTGCTTGCTCAAGGCATATGACGGGTGATGCAACCATATTCACTTTTTTATCTTCTAAAAATGGAGGATTTGTCACTTTTGGAGACAATAGCAAAGGAAGAATTATTGGTATAGGTAACATTGGTAAACCTCCATTCCCTACCATTGAAAATGTATTATTAGTTGAAGGTTTAAAACATAATTTGCTTAGTATTAGTCAATTATGTGATAAAGATAATTGTGTTATATTTGATCATTCCCATTGAATCATAGAGAACATTAATGACCATAAGACATTATTTGTAGGGCATAGACATGAAAATGTTTATGTTGTTCATTTAAATGATTTATCCTTGAATGATGTCAAATGTTTTTCTGTAATGAGTGATAATAGTTGGTTATGGCATAGAAGACTTGGACATGCTAGCATGGATTTAATTTCAAAACTTTCCAAAAATGGCTTAGTTGTTGGTTTACCCAATATTAAATTTGAAAAAGACAAATTATGTGATGCATGTCAATTTGGAAAACAAGTTAAAACATCCTTCAAATCTAAAAATATAGTTTCAACTGCTAGGCCATTACAACTACTACACATGGATCTATTTGGCCCTACTAGGACTTTAAGTTTTGGTGGAAAATCATATGCACTTGTGGTTGTTGATGATTACTCTAGATTTACATGGGCGGCATTCCTAGCTCATAAGGATGAAGCTTTCTATGCTTTTACAAAACTTTGTCAGAAACTTCAAAATGAAAAAGGATTTCTTATTTCTTCAATTAGAAGTGACCATGGTAAAGAACTTGAAAATTCTTCTTTTGAAAAATATTGTGATGAACATGGAATAGATCATAATTTCTTGGCTCCTAGAACTCCTCAACAAAATGGTGTAGTTGAGAGGAAGAATAGGACTCTTGTAGGAATAGCTAGAACTATGCTTTGTGAAAATAATCTACCAAAGTACTTTTGGGCCGAGGCGGTTAACACCGCTTGCCATATTGTAAACCGAGTAATGATTAGACCCATTATAAAGAAAACTCCATATGAGCTTTGGAAAGGAAGAAAGCCTAATATTAGCTATTTTCATGCATTTGGTTGTAAATGTTTTGTTTTGAATAATAATAAAGACAATTTGGAAAATTTTGATGCTAAATCGGATGAAGCAATATTTCTTGGATATTCTACTTCTAGTAAAGCTTATATAGTATATAATAAAAGAACTTTAGTTGTAGAAGAATCTATTCATGTTGCATTTGATGAATCTAACACATTTATTCCAAGAATATTGAAAATGATGATGAAATAGGATTGGAACAAAGAATGAAAAGCATCACTATCCAAGAGGGAGAAGTAAAGTCAATGAATGAAGATAAAAAAGAACCATTAGCCATTGAAAATGCTCCAAAGCTTGATGAGTTCAAGAATAATAAAGAAGACTTACCAAAAGAAAGGAGATACATTCACAATCACCCTAAGGATTTAATCATTGGTGATCCATCCAAAGGTATAACTACTCGTTCATCTCTTAGAAATATTTGTAATAATCTAGCTTTTCTTTCTCAAATTGAGCCCAAATGTTTTCAAGAAGCCAAAAATGATGAAAGTTGGGTTTTAGCTATGCAAGAAGAGCTTAATCAATTTGAAAGAAATCAAGTTTGGGATTTAGTCCCAAGACCTAATGATCATCCCGTGATTGGAACAAAATGGGTTTTTAGAAATAAAATGGATGAATCCCGGATAGTTATTAGAAATAAAGCTCGATTGGTTGCCTAAGGTTTTAATCAAGAAGAAGGAATTGATTTTGATGAAACTTTTGCTCCGGTAGCTAGATTAGAAGCAATTAGAATGTTACTTGCAATTGCATGTTTTAGAAATTTCAAACTTTATCAAATGGATGTTAAAAGTACTTTTCTAAATGGATACATTTCGGAAGAAGTTTATGTTGAACAACCTCCCGGTTTTGAAAATTATGAATTCCCAAATCATGTTTATAAACTCGAAAAGGCTTTATATGGTTTAAAACAAGCTCCAAGATCTTGGTATGAAAGATTAAGTAAATTTTTGATTGAAAATGGTTTTACTAGAGGACAAATTGACACTACTATTTCTATTAAAACCAAAAATCATGATATGCTTATTATTCAAATATATGTGGATGATATTATATTTGGTGCTACTAATGACTCTCTTTGTCAAGAATTTGCTAAGAGCATGCAAGGTGAATTTGAAATGAGTATGATAGGAGAGCTAAACTAATTTCTTGGACTTCAAATTAAGCAAACTAAGGAAGGTATCTTCATAAACCAAGCCAAGTACACAAAAGATCTACTAAAGAGGTTTGGAATGGAAAATGCAAAGCCTATTGGGACCCCTATGAGTCCTTCAACCAAACTTGACATGGATGAAAATGGTAAGAAAGTTGATGAAAAACTTTATAGAGGTATGATTGGCTCACTCTTATACTTAATGGCAAGTAGACCCGATATTATGTTTAGTGTATGCATGTGCGCTAGATTTCAATCATGCCCTAAGGAATCTCATGTTATTGCCATTAAACGTATTTTTAGATATTTATTAGGAACACCTAATTTAGGATTATTTTATCCTAGGGATATTGCTTTTGACCTTATTGGTTACTCCGATGCGGACTTTGCCAGATGCAAGGTTGATAGAAAAAGTACTAGTGGAACTTGTCAATTTTTAGGTCATTCACTTATATCATGGTTTAGCAAGAAGCAAAATTCCGTAGCATTGTCTACCGCGGAAGCCGAGTATATCGCAGCTGGAAGTTGTTGTGCACAAATTTTATGGATGAAACAACAATCAGAAGATTTTGGACTCTACTTTGATCATATTCCAATTAATTGTGATAATACTAGTGCTATTAATTTATCAAAGAATCCCATTCAACATTCTAGAACCAAGCACATTGAAATTAGACACCACTTTCTTAGAGATCATGTTCAAAAAGGTGATATTATTCTTGAATTTATTGGAATAGAAAATCAACTAGCTGATATTTTTACTAAACCATTGAATGAGGATAGATTTTGTTATATTCGTAGAGAGCTTGGTACATCTAATCCAATATGATATTGATTTGATTTCCTTATTCACTCATTAATGCTTATTTTACTATCATTTAGGCGGAGCTAAATATATTTTAATGATATCTTTTTTTTATTGACATTGATGCATATATTTAGGGGGAGAATTATAACAAATTTTAACAATTTTTCTTCCTTCTAATATTATTTTTGATGATGTCAAAGGGGGAGAAAGACAAGATATTGAAGATTGATTGAACTTCTATTACGAATAGAAGATCTTTTCATGATTTATTTCTTTTGAAAATTTTATCTTAAATCATCAATGGTTTGTCATCATAAAAAGGGGGGAGATTGTTGGCCCAAGGTTTATAAAGTTAGTTTTATAATTGATTTTGATGATAACAAACATTGAATTAAATTTTCACAATTAATTTTCAAATGGACATTGTATGAAATGTTATAATTCATTTGATAGATTCAAGATAATAGAGTTGGAAAAGATTGATATTATTTTTTAGATATTTTCACATAATTTGGATGAAGGAATAAAGGAATTTCAAAGTTTGGAGTAATAGAAATCAAAGTAAGATGAATATTTGAACTAGAGGTTAACTCGGATAAACAGAGAAATCAGACACGTGTTAGTATATAGATGATATCTTAAGATCCAACGGTTCAATGTTTGTGAAATTTTAATATAGTAAACTATACTTCCATATCTACAACTTTACCGAAGGGAGATTTTTTTGGATCTGAAGTTAAGGTGTCAAAACATGAGTTGGAATATTACTCATTACAGAAAAGATTTTAATTCTGGATTCTGGAGCTAGTCTTCGTTTTTGAGACATAACTGATACTATACAGCTTTAAAAATTCTGATTTTCGGTGTGTGAAAAGAAGTCTCAAAAAGATACAACTTTTGTAGTTTAAGTCTCTTCTAATTCTAAAAGTATCATGGTGAAACAGAAGCTTAAACTGGAAACACAGATTCAGAATGTCAAAAAAAGCTATCAGAAGCTGGTCTCGGTTCAGAAGCTATATCTGACTATCTAACCGTTGGATGAAGCTCAAAGTCTGACATGTGATAGCTGACTTATATATCTACAAAGTCTTTACTCAGAGACAATGTCAGATTTGAACGTTCTGAGGGTGAAAAACGGTCACAAATATATCTCAGAAAATCTGAATCTGAAAGACAGCATTGGAAGCAAGGAAATTCAATTTCTTTCAAGGGAAAAAGTGTCTTTTCACTTTGTAACGGCCATTTGGAGATTTTCATCTATAAATAGAGCCTCAAACTCAGATTCAAGGGGATGAACAAGGCAAGAAAGAAGTGCTTACAAAGAGATACAAGAAATTCCATAACTTTGCAAACATAGAGTGATTTCTTCTCACATTTGGGCTTCATCTTTCATATTCAACTTGTGAGAGTTTCTTTTTGATTTGATTGAGTTTTAAACTCATCATTGTTGTTGTAAGAAAGGGAAATTTAAAGCCCTTTTAATTTGTGAGAGTTGGGTGAGCTCTTGTTGGTTTTGGTTCAAGTGTTAGAACTAAAACGAGAGACTTTCTTTGAGAGAGACTTGTGTGAGTGATTTGGGGATAAAATCACTTAGGAAAGGTTTCTAGCACCTTGGGAAGCTAGTGTGTAATAAGCTCTTCAAAGAATAGTGGAGAAATCTCAAGGAAGGCCTTGGGGGAGTGGATGTAAGCAACATTGAAGTAGAACCACTATAAATCGATTGTGTTTGCTTCTCTTCCCTTCTCTTTATATTTATTGCAAACACTAGCACTCACTCTTCATTCACAAATATTGAATAATTTTTTTTTGGTGCATTTCATAATCATCTTGACATATTTGTTTTAGGGTTGAAATTTTTATTTGCAAAATTTTTAAGCAACCCTATTCACCCCCCTCTAGTGTTGCTATTTGGGACAACAACCTAGAAATTTGCCTTGTGATGTCATCTAATGCCTACTTCACATCGTTATTGATGCTCAACTGCTGTTGCATGAATTGATGAAGAGTGTCCTCGAATTGTGCATCATTAGGTTCACAAGGCCAATAATCTTGAGGTTCCTCATGCTGGCCCTCAGTGTGTGGAACGAGGTTGGGACAGGCAAAATAATTGGTCTCCACACATATGCTACTTCTAAAGGATGGATTATGAAGATCAAGTGAAGTAGGAGCATATGGGGAAGGTTCAATTTGGCTTTTAAATGCATGAGATTCAAAATTAGGCTCAAGTCTTCCCTGTGGCCGGGTGTGTTCATAGAAAAGTTCAAGGAATGACCATGCTTCACCCGAGGTGAGGTTAAGAAATTCCCTACCTAAGGCTATATCAAACACTTGGTGTCACTCATCAGATAGAGCATTATATAATATGGCAACAATGTCCCCTGACTCTAATTCGTGACTTGGGAAAGTGTCCAAGAGTATGTTAAATCTCTCCTAACATTTATAAAATACTTCACCCCTCTTTTGATAAAAATTTCTAATTTGAAAGCCATGGGTGAAGGTTTGATGAACGGGGAGGAATTTTTTAATAAAAGCATGATAACATTATTCCCAAGTGGTCCATTCACCACAATTGTAACACCAGTCACCAGCCACACTTTGTAAAGACAAAAGGAAAAACATGAACCTAATTCTTTCACTCTTTCTAACATCATCACATAAGCCACACACTGCCTCAAACCTATCGAGATAAAGACATAGGTCTTCCTCCTCGTGCCCAAAGAATTAGGAAAGCATACTATAGGTGTCTAATGTAAAAGCATATCCAAACATGCCACCTAGATACTCTATGTATTCTCAGGTATCAAAAGGGCCATGGACAAGATCACCAACTTATGTCCAAGATCAGAAAATAAAAATGAAAATAACTGAGAAAAGAGAAAAACTACATTAAAATGCAACCTAAGTTAACTAGCATGCAAACTAGATTATATGATATGCAAATGATATATATAACAATGCAAAAGAAAGAAAACTACTAATAAAGAGATGGAGAAAAGAAAAATTCACCCAATTTCTCAAATGAACACCCTTTTAACTCCCAAGTCTAGCACTTAGTTGCCCTCCCTGGCAACAGCGCCAAAAACTTGATTGACCTTGAAATGTGTTCGGGTTCTACCTCTCAAGTGCAAGAGGGTGGTCGTAGTCTTACTCGGTGAGAATCGAGGTCATCTCCACAGGGAGGGCTTTGTTAAAAGTTCTAGACTTGTTCTCTTAGTTAGTAAATTCAAACTAATTTTAGATTTACCAGGTGTTTGAATATGGTTGGGTTGAGAATGATGGAGTGAAGGAATTGCTATATTAAATTAAAATGCAAATATTGGAAGCAAGATAACTAAATAATCTTGGCTTCGAACCAAATCCGGTAGTGGGTAGTGATGGTTTACTCAAACGCATTGATAACTCAACCTAGCAATCGCACATGCGTTGCTAGGTCGGAATATATTTCATTAAAACCTAATTTATGGGACTCAAAGTAAGCGGAGGCTTTTGAAAGTATGTAAAAAGCTCTCTCCAACCTAATATGAAAATCCCTTTTATATATGGCTACAATGAAGGGCATAAGGGATACATCACTTTACGTAAAGAAAATCAAAGTCAAAGGTGATGGGCGCCCATGGTTGATGTGTGGCACCCGTGGCCTAGCTGTCTAAGGTGTTTGATGTAGTCGTCAATGAAATAGGTCCACAAACCACTCTCGGCGAGCGCCCGTCTGATTAAGGGTGGGGCGCCCGTGGGCATTGAGGGGCGCTTATGATAATGAGGGGTGCCCATGGATAGCCTCCAACAGCTGCTTGACTAAATTCCTCTGAGACTTGAGATTTTCCTCCAAAAACACCTCTTAGCGGGCGCCCATCTGATTAAGGGTGGGGTGCCCATGGCTTGTGTGGGGCACTCGTGATAATGAAGGGTTCCCATGCTACTCCACCTTCATCCACAACTTTGATTCCTTGCTCTTCAAACTCTTCTTTTCACCCTTTCCTCCTCAAATAAAGCATCAAAGACCTACAAACACCCACAAGAATGTAAATTAGCTCACTTCATTATAACTTATGAAGTTTATGTGCATATAACACTTAAAATTAATTGCAAAATCATGTTGAAATAACATTATATGTGCTCAATCATGTATCATTACCTTACCCAACTAAAGATTAGCCCAAAGTGTTCGATGCCTGACTAGAGAGGATTTTACTAGTTCAAACCTATCCCTGTGGATCTGGCTTTATCTAGGGGTATCTCAATGACTAGGCTAACAAAGAATATAGCTCATGACCTTGCTCATTATAACTCTTTTTCCGCCTTTTTGAGATTCTTGTTAGTTATTTTTCCCATTCTAACTCTTTATTTACTCTTAAGGTCATGCTATGGTCGGCCGAGCTTGGGACCCAGTACGTTGAGATGAACCAAGGGTACACCCAGGAGGCCAAAAAAGAGTAAGCATCTCATTGCTCATATCTCTCCTCTAGAGGAAGAGCTAAAGAAGGTTCGTGTCGAGGCCCAAGTTGCCATTGCTGAGTAGGATTGAGCCTTTGCCGCTGGGGATGAAGCCATCCAAAGCTCCAGTAGCCTTTCTGCTGCCTTGATCGCCAAGTCGAATTTGAAGGAGCTTACCAACATAAAGGTCAAGGAACTGACCAATCAGTTAAAGACTTTCAAGGGCTAACTGGAGGAGCAAAAAGCCAAGGCCATTGAAGATTTTAACAAGAGCGATGAAGCTCAAGGTTGGCTAGCCGAGGCTTTTGAGGATGGATTTGAAGATGCTAAGATAGAAGTCCTCAAGCTCCATCTTGAGCTAGACCTTTCGGAAGTGGTTTTCATCAGTGGAGCTACTGCTGAATCTCTTATTACTAAAAAGGTTGATGAAGACAAGGCACTGGGGAGGAGACACACTCTGATCAAGTCTAGAAGAGTTAAAAGAACAAAGCCCAAACTTTAATGCTCTGTCTTTTATGTATTCCCTCCCCTTGCCTTGTAATTATGAACTAATGTAATTTTGACTAGCCTCTGTGCCATTTTATAATACTTTGGTTTATTCTATATACAATGATTTCCCTTTCTTCCATATATGTATTCTTATATGCAATGAATTTATTTCAGTTTTTATACAGTGTCTATGCTTAAGTAAAATTTTGAAGTAAATTAGTCAAGTTAGCTAAACTTGATTAGGCTCGACTATTCTTTTGGTAGGATTGTGCTTTTGAACCCTTAAGGTCACAAGTATGTGTTAGGTTACCTCTGGCTGATCAGAGTCATCAATTTGTCCCTTAGACTTTTTATCTTATTGGGCACTTTATCCCACACTGATCGGTCACTCTCAGACTGACCGAACTATCAAGCTATCCCTTAGGCTCTTTTGGCCAAGCGGACAGTTTTCCACTGTCAGTCGGTCGCTCTCCAATCGACTAAGCTGTTGATCTACCCCTTAGGCTCTTTTGGCCTAGTAGGCTATTTTTCTCAGTTGGTCGGTTGCTCTTAGATCAATTGAATTGTCAATCTACCCTTTAGGTAACAGAAGGTTTTCCTCCATCAGTAAGTTGCTTTCAGATCGACTGATTTGTCAATGTAGACCCGTCATATCAGAGAGACAACAACATATGTCGAAAAACTTCCCTGTTAAATATTTGGAAATAAAATCTCAATTTAAAAGAGAAAAGTTCACAACTAATTTTAAGCATAATAAAACTTCAAATGTTCTCCATTCCAAAAATAGGGTAGGGTTTTTCCATTGGAGTTTTTAAGCCAGTAGGTTCTTTTCCTTATGTAGGAGGCTATGATGTAGGACCCTTCCCAATTTGGTCTAAGCTTGCCATCTCGAGCATCTCTTGTCGATTGGTTTACCTTTTTAAGAATTAAGTCTCCAACTCTGAAATCTTTCTGTCTAACCTCCCTATTATGATATTGCTTTATCTTTTGTTGGGATGCTGCTATTTAGATGGCAGTTTCTAGCCTTTTCTCCTTTAGTAGGTCTAAATTAAGATTCAATGCCTTCTCGTTCATTTCTGCATTGTAGAGCTGACCTTAGACTGGGCAACCTGATCTTGACTAGAATTACACCTTCTATGCTAAAGGTAATAGAGAATGGTTTATGACTAGTAGAAGTCTGCACGGTCGTCCTATAAGCCCACACTATGCTCAGTAGCTCGTCTACTCCCAGCCCATTTGCTTTCTCAAGCCTAGTTTTGATAATCTTCAAGAGAGATCTATTGGTCACTTCCACCTGACCATTAGCTTGAGGATGCTCAGGAGATGAATAATGGTGGTTGATGTTGAGCTGCCCACAAAGCTCATTGAACAGCCACCCTTCAAACTGCTTCCCATTGTTAGTCACTACCACCTTTAGGATTCCAAACCCGCAAACAATCCTTTGCCACAAGAATTTTCTCATGTTCTGCTCTGTTATGTTGGGTAGAGCCTCGGTTTCTGCCCATTTGGTAAAGTAATTGATGGCCACCACTGCTAACTTTCTTTGCCCTTTTCCTAAGGGAAAGGGACCAACAATATTAGTTCCCCATTAGGCGAAGGGCTAGGGACTCTGAATCGTAGTTAACTCTTGAGTTGGCATCCACGTGATATTACCAAACCTCTGGCATTTGTCATATCCTTTCACCAAATTTTGGGCATCCTTTCCAATGGTTGGCCAATAGCATGTAGCTCGTAAGACTTTCTTAGCCAACATCTTTCATCTTGAATGATTACTGTGGACCCCCTCATGGACATCTCTTTGAATATAGTCTACCTCAGCTTTATTGGCGCAACGGAGCAATGGCATCATGTGACCTCTTTTACAGAGAATGCCATCAAGCAGTACATATCTCGTAGCTTGATATTGAGCCCTTCTTCACTTATTCTAACCCCTAGAAAGAACTATTTTCTCCAAATAATCTTGTATCAGTTTTGCCTACATGGCTTTGACATCAATCTGCTGCACCTCGATTGCTTGAATGCTCGGAGAATAAGCACTTCCATTGGCACATCTGGTTTCTGTTCCTTTGAGAAAGCTATTCTAGCCAGCCAATCAGCCTCCTAAATGTCCAATCTAGGGATTCTTTCCAACATTATCTTTGAAAATTTGTTAGCCAAATTTTTGGCCAATTGGCAGTACTCCATCCACTACTAGAGAAGCAAATTTTTGCGAATGAATTGTTTGCCTAAGAATGTGGTGCAATAGTTGATTGAGCTTAATAACCTCTTCAGATAACTATGCTATAAAGTTTTTTGTATAAAAGATTTAAAGGGTTTGAAGGAGAGAATTGTTTTGACACTGTGCCATTTGGAGAAAAATTTTCCACCGGCACTTTTTGATGTAATGCTTCACTTGACCATACACTAAATTGATGAATGCTGGCTTAGTGGCGCTGTCCAGTTCAGGTGGATGTATCTGATCAAGAGGTATATAAACATATTAAAGAGGTATGTGTGTAACAAAGCTTGACTGGAGGCATCCATAGCCTAGGTTTATTTGATGGATGAGTGCACCAATTTTTACTTGCATATTTTAACGACAATGTCCAAACAAAGTTAACTAGGTCAGAGTGGATAAATGAAGGTCCTGTTGGAGAAGGCACGTCATTTGATCTCAACCACATCGAGTGGATCCAAGCTTATCGTTTTCATGCTCTTCAACACCCAATTAGTTGTGCCATTGACTCAGTAAGTCATTTTCCCCTCATACTGAGAGTAAATTGTGCAACACTTATAATAATTATCGTGCTTATTTCCAATCCAATTTGATTTGCATTGCAGGAGACAAATAAGTTGAAACAGAATATGCCTTGTGTAACAGATAGTCAAATTCGAATGTCCAATTACCAATCTTTTCACAGCTGATTTAAGAATTACGTACATGTTAAACATTTACATGTACTTTTATATGTTCTATCGCTTTACTTTAAATTTGTATTCAATCAATACTAGAGAATTTGCATAGGCTTACAATTTATGAAGCATTAGCAATCCTGCTTTGACCGATGAAATGAACCAGTTAACTGATGGTTCTTGTACGACAGCCTAACGTTATACAACTTGTGACATCAATGGGTTTCGATTTCGCATCAAACAAGTAGACAATAGGTAGGCTACGTAAAATAGTGGCATCGGTTGTCCATCCATCGATAATGGTTACTACTATAGCCAATTGAACAACATTATTAAAGTTGTTTATAACCACAGTTTGAGATTTCTATTGTTCAAGTGTGACTACGCCGATCCAATCTGTGGGTTAAAACTGATAAGCACTAGTTTAAATTAGTAAACTTCAACAATTTGTTACACAAGGATGCGTGAATACAACATGAACCCGATATACTAGTGTCAATGATAGGGCAAGTTTATTATGTTAGAGATTGAGCCAATCCTAATTGGCAAATTACGGTTAAAATGTTGAGAAAGGGGGTGTATCAGATCAAATGTGATAAGCCAGATATTGATGCATTTGGCTTACAAACTCTTAACCAAGATGCAATCATCCAACATGAGGAAGATGTTAATTAGGTTAGGGAGACTGTTGACCGACCCTAAAATGTGTTCGGGTTCTACTTCTCAAGTGCAAGAGGGTGGTCGTAGTCTTACTCGGTGAGAACCAAGGTCATATCCACAGGGAGGGTTGTGTTAAAAGACACTAGACTTGTTCACTTTAGTTAGTAGGTGATTCTAATCTAATCTATACTATGATTGCATTTTTGGGAAAGGTCGATAATGGTTTGGGTTGAGAATGGTAAAGTGAAAGAATTGTGATTCTAAATTAAGATAAAAACACTACAAATAAAATAACTAAGACAATCTTGGCTTCGAACCAAATCTGGTAGTGGGATAGTGATGGTTTACTCAAACGCATTGATAACTCAACCTAGCAATTGCACATGCTTTGCTAGGTCAGAAGATATTTCATTAAAACCTAATTTATGGAACTTAAAGTAAGCGGAGGCTTTTGAAATTAGTTTCAGACTCATTGGGACATTGAATCGAACACCTAGTATACACGAGCGTTAGCTCATAACCAGGCTTCGATTATAACACGGATGAACCGATTTCTTAAGAAAACCTCAAGTTATGGTTTTATGAAAATAGGTTACAAATCATTGGGTCATTGAACCAACCACTTGGTGTGCACGAGTGGTCAATCGTAACCAAGCTTTGGTTATAACACGGTGATTGATTTTGAAAGTAAACCAAATTTTGGGTTTTGCAAAATATATTTCTAACTTACCGGGACATTGAACCAAACACTTGGTGCGCACAAGTGAATGCTTGTAACCAAGTTGTGGTTATAACATAGGTAAGTTGATTTCGAAAGAACCCTAGCTTACTACAAAATTCCAATTAGATATCAAAAATATATTTTATTAAAATAAAACCTTTTACGTTTGAGTTCACCAAACTACCACACAACCTTCAATGGCTTGAAGCCAAGATCGAACCTTACCCTAACATAATCGAACTACGAAGTGGAAAATAAACTTGCACATCATCTATTAATGTAAAATGAACAAGTACAAAGTAAAAACAAAAGATGAAAAGCGGAAACGAAATACTACGAAGTAAAAGCGAAAGACGAAAACCACAAATGAAGTACTACAAAGTAAAAGCGAAAGACGAAAAACAAAAAAAAGTACTTTAAATTGAAAATATTGAAAAGTAAAGCACTTACATGAAAACCCTAGGAGATAGAAGAGCAAAATCCCCATACAAAAATCTAACTAATCCTAATACATAAATGTAATGTAGCTCCCTCCTTCGAACGGAAGGTAAAAGTCCCTTCTAATGTTAGCAATCATGCCTATTTATAGGATTACAACCATTAAGGGTAACAAGGTAAATTTACAATTCAAAAATAATATTTAAAATATGCTAGAGGAAGGTTACGGGCGCCCAAGCCCCACTTGGCATGCATCCAAGCCCCTACACACCCCACGTGTTCAACACAAGTCCTGAGACAGAAGTTGGAAACTTGCTTTCAGTGGGCACCCAAGGGGTACTCAGTCAGGCACCCAAGTTCTCATGGACCCAAGGTGAGTCTAGCCCAAACAAGCCTCGATGGGTGCCCAAGGTGTGCTCAATCGGGCACCCAACTGATGTTCTAATGCAATGGTTCATTCAGATAACTTTCTATCTCTGACTTCCCATGCAATTTTGACCTTGAAGATGACAGATTCAAGCTTCAGCTAAAACACAAAAGTTGTAGCCCTTCAAGTCTTCTTTCTAAACCAAAAAGAATCAAGTCAATTGGACTTATGAGTGAAAGCTTATAGCCAAAATACTGATAGGGTGTCGTGCAACATTCTATTGCAATATGTCTTCGACCGGTTTGAGCTTAGGGCCATTTCCTTCTCCTTGGTAGCCATGGTAGCTGATCTTATGCATTGAAATGCCTCTTAGGAAGTTGAGGAGTTCTTAGGAGTCATTGGACATGTTGGCATTTGAGTCTTGAAGCCATTTTGTCCATGTACACCAGGTGTTCGATGAAATGCTCCAAAGAACTACTAAACTTATTCTTGCACTTCCTTACTCTAGCTTGCCTTGGCTTCTCCTCACATGCACCCTTGATATCATTTAGGCCTAAAACACCATATTATATCACCTGAAATACACAAACACCAAGAATGAATGGAAATGAGATAATTACGCTAACACATTGCCAATAATAACTATAAATGCATAATTAGCATGCTCAATATATATATAATTATACAATAATGCATGCTAATCAACTATCGAAGTGGATACCGTTGATTTACATGCCTAATAAAGGGTTGTGTACTTTCTTATTTAAATAAAGTTTATTTTAAATATTTATTTTCTTGAAATTATAATAAATCTAACTTGTGAACATATAGGAAAATGTGCTCAGACACTCTAGGAGGAGGTCTGGTCCTAGGATAATGGCTGAGCCCCTTGGCCTATCCTATGCAGGCAATAACTTAGCAGACACTATCCCATCATCACCCTCTATCTCGATGTGTCCTTTAACGCACAGTTAGCCACCTTTAGTGTTTGACCATACAGGGGCAGGTAAAGCTTGTTAGTTTAAGATATTTTTTTAGTTGTTAAAAATTGTTCAATTGACTCATTAAAGTTAATATTTTGTTTGTAAAAGGTTCTCCCACTTTGAGCAGGCCTTCGAGGTCCAGTAAAAGGCCTTGGGAGGATTATCACAGTGGAACTATAGGTCACAATAGATGATCGTGCAGTGGGATGACACACCCCACTTGGTGGGGAAGGACATATGGTCTTTAATTTCCTAGCTCGGACACTTGGTTCGGAACCTGATCAAATTCCCTTTGACCACCCTCGACTAGGACAACTTCTCGCTCACTGCATTTGAGGGCCTTTGGACCGAGGTGCAGGTATCATATTTTCCTATTTCATTTGTATGTGTTGTTTGTGTTGAAACTTGTAATATTAAATAATATTCTGTAATTTGTCATTTTTAGGTCAATGTAGTTGATATTCTCTTAGACTTCTGGATCGTTATGTACAGCAAGTACCGGAAGATGTAGAAGGGCCATAAGAATAAGATCAAGTCTACTACTAGAAGGGTCATAAGAATGACCTTGACATCATCTAGTGGGTCTCGCTGGGCATCCTTCCCCTCCAGTGGGTTGAGCTCGTCAATTACTGGTCAAGCCTCGAAGCACAGGTGAGTAGATTGCGATTTGAGTTTATTTTCCTAAAAATTTTTAAGTTATAAAGCATAAGTTACAAAAGCTAATACACAAGAAATGAAAACAGGAGGACGCTGCAAGGAACTCGTAGAACTGAGAGATGCAGGGCCCCAGCCATAAGGAGGGGACTTGGCACTTTACGCAGGTCCACTATGAGGTAAAATGTTAGCTTACCATGTAAAAATTTTGTTTATTTTCATGTTATATGATAATAAATTATTAACATATAATTTTCCATTCTACAGAGGACGGAGAAGGCCCTGAGGACTGATCGGATGGCCATGTGGTTAGTGAATCGATGTGTCAATTCACTGGAGGTTTAGGCCGTACAGGTAATTAATTTATATAATTTGGCCAATAAGTATGTTTAATTTCGCTTTAGATAATTCAGTTACTTATCTTCCTTATCCATCTTGTCTTATTTCCCTTAGGCTCAATTTGAGGCATGTCTGGCCGAGTTACTGCTAGATAAGAGGGACTCCGAAGAGATGAGAGATGAAATATTTCTTTCTATCATTGAACGTGATGGCCACGGATATGCACTCACACGAGGCGCAGGCATTGTACATCGGTCCATCGTATGAGCAGAATCATCTTCTTATGCTAGACGTCTCGACCAAGACTTACTCCAGACCCTCCGAGCAGAGATAGACGCACAAGAGGCGTCATTTTAGGCCGAGATAGAGAGGCACTTATCTTAGAGTTAGAGCCATCCTCTTTCTCAGGTTAGAAATATTAATTTTCATTTTTATAGCTAATTAAAATTTTATAAATTTATGTCTTTGTGTTTTGTTGTCACGTTCTCATTTGGTTATTGTTTCATTGTAGGACTCGAATGATGGCGGATGGCCTTCTTAGACTAGATTAGGGAGATTAGAATTAATCTATACATACTGCATTAGTTCTAAGTCAAAGCTAGATGAAAGTGATGAAGTTATCAAAATTGATGCTAATCATTTGAGGACAATGATGTCAAATATATTGATGGGAGCAAAACTAATGCAGTACGTTCTGATTATGATCTAGCTTTGAGTCAGAATCAGAATGTACTGTAGTAGTTCTATTTCCATCAATTTCTTTGACAACATTGCCCTTAAAATGATCAACATTGATCTCGATAACCTCTTCACTTTCATCTAGTTGACGACAATGATGTCAGTACATTTTGTACATTTGTATTTTGTTTTTTTTATTTTGTACATTTGTATCTAAAAATTTTGTAATTAAATTTTATACTATTTTTGTATATATAAATGTAGATTTTTGTTCTATTTTATTTACAAAATTTTTGTTATATGTGCAATTTAAATTATAACCAAACTAAGTTAATTTTGAAATAAATATTTGCAAATAAATAATATAAATAATAAATGAATTTAAAAAATTAATAAAAAAGTAATTAAAATAAAAAATAATGATATTTTTTTTAAAAAAATTACAAAATTTATTGCCATCGCTGGGAAATATGAGAATAATTAAAAAGGTAATTTAGAAAAAAATATACAAAGTTGCAATCGCTTTTGGCAGTCGCTAATGATTACTTGCCACATGGCGGCCCTTGGTGCCAAATTGGCAAGAAAGAACTAGCAACTGCTTTAGAAATATTAGCAATTGCTAAAAGCAGTTGGTAAAGATGGAAACATTTTCTCACTAGTGGTCACTCGGTCGGCACAAATATAATAGCGACGACCTAAGCGGTCACTAATACTTTTTAGCTACAACACAATTGCGATCCCCTTTTCAACGGTTGCCAAACTGTTGCAATAAGTTGTCAATGATTGCTTTTCCTTTCTAGTGACCGATTTTGGCAGACGCTAAAAGTCCTCTTTTTAGTAGTGATCATGCTTTCTTCTCTAGTCTCATACTGTCCTTGTACTTATTTTACCATAAGTTGGGAATCACTTCGTACAACTATCTTATTTGCCTCCATTTTCTGAATAATCAGAAGGCTAGCTATTAGGGCCTCATACTCCGCCTCGTTATTAGAAGCTGCGAAATTAAAGCACAAAGCATATTCAATCTTATGACCTTTAGGTGACACTAGTACAATGCCTGCCCCACCTGTCTCTTGGGTTGATGAGCTATCTACGTTCAGGACCTATATCTGCTAAAGGGCATCATTCGAAATGGATCCTTAGTCGTAGTTGTAAACTCTATAATGAAATCAGTTACTGCTTGCCCTTTAACTGCCAGTCATGGTCTGTACTATATGTCGAACTGGCTAAGCTCAACTAACCACTTGACTTATCTTTTCAAGGTCTCAAGTTTATAGGGGACATTCTTTAAGGGTTGGTCGGTCAAGACCGCAATGGTGTGGGCTTGAAAGTATGCCCTTAGTCTTCGAGCTGCTATTACCAATGCGAAGGCCAGCAACTCTATCCTCAGGTATCGCTTCTCTACCCCCTTGAGCACTCAGTTGGAGTAGTACACTAGTTTCTAGACCCCCTCCTCCTTCTTCACCAATGCTTAGCTAACAGCTATAGTAGATACCGCTAAGTAGAGGTAGAGCTCTTCCCCGGGAGTGGTTTTATTAAGCAAATGAACTACTCCCAGGCAATGCTTCAGGTGCTAGAAGGTCTCCTCACACTCAATGGTCCACTCAAATGCCTTTCTTAAGATCTAGAAAAGAGGAAAACATTTATCTGAAGACCTTGAGATGAATCAATTGAGGGCAACAATACGTCTTGCCAACCTCTGTACTTCCTTAGTCATTCAAGGGGATTGTATTCCAAGATTGCCTGGACTATCTCTAGATTTACCTCAATGCCTCGGCTAGACACTATAAATCCAAGGAACTTCCCTGAGGCCACTCTAAAGGCACATTTTACTAGGTTTAGCTTCATCTAGAACCTTCTAAGAGTATTGAATGTCTCCTCCAGATCTGTTACATGGTTGGAGGCCTACTTGCTCTTTACTAAAATGTTGTCAATATAAATCTAAACATTTTGCCTGATCTATGACTTGAACATCAAATTTACCAACCTTTGGTAAGTCACCCCAATATTTTTCAATCTGAATGGCATGACTCGTTGTAGTACACACCTCAATTAGTGATAAAGGCGGTATGTTCCTAGTCATGTTTAGCCATCCAATTCTAGTTATAACTTGAAAAGGCATCCATAAAAGAAAGTACATGATGTTCGGCTATCGATTTTATCAGTAGGTCAATTGCTAGAAAGGGGGAAGTTATGCTTAGGACAAGCTTTGTTCAGGTCGAAAAAGTCTACGCATATGCTTCATTTCCCGTTGGATTTATTAACCATCAACACATTGGAAAGCTAAGAAGGATAACGTACCTTCTTGATGAACTAGGCCTTAAGCAACTTTTCCACTTCCTCGGCTACCATTTTTTCTGCCCTAGGGCAAAAATTCTCCTCTTCTGCTTGACCGGTCGAGTTCCTGGAGGGATGTTAAGGTGATGGTCCATCACCCTAACATTGATTCTAGGCATATTTCATGTGACTAAGCAGACACGTCTGAGTTTTGTCTTTGGAATTGCCTAAGCTTGTCCTTCTGCTGGTCTATTCCTTGATTTCTATCTTAACAGTTCTTTTGAGCTCGAGCTCTCCTATGATTTCCTTTAATGTAGCCAGCCCATACTCGGTAGGGAACTTTATTTGGAGATGATAGGTCGATGTAACAGCTCTAAACTGGTTTAAAGTGCTCTTACCGAGGATGGCATTATAAGCCAAAGGGCAGTCAACTACTAGGAAAGTCACCATCTTGGTTGCCTACTTAGGTCTAGTTCCCAAGGTTAGTGGGAGTATGATGAAGCCAGTTGGCTCTATGTGATCTCTTGCAAAGCTAATCAGTGGTGAGTAGATCGGGTGTAGCTTGTCCTTTCCAATGTTCATCTTCTCAAACATCTTCTAATAAAGGATGTCTACTAAGCTCCCACTATCCACCAGAATTCTCTATGTTTGGAAGTTAGCCACAACAACTAATATGACTCGAGGATTATCATGTAGATGGCTAAGCTTTAAGGCTTCATCCTCGATAAAAGTGATCTGCTTTAATTCTATTTTTACCCTCTTAATTGGTTGATCTGTGGTCATCACCCCTCAATACCTCCTAAGTTCTTTGACATACTTCTTCTGGGTTGAGGATGACTCGCCTCATCCTGCGAACCCTCTTGAGATAACCCTGATCTCTCCTATAGGTCATTAGGCTTATTACTCCCTGTTAGGACTCCTCGACCAACTTCTCCGAGGTGAGCTTCTTCTATCATCCTGCCTGTTCCTTTATTATCTAGCAACGAATTTGTTATACTTTTCTTTCTTGATCACCTCTTCAACTAATCTCTTCAGATCAAAACATTCTTTTGTGTCGTGTTTGTGATCCCTATAGTAAAGGTAGTATTTGGACCTATTCTTTAGCCTGGGTGGGGCCTTCAATTCTTTTGGCCATTTGAAATTTAGGTCTTTTCTTATTGCATAAAACACTTGTTCTATCCGTGAGTTCAAGAGGGTAAAGTCTTCGGCTAACCTCGTAAACTGGTCCCTTTTATCTCCTGCCCAAGCTCTTGATTCAGAAGTTTGGGGTGCTTTCGATTAGGATCATTCCGTCGCTTTCTCTCTGACCGAGGGTCATCACCTAGGCGTCTCTTCGAGCTTTCATCACATCTTGTACAATCATGTGCTTTTGAGCTAGGGACATCAATTTGGCTATATCTATGGGAGGCTTTTTGGCTAAGGAAAAAGTGAACTAACTGAGCCTTAGGCCGCTTATAAAAGTCGTAAGTACCACTTTCTCATCAACCTCCTCGACTTCTAACATCTCCCAGTTAAAATGGTTAACATACCCTCTAAGGAGCTCATCCTTCCACTGTCTAACCGTTAGCAAGTGTGTTGGTGGCTTTCTCTGTCATTGCTCACCAACAAAGTACGATGCAAATTGCTTATTGAGTTGTTTGAAATTCTCTATTGATCTAGGCTTGATTTTATTAAACCAAGCGTGAGCTAGACCCTTCAAAGTTATAGAGAATGTTCAGCATTTATTCTCATCAGGAACTGTATGGAGGTGCATTGCTAACTTGTACCTGTCCAAGTGATCCACTGGGTATTTTGAACCATCATTAGGTTCTACCAATGGCATTTTAAACTTTGAGAGTAGAGGGCATTCCATCATGGCAGGAGTGAATGGGGTCCTTGTCTTGTCGACAATATCTTCCATGGCATTAGGGTTTCGTACTGCTGCCATGACTCCATTAATCTGTGCCTACATGGCTCTGACCGACACGGGATAGTCTCACTGTGGGACCTATCTTCTGTGGCTACACCATTCCACTGGGGAAGTTCTGGTTGTTTGTCATTTTCTCCTACAACTCCTCTATCTTTATTATTATGGATCGCCCCACTATTACTAGGTCCAATTTGTGGATCTTGTTATGGTAGCGGCGGAGGCGGAATGAGAGCGATATGATTAACATGCTCCATGATAGCTTGCAAGGTTGTCGCTATGCTTGCAAACTATCATTCCATCATAGCAATCCTATCATTACCTTGGTTCTGGTTCTCCATCAATGAAGATGATTGGTTTTGATGAGTTAGAACACCAAATCTGGTTCAAACCATGAAAATTGAAACAACACTTTGTTTCCCAGAGACAGCACCAACTGATGATGATAAAATTTCATGGTCCTTGATTTGAGCCTCCTGAGGTTTAATCTACCAAAAAATAAAATAAAATTTGTACGTTAAGAACACCGATGTGGTGCCTGTTAAAGATTCTCTGATTATTAAGTTAGTAAAAAATCAAAAAGTAGTTTTGCAGAGCAATGGTAAGGTGAGCGTTGCATACCTATAACACTAATTTTCCCCCTATTTATAGGGATATTCCATAGACTCAAGAATAAAGGTAAATCAGGAATTCTTCCTAATTTACCATTATTTCCCCATTTAGATAAAGGAAGTGCCAAATTTGCCTCAATCTTGGAACTTCTTTCTTATTTTGATGATTTTGAATCCATAACTATGGCATAAATTTGGATCGTGATCATAAAAACCTTATGCACGCACCCATGTTCAGCTTGGCACCTAATAGCTTAGACTATAGAGCTTGGCCTAAGCTAGTTTGACCTCCACAGCTTGAAAGGTCGACTTGTCCCCCTGAAGGGTATTTTTGTCATTTTGGTAAAGCTTGGAAATCTCCCTCATCACATGTGATGACCCATTAAGTCTCATCAGGCACTTTCACTATGGATTATATACATATATATATTAATTTAGAACTTAGCACTATTTTGAATGCCACATAAATTAACTAACATAATTTTTTTCTCTAACGAACAAAATGTTTTTTTTTCAATGATAGAATTTTTTTTCTCCACAGACAAAACCTTTTTTTTATAATTTACGATCTATACTTTTTTATTGTTAACTTTTTTTTTTTTTTGGTAGCATCTCTAGCATCGGGCTGAAAGTTTGTTCGTACTTGCTTCCATTCGCACCTATATTAGCCAGAGCCTTTGAATTTGATTTCAATAAGAATTCGAAGTTAAAAATTTATTCGTGCCAGTATTTGCTTGTGCCTACATCAGATAGAACCTTTGAATTTGGCTTCGGCAAGAATTTGAGGCTGAAAGTCTTTCATGCCAGTATCAGTTCGCCCCTATATTAGGCAAAGCCTTTGAATTCTGCTTCGACAAGAATTCAGGCCTGAAAGTTTTTTTGTGCTAGCATCTGTTCGCGCCTACATTAGCCAGAGCCTTTAAATTCAATTTCGGCAAGAATTCAGGGCTAAAAGTCTTTTGTGCCAGCATCCGTTCTCATCTACATCAGCTAGAACCTTTGAATTTGGCTTTGGCAAGAATTCGGTTCTCAAAATCTTTTATGTCAACATCTATTCGTTCCTACATCAGCTAGAGCCTTTGAATTCGGTTTTGATAAGAATTCAGGGCCAAAAGTTTATTCTTGCCAGCATTTGTTCACCCTACATTAGCCAAGCCTTTGAATTTAGCTTTGGCCAAAATTTAGGGCTGAAAATCTTTTGTGCTTCCAGACTTTTAGAGCTGACTTGGGGATTGCATTAAAGGCCTTTAGAATCTTTATATCAAATCCCTAGGGTTGTAGAATAGCATTGAAGGCTTTGGGAATCTCTATATCAAATCCTTAAGGTGTTGGGATTGTTTTCTTTTAGATTATGGTTATTTTCAAGTATTATTCACTGCATGGCTAGAAGATAGTCTCTATTATTAATGAAGATAGTGATCCCACAATGGTCTTAGACTTATCAGTGTTCGATCCAATCATTGGTTACTTTTCTCGCAATTGGTCCCCTTCTATTGACTCACCTTAGCTGACGCAATGGTGTATTGCTTTGAGAAGTGACTTATTTGATCATAGTAATTCAATCACTATTTCTTCATAAGCATTGTTCTTGTAATCCTCATTTCATTCTAAAGATTATAATGCTAATTGTTTCATGCTATTGGGTGAGTGTAACATTTCTCTTTCTGATTTTGGTGAATTCTTTTATATTCCCAAATATTGGGAATGGTTAGAGGATGTGCTTAGTCATCATAGAAGAATTTTGATAAAAGCAAGTATATATGATACTGTTTACGCTTCTCTATTCACGTATGACCGTGGTGAGAACCTTATTCAATCATTTTATGAATCTTGGTGTTCTTCAACAAATACTTTCTATACTTTAATGGGAGAGCTATCCATATCTTTATGGGATTTGTGCAATATCGGTGGCTTATTAATTTATGGCACATTTTATGATGAACTCATCCCATCTAGAAAAGAAGTGTTGGGCTTTGACAAGAACAAAGCATTATTTCTTCCCCAGAGCTACAAATATTTATTCTTAGCATATCACAAGCTTTATGATGAGAGTACGAATGGTGAAGTTAAATCTTATGATTGGGTTAAATTTTGGTTTAGAGGACCTAAAAGATATGTAACATCTCCTAGAAGAGGGAATAAAAAGAGATTTACAAAGCCCAGGACTCGCCATCATCTTACAGGCATCATTAATAAGCTGGTTCAGCATTCTGAGGAAAAAGAATAAGCCTTTAATGATTTAGCCATCAAGACAAGTGTCAGAGAAGAGACTTATCTAGCTGCATTTTTAACTTGTTGGCTATGTAAATTTGTCTTTCCTACTATTAAAGTTGACAATATTTATCCTGGTGTTTTCAAAGTAGCAAACATGATGGCTCGTGGTGAGAAGTTCTCTTTAGCAATACCAGTTTTTACAAGTGTCTTTCGTGGCTTAGGAGAAATTTCTTTATCTCCTAGTCCCAATTGGGGTAATGTAATATTCTCAATCCACTATGTTTACAGATGGCTTGGTGTCGCAACCGGATTTGCACACTGGGCCAAGCGGGTGCTAGTTTTTTGTCTTCATTACAACCAGTGCGTCTGAGATTGCCAAAAATATTTTAAAATGATTTCATGTTTTAAAATAGTACCGAGGATCATAAATCAGGGAGTCGCCACTTGATATTTTAAAAATAGGTATATTAAGAAACTTGAATTTCATCTTTTTAAAATATTATTATTTTTATATATTAAAAAGGTATAATAAAAGGCCCTTTTTGTGACCCCAATTTGATCAGTTTAGTCAAAGATACTAGATCCAGGGGTTCAGTTATGCTCGGAAATTGATACGCCTGGATTTACTTGAGGATATGCAAAATCCCTTCCCAATCTTTATAATTATAGTCTCACTAGATAATGTATGATTTACTGATGTCATAACAAAACAAACTTTGAATGCATATGATGCATAGAATGCAAAATGGTTGTGCCTAATTGGGCTGCCTACATATCTCGGTCAAGAATCAAGCCAATTGTAGTTTTTGTATGAGTGTAGTAATGTTTTTGCTTATTTGGCAAAAATGTTTCCTGGGGGTTCTATATGCTGGATAGATTCTAAATGCAAGTTTAAAGACTAATCTTCTACTAAAATTCCATATGTGGTTCAGTCTTTGCAGAAAATAACACTGGATTTGAGAAAAAGGTTAGATGTTATGTAATGAAATGTTTGGGAGGTCTAAATAACCAAGTAATGATGGTGATAATGGTGATGGTAGTGGTGACAATAATGGTGGCCGAACCCAGGAGATATGCCTAAGTTGCCTACTTACCCCCAGAAGGGATCAGGTCGTTGTAGTTTAGACCTAGAGTGGTCCAAACTACATGCATGCTGGTTTGAATTATGATGTTAAAGTGACAAGTTAGTGCTTAGCTTATAACTTTTAAGGAAGCCTAGTTGAGTGATGAATCAATGCCTCACACATGATTCTTATAGGAGAGCTTCACTCTCATATAGAGTTTCATTCTTAGAATGTGATCTTATGATGGGTAGATATAGTGCTTAGCACTTAATCCTAAAATGAGCCTCGCCCATTCTGGTTGGTCCTGATAAGGAACCTTGCTCCCAAGCCTAGCTTTGTTAAGCGTGGATTAATAAGGAGCTTCATTTTATTTGGTATTGATTATGAGCTTCACTACTAAGGTCAAGTCATTGCTTAGCATATGATCTCAAGGGAAAGAGTCTCACTTCAACGAAGGAGTCTCACTCTTAAGATGCACTCTCGTGTAGGAAAGGATTTAGTACTTCACACTTAGTCCTAGGACAAGCCTAGCTTTAATTGATCTGGTAAGGAGCTTTTCTCCCAAGCCTCGCTCTTTCTAGTTTGGTTAAGTAAGGAGCTTCGCTCTATCTGGTTTAGTCTTGTGAGGAGCCTCGCTCCTGAGGTTAAATCAATGCTTCACACATGTTTTCAAAAGAAGAGTTTTGCCTCAATAAAGAATCTAACTTTGAGGTTGCACTTTCGTGTGAAAGAGGATTTAGTGCCTCACATTTTATCTTGGGATGAACCTTGCTCTCTAATTGGTCTAGTAAGGAGCTTAGCTTTATGGTTTGGTCTAGTAAGGAGCTTCGCTCTAGAGCTTAGCTCTATGTTTAGTCAAGTCTGTCTAAATGTGGGTCAAAGCTTTGATGCTATGCAAATGATCAACTAAAATGACAACTATTATCACAATATTGATACATTCACAAGGTATCACAATTGTTTCTACAGCAAAATTAGATTTAGAAATTATTAGCTTCATGCAATCCTAAGCTAATCCCTTTCTCTAGAGTGTCACTTGCTCAGGGAAGAACTCTAGATTGATAAGCATTTAATTTCTAAGGCTATTTCTACCCTTGTGAGTGTGTGTTTGCGTGCCTCTTGGTGTTCTAACATTTCTAGCATTATTTTAACTTGAGAAACATAAGAACTTAAATAGAATATTACATGTAAATATGCAACATTATATGGTAGTATGATGTGAAGAATTTTATAAGATTGCCTCGAGTTAATCCGGTCAATATCATAGATTGGGTAGAGCTCAAACTTGAGTTGTATAGCTTTCATTGACAAAATAATTTTTATTTTAATTTAAAAAATATTTTTCATCTTAAAAATGTTAACATACTAATTAAAGCATTTAAACAAATAAAATGAAAATAAAAAAATCTCTAAAGAGAGAAAATAATATCGAATGTGAAATTTTTAACAATGAAAGTCTGGAATTCTTCAAAAGCATTGAAGACTCTTCTTGGTGTGAATGTGGGAAATGAGATGAGGGGGAGACCTTTTATATAGGAGTTTTGATCAAGCAAAAACTTTGCCCGTTTAAGTGGGCGACAAACATTGTCCATGTCGTCAGGTGATAAACATTGTCTATTTTTGTCCGACGAATGAATTTGCTTGATAACATAGGAAAAAATCATTGCCAAGTTTGCTTAGTGACCCTTTTTGCTTAATAGAATGAGTAATTATGTCTGCTCAATACAACAAGAGAATATGATCGAAAAACAGGTTAGGTGGACAAATTTGCATTTCAAGGTAGGGAAAAAAGCTTACCAAGCTTGCCTAGCAAGCCTTTTGGTAGCAAGGCTTAAAGTATAGCCAATTTGGCCTGAGCTTTTACGAAGTTTGAGTTTTACCCTTAAAGGTTCAGGCAATTCTAAGACCTCTATCATAGTTTTCAGGAGCTTCTAGGACCTCCCACGCATTTTTCAGAGCAATTTAAACCAATTAGGTCAAAATCGGACTCAATTTGAAAATTTTAAGGTCAAGGCATGTTTATTTGAAAAATGCTGCTCCACAACAGGCTGAAATAGAGAGGGGAGACACCAACTCTTCTTTGTAACCTTTGTAGGTTTACTCATAAGGGCCTCACCCACTAAAATCAAGTATAAGGATTCCAAAAATGCCCTCAAAATGCTCCTAGGCCTCTATGTGAATTTACAAATAATAAATGAAATTTTGAGTCAAGACTTTGAAAAAAGTCCAAAAAAATTCAAACAAACCTGATCTGAATATAGTGATATAGATTATTTTTTACTTAACAATTCCTGGTACTAAATTTGAGCTAATTTCCCTGTTTAAAGCTCAAGAAAAATTGTGGAAAATATTTTGGAGGTAGAATTTAATATTTACAAAGATATATGCTTGTCAAAATAAATTTTAAAAATGACAAAAGTATCAGGCAAAAATGAGGTGTCAACACTTGGTCATTATTTTGATTGCTACTTTGCATCTTCCAGTCCATAAAATGGCTCTCGAATGGGGAAATTTTCTAGTGAGAAAATGGTCAAGCATTTTGATGATACAGAGCCTCGAATCCTTTTGAGACATGCTAATTTTTCTAACTCTTCTTCTTTATTTTTGGGTAAGGAGAAGGATCTATCCTTAGTTGATATTGGAAATTAGCTAACTCCTTAGAATGACTACATTATTAGCATTCTTTATAGCTATTTGACTCTACATCAAGGAGATGAGCTCATTATGAAATCTTATAGCCCGATAATATTTGCAAGGTAATTTAATTTTTGTCAAAGCATTCTTGGGAAGCCGAAGAATGATCTTAGGTTTGGAATTATAGCAGAAATTGCTCAACTTTGGCAATCTTGTACTCAATTGGGTACCAACTCTAAATTTGTAATTCTAGCATATAAATCCAAAGGCCTTGCTACAAAACACTATGTTAGCTGGTGGGCAAAGTGTTCAAGTAATTATTGCAGGAAAAGTTCCAACCTCATCATAAAACTTTCAAAAGTTAACCCTTTTATTGTAATCTTGAAAATGCATAAGAGAGAAGTAGCTGAATGTACTCCAGTCTCCAGAGAAAACAGATTGATGCTCAAAATGTGCTTGAAGAGATGGCGAAAAGAGATACAAATATCTCTAATAGAGAGTCATTAGTCAAGAAAAAGCAAAATTTCTTGCCACCTGATGATTAACATAGCTCTAGTGGAGGTGATCACCATTGGAAACGCCCAAAAAAGAAAACCACAACCTTTGAATTGGAAGATATTCATCTTGATTTGGATGATATATTCCCTAATACCAAACCCTTCTTTGCCTTTAGAAGAATTTCAGAATCGAGTAAGTATGGTTTTTTTTTCCTTACTCTAGTAAAATTTTGTTTTGGGACATATTCTTCACAATTCCTTTATTAACTTAGGTCTCTATTTGTAGTTGGAGAACAATAATAAGCTTATTGAGGTGGACGACCTAATTTCGTAAGAAAGCAAAAAATCTATTGATGGACCAAATTCATTCGATATATTGGCTCGTCAACTTAAAGTTTCCAAGGTTGCAAATAATATGATGTCTCATACTGTTGTTGAAGATGATTCTATGGAAGTGATTTGATAACTTTGTGTGAGACCCATGGATCTTGCCCCTTTAACTTTTTCCAAATTCAGGGTGGATGACTTGATTTTTTATTGTCAACGTACGTACCTTACATTGTTATGGAATGGCTTATCTCGAAAGATGAGTAGATCTAGCTTGATTCATCTTCACACAATTGAAAAGGAAATGAAAAAATGCTAAAGGAAATGGAAAGAATTAGTGTCTTGGATTTGTCTTCCCTAAGGAATTTACTTGTGGGACTTTTTCATGATCTCTAACTCTACAATTGTAGTTGATCTTCTTCAGTAGAGAAAATGTGTTAAAAATCACATGATGAGCAGCTAACAAAGGCCAAGAATGAGCTCTTTGATGTTGAAGCTAGAGAACATGCACAGACCAAGGATTTGCAATCTCTTGAGAGTACGGTTATGACGTTCAAACTAGAAAAGGAGTAGCTGGAAAAAAAGTTGAATACTCTTATCACTTAGATTGAAAAATCAGAGTTGTAGATTTCTGAGAAGAAATTAAAATTGTCCAAGCTACAAGCTAATGTGTCATATTTATGGGAATAAATCTCTGCTATTGAAGGCAAGCCTGTTCTGAGCGATAAGGATGTCAGTTGCTTAGCAAACATAGAATAAATGTTAGAAACAAGACGTAATGAACTGAGGGATTTCAAGCTTTTCCCTTAATTCATTTGTTTCCTTAATGTAATGCAGTGACCTTTTTCTTGGAATAAATTATTTATTTTGATAAAAATCATGCTCTTTGTGATTTTTTTTGAATGGATGATTGAGCTTGAAATAGAATTTCAAACTACCTACGTAGCTGATGTAGGATCAAGCCAAATGTAGGTCATATGAATAATGAATGATTTTTTTTTTTTTTTGAATGAATGACTGAACTTGGAACAAATTTCAAGTTGCCTACATACCCAAGATGGGATCAAACCAAGCATAGTTCATTTTTTTCTTTTTATTTTTTTAGTGTGCCTTTTATAGTTTATACTCATGCAAGCTAGAAGTAGTACATGATTCTTAAAGATAATAGCGCTTCAAGAACTTATCATTTATGAGGTCGATTATTAAGCCATCTTCAGCAACTATTTTGTATGCTCAATTTGAGTAGACTTCTTGCATGACATATGGGCCATCCCACTTGGATGTGAATTTGTTGCCAGTACAGTGAGTGGTAATAATGGGTCTTCCATGGCGAGTACCAAGTTTCTTTTTTGAAAGGATCAAGGGCGAACTTTTTTATTGAATACCTTGGAAAGATGAGCTTGATAACATTCTAAACGTTGCCATGCATCAAACCTCTTCTCATTAAGTGCGTCTAATTCTACCAATCACAAGTAATCATTATCTTGTTGAGTGAGACCTTCTTAGATTGTAATCTGTAATTATGGGATTTGACACTCAAGGGAGAGAACAACTTCTACGCTATACACTAAAGCATAGGGAGTAGCTTGTGTAGATGTTCAATATGTTGTTTGATGATCCCAAAGAGCTTCTCTAATTCTCTCGTGCCAATCTCGCTTTGATTTTGCAACTACTTTCCTCAATAGATTTCCAAGAGTCTTGTTGAATGTTTCAGTAAGACCATTTACAGGTGTATTGTACATGGAAGAGTTATGTTACTGGAAGTTGAATTTTTTGCATAACTTGTTTATCAAACTGTGGTAGAAAGGCTTCCCATTATTAGTGATGATGTATTGCGGAACACCATATCTAAAGATGATAGTGTGAATGAAGTTTATGACATTTTCTTTTTTAACTTTCCTTAATAGTACAGCTTCAGCCAACTTGGAGAAGTAGTTAGTTGCTGCCAAGATGTATAAATAGCCAGCAAAAGACTTAAGCAATGGCCTTATCACGTCTAGCCCCCATGCATCAAAAGGCCAAGAAGCGATAGTCGGATGGAGTGGTTCTGGTAGATTATATATAAAGTTTTTATAGAATTGACAAGCTTAGCATCTCTTGGCATACTCCATTAAGTCTTTTACCATCGTAGGCCAGTAGTACCCCATTTTTTTTATTTGAAAGTGTAGTTCCCAACTAGATTGATGAGTGGCACACATGCCAGAGTGACACGCTAGAGTGAGCTTCTTTCAAAGCTTGTGCAGCTTCAATTTCTCCTAAGCAGCGAAGAAATAATCTTTTGAAAAGATGTCAATAGAGTGTGTCCTTATGGTAAACAAATCTTGAAGCTCGACACTTTATGTTTGTTCTTCTATGTGGATCTTTTAGTAACTTCTGATGGAGTAGATATCAATAAGCGATTGATGCAAGTCATTTTCTTTAATTTCAGAGACTTAAATTTCATTTACATCTCTTTCATCATTGTCTTCATCATCGAAGAGCAAAGGAATGACCCATCTTTTACAAATTGGGATTTGTGTCTCTTGATCAGGCAATGCAAGGGTTGAAGTAAGCTTAGCAAGGGAATCCGCTTGTTTATTATCTTTACTTGGTACATGTTCCAAGGTAATACTGCCAAGCCATCCAATCAATCAAGTTGTATAGTTATATTAATGAACAAGTTCAGGCTTCCTTACTTTATAAATATTTTGTAGCTAATTGATTATTAATTTTGAATCTTCATGTGTATTGAGTTTTAACTACTTCATACAGCCATTTACAACCCAAGTATAAGTGCTTGGTATTTAGTTTCATTTTTTGAATAAAGTTATGTAAGAGTGAAGGCGTAAGGCAACACATCTCTTTTAGGAGTAAGAAATGCTACCTAGCTCTTATATTATTGCACTAAGCTACTCTATCAAACTACATCTTCTGTGGTTGTTGAACTTCCACATAGTGGATGTCTTCATTTGGCAATTCTTTTAATAGCTCCCAATCAGCAGGTATGGGACGATTAACTAGGAAATTAGCTTAAGGCTTGTCCCTTAACCACCTCTTGAGGCATATAAATGATCTGAAATTCTCAAAGAAGAAAAGATCATCTTGCTAGTCGATCAGATGAGACTAGTTTTGACGTGATGTACTTGACGAGATTGAGTTTAGAGATGAGATAAATAGTGTGAGCTTGAAAATAATGTTGTAACTTTTGAATTGCAAACACCAAGGCCAAACACATATTCTCGATTGGTGAGTAGTTCATCTTATTAGGGGTCATCATCCTACTAAGATAGTAAAGGACATTTTATTTTCATTTTTTATTTTCTTAAGCTAGTAAAGCTCCAACAGACTGTTCTTATGCAGCGATGAGCAAAACCAATGGCTTCTTTGAAATAGAAGCGGCCAATACTGGTAATTTCATCAAATACTCCTTGATGCTTTTAAAGGCATTGCTGAATGCTTTATCCCATTCGTACGAAACTTCTTTCTTCATTAGTCGACTTAATGGTTAACAATGACCAATACATTTGAAATGAACCATCAGAGATAGGCCAAACTTCCTGGTAGACTCTTAAGCTCATGAATCAGGCATTTTCAAGATAGTTTCAATCTTTGTTTGGTCAATTTCAATACCGTGATAACATACAATAAACCCTAAGAATTTTCTAAAGGTAACACCAAAAGTGTACTTTAAAGAATTCATCTTGAGCTAGTGTCAACATAGGCAATCAAACACCTTCTTTAGATCTTGACGATGATCTGCTTTTTTTTCTTGACTTTAGAATGAGATCATCCATGCAACATTCAATATTTTTGTGAAACATGTCATCGAAGATCTTTTGCATTGCTTTTTGATAAGTGGTTCTTGTATTCTTTAATCTAAATGGCATTGCTTTGTAACAGAAAATGCCTTTGGGTGCACAAAAACCTATTAACTCTTCATCTAGCGATGCCATACGAATTTGGTTATAGCCAGATGAGCCATCCATAAAGGACAAGGTTTTGTGAGCAGTGGTAGCAACCACTATGAGTTCTATCAATGGGAGTAGAAAGTCATCTTTTGGGCAAGTATGGCTGAGGTCTTAAAAGTCAATGCATACTTGAATTTGTCCATTTTTCTTTTTGATAGGGACAATACTCGAGATCCAAGTTGGACACTTAACTTTCAGTTTAATCCAGCGTTAATGAGTGTATTGACCTCCACTTCAATCCTTGGAATTGACTCTGGTAAAAATTGACACTGAGTTTGTTTAATTAGTCGGACACCCTGCTTTACTACTAAATGATGAATAGAAAATTTAAGGTCTAACCCAGGTATTTCTTTGTAGCTCCAGGCGAAGACATCCTTATACTCTGTAAAAAGCTCAACATAAGCCTTTTCTTCTTTACAATTAAGAAGAGCACAAATGTAATTTGGTTGAGGGTCTTCTAGAATACCAAAGTTGATTTCTTTTATGTCATTAATAGTGGACTTAATACCTTCTCCAAGTTTCAGTAGAGCATCTTCAGCTTCCTCTTCTTCTTGAATTTCACAATCATTTGCATCAATGTGAAAGCATGACCTCGTTTCTCTCCACCAGAGATGGTATTTGATGTCTCAGTAGAGGATCTCATGACTACCACCATTTGTTGCTTTACCTTCAATTCTTCTTCAACCGTCACTACCAGAGTAGTATGACGCTTCATTTGAGATAGTATTTTAATTTTGAGATCTTTGGGATCTACTACGATGACATTGATCTTTTTTTTTTAATTCCCAATGGTCTTATTGGTAATTGCCAACCTACTTTGACAGATTTTTGAGGTGTTGTAGATGTGACGACTTCATTTGATGCCAACTTTCCTGCCCCCAGTTGGTTGAAGACTGAGCCTTTTAACAAGTGGCCAAAGACTGATACTCTTGTATTTGTTTCTTCTATGCAATCAGAAGTTGACATTTATAGATTTGCTTCTTCCAAATGATTAAAAATTGAAGTTCATGAATTTACTTCCTCCAAATGATCAAAAGCAGAAGGCTTGATTGGTGTTGATGATCCATCTTCTTCGGTGGTAATGTAGTTGGCTGATTTCTTTATGATGATATGCACTGGAACAAGTAGAGTGAAACCAAAGCCTGAACTATAATTTTGTACAGTGCATCCCTTTGCCTTAGTATGTTTTGCGTTGAGTTCAATCCATGTACATCTTGTCCACTAGCTTTTAATGTTAGCTTCCCTAAGCTGGAAGACTCTTTTAGATTATATCCGGCCCTTGTAAGAAGTTTGTATGCATTTAGATTAAAACGCTCATTTGTGCATGCTAAAGGGTAGTTCACCATGCTCTACTTTAAGACTTTGTGTTGGCTAAATAAATTCTGGGATTGGTGTAGTCACATTTGTTTGATTGATATTGCTAATGGGGAAAGTTAGTCTATCTAAGGCTTAATCATCAACTTTTCGAGCCTTCGGCGCATAACGAAGTGCTGGAATGGCGTCTTGGGGATTATCACTCCGTTGAAACTTATATCTTGTTGAAATACTAACTGGTCATAGTTCTTTCACCATAGTATGTGCCAAGTAGAACTTCACATTAGCAAAGTCAGATTTAGTTTCAATAAAAGGTTTATCATTAGCAACAATTCCTTTTACTTCACCACTTCGATAGTATTTGAAACATTGATAGAGAGTAGAAAGAGCAACACCATTCTCTTGGATCCAAGGTTGTCCCAGCAATATGTGAAGTTTTTACAACAATAACATGAAACAATGCAGTTGATGCCATGCCATCAATGAGTGAATCTAAACGAATCACTCCCATCGCTCTTTGCCTACCTTGATTGAAACCTTGAACCATCAATCAACTGTGAGAGAGCTCATTTGAAATGATGCCAAGTTGTTTTATTATGCAAAATGGCAAGATGTTGATTACAGATCTACTATCCACGTGTATTCTGTTGATTTTCTTTTCACATGTGAATCCAGTGATAAAAAGAGGATGATTGTGTGGTGTTGGCCCAAGAAGTAAATCTTCATCAGAAAATATTGTCATGTATGTGACATAATTATCGACGGAAACTTTAGTGTCTTCTTTAGCTGTCACATTCTCTTCATCTTTATCATTCTCTTCGGTACTTACTACATGACAAGTAGTAATTTTGAGAGTAGATGGATTAGCAGTCCGCCACGATTTTGGAAAGAATTCCCACAAAGTGATTGGAATTCATGGTGCTTGAGTGTGTGATTGATCTAGCATAGTTGGTGGCATTTCTCCACTGCTTTCTTCTACTAGATCTTGTGAACTTTTGTTTGTATCGAATGACTTGAGGGTGATATAACTTCGACTTACTCTTTCTCATGCAAGTAACAAGTGTCCATCATTCCTCAGTCAAATCAATTATTGTTTCATCTATGTCACATTTCTTTATCAACGATTTTGCAGTAGAAGTAGGTTAACAATACATGGATATTTCTATTAGATCAAACGATCCAAATTGAACTTCAATCCTTGATAGGTTAGGAATCAAACTTTTAGGCGTGTGATCAATAGATCCAATCATAGTGGTAGTTTGATTGGTGGCTGCCACCTCATTCTCTTCTTCTAGAAGGATTTTTTCTCGAATTGCTAACTGCATAATCTTTTCCTTGAGTACAAAGCATTGCTGAGTAGAATGGCTGACTAGCTAATGATACTTGCAATAATTTGAATCGTTAACTTTGTTAGCTTCCTTGGGGTGCTTCATCTCTAGAAGCTCATGAGCTTTAGTTTTAACAAATCCTTGAGCATTCGAGGAACTTCAGAATCAGGAAATGAATACTTCTTTAAGTGTTAAGTCTTTTCCATCATCTTCCTTAGTTAGATTTGACTTTTTCTATTTATTTCTTTTAGGCTTGCTTGAAGTTTTGGCTTACGTGGAAATCTTTACTAATGTAGTGGAAGTAGACTTGGATTCCTTATTGGCTACTTTAGAGAAAGTCTTGGCCCCTTACGGTTGTTTTCTGGTTTACTTTTTCCTTTGTGAGATTCTTAAATCAGTAGCCCTTGATTATCGTTTGCTACAATGCCAAGTTTTATGTCACGAGTGCAGGTAACCAATTCTTTAAAAGTCTTAGGTTTAATGCCTTGAAGAATATAACGAAGCCCCAGTGCATGCCTTAAATGCACATTTTAATTGCTGAAGCTTCAAGATTCTATCCTTGTAGTTGACGTTAAGATTCTTCCATTTGTTGATGAAGTCGATGAATGTTCTTCTTTCCACTGGGGAGAGTTGGTGAGCTCAATGATACTTATGGTACAGTGGGTACTGTAGAATCTATTGTAAAATTCTTACTCTAGTTGATACCTACTGTCAATGGTGCCAGCATCTAGATCATAATACCAATCAAATGCATAACCTTTTAGGGTTTGAACGAACTGCTTAAGTAGAAGATCTCCATCGGTTCCAGTGTTACTGCAAGTTTCCACAAAGTGAGTGACATATTGCTTTGGATTTCCTTTGCTGTCAAATTATTGGAATTTCAGGGGTTAGTAACTGGAAGGCATCTTCAATTGATCAATCTGAAGAGTGTAAGACTTAGCATACGTGAGAGAATATTTTGAGGTTTCCTTATTCTTGTCTTTAAGGGTGCCTAAAATGAATTCCTTTAGTTAATCAATAGGGATGAAACCATCAACAGATACTGCGCTAGCTTTTTGAAGTTTCTTCTTACTTGTTAGATGATTCTTTCACATCTTGTGGTTTTTAAGGAGCAGGAGTCTGGCTTGGTTCTCCTACATTGTTTAGTGTGTTCATGTTGCTTCAATCTGGAAATCATGTTTTGCCCTACCTTGCACAAGTTCTCTATAATTTTAGATGAGTTGACTTGCTCTTCTAGTGATATTGTATTCGTCATCATCACGGTCATAGCTATCGAGCTTTGAGAAGTAGTGGAATCATCATTTGGATTAAACTTTAACTGGGGAATTTCTAGAGGGGAGTTAGATTCAAAACTACTTGAATTAGCAATCTCTTTTTGGTTGGATTGGAGTTTGATGCTTGAATTAGGCCCTTAAGATATGGAAGGATATGACAAATCCTTCTCTAGAATTACAGAAATGTCTTATTGATTTTGTAGTAGCAGCATCTTCTTTGCCCCTAGAAGACTTGATGATGTGGATGTTGTCTTAGACATACTTAGTTGAAAATAGGTGTTGATTTTGGTAGCAACGGGGCTTACTTTAGTGCTTTAGCCATGGCTTTTGCCTTGGGTCGTGTGATCGAGCCATTGCTTTGAGTAGCAAACCTTGAGCTAGTGTTACCAGTGGCGAATTTGGAGCTTTTGGCTTTCAAATCCGGAACCTTTGAATAGTCATTCTTGGGAGCCATTGAGAGTTTGGTTGATTTGATTTGATCAAGAAATAAGATGAGATGCAGAGATGGTCCTACTAGGCATGCCAGAAATTTGTACACACATAGATTTTGTGTTTTGAAAATAAACACAAAATTATAGGAACAAATTGAATTTTATTGTTTTGTAGAAAAAGTATATTACAATCTCCAAACTTTGTAATCAAAGAAATAAAACCCTCTGATTCTTCTCTTTGAAATGTCAATTTGAGGGCTTTAAAGCTTGATCTCAAACCAACATTTGGATGTTCTTGATGCTTTAGAGTCTATAGGGCTTTAGCAGTTTGATCCAGTAGAGTCTCTTTGCATGCAAAAAGAATGTATATTTTCCTTTGGTAGTGACCTTTATTTATAGATGTAGAGGAGAGAGTTACAATTGAATTTAACTTCTCTAAGATAATTATCTGTTTATTTAATTTATTAATAAGAGATAATATCAAGGAGTTAAGATAGTATTATACTTCTTAAATAATTATCTCTTAATTATTTATTTTCTAATAGATAAATATTATTAAGTATTAACTTTCTTTAGCAAGGGGCTCGACTGACAAGTGTCTCAATTTGACTAGTCAACCTTGTCATCCTCAGACTACATCACTTTTTACACGTGGCGACATGCAATTCATCTACTTGTGTAATTTCGTTGAAATTCTCCATGAGGCACGTGGAAAGATTTGATTTGTTGATTTAATTAGGCTTTTATGTGACACTTGGCAATATTTGATTTATCCAAAATTTGTGTGTTTACAAAGGGCTCAATATTAGGGCTCAAAATTGAAATACAATACCAATAAAAAAAAAAAAAAAACATAAAACACATTTTTTTAATTCTACAATCAATGTCTCTAGATTTATCTACACACACGTACACTAACCCAATGCCAGCAGTTGATGTCTACCATAAGATGCATGTGAACTCTATTAAACCTGACACTCACACATACCCATTTCTTGTCAAGGCCAATGCCATATTAATGGTTGTTAGGGAGGGTGAGAAGGTTTGCTCCATTTCTATAACAAATGGGTTTGAATCCTTGCTATTTAATTAGAGCACTTTGGTACATATGCATGCTTCTTTTGGGTAGGCCAAGAATGCACACAAGTTATTTGTGGTAATGTCTGATAGAGACCTCATGATGTGGAATACTGTGATTAATGGGTTTGCATTTAATAGGAGACCAAATGAGGCTTTGACGCTTTATAAGGAAATAGGGTTAGAGGGTGTTAAACTTGATAGGTTCACTATGGTTTCATTGTCAATTTATTGGGTCGGGTAGGCTTGGTGTAGAAAGCATATGAATACATTCAAAACATATTTAAAAATTACTCTCACTAATCGATTGTCCACTAGATATATATCGATAGTACAAAATCTGTACATAGATATTTTTTAGATCCTTAGGGCAAAGCGGAAAATAAAGACAAATCTACAAAATTTATTTAGTTCTTTTAAATCTTAGGCATTGAAAATACAATAAAAAAATGAAAGAGAAGAACTAGAAATAAAAGTAGCTGAACAAAATGAAATATAGCATGGTAAACACAAAAATAAGAGGGATCCTCCTACCTAAACCTAAAAATTTGAAGAAAAAAACAAAAAAGGAATGTAATAAAGGTGCGTATTTTTGGAATAGGGAGAGAGAGAAGAAGAAGAAGAAGAAGAATAATAAGATAGAGAGAGCTGAGAAAAGCATACATAGGATTCGCACTTTGGTCGCCAGCAGGCTGCTACCTACATCCGCTGCTGACAATGCTCGTCAGAGAATAGAAAGGGAAGAGCGGTGGATTAAGAGGAAGTGGCAGGATGTGCCTTGTAGCACCTCATTTTTGTCCGATACTTTGCACATTTTTAAAATTTATTTTGACAAGCAAATATTCTTCTAAATATTAAATTCTATCTCCAAAATGTTTTTCACAATTTTTCTTGAGCTTTAAACAGGGAAAGTAGCTCAAATACAGTGCCAAGAATTTTTAAGTCAAAAATGACCGTTGTGTCCCTAAACACAAAGCAAAGTTGAATTAGAGATCCAAATGAAATCAAAACAATGTAGGAATTTGTGGAGATTTTCAAGGAGTGTAATTCAATATCTTTGTATTGAAAAATTGGTCAAATTCAAATTTCAAAAGTCAATTCATTTGAGAAGTCAAATTTAGAGACTATTGGTAGGCCTGCAAAGCAATATTGACTAGAATGACCAAAATAAATTTGTAAAATGTTTGATTATACTTGAAAAGTGTAATCCTTGGCTTGATTTCCTATTGTTATTAACTAGAGTTATGTGTTATTTCATGTATTTTAATAGAATTTTATATTTCTTAGATAATGCTGTTCTTTGATGCAGCAGATGAGCTTAAAAGCCAAGAAAACACCAAAAATAATCATTACGGACTTGGAGGAGCTAAATGAAGGAACAAAAGAAACAGAAAAAGAGGCATGACCAAGTGAAGTCCCAACGGCATCAGGACGGCATAGGCCAGTGAACTAAAAAATATCCAAACTCAAAGTTGGAATTCCCCACTACTCACTGGCATGTTGACGACATTGGGACGCAGCATCCTTGACTTTTTAGATTTTAGGTTTTTCTACCATTCATCTATAAATACAGAACTTTATTAGACTTTTAGGGGGTCGTATAAACATTTTACAATTATTTTATGAGAGTTTCCTTTTAGGTTTAAAGAGTTTTTCATTACCTTTGTTTGGCAGTTTTAGATTCAAGCATTGAATATGCAACAACGTTCTTAATAAAAGTGCCGAATTCCTTTTCAATGGAGTTTGTTTCTTCTTTCTCTTTTATTTTCTATGTTGTTTATTTCTTTAATATGATAGCTTAGATTCGTTCTTGATTCAATCCATCAATGATGGGTGAATCCTTATTCAAGTGTTGGATGTGATCAGATCCAAGCATGCAATGTAAAACTTACATGTTAGGGTTCTTGTTTTTCTAAATCTACTTTCTAATATTTTCAAAACTTTTAAAAGCTTGCACAATTAATTATATTTCGTTGAAATCACTGATAACTACACAAGATAATAACTTTCTAAATACTTTGAAAATAAAAGATATAGGTTTAGATTTATTCTCTGGTTTTCTCTTCTTTTAGATTTCAAAACATTCAAAAACTTATAACTTCGATCATATTTCGTTGAAATCACTGATGACATTACTTGATTAAAACTTTCTTTATATTTTGAAATCAAATAACAGAAATCTAGACCAAAGAATATTTTCAAGATGAAATCTTTCTAGTTTTATTGATGCTAAACGTGATTTTAAAACTGTGCTTTGGAATCAATGCTTTAACGATGAAATCCTTTCGGTTTACTTTTCCTAAACATGAGCTGCAAACTGAGAAAATAATCACAACTAATATGAGAATAATGTACCCATTCAGATTCGTCGATTGGATCTCAAGTCTTTTAATTACATTATTTAAAACCCTAGTTTTACTCTTTGCATTATTTTAGCTTGATTTACTTCGAATATCTTAATTGCTTTTAATTAATTTAGTATTATTTTAGTTGCTTCTTTTATGGATTAGTTTAATTACCTGCAATTTAATTTAATTGTTTAGTAGTTAGTAGAAATCAAATCCAACTTTCTAAAACCAAAACCCTTTTATTTTTATTGTTACTAAAAAGAGAACCATAGTTAAAAGAGCTTCGAAGCCCTAGGCTTCATTTGTAGTTCTCTGTGGATACGATCCTGGTCTCACCAGGTGAAAATACACCACATATCCTTATACTTGGGGTTATTTTCACTGCATATTTGTGAGGTGGTCAAGTTTTTGGCGCCATTGTTGAGGAACTTAGTATTGATTCATTAAGGTAACTCTAGGTTATTCTTTTGTTGTTTTAAAAAAAAAAAAAATTCATCTACACTGCTTAAAAGCATTAGATTACTTGAGTCTTTCTTCATAGCCTATGAGCACTTGAAATGAGGAGGTGATGGTAGATTACAATGTTTCGATCCAATCGATTCACTTTTTTAACTAACCAATCTTTTCAAAAACTTTTAACTTTCTTTGTCACCCACTCTTGAATTAGAAATGGCACAAGGCGATAATCAAAATGTGATTGAGACATCTTACAACCCAATAGGCATACACCTAAGTCATGCATTGTGTGGCCAAAAGCACAACAAGCTTTTCATTTCAACCCTGGCATGATTTAACTCTTACCTGCTTTTCATGGTATAGCTTCCGAAAACCTATACGATCACTTTACTCATTTTTGGAACATCTATGTGACCATTAAAGATCAAGGGTGTCTTATAGATCCTATATTCCTTAAAACTTTTTCCAATCTCGTTAAAGGATAAGGCTGCCCGGTGGTTTGATTTTTTACAACCAAACTCCATTCGTACATGGGATGAATTACAAGCAAAGTTCTTAAAGAAGTTCTTCCCACCAAATAGAACTGACGCTATCCAACATCAGATTCTAAACTTTGCCTCCCAACTGAGAGAAACATTCTATCAATGTTGGGAAAGGTTAAAATGTTGTTGGACTCTTGCTCTCATCACAGATTTGAAACTTGACATTTGGCAAGTATCCTTTCTGGATCACTTACATCACAACTCAAATAGTTTATAGAAACTATGTGTAATGGATAGTTCTATGATAAAATCCTGGAGGAAGCATATGAGTACTTTGAATTCTTAGCCAAGAATGCACAAACTAGGGATATTGTGGGACCTTAACATGCTCAAACTTTTAATGTTTCATCAACTAGGGGCAAATCAAGCACGTCCAAATCTGCTCAAGCGTTGAACATTCAACCAAAGGGTCAACTGCCTGCTCAACCACGTCCAAATCTAACAGCTTAGGCAAATCAAGCTAAAGAATCTTCCAATAATTACAAACAAGTGTAAGATTTCATGACACTTAGGAGTGGCAAAGTTATTGATAAAACCATTTGCCCTAGGGTTGTCAAACTTGAGGAAGAGTTAGAAGCTAAGTGGACAGTGGACGATCAAGAAAAAATGATGAATAGACATACCCGACAAATGATAAGGAAGAACAAAAGCAAAAGGAGGGAAAAAGGAAAGAGAAAGTAAGCGAAGAAGAATCAATGGAAGTATCTAAGGAATATGTTCCTAAAGCATCTTTTCCACAAAGGCTAATAAAGAGTAAGAAGAAAGCTCAAGCTGCAGAGATATTAGAGGTATTCAAATAAGTGAAGATAAACATACACTCGACGTAATTAAAGAAATTCCCTCGTATGCTAAATTTCTAGAAGTTTTACGTATAGCAAATGAAGGACTGAAATTGAAAGAGAAAGCATTTATGACGGAACAAGCAAGTACTATCCTTTAGTGTAAAACACCCCCAAAATACAAGGACCCTGGCTATCCAACAATTACTTGTTATGTTGGGGAACATCGAATAAAACGAGTATTGCTTGATTTAGGAGTGAGTGTAAACTTGCTACCTTATTCAATCAATGAGCAACTAGGCATACGAAAGTTAAAACCCACTTGTGTGACCTTACAACTGGCCGACATATCTATTAATGTTCCACGAGGTATAGTTGAAGACGTGTTGGTTTAAGTGGAGAATTTCTGCATTCCCATAGATTTCATAATCCTTGACACTCGACCACTAACCAATATGTCTACTCCAAATCAAACACTTGTCATTTTGGGTCAACCATTCCTTACAACCTCAATTGCATTAATCAATTGTAGGAATGGATCGATGAAAATATCTTTTGGCAACATTGTGTTTGAAACAAACATCTTCCATGTTGGTAAACAGCCAGGAAAGGTGAGTGAGGTGCAAGAAGTAGATCTAATAGAGACTATTGTACAAGACCACATTGATCGAGAGTTTATAGAAGATCCTTCGGAAAGAGTGTTATGCTTCAGTGAGAAAGTCTTTAATGATAACAATAAAGAAATGGGATCTATCTTTGATTGGTTGGAAGTAAGTCCAATTATGTCAATAAGAAACTAGATTGCAACTTTTGAAAAATTGGAGACATTGGAAAAGAAAGCAGAAGCATCCAATGTAAAGGCCCCAAACCCTAAGAGAAAACCTTTATCGACCAATCTAAAATACACATTTTTGGGAGAAGGTGAGACATATCGAGTAGTAATAACAGTTGGGCACACAACTGAATAAGAAAATTAAGTGATGATGTCGTTGAGAAGACATCGAAAGGCATTGGGCTGGTCTATAGCTAATTTAATAGGAATAAGCCCACTTTTGTGTGCACATCGTATTTATTTAGAAGAGCATACCAAACCAATTTGAGAAATGTAAGGGAAGAAAAATTCTAAATTCAGTTCATACTAGAATTAAAAAATAATTCTACTGTCTACCATGTGGGCAAATTCAAACTCCTAATTTGCACAGGAGTTCCACCATGATTTGAGAAAAAAAATGCTAATTAAAAAAAAGGGGCATTAAAATTTTCAAATTTAATATCATTATTTTAATTCTTATATAAGAATTGGAATATTTGGAGTGACTTGCATCAAATTTCAAAGAAAAAATGTTATTGTATAGAAACCCAAATTGTTCCAATTAATCGCATCAAATTCTCAAAATTCGAGGCCTACTCACTTTTCAACATTATTGTAACATGTGCATGATCAACTCTCGAGGGGACATTTGTAGACACACAAATTTTCGCCAACCACAAATTGTTGTGTGTCAAATAAAAGCCCAATTAGATTGACATCATATCCTGCCATATGTTTCGTGGAGGATTTCAACAAAATTATACTTGTGGACAAATGGCAAGTCGTCACATGTAAAAGTGATACAGCCTAAAATTGGCAATACCTGATCAATTAAATTAAAACACTTGTCAGTAGGGCTCACTACTAAAAATAATTACTATTTCTCAATTTTTTATCTCTTAAAAAATAAATAAGAGATAATTATTAAAGAATTATGATATTAACTTAAATCCTTGATATTATCTCTTATTAATAAATAAAATAATAATGAGATAATTATCTTAGAGAAGTTAAATTCTGTTGTTATTTTTTTACTCAGATCTATAAATAGAGGTCACTGTCAAAGAAAAAGGCACATTCTTTTTGCATATAAGGAAACTCTGCTGGATTAAGTTATCAAAACCCCACAGATTCTAAAGTATTAAGAATATCCAAGTGTTAGTTTGAAATCAAACTTCAAGCTCCCGAATTGACGTCAAGAAGAGACGAATCGGAGGATTAATTCTTTGACTAAAAGTTTTAGAGATTATAATCCATATTTTCTAAATCAGTAAAAATTTAATTTGTTCTTACAATTTCTATGTTTATTTTCCAACATGAAATTTGTGTGTATACATGTATTTTGGAGTGTCAAAATAGTATGGTGTTAAATACGTGTCAAATACAAATACAATACTCTTTTTGACATACATGTGCTTCATAGCTATAAGGTCAAGGAAATAAGAATTTTTAAAATCGTTTAGAAAATTGATTTTAAAACGTGTTTTCAGAAAGTGTTCTTAAAAGTAGTTTATTATTAAAAATTGAGTTCGATAATTATATTTAAAATAATTTGAAAAGAACAAATGAAAAAGGAAATAAAATATAAATTTTGAAATAGAGACACTTACAAAAGTCATAAATTTTGAAACATAAAAACTTAGAAATTAGAACTTTGCCTCTAATGACCTAAACTGAGCAAACGAGCTCTGATGTTTGTCAAACTCGAAGGCCACGATCTCTGGGTCATTTGGGACTTGTAGGAACAAACAGCATGTAAATCTGACACCCGGGGTACCCAAAATCATTGAAAATGAGTTTAATTTGAAACTTAAAAGTTAGAAATAGAATTTGGCCTCTAACAATCCAAACTGAGCAGACGAGCTCTGATGTTTGTCAAACTCAAGAGGCACAATCTTCGTGCCATTAGTGGCTTGTATGAACAAACCACACTAGAATCCAAAACCTAGGGTGCCTGGAATCCTTGAAAGTACGTTTAATTTTAAAATTAGAACTTGGCCTTTAACGGCCCACCCTGAGCAGACGGGCTCCGATGCCCATCAAACTAGAGGTGCATGATCTCCAGTCCATTAGTGATTTGTAGGGGCAAACGGCGCTTGAATTCGACACCCAGGGTGCCTAGAATCCTTGAAAATATGTTTAATTTGAAACTTAAAACTTAGAAATCAGAAATTGGCCTCTAACAGTCCAAACTGAGCAGATGGGCTCCAATGCCCGTCAAACTCAAGAGACACAATCTGCGATCCATTAATGACTTGTAGGAATGAATGGCACTTGAATCCAACACCCATGGCGCCCCGAATCCTTGAAAGTACGTTTAATTTGAAACTTGAAACTTAGAAATCAGAACTTGGCCTCAAATGGCCCAACTGAGCAGACAGGTTCTGATACCCATCAAACTCGAGAGGCACAATCTCCAGTCCATTAGTGACTTGTAGGAATGAACAGTGCTTGAATCCGACACTAGGGGTGCCCAAAATCCTTGGAAGTACATTTAATTTAAAACTTGAAATTTAGAAATCAAAACTTAGACTCTAATAGCCCAAACTGAGCAAACGGCTTCGATGCCTGTCAAACTTGAAGTAAAGGCACAATCTCTAGGCCATTAGTGATCTGTAGGAGCAAATGGCGTGTGAATCTGACACCTAGGGTGCCCGAAATCTTTGAAAGTACATTCAACTTTAATGACCTGTAGGAATGAATGGAACTTGAATCCGACACTCGACTACCCAGAATCCTTGAAAGTATGTTTAATTTGAAACTTGAAAGTTAGAAATCAGAACTTGGCCTCTAATGATCCAAATTGAGCAGACGGGCTCTGATGCCCATCAAACTCGAGAGGCATGATCTCTGGTCCATTAGTGACCTGTAGGAATGAATGGTGCTTGAATTTGACACCTGGGGGTCCCAAATCCTTGAAAGTACATTTAATTTGAAACTTTAAACTTAGAAATCAGAACTTGGCCTCTAATGGCCCAAACTGAGCAAACAGGCTCTGATGCCCGTCAAACTCAAGGGACATGATCTCCGGTCCATTAGTGATATGTAGGAGCAAACAGTGCATGAATCTGATACCCGGGGTGCTCGAAATCCTTAGAAATTAGAACTAGGCCTCTAACGGCCCAAACTTAGCAGATGGGCTCCGATGGCTGTCAAACTAGAAAGGCATGATCTCCAATCTATTAATGACCTATAGGAATGAACGGCGCTTGAATCTGACAGCCAAGGTGCCCAAAATCCTTGAAAGTACATTTAACTTGAAACTCGAAAGTTAGAAATCAAAACTTAGCCTCCAATAGTCCAAACTAAGCAAACAGGCTCCGATGACCATCAAACTGAGAGGCATGATCTCCGGTCCAATAGTGACCTGTAGGACTGAACGGCGCTGGAATCTAACACCCAGGGTGCCCGGAATCCTTGAAAGTACGTTTAATTTGAAACTTGAAACTTAGAAATCAGAACTTGGCCTCTAATAGCCCAAATGGAGCAGACAGGATTCGATGCCTATCAAACTCAAGGGGCACAATCTCCAGGCCATGGGTGATCTGTAGGAGCAAACAGCGTGTGAATTCGACACCTAGGGTGCTTGGAATCCTTAAAAATTCATTTAATTTGAAACTTGAAACGTAAAATCAGAACTTGGCCTCTAACAGTCCAAACTGAGCAGACGAACTCCAATGCCTGCCAAACTCGAGAGGCATGATCTCTGGTCCATTGGTAACCTGTAGGAATGAACAGCACATGAATCCGACAGCCGGGGTGTCTAGAATCTTTAAAAGTATGTTTAATTTAAAACTTGAAATTTAGAAATCAGAACTTGGCCTCTAACAACCCAAACCTCGCAGAAGGGCTCCAATGCCTATCAAACTCAAGGGACACGATCTCCGGGCCTTTAGCGACCTGTAAGAGCAAACGGCACATGAATCCAACACCCAAAGTGCCTTGAATCCTTGAAAATACATTTAACTTGAAACTTAGAAATCAGAAATTGGCCTCTAGCGGCCCAAACTAAGATTCTGGGCTCTAATACCCATCAAACTCAAGGGGTACAATCTCCGAGCCTTTAGTGACCTGTACAAATGAAAGGCGTATATATCTGATGTCCAGGGTGCCTAGAATCGTAGAAAGCATGTTTAATTTGAAACTAGGAACTGAGAATTTAGAACTTTACCTCTAATGGTCCAAACTGAGTAGATGAGTTCCGATGCTCATCGAACTCAAGGGGCATGATCTCTGAGCCATTAATGACCTGTAGAAATGAACGGCACGTGAATTCGACACCCAGGGTGCCTAGAATCGTACAAAATATTTTTAACTTCAAAATTTTAAACTGTATCACTCTTAATATTAATTTTATGTAATTTTATTTATATTTACAATTTTGTTGAGCAATAAATTATTTTTTTTCAAGTTAATTGATTGGTACTACAGCGGACATCATGTTTTGTTTTTTGTTTGTTTCTTTGAAATTGTATAAGACTTTTTTGTTTTGCCTTTTTGTAATTCAAAGACATTGCACATTTATTAATATAAATAAAAACTTTTTTATTAGCTTATATTTTATTGTGTGTATGTGTATGATTTGATTTAATTTTCGTATTTACTTTTATAAAATTTAATAAAATAGGTACATGTATAGCTATAGAAACTAAATAGCAAAAAATAAAAAAATATTAAAAAAATTAAAGTATTAGTGACCACCTAAGGTGTATAAAATTCTATCTGGTGGTCGCTAATGGACCTTTAGCGACTGCCTAGGTAGTCGCTAAAAGTCTGGCTGGCGGTCACTAATAGTAGAAAAATTCCGTCATTCAACTGTTGCTAAAAGGGGTTGCTAATATGGAGCGACCGCCTAATAGTCTTTACCAATGAGTTTGTGGCAGCCAACTATTGGCGATCACTAAACAGTCGTTAAAGGTTACTAGCGACCGCTTTTTTACTTTTAGCGACTGTCAGTGACGGTCGCTAATACTGGCTTTTCTACCAGTGTGAGAATTGCTGAGTTGAAATCATGAAGTTGACATGCCATGAAAAAAAAATAGTTAGCAATTAGAAAAAAATAGTATAGCGTGAAATTCAAAAAAAAAAAAAAAGAAAAGAAAAGAGCAGAAGGCATTCTGTTCTTATAAAAAAATGCCACCATGTACATTCGAAAAAAAAAGGAAGAAATGTTCTGCGATGACTAGGAAAAAAAAAAAAAAAAAAAAACTTATAATTGATATGATGCTACATGGGAGTCATCAATTGGAGATGGATTGTTTTTATACATTCTATGCTTGTATAGTGTGGATTCATTCTATGCAGGTAAATAGTATTCAAGATTTTTAAGTCAGTTTACTCACCTCATTGTTGGTAATCACAACCACTCGAGATGATTGAAAAGCGCAAAATTCTATGTCAAAACAATGCTATCTGATGCACTGGAAAGAAGAACAAGACTGCTCTGTCTTGCAACGCCGAAGAATAAGGATACTTTGCTCTACTTCATAGGAAATTATTTTGAATTGAAGAAAATAATAGATGGAGCCTTCTTTATATAGATAGAATTAAATTCTATTCCAATTATGATTTAAATTAGAGTTGTTAAAATTCTAATCAAATTTTAAGAAAAACAAACTTCAATTAAATTTGAGTTGCTAAAAGGAAGAAAAATTCGAAGTTTAGTTCATACTAGAATTAAAAAATAATTCTACTGCCTACCATGTAGGCAAATTCAAACTCCTAATTTGCACAGGAGTTCCACCATGATTTGAAAAAAAAAAATGCCAATTAAGAAAAGGGGCGTTAAAATTTTCAAATTCAAGTTCATTATTTTAATTCCGGTATAGGAATTAGAACATTTGGAGTGACTTGTATCAAATTTCAAAGAAAAAATGTCATTGCACATCGGTCCAAACTGTTCCAATTAATCACATTAAATTCTCAAAGTCTGAGACCCACTGATTTTTTAATATTATTGTAACGTGTGCGTTATCAACTCTCGAGAAGACATTGGCCAATCACAAATTGTTGTGTGTCAAATAAAAGCCCAATTAGATTAATATCATATCTTGCCATGTGTTTTGTGCAGGATTTCAACAAAATTATACATGTGGATAAATGACAAGTCGTCACGTGTAAAAGTGATACAACTTGAAAAAGACAAGACTCGACCAATTAAATTAAGTCACTTGTCAGCAGGGTTCACTGGTGAAGATAATTACTATTTCTTAATTTTTTATCTCTTGAAAAAATAAATAAGAGATAATTATTAAAGAACTATGATATTATCTCTTACTAATAAATAAAATAATAATGAGATAATTATCTTGGAGTAGTTAAATTCTATTATTACTTTTTCACTCACATCTATAAATAGAGGTCACTGTCGAAGAGAGACTTTTTTTTGCAAACAAGGAGGCTTTAATTGATCAAGTTACTAAAACCCCATAGATTCTCAAGTATTAAGAACATTTAAGTGTTAGTTTGAGATCAAACTTCAAGCTCTCGAATTGACATCAAGAAGAGACGAATCAGAGGATTAATTCTTTGATTGAAAGTTTCAAATATTGTAATTCATGTTTTCCAAATCAATGAAAATTTAATTTGTTCTTACAATTTCTGTATTTATTTTCCAATATGAAATTTGTGTGTATATACGTATTTTGGAGTGTCAAAACAGTATGTCGATAAATACGTGTCAAATACAAATACAGTACTCATTTTAACATACATATGCTTCATAGCTATAAGTCCAAGGAAATAAGAATTTTTAAAATCGTTTAGAAAATTGATTTCAAAAACAAGTTTTCAGAAAATATTCTTAAAAGCAGTTTATTATTAAAAACTGGGTTTGATAATTATATTAAAAAAATGATTTTGAAAAGATCAAATAGAAAAGGAAATAAAATATAAATATAGAATTCAATAGCATGTTAAAATGTAAAATAATTAAAAAAATAAAACTCAAATTTGCTTTCAGAAGTATTTTTAGGCGGTTTTAAATTTTTTATTTTGTCCTAATTTCTAAATATTAACACAAAAAATAAAACAAGATTATCAAATGCAGTTTCACGAACTTAAACCATAAAACTGAAAATAAAACCTAAACAAAATTGAAAATTTAGTCCAAAGAGGTTTTAATTATGGTTCAAATTTACCAGGAAATATGAAACGGTCCTTAAATGCCTTCCATGAGTCCTTTTAATTCCCACTCAAATACGGATCATTCAATAATCAAAGAGAGCCTATTTTCAAGGCAGTTCGTCCTTATTCACATAATGGACCCCGTAAGAATGGATCTGGGTCGGGTCCTGTATTGTCAATACAAACTAAATTCGGAAAATTCGACAGAAATATATAATAAACTCCTGCAATTAGTAGTGTAGCTGAATTATCCAGTGGCGAACCCCGTCCTCAGATATCACCAGGCCTATCCTATCCCATCCAGACACAAATACTCTATCTCTGTGTGTCTGTGTGTGTGTGTTTGAGATTTAGGTTCTCAGAAGTTATGGCTCCTGCTAGTATTAGCCAACTCCATCAAAACCGTGCCAAATGTTTGCAGTTGCACTTGTCTCCTCCTCCTTGGGTTGATGTCCCTTGCTCACTTCCATTCAAGACCAAGTATGGCTGCGGTCATTTCTCCGGATTAGTTGAATTATCCGGCCACCGGAATCTGACACCTCTCTCAAAGGCATCATCATCTTCGGGAAACAGCGGCACTTCCCCCGTTGATGATTATGATGATGAGGATGGAGTTTCTTTGGGGACTATGAAATTGCCTTTGGACACTGACCTTCCAAGATTTGAAACCTTGCTCTTTCAGGTACTTTATTAATTTCTTCCGCTTAATTATATTTTACCTTTTTTTAATATATATATATATATATATATCTTTTTTAATTTAAAAATACACATTTAATTTATTGAGTTTGGAATTAAAGTGCAATATTTACATAATTTACTAAATTTAGCTGAATTTCTACGTTATAAGTCAAAACAGGTTGTCAAAAAAATAAAATAAAATAAAAGAATTGCAAAATAAATTTATAGAAGTACACTTCTACCAATATATATATTTTTCTCAATAAATTGAACCTAAAAATATCTAACTTAGTACACGAGGATGGAATATTGATAAAAGGGGAAATGAAATACTTTCCATTCATTTCCTTGTTTCGTTACTAACATGAAAATTATAAACATTTCAATTCTCATAATTTACTTACTTATTTAAACATGATGTATTAAAATTAAATTAAAAAATGTCCTAAAGATTAAAATAAATTTTATTTTTTTATAATTTTAACAATCATATAAAAATAAATCTTATTTTTTGTTTAATTTAGTTCAATTAAATAAAAGAAAATTGATTTCTTTCATTCCCTTGTTTTTTTACAAACATTTTTTATAGTTTTTTTGGTCATTTTATCATTTATTCCTTTTATTTACAATTTTTTCATAAAAAATGAAAAAAAAAAGAAAAAGAAAAAAAGGAGGGCATTGGTAGGCGACCTTCCCACTTTAGAAGATGAATGAAAATAAAAAAATGAAAAGAAATAAATATTGCAAAGGAATTGTTATTTTTATTATAAATAAATGCGAAACTGCATTTTTTTTTTTTAGCGTGAAATTATTTTTAAGAGTGTGCGTGGTATAAAATTAAAATTTAATAAAGTAAATGTTATGAACATAATTTTTAAACTTTTACCTTTTTAAGTTTTACATTTTTTTACCTCATTCTTTAAAAGTAATTATTTAGTTCTACAAGAGTGGGGAATGGTAATTCATCTAAATTTTTATGAAATTTATCAATCATAATTGAAAAAAAAAAAAAATTGGAGGGGAAAATTTACCTTTTTTACTTTTTTATTTTTATTTCTTTTTAAAGTCCAAAACGAATGCACTTTGAGTGTATTGGCTTTCCCTTAATTTTCAGGACAGAAAAATCAGATGGGTATGAAAAATCAAAGATAAAGCTTTGTGTCTATTCCCACTAGTTTATTTCTTTCATTGACTGATTTGTTTGGCTTTGCACGGCTGTTGCAGTGGGCAAATAGTCTTTGCCAAGGAGCTAATTTGCCACTCCCAGTGCCTCTGAAGGTTAGTAATACCATATCTATATATCTATATATATATATATTATTTTCGTTATATTTAGATATAAATCACGTAATTCTTGATCTGGAGACGGCGAATTGCATTCCAATTCTCGAATTTATAAATTTAAGATGACTTTAATCAATTTCGGTAATTCATTTGATCTCAATTAAAAATGAATTTATTTTTTATCAATGATTTAAAAGACACGTGTAATATTATAATAATTAAGCCATTGAATTATTATCAATAATTTTGACATTATTTTTAGTAAATATTATGATTATGTATGAAGTTATTCTACATAATTTATATATAGTATAATATAGTCGTATCACATATAAAATTAAAAAAATTAAAGGTATGTTCTATTTTTTAAATACTCTTCTACGTAAAATATATTTATAATATAACACCCGATGTTATATTTTTTAAAATTTTATAATTTTATGCTTTTGCTTTCACTCCGCTTATGAATTATATGAATAGCTTATACCACTTTAGGTTTGTTCCAGTGCGACAAATTAAGGCTTAGTAGTTAGGAAGGAAAAGTGAGCTTTTTTATACTTGTCTACTAACTACTAAAAGGTTAGTTTTTTATATTTGTGAATGGAAAACACTATCTTTTTAATAACTAACTTTTAAATTTTTTATTAATTTAACATTTTTGTCCCTTATGATTTAAAAGTAATTCAAAATGAAATAGGGTAATTTGGTCATTTCCAAAAAAAAAGAAAAAAGGAAAATCAAAAAGTTGAGTAACTTGAAGTTAAGACTTCCCAAAAGAAGCCTAAACAAAAATAAAGCAACCTTCTAGTTGTATACCTCTACCTCAACTAATCCATTAAGATCAGAGCATTGCCAAGATCAGAAACTGTGAGCAAACAATATATCTTACACAACTTATATTCTAGCATTCGCCTACTATTTGTGCTCCCCCTGATATGTAGTTAGGCACAAACTTAAAGTGGTAAAATGGACACTAACTTAAGTTTGGAAGTAAAAGATCAAAAAGTGTCTATGGATGAGTTTTAGTGAAAATATTCACAGGTTAAATAGCTAAATTGACGGGACAAAGACAGATAGTGTACTTTTATAAATGATAACACAAAATGATAATAGATTTTAATGTGTTTGAAACGTTCACAAAAGAGATAATTGTGATTATGAGTACTAACTATTAAGAAACACCCACATCATATAAAAGCTAACAAAGCCAAAGAAGTTTGAAAGTATTAGCAAGGGCGTGATACTCAAGCACAGTGTTAGAGCAAGTAATAACCATTTGCTTTTTATTTTACTAAGAGACATAGAGTCACCTAATAGGAAAATAAAACAGTGGTAGATCACCAATCAGTAGGATTATCGACCCTACCAATATCAGAGTAAACCTATTGTTAGAGTTGTAGCTCATTATGACTCATGAGAACATATAAAAGGTTGAGGAGTTGTAGGGTTTAACTCCGCGATACGGATTATCTTATTCTAAATAGGTTTCTGATTCTAGTTCTGATTGAGTTTCCTATTCCTATATATTTAGGACGTGTTGTATATCAAGGCTAAGCTTAGATTAGAGTTTTCAAATGCTAAGTTTAAGAGAAAAACTAAAAATAAGTAATAGATTGTTTAAGATTCTTCAAGGTTCTCTTATATCTCTCTTATAATTCCTTACTCCATTGTTGGAGTTTCTTATAATTGAAAACTTGTTTTACTGTGCCTATAGACATAGATAAATTGCCAAACTTTGTAAATCTTATGTTCTTTCATTATGTGATTTTCTTATGTTCATTTATAAGTTTGCCATTATTCACTAGGGTGTTGCTAGAAGGTGATTTAGGGTTTCGTAACAATAAATTGGTATCAGAGTTAGATATTCAATATATTTAGAGGAAGCTCTTCGTCTACAAAGTTTGATGTCAGCAAGTTCAACAGAACGGGAAATTTTAAATTGTGGCAGAGAAGGATAAAGAATTTGTTGGTGCAACAGGGAATGGTAAAGGTATTGGTAACAATGAAACCTAAAAAGATAAAAGAATCAAATTAGGTTAGACTTTAGGCAAGAGCTATGGCTACAATCGAATTGTATTTGGATGATGACGAGATGCAGTACATTATTAGGAATTGCCAGTAGGGGTATGGAATAAACTTAAAGCACAGTACATGTCCAAGTCTTTTACGAACAAGCTTTGTCTTAAGCGAAAACTATATTGCTTAAAGATAGAGGAGGGCTCAAACCTAGAACAGCACATCAATGCACTCAATCAAATCATTGGGCACTTGAAAAGGGCAGAAGTCAAGTTCAAATATGAAAACAAGGCTCTCATGTTATTACATTCACTATTAGATTTGTTGGTATATGAGAATTTGATCACAACCTTTACATACAGTAAAGAGACTTTTGCATATGAGGAGATCACAATAGCATTGTTAGATTTTCAACAGAGGCAAAGCAACGTAATAGGAATCCTCAAGGAGAGGGTTTGGTTGTAAAATATAAGTAAAAAAGAGGAAAGAGAGAGAGGAAGGAGCAGACAATAGGAATTGAATGGTAATAAAAATTTTTGGTCCAAGTCCAGGAAGAAGAAGAATCTTCAATGTTTCAAGTATGGCAAGAAGGGCCACTTCAAACGAGATTATCCAGAGTGAGGTAAAGACAAGGGCAGCAAGAACAAAGATGGTTTAAAGTCTGCAAACATTGTAGTGACAGACTTGAAGGACATCGACATGCTTTTAAGTTTCATCCAGTTCAGACCATCTCACAGATTCTCGGGTACTAGATTCGACATGTTCTTGTCACATGATGCCAAATAGCACCTGGGTCAACACCTACATGTTAGTAGATTCTAGTTCAATTCTAATGGATAACGATGCTATATGCAAAGTTATCAGGATTGGGAATATTAAAATTCATATTTGATGGTGTGGTACAAACCCTTTATGATGTAAGACATATTCCCGATCTTAGAATGAATCTTATTCCATTAGCTTTGAATGGGTTTAGTTTTAAATCTAAGGACAGAGCAACTAAGGTTTTAAAAGGGGTGATGATCATGATGAAAAAAGGGAAAGTTTTTGGAAACACCTACAGACTGCTAAGGAATACAATTATAAGTGGAGTTGCCATGGTAGAGCTTAATCTGAAAAGGAAGCCACTTTAGAAAATGAAGGTGAAAGGTTAAGGCATTGCTTGGACTTGATTTATGCCTCCAGTTATTGGAGATGACCCCAATCTATGGTGTTCAAGGTAGAGTTACTGGTGTTCAGTTTCCTAAGGGGTGGGTGAGTATTCACCAAGGTGGAGATTGTTAGTGTTACAGCTCATTATAACTCATGAGAACACATAGAAAGATTGAAGAGTTATGGGGTTTAACTGTACCGTATGGACTATCCTATTCTAGATAGGTTTCTGATTCTAGTTCTAATTGGGTTTCTGTTCCTATATATTTAGGAGGTGTTGTACATTAGGATTAAGTTTAAGTTAGGGTCTTCAAAGGTTAGGATTGAGAGAAAATCTAGGAACAAGTGACAAGGTTGTCTAAGTTTCTTTCATATTTCACTTGTAATTCCTTACTTTGTTGTTAGTGTTTCTTATCATTGAAACCAGTTTTACTATACTCGTGGACGTAGGCAAATTGCGGAACCACATAAATCTTGTATTCTTCCATTATGTGATTTTATAATGCTCGTTTGTTAGTTTGTCATTATTCACTAGAGTGTTGCTAGAAAATGATCAAGGATTTTTGTAACAACACCTATAATGTCGGGGATAAGTGAGAAAAAAAATGAAATTTGTGAAACAAATTGCCATTCAGAAAACATAAGATGTGAAGAAAGGTTGTACAGTGAACAATGCATGGAACAATGTTAAACTATCTTACAAGATGTAAAGTATATGCAATAGCTGGTTTAGTAACAATAAGATAATTGAGGCTCCCATAAGTTTTTGTTGAAGTGTAATGTCTTAAAAGAGCTCTCCATCTATAGCACGAAGCTTAATGTTAGGCTATAAAGGGCTGTCAGTCGTCATGCAATTAGTAAGACCAATAAGAGAAAGAAAATCAGAGGTATACTTAGCTTAGGTAAGATAGTAGTAGTTAAAGGTATGAGACACATCCAATCCCAAAAAATATTTAAAAGAACTAAGATTCTTTAATCTCAATGTATTAACTCAAAATACTGTTTAAACTCATGAATACTAGAAAGATGACCACTAGAATAATTGTACTGTCAACAAAAAAAGTAGTAGGATCATAATGCCAACAATAGTATGATGAGTAAAGATGGCATAGTCCTAGGAGTTACAAGTAATTGCAAGTCTTGTAACAGTGGGTAAAAAGATTAAAGTACTTTCTAATCTAAACTATGCTACTCTAATACTCTCAAACTTATGAAGTGGTGGGAAAAGAACACTAAGAGTTTGCACTAAGAGTTTGCTAAGTAAAAATGGAAATGTGGAATCAAATGTGATTTCCTGAAGAAATCAACCAATTATAATATGGTGGTGAAAAAAGGAAGAAAGGCGGTGCCTTGTTGTAGATGATGGCGCTTAAAATGAAAATCAATTTCAATGTATTTTAAGTCCTTATAAAACACTGAATTATGTGTAATTTGACTAGCATTAGTCACCACAATACATTAGAGTAGAAGTTGAATAGTAAATACCATGATCATTGATTAGTTAACATAACAGACAACTTTAGAGGTGGTCGTGGCCATATCACAATACTCGACCTCAACCTAAGGATGAGCAATAATAGGCCTCTTCTTTCTTTTCTAAGAAATAAGAGAATCACCCAAAAAAAGTGAAAAGCTAATAGTGGAGTTACAATCAACAAAGTCACCAACTTAATCTGCAACACTTAACCAAAAAAAAAAACTTAATCAGCACTAAAATAAGGTCAAGGATCTGAAGAGGACGAGGAAGAGAATAATAAACTTTGGCGAATAGTGCCACATAAATAGTAGAGAGTATGAAAAATAGTTGCCTCATGAATAGTGATTTATCGACCAACTAACTGGGAAACAATACGAATTGCATAAGAAAATCTAGACTAGTCACGATAATATATAGCAAAATTCCAAGTATAATACGATACGAAGTATGATCAACCAAGTGCAACCATTATAGGAAGAATATCAACCACTAAGTTATAAAAGTACTAGTCACTCAATAAGTGAGCACACGCAAGGATATTTGAGACATGCAAAGACTAAAATGGTAGATGCCCTTTAAGAAAGGAAGCCACTTCAATAGCCAAAAAATGAGGAAGTGGACAAAATCCTTAATCTTAATTTGTTCTTGGAACTAAAATTTAGTTAGTAGTATACCAATAGTCTAGTCATTAATGATGACATAATTATCAACATAAATAAGGGAAGTAAACCGAAAAGAAGTGAAGCATAAAAATAGAATGAAATTGTAAATTCTATTGACCACTAAAGCAAACTTAGAAAACCAATACTGGGTTATCTATTTAAGGCCATGCAGGCCCTTATGAACTTGAAAAACTTGCCCATAAGTCTAAGGCAAGCCAATTTGGGTGCTACACAGAAACTTCTTTCTGTAGATCCTCATTAAGAAAAGTATTTTTAATATCATCTTAAAAAGACTCCACTAACAAACATTAGGCACGACTATCATAACATGAATTGTGGTCATTTTAACCACAAGAGCGAAGGTCTCATGGTCAATGCCATACTATTAGGAGAAACTGTTAGCTATTGAACAAGTTTTATAATTTTCTACAGAGCTATCAAATTTTGTCTTAATCTTATATACCCACTTACATAATGAGGTAAGGAGATCAGCCCCCTTATGCATTGTAAAAAAATTCCTCATCCATAACGTGTTACGAAATAGGTCAAAAACAACCTTCTTATAAGAGGACGACTTAAAGAAAGAATGTATAGATGCTAGGAAGGAACAATCATAACACTATAAGCATGATGAGGGTAGCAAAGGGAAATATCCACATTTAAAGAATCTAATTAGAAGACACAAGGAGGCAAAAGAAGAACTCTAGGCTCAAGAGGAGTTGTTAAAGACCTAAGAGCATAAGTTTGTACAATAGTTGTTCTATGATAAAGAAGGAACATCAGAAGTCAACAAATTAGGAATAATTACACTAAAATGAAAATCATCCAAAAGCGGATTAATGTAAATGGGATCAAACTTATGAAATGCTAAGATACTAATTAGGATAGGGAAAAAAAAAAAGAATGTGCTCTATGAAATCTACATAATGAGATTCAAACTTTGTGGGTAATTGGATCATAACAATGACACTCCTTTTGTCTCTCATCATTCCCAACAAATGCATGAATATTTGAGTGAGCATAAACTTTGGTGCAAAAAGCACCGGGAAGCAATGCAAAATAAACGAAACCAAATACCTGTAAATAAAAGTAATCAGAAGCTAAACTATTCAAATTTTCAGATGAAGAAATATTAGATGTAAGGGTAGTAGTAATATGACAGATCAAATGAATAGTCATAAGCATAATCCCGCCATTCTGTTATGCCTCAAATTTTATAACCCGAGCACGTGAATAAAAAATAGATAATACACAGTTTAACAACTTCTCCTGTCAATTGTTAGAGCCATGCACACACTCTATGGAGCAATAAAAATAAAAATAAATAAAACTAAACTTTAAATTTAAATAAATGCCTTAGTCAAAACTAATTAGGCAATAAAGCTCTAAAACTAACCCAAACATTCTCTTAAAATTTAAACAATTACTTGTTACCTCACAAACAAAGGTTTATTAAAATCCGCTAAAAATAATTCTCTAAAGTCTAAAATAATTACATAAAATAAATAAAGTTTTTAACTCCTATGCTCAGAAAGCCCAGCACATGACTCAAGCTCATTACCTACATCACAAGCTGTAAGGGGATGAGCACTAACATCACGTGTGCTCGAAACCCTAATAATAATATTAAATGTAGCAATGCCCTAGCATGCCACTAAGTGAAACAATTATGCACAGAGAGCAAACTCAAGAAAGAAATTAAATTAATTTATCAATTTATTTTCGTTACAATTAATTGTGTTTGAACACCACATCACACATCAAAGAAGAACAATTTGATTTCAAGGTACTACTACTTGGTTGTCTTGTAGAAACAAGACCCAACCAATATACATCATACCTCGATATCTGCTGGGTTATCTCGTAGAAACAAGACGTAACCAATATACACCATCATTCAGCATCTGCTTGCTAGGCTAAAACCTTAGGAATATAAATGCCACCTTTAGGCATCTGCTCGTTCGTAGGTTACTGGCCTACTGGAATCGATAACCAACCCCATGTGAGTTTCGGGATTTTCAACCCTTGGGTACGTATACCCGATATTTTCAGTACCTCTCAACCCCAAACAAAACAAATCGATTTCACTTTAAATCTATAAATAAATAAAACCATTTTTTTGCTTATATTTTATAATTTTTTTAAACTTCTAATCACTGTTCACTCTCAGAATTTCCAAATGACTAATGAACAAATAATTTAATGAATACATTCAAATGAGCATACTACTCATCACGTTACAGGAGGATAATAATTAAACAAATTGTCAAACAAATCTATCCAAGTCACTTTTATTCATCAACAAAGAGATGTTCCAGCAAGGATAATGCAAGATATTATATATATATATATATATAACATAACACACATCAATAGTACATCAGGTAATGGTTTTCGTCCTTTTATCCATATATGCATTACATATATACATGAAACTAAATGATTTTCTATCCATTAATAACAAAATCCAGTATATAAATATATATATGATGGGTTCCGCCTCTTTACCTCACTCTGCAGATTTAACACTTTTTTTTCCAATAAATATAGCAGTATATATATAGCAACAAAATTTTAACCCTAATAAGTCAATTAATTACCTATCACCCCAGGGGTTTTAGAAAAATTATATATTTCCCTTAAAATTTTAAAATCTCTTTAAATGTAACCAAAAATAAATCTTTTTAAATACACTTCAAAATTAAATAACAAAAATTTAAAATTATTAAATTTAAATAGCAAACTAAATTAACCAAGTAGTAAAATAATAAATTACATCTGGGTTATTACATCCTACTCCCTTACAAAAATTTCGTCCTCAAAATTTAGAAGGTAAATAAAAGAAAATCAAGGGAACAAGTCAGGGTACCTACTCTGCATATTTGCCTCTCGCCCCCAAGTTGACTCCTCAACACCATGGTGCTTCCACAACACCTTAACTAAGGGAATAGTCTTTCCTCGAAGCACTTGCTCTCCAGAATCTAAAACTTCAATTGGTTTCATCTCATAAGTCATATCTAAGTCAACCTTAAGCTCGGTCCAGTCTAACACATGCAAAGGGTCTGGGTTATATTTCTTGAGCATGGACACATGAAACACCTCATGCACTCTTGAAAGCTGTGGTGGTAAGGCAAGACGGTATGCCACCTTTCCAACCTTATCCAAAACCTCAAATGGCTCGATATATCTTGGGGACTTCCCCTTACGCCCAAAACAAAATTAACCCTTCCGTGGTGAAACTTTTAGGAACACATGGTCTCCTACTTCAAACTCCAAAAGCCTTCACCTTTTATCAGCATAGCTCTTTTGGCGACTCTGAGCTGTCTCGAGTCTCTGTCAAATCACTTTGACTTTCTCAGTCGTCTCCTACACAAACTCAAGTCCAATAATTGTAGTTTCTCCAATCTCAACCCAACAAATAGGAGATCTACATGGCCTACCATACAAAGTTTCAAAAGGAACCATCTTGATACTCGATTGATAGCTATTGTTATACATAAATTCAATCAAAGGAAGGTGGTTCTCCCAACTACCACAAAAATCAAGCACACATACCTTGAGCGTATCTTCCAAAATATGAATTGTGCGTTCTGACTGCCCATCGGTCTGAGGATGAAAAGCAGTACTAAACAATAACTCTGTCCCCATGGCCACTTGGAGACTCTGCCAAAATTGGGAAGCAAAACGCAGATCTCTGTCTGAGACAGTGGATACAGGAGCTCCATGAAGTCTCACAATTTCCTTAACATATAGTCTAGCTAAGGCATCCATAAGAGTCTTTCAATCAAATTGGCAAAAAGTGAGTTGACTTCGTCAGCCTATCCACTATCACCCAAATAGTATCATGACCCTTAGAAGACCTCGGCAAGCCAGAAACAAAATCCATCATAACGTGCTCTCATTTCCATTCTGACACTGGCAAAGGCTGTAAGAGACCTACTGGTTTTTGATGTTCAGCCTTAAATTACTAACAAGAAAGGCTTCTACTCACAAATACTGCCACATTCTTCTTCATGCCTATCCAAAAGAGCTGACGGCGTAGGTCGTGATACATCTTGGTACCTCCAGGATGTACAAATTTTGAGTGATGAAACTCCGTTAGAACCATATTCCTAACAGAATCAGGCACATAAAGTCTTCCCAAATACCTCAGACCATTGTCAGCACCAATCATCCACCCTGGCATCTCATTAGAACTCAACAACTTAGCTCGAATAGCCTCAGATTCAATATCACTCCCCTGAGCCTCATCACATGACTCAATAAAATTGACTGAGTAACTAAGGCATACAAAATAACATGAGCCTCATCTTCTTGAAACTCTAGATCAAACTTACCAAGGCTTTTCATCATTTCCCACTCTTGCACGAAAAGACCCGCTAAAGTAACATGAGTTTTTCGGCTAAGTGTGTTAGCAACCATATTTGCCTTACCAGGGTGATACTGGAGCTTAAAATCATAGTCTTCCATGTACTCCATCCATCTTTTCTACCTCAGATTCAGGTCCTTTTGAGTGAAAAGATATTTTAGGCTCTTGTGGTCAAAGAACACCTCAAATTTCTCAACATGTAAATAGTGTCTCCAACTTTTTAGAGCATAGATAACTGCTGCTAACTCTAATAATGTACTGGGTAATTATGCTCGTGAGTCTTTAACTATCTAGACCCATAAGCTACCACTTTATCACCCTGCATTAGCACACAGCCTAAACCTTCCCTAGATGTGTCACAATAAACTGAGTAACCAAGTCCCCTCTCCGGGATCACAAGTATAGGTGCAGAAGTTAGCCTTCTTTTTAGCTTTTGAAAGGACTGCTCACACTTTTCATCCCAAACAAACTTGACCACTTTTCGAGTTAGCCTAATCAACGGCCCGACCAACCTTGAGAAATCATGAACAAATTTTTGGTGATCCTCTGCCAAACCCAGAAAACTCCTAATCTCAAAAACTGTTCTCGGTCTTGACCAATCCATGACAGCCTCAATCTTAGATGGATCAACTGCTACCCCTTCACTAGAAACAATATGCCCTAGAAATTTCACCTTCTTGAGCCATAACTCACACTTACTCAATTTAGCAGAGAACTGGTGGTCTCTTAAGGTCTAAAGTACAACTCTCAAATGCTCCTCATGTTCCTCCTCAGATCGGGAATAAACCAGAATGTCATCAATAAACACAATTATAAACTTGTCTAAATATCTGCTAAACACCCAGTTCATCAAATCCATGAACACAGCGGGAGCATTGGTCAGTCCAATTGGCATCACCAAGAACTCGTAGTGGCCATACCGAGTCCTGAATGCCGTCTTAGGAATGTCCTTCCGTTTTACCCTCAACTGGTGGTAACCCAATCTCAAATCAATCTTTGAGAAAATGTCTGAACCCTTCAGTTGATTGAACAAATCGTCAATCCTCGGTAAGGGATACCAATTCTTGATCGTGACCTGGCTCAACCTTCGGTAAATCTATACACATTCTGAGAGTTCCATTATTTTTAGCTGCAAATAGTGCTGGTGCACACCAAGGTGAAGTGCTAGGGCGAATAAATCCCTTAGAGCTCAATTCCTCTATTTGGGATTTTAATTCCACCAACTCTGCAGGTGCCAATCCGTATGGAGCTATAGAAATAAGTTCTATGCCAAGAACCAAATCAATTCCAAATTCAACCTCCCGCTCAGGTGGTAACATAGACACATCATCTGGAAATACATCTAAAAATTCAAAAACAACCCGTGGTAGCTTAACTTTGTCGCTATTCTCATCCTCCAAGCCCATATAAGTAAATAAACTGCATAAGTCCACTTGTCCCTACCCATCAAGGAAGGCAAGAGTTGAGGACTACAACGATCACTAAAAAATCGTATTCGATCTCCCTCCGTAGTAAATAAAGTCACCCGAGTCTTAGCATAATCTATCATCACCCGATAAACTGACAGCCAATTTATGCCAAGAATCACATCAAAACTTCCCATGTCTAGCACAATCAAATAAAAAATTGGCAAGTGTTCATGACTTGAAACCTCATCCCTAATAGTGATCTCACAACCCTTATAGACTCGGTTCGACATAGAATGGTCCTCTATCGGTGTTTCAACATGTAATGATGGAACCAACTCATCCATCGATAAATTCAATGCAGACGTAAATGATGCAACAATAAACGAGTGGGATGCTTCTGTGTCTACCAAAACTGTAGATTTTTTTTTTTTTTTTTTTTTTTGCTAGACTAAAGATCGTTTTGTTCTTGAACAAATGTAGATTTAGTAGCATAGATGAGAAAGGTACCTCTCATCACTATAGGCTCTGCACATCCATCATTCTGGACCACAGTGAAAACTCGTCCCTGAGCTGGTGTTATTGGTGGCCTACCCCCCTTGTGGCCTTATTGAGATCCACCTTGAACTCCCTACTACTAAATACTACCGGAAACACCCATCTGATATTATTGTGCTCCATCTTGAGTACTCCTTTGAAACTGGGTTTGCACTGATTGTGATCCTGCTGGCCTGTTACTCTATACTGACTGAGCTAGCTATGGAGGTCTTATAGTACTGACTGACCCGGTTGGCCACAAGTGTAAAAACCTTTACCTCAACCCTATTTTCAAATCCATCTGGCACACCTTTGTAAGGAAAATTAAACTAATGATGCCCAGGCTGTCTGCAATTATGACAGATAAGGAGACTCTGTGCAAGAACTCCTATTATTGCTGACTTACTTGGAGCTATATTCTCCTGTTGAAATTGTTGAGCCTATGCCCCATATATATTTTGTCTTTCTCTTTTTTGTACGTCTGCTCTCCTACTGTTGAGCCTTACCTTGTCTAGCTTCATTCTATGCTCTAGTATTTGCCAAATTCTTTTCCACTGCCATTGCTTGATCAACCAGAACCTCATATTCATTTAACCCCAATGGCACTATTCGATCCCTAACAGCTAGTCTCAGTTCCTTCTCAAACCGTTTACACTTGGTGCGTTCAATGGACACCAACTCCTTGGCATATTTGGCCAATGATGTAAACTTACGTCCATAATCTAATACAGACATCAGCCCTTGAGTCAAATTCAGAAACTCGTCAAGCTTGGCATCTCTCAGAGACTGTGGAAAGAAGTAGTCTCTGAAACACTCCTTAAAAGCATCCCATGTAAGTGTAGATGCCCCACGAGACTCCTTCACAGTACTCTACCAATCTGCTACAACTCCCTCTAACTGAAAAGCAACAAGCAAGACTCTGGTCTTATCTTCATTTAATTGCATCACTTTGAATATCTTCCCATTCTCATGCAAAAATTTCACAACCTCTTTAGTGTCTGATGCACCAGAGCAAGTAGGAGGTTTCATCCTCCTAAATTTCTCATATGGAGCTAGAGACTGACTTGCTTGCATTCCTCTAGCAAACATTGCAGCCATCTGTTGCATCTATATCTGTGGGTTCACTATTCCTGGCTGCAGCACACTTGGTGTTTCAGATTACACTTCTGCCACGTGAGGTGCCCCTAATGGAACCTCTACTCCAATCTTAGCATAAGACTCCTGCTCTTGTGACACTCCTACAACAATAGGAACCTTCTCCATTGGAGCTTCGTGGCCTTGTCCAGCCTGAATTCCTCGGCCCCTACCATGACCATGACCTTGACCTCTGCCTCTAACATTGCCTTTACCTCTACCTCTAACACTTGGAGCTACACGTGGTGTCATTATCTAAAAATAACAAAAATATACTAAGGTTAACTCATTCTTAACAATCTAAGTCTGACAAACTATCAAATTCACATATCACAATTTAAATAAACTGTCATGTAAACATATAGCATTTAGAAAAATAAAAGACCCACTGTCCCTAGGTATTTTAAACCTAGGCTCTGTTACCAAGTTGTCATGTCCCAAATTTCATAACTCGAGCACATGAATAAAAAATACATAATACACAGTTTAACAACTTCTCCTGTCAATCGTCAGAGCCATGCACACACTCTATGGAACAATAAAAATAAAAATAAATAAAACTAAACTTTAAATTTAAATAAATGCCTTACTCAAAACTAACTAGGCAACAAAGCTCCAAAACTAACCCAAACAATCTCTCAAAATTTAAACAATTAACTGTTACCTCAAAAACAAAGGTTTATTAATATCCACTAAAAATAATTCTCTAAAGTCTAAAATAATTACATAAAATAAATAAAGTTTTAACTCCTATGCTCAGAAAGCCTAGCATATGACTCAAGCTCATTACCTACATCACAAGTTGTAAGGGGATGAGCACAATTCCACGTGTACTCGGAACCCTATTAATAATATAAAATGCAGTAATGCCCTAGCATGCCACTAAGTGAAACAATTGTGCACAGAAAGCAAACTCAAGAAAGTAATTAAATTAATTTATCAATTTATTTTCAATATAATTAATTGTGTTTGAACACCACATCACACATCACAGAAAAATAATTCGATTTCGAGGTATTGCTACTTGGTTGTCCCGTAGAAACAAGACCCAACCAATATACATCATCCCTCGATGTCTGCTTAGTTGTCTCGTAGAAACAAAACACAATCAATATACACCATCCTTAAGTGTCTACTTCCTAGGCGGAAACCTTAGGAATATAATATGCCATCCTTAGGCATCTGCTCGTTCATAGGTTACTAGCCTACTAGAATCGAAACCAACCCCGCGTGGGTTTTGAGATTTTCAACCCTTGGGTACATATACCTGATATTTTCAGTACCTCTCAACCCCAAACAAAACAAATCAATTTCACTTTAAATCTATAAATAAATAAAAACCTTCTTTTGGTTTATATTTTATAATTTTTTTAAACCTTCTAATCACTATTCACTCTCAAAATTTCCAAACGACTAATGAACAAATAATTTAATGAATACATTCAAATGAGCATACAACTCATCACGTTACAGGAGGATAATAATTAAACAAAATGTCAAACGAAGCTATCCAAGTCACTTTTATTCATCAATAAAGGGATGTTCCAGCAAGGATAATGCAAGAGATTTTATATATATATATAACAAAACATACATCAACAGTACATCAGGTAATGGTTTTCCTCCTTTTATCCATATATGCATTAGATATATACATGAAACTAAATGATTTTCTATCCATTAATAATAGAATCCAGTATATAAATATATATATGATAGGTTCCGCCTCTTTACCTTAGTTTGCAAATTTTAACACTGTTTCTTTCTTTTTTCCAATAAATATAACAGTATATATATATAGTAACAAAATTTTAACCCTAATAAGTCAATTAATTACCTATCACCCAAGGGGTTTTAGAAAAATTATATATTTCTCTTAAAATTTTAAAATCTCTTCAAATGTAACCAAAAATAAATCTTTTTAAAAACACTTCAAAATTAAATAACAAAAATTTGAAATTATTAAATTTAAATAGCAAACTAAATTAACCAAGTAGTAAAATATAAATTACATCTAGGTTATTACACCTTCCCTCTCATCTCCTCTCCCACCCCCCCCCCAAAAAATAAAAAGTTTGACATTGGGAACATCAATGGATAGTCTAAGAGAATAAGCAGTCTTTATAATGTATTGATACTTATGGTCGAGCAAACCATTTGTTCAGGTGTGTCACTGCATAATGAGTGAGAATTGCCAAATAATGTCATCAGATTTCAAAAGATCAAGATAGGAATTGGGAGAATATCTGCACCTAAATCAAAACTGAGCATTTAATGAAAGAGGAATTTGTGTATGAACTATAGCAAAAAGTAGAAAAGAATCTAAAATAATGTTTTCAAAGCACTTGACAATATCTCGTACAATCATTAATAAAATTAAGAAACATAACATTTGAAGCCGCCATTTGAAGGGATATAGGAAAGTGCCTAAACATCATTATGAAGGAAATTAAAAGCAGAAAATAAACATTATATGCTTCTATAAAATTTCAATTTAGTAAACTTGTTAATTTACATCCATTACAACCTAAGGTGTTATGATGCTCAAAATTACCCAAACTACGAATGGAAACTAAATATTTTAAATGATAATAAGAAATATGAAAAATGCAAGAATATCGCTAATAAAATTAATTACGAGTCAGACAAAAATAAGCTAAATCATTAGTTGAAATAACAACTATATGCAGAGGTAATTCATCCAACACATGATACAGTCTCTTTTTTACAGCATGTCCCAGTTAACTTTGTTGAACATGGATCTTATACAATACAACCTTAAGAAGAAAAAGTGAACTAGATATCCATAATCAAATAATTGACTAACAAAAATTAAATTTAAAGTTGAGAAATGTAATAAATCCAATGCTTTCCAATAACATGTGAGAACAATTTGCTATAAGTATAGATATAGAAGGATTAGAAAAACTGGATGTATATTAGTAAAAGCCACTACAAAACTCACTAGTCACATGATGCATAGCATTGGAGTCAAAGATTCAAGTGATTCAAGGTATACCTAAAGAACTAGAAATAAACAAACCTGTAGAGTAGGAGACTAACATAGCATTTGGCTGTTGGAGAGAGAAATTTATGCATTTTATTATTGCATAAATGTCATGCTCAACCTGATACCTCCTAAAAAAGTTGGAAGGCAAGTATTCTTATATTGCATTAGTTGTGTTAAACTTGGACAAATTAACTCTAATAGATTCATCAATAGAGTTATTCATCTAAGTAATAATCTTAGCATCATTGATGTCTTAATTGTTCACTAACTATTTCTACCTTGGCATTATTAGGGGTTTGTACAACCCCATTAATTTAACTTTATATATTTTTACCGAACAAGAAATTTTTCATGAGACGTATGTCCAATAGGCATAGTTGGGACCATTCAATCGAACACTAATACTTGAACATAATTAAAATTTTAATTAGCCATTTATCAAACATAAAAATTAAACACAAAACACTTGATAGTTGAAATAATACAGTACCAATAGAAGAACTAATGCTGCTAGATACATAAAATCTTGAAAAAAAAAAATAACTATAACAAACACTATACAAATTTCTTGTGCTTTACCAAAACAAACCGTAATACCACATTTTAGTTACAATAGTAGATAGATTATAAGCTAAAAACAAAAAAAAAAAAAAAAGAAAAGAAAAGAAAGAAAGAAAAAGAAAAGAAAAAGAAAAGCCAACAACAACAATGGATTTAGATTCAAATAACATAATCGGTGTCTTTTCTGGGTTTAAATATAAGGAAAACAAAATTATTAGACTCAAACAAACCAAACAAACTTATTGGAAGCCTAAACACATCTAATAGGATTCAAAGCAAAAATTTTGACCAAAATTTTCAGATTTGTAAACAAAACTTATTTCTCCAAAAATCCAAGAAAATTAGAAAACTTTGTTAAATGATACATATATAAACTAATCACGCCACAAGAATCTCTATGAGAAGATGAATCTAAGAAGACCACAATCAAAGTGTTATTGGATGATGTTGGCATCTGTATGATGATGCCAATAATAGAATTATTATTAATCTTTTCTTTATTTTCCCTCATAAATGCATGCTATTACAATTTTACACAAGTTTAGGATAAGTGTCTTGCTCTGAAATCATAATAATATTGGTTATATAAATGAACTAGAAGAGAATTAAGAAGAAATTACAGATTAGCTGATAAACTTAATAATATGTTAGTATGAGGTAAAACTATAGGTCCCAATAAAGAAAAATAAGACCTTTCATATATTAAAACCAACAACGTGACAGAGAAAATTACTAAAGGAAATTGCTAAATGTATTCTAATTTTGTTTTTTCGCATGTCATTCCCTCTCATAATGAATAGTACTTTTTGGAGTGCAGAGAATCAAAGTTGGAGTGAATTTATTGCCAAATATTAAAGTACCATTTAACATAAACTATGATACTCTAATACCATGATAAAATAAATTCCATCATGGCAGTATCCATGCATCATATAAAAAGGGGTAATTACATTTTATCCCCTCGTAGTTTGGCAGAAACAACACAAGGTCCCCTTCTATTTTAAAATTCAACAGATAATCGTCTTGCAATTTGGATGAAAGTACAAAACTAAAAAATACATTAAATTTAACTTAAATATGTGCCTCAAATGTCAAAATTAGTTTGGAAAAAAATTTTCGCAAAAACGGATAAATAGAAATATGTTTTACCCATTTTTATGTAAAAATTAATATTTTTGACTGCTTAAAGAGTCTCAATACAAAATTCATAGATAAATTTGTATCTATTTTTATTAACTTTTGTCATGCAATTTCATATAAACCTCCATAAGATGTGAAACAAAAATTTTAAATTTAACTGATTTCATCAATTTTGTAATTTAAACCAAATAAAAAAAGGGTGATGTGTTGAAAAAAAATAACTATAACAAAAACTAGACAAACTTCCTGTGCTTTACCAAAACCAACCATAATACCACATTTTAGTTACAATAATAGATAGACTGTAAGTTAAAAAATAGAAAAAAAAAAAAAGCCAACAACAACAGTGGATTTAGATTCAAATAACATAATCGGTGTCTTTTTTGTCTTTAAATCTAAGGAAAACAAAATTATTAGACTCAAACAAACCAAATAGACTTATTGGAAGCCTAAACACATCTAATAGGGATTCAAAACAAAAACTTTAAAAATAGCCCAATTTTTTCATATTTGTAAACAAAACTTATTTTTCCAAAAATCTATGAAAATTAGAAAACTTTGTCAAATGATACATATATAAACTAATCATGCCACGAGAATCTCTATGAGAAGATGAATCTAAGAAGACCACAATCAAAGTGTTTGGATGATGTTGGCATCTGTATGATGGTCCCAATAATAGAATTATTATTAATCTTTTCTTTAAATTCCCTCATAAATGCATGCTATTACAATTTTACACAAGTTTAGGATTAGTATCTTGCTTTGAAACCATAATAATATTGGTTATATAAATGAACTAGAAGATAATTAAGAAGAAATTACAGATTAGCTGATAAACTTAGTAATATGTTAGTATGAGGTAAAACTATAGGTCCCAATAAAGAAAAATAAGACCTTTCATATATTAAAACCAACAACGTGACAGAGAAAATTACTAAAGGAAATTGCTAAATGTATTCTAATTTTGGTTTTTCGCATGTCATTCCCTCTCATAATGAATAGTACTTTTTGGAGTGCGGAGAATCAAAGTTGGAGTGAATTTATTGCCAAATATTAAAGTACCATTTAACATAAACTATGATACTCTAATACCATGATAAAATAAATTTCATCATGGCAATATCCATGCATCATATAAAAGAGGTAATTACATTTTATCCCCCCGTAGTTTGGCAAAAACAACACAAAGTCCCCTTCTATTTTAAAATTCAACAGATAATCGTCTTGCAATTTGGATGAAAGTACAAAACTAAAAAATACATTAAATTTAACTTAAATATGTGCCTCAAATGTCAAAATTTGTTTGGAAAAAAATTTTCGCAAAAATGGATAAATAGAAATATGTTTTACCCATTTTTATGTAAAAATAAATATTTTTGACTGCTTAAAGAGTCTCAATACAAAATTCACAGATAAATTTGTATCTATTTTTATTAACTTTTTTCATGCAATTTCATATAAACCTCCATAAGATGTGAAACAAAAATTTTTAATTTAACTGATTTCATCAAATTTGTAATTTAAACCAAATAAAAAAAGGGTCATGTGTTGAAAAAAAAATAACTATAACAAAACTAGACTAATTTCTTGTGCTTTAACAAAACCAACCATAATACCACATTTTAGTGACAACAGTAGATAGATTGTAAGTTAAAAAACAGAAAAAAGAAAAAGAAAAGCCAACAACAACAGTGGATTTAGATTCAAATAACATAATCGGTGTCTTTTTTGTCTTTAAATCTAAGGAAAAAACAATTATTAGACTCAAACATACCAAATAGACTTATTGGAAGCCTAAACACATCTAATAGGGATTCAAAACAAAAATTTTAAAAATAGCCCAATTTTTTCATATTTGTAAACAAAACTTATTTCTCCAAAAATCTATGAAAATTGGAAAACTTTGTCAAATGATACATATATAAACTAATCACGCCACGAGAATCTCTATGAGAAGATGAATCTAAGAAGACCACAATCAAAGTGTTTGGATGATGTTGGCATCTGTATGATGATGCCAATATTAGAATTATTATTAATCTTTTCTTTATTTTCCCTCATAAATGCATGCTATTACAATTTTACACAAGTTTAGGATAAGTGTCTTGCTCTGAAATCATAATAATATTGGTTATATAAATGAACTAGAAGAGAATTAAGAAGAAATTACAGATTAGCTGATAAACTTAGTAATATGTTAGTATGAGGTAAAATTATAGGTCCCAATAAAGAAAAATAAGACCTTTCATATATCAAAACCAACAACGTGAAAGAGAAAATTACTAAAGGAAATTGCTAAATGTATTCTAATTTTGGTTTTTTGCATGTCATTCCCTCTCATAATGAATAGTACTTTTTGGAGTGCGGAGAATCAAAGTTGGAGTGAATTTATTGCCAAATATTAAAGTACCATTTACCATAAACTATGATACTCTAATACCATGATAAAATAAATTTTGTCATGGCAGTATCCATGTATCATATAAAAAGAGGTAATTACATTTTATCCCCCCGTAGTTTGGCAGAAACATCACAAGGTCCCCTTCTATTTTAAAATTCAACAGATAATCGTCTTGCAATTTGGATGAAAGTACAAAACTAAAAAATACATTAAATTTAACTTAAATATGTGCCTCAAATGTCAAAATTACTTTGGAAAAAAATTTTCGCAAAAACAGATAAATAGAAATATGTTTTACCCATTTTTATGTAAAAATAAATATTTTTGACTGCTTAAAGAGTCTCAATACAAAATTCATAGATAAATTTGTATCTATTTTTATTAACTTTTTTCATGCAATTTCATATAAACCTCCATAAGATGTGAAACAAAAATTTTTAATTTAACTAATTTCATCAATTTTGTAATTTAAACCAAATAAAAAAAGGGTCGTGTGTTGAAGAAAAAATAACTTTAACAAAAACTAGACAAATTTCTTGTGCTTTACCAAAACCAACCATAATACCACATTTTAGTTACAATAGTAGATAGATTGTAAGTTAAAAAAATAGAAAAAAGAAAAAGAAAAGCCAACAACAACAGTGGATTTAGATTCAAATAACATAATCGGTGTCTTTTTTGTTTTCAAATCTAAGGAAAACAAAATTATTAGACTCAAACAAACCAAATGGACTTATTGGAAGCCTAAACACATCTAATAGGGATTTAAAACAAAAATTTTAAAAATAGCCCAATTTTTTCATATTTGTAAACAAAACTTGTTTCTCCAAAACTCTATGAAAATTAGAAAACTTTGTCAAATGATAACATATATAAACTAATCACGCCACGAGAATCTCTATGAGAAGATGAATCTAAGAAGACCACAATCAAAGTGTTTGGATGATGTTGGCATCTGTATGATGATGCCAATAATAGAATTATTATTAATCTTTTCTTTATTTTCCCTCATAAATGCATGCTATTACAATTTTACACAAGTTTAGGATAAGTGTCTTGCTCTGAAATCATAATAATATTGGTTATATAAATGAACTAGAAGAGAATTAAGAAGAAATTACAGATTAGCTGATAAACTTAATAATATGTTAGTATGAGGTAAAACTATAGGTCCCAATAAAGAAAAATAAGACCTTTCATATATTAAAACCAACAATGTGACCAAGAAAATTACTAAAGGAAATTGCTAAATGTATTCTAATTTTGGTTTTTCGCATGTCATTCCCTCTCATAATGAATAGTACTTTTTGGAGTGCGGAGAATCAAAGTTGGAGTGAATTTATTACCAATTATTAAAGTACCATTTAACAATAACTATGATACTCTAATACCATGATAAAATAAGTTTCATCGTGGCAGTATGCATGCATCATATAAAAAGAGGTACTTACATTTTATCCCCCCGTAGTTTGGCAAAAAGAACAAAAAGTCCCCTTCTATTTTAAAATTCAACAGATAATCGTCTTGCAATTTGGATGAAAGTACAAAACTAAAAAATACATTAAATTTAACTTAAATATGTGCCTCAAATGTCAAAATTTGTTTGGAAAAAAATTTTCGCAAAAATGGATAAATAGAAATATGTTTTACCCATTTTTATGTAAAAATAAATATTTTTGACTGCTTAAAGAGTCTCAATACAAAATTCATAGATAAATTTGTATCTATTTTTATTAACTTTTTTCATGCAATTTCATATAAATATCCATAAGATGTGAAACAAAAATTTTTAATTTAACTGATTTCATCAATTTTGTAATTTAAACCAAATAAAAAAAGGGTCATGTGTTGAAAAAAAAATAACTATAACAAAACTAGACTAATTTCCTGTTCTTTACCAAAACCAACCATAATACCACATTTTAGTGACAACAGTAGATAGATTGTAAGATAAAAAATAGAGAAAAGAAAAAGAAAAGCCAACAACAACGGTGGATTTAGATTCAAATAACATAATCGGTGTCTTTTTTGTCTTTAAATCTAAGGAAAACAAAATTATTAGACTCAAACAAACCAAATAGACTTATTGGAAGCCTAAACACATCTAATAGGGATTCAAAACAAAAATTTTAAAAATAGCCCAATTTTTTCATATTTGTAAACAAAACTTATTTCTCCAAAAATCTATGAAAATTAGAAAACTTTGTCAAATGATACATATATAAACTAATCACGCCACGAGAATCTCTATGAGAAGATGAATCTAAGAAGACCACAATCAAAGTGTTTGGATGATGTTGGCATCTGTATGATGATGCCAATAATAGAATTATTATTAATCTTTTCTTTATTTTCCCTCATAAATGCATGCTATTACAATTTTACACAAGTTTAGGATAAGTGTCTTGCTTTGAAACCATAATAATATTGGTTATATAAATGAACTAGAAGAGAATTAAGAAGAAATTACAGATTAGCTGATAAACTTAATAATATGTTAGTATGAGGTAAAACTATAGGTCCCAATAAAGAAAAATAAGACCTTTCATATATTAAAACCAACAATGTGACAGAGAAAATTAGTAAAGGAAATTGCTAAATGTATTCTAATTTTGGTTTTTCGCATGTCATTCCCTCTCATAATGAATAGTACTTTTTGGAGTGCGGAGAATCAAAGTTGGAGTGAATTTATTACCAATTATTAAAGTACCATTTAACAATAACTATGATACTCTAATACCATGATAAAATAAGTTTCATCGTGGCAGTATGCATGCATCATATAAAAGAGGTAATTACATTTTATCCCCCCGTAGTTTGGCAAAAACAACACAAAGTCCCCTTCTATTTTAAAATTCAACAGATAATCGTTTTGCAATTTGGATAAAAGTACAAAACTAAAAAATACATTAAATTTAACTTAAATATGTGCCTCAAATGTCAAAATTTGTTTGGAAAAAATTTTCGCAAAAATGGATAAATAGAAATATGTTTTACCCATTTTTATGTAAAAATAAATATTTTTGACTGCTTAAAGAGTCTCAATACAAAATTCATAGATAAATTTGTATCTATTTTTATTAACTTTTTTCATGCAATTTCATATAAACATCCATAAGATGTGAAACAAAAATTTTTAATTTAACTGATTTCATCAAATTTGTAATTTAAACCAAATAAAAAAAGGGTCATGTGTTGAAAAAAAAAATAACTATAACAAAACTAGACTAATTTCCTGTGCTTTACCAAAACCAACCATAATACCACATTTTCGTGACAACAGTAGATAGATTGTAAGTTAAAAAATAGAAAAAAGAAAAAGAAAAGCCAACAACAACGGTGGATTTAGATTCAAATAACATAATCGGTGTCTTTTTTGTCTTTAAATCTAAGGAAAACATAATTATTAGACTCAAACAAACCAAATAGACTTATTGGAAGCCTAAACACATCTAATAGGGATTCAAAACAAAAATTTTAAAAATAGCCCAATTTTTTCATATTTGTAAACAAAACTTATTTCTCCAAAAATCTATGAAAATTGGAAAACTTTGTCAAATGATACATATATAAACTAATCACGCCACGAGAATCTCTATGAGAAGATGAATCTAAGAAGACCACAATCAAAGTGTTTGGATGATGTTGGCATCTGTATGATGATGCCAATAATAGAATTATTATTAATCTTTTCTTTATTTTCCCTCATAAATGCATGCTATTACAATTTTACACAAGTTTAGGATAAGTGTCTTGCTCTGAAATCATAATAATATTGGTTATATAAATGAACTAGAAGAGAATTAAGAAGAAATTACAGATTAGCTGATAAACTTAGTAATATGTTAGTATGAGGTAAAACTATAGGTCCCAATAAAGAAAAATAAGACCTTTCATATATCAAAACCAACAACGTGAAAGAGAAAATTACTAAAGGAAATTGCTAAATGTATTCTAATTTTGGTTTTTCGCATGTCATTCCCTCTCATAATGAATAGTACTTTTTGGAGTGCGGAGAATCAAAGTTGGAGTGAATTTATTGCCAAATATTAAACTACCATTTAACATAAACTATGATACTCTAATACCATGATAAAATAAATTTCATCGTGGCTGTATACATGCATCATATAAAAAGAGGTAATTACATTTTATCCCCCTGCAGTTTGTCAAAAGCAACACAAGATCCCCTTCTATTTTAAAATTCATCAGATAATCGTCTTGCAATTTGGATGAAAGTACAAAACTAAAAAAACACATTAAATTTAACTTAAATATGTGCCTCAAATGTCAAAATTAGTTTGGAAAAAACTTCTCGCAAAAATGGATAAATAGAAATATTTTTTTACCCATTTTTATGTAAAAATTAATATTTTTGATTTCTTAAAGAGTCTCAATGCAAAATTCATAAAAAAATTTGTATCAATTTTTATTAACCTTTTTTCATGCAATTTCATTCAAGCCTCCATAAGGTGTGAAACAAAAATCTAAAATTTAACAAATTTCATTAATTTTGTAATTTAAGCCAAATCAAAAGAGGGTCATGCATTGATTTTTATACTAAATCGAGGTCATGTGTTTATGAGTCAAACCCTAAATGGGTAAAGTGTATGTAATGACTTAGGTATTTTATTTTATTTTTCACGTTGGTTATCAAATTTTCATTTTTGAGATTTATTTGGGTCTTTTTTTTTTAATTTTGATAATTGAATTTTTGGGTTTAATTTTGTAGAATTAATATTTATTTTGTGTTATATGCATATATATGTACATATATCAGTGATGAGTGTGTGTGTGTGTGTGTGTCTTGTGTGATGATTAACCTTCCACGTGGTTTTCTTCTTTCTCTCTCTCTCTCTCTCTCTCTCTCTCTTTCTTATGTGAATGGCTTCTTTCTTAGCTAAGCTTTTCATCTACCACCATCACTTCTATCCCACCTGTTTTGGTCGTAGTTGTCCATTCTTTGATGGGAAAACAATTTCACTGAGAGGGAGCAGAGAGACTGGGGAGGGAGTTGTGAGGATTAATTGTTGCTTTGCTATTAGGTTGAGCAAGGAGTTGGATCTTGCTTTGGGTTGCTGTGGTGTTTCAGTAGAGTAGATTACTGGTCATCAACATTGTTAGGGATAAAATTGTAAAATTGATAAACTTGTAGTCAAAATAGAGTCTCGTAATTTATAGACTTAGATGTGAGCTAGGACATCAGAATCTTAAGTCATGATAGATTGTAAAAGCCTTAGAATAAGCCTAGAAGTCTTTAAACCCCAAAATTGGCACTTCATAAGGAACTCACGAGAAGGCCATTGGAAGTCATGGGATAATATTGAGAAACTATTTCAGACTTTGGCAGTGCAAGAAGACCGCTCTGAGTTGCGAGAAGGCTTATCCCACGAGGATCGCAGTTTCAATTTCCAAACTATGTTTTGGAAACCCTATATGTCAGGATTTCATTCCCTATATACTTTGAAATGCACCTAGGGTTTCCTAACAAGAGAGAAATAATTTCAGAATAGCCATAGATCAATAGAGTAAGGTGTTCTCTCAACTACTTCACTAAAATCATTGTTTGTGCTTGATTCAAATGAGTTTGAATTTTGAAGGCTGAGGATTCAGCAGTTTGCCAAGGATTTGTTGTTTGTATTTTCAAGGAGTAGGATTCAGCAGTTTGCCAAGGATTTGGTGTTTATATTTTCAAGGAGTTGAATGACTTTTGCTTGGGAGTTGGTTAATTGAGGAGTCGAGAAAAAAGGTTCAACAATATAGACTTGAGGAGTTGATCTATTGCAAGGTTGAAATTTTGTAGCCAACATTTTTATAGTGAAAGTTGTTTGGGGCTTTCTCTGAATAGGGTTTTCCTCGTTATGTCTTGATGCCTTCATATTTTATTTCTCATTTGTGTTGTGATTGGATTGTCTAGCATATATTCTAGAATTTTCAATTATCATTTGCTTCATCGTTCTTCTTTTTTGTTGGCTAATGGAGGTAGGTGGTCTCGTTGCTTTTGTTATATGCATAGCATATATGTCCTTCTGTGTATATATATACAGTGGTTGGAAAATAATAAAGATTTATGAGAAATTATTTTTACAAAAATTAGGGTTATTAATTGATTTTGGTTAGAAAATTTAATTTTTAAACTTGAAAAATAAATGAACCAAAATGTGATTTATACTAACCACTAGCATCTAGATGGCAAATAGGCATATGGACGCTAGGCTTCGAGCTGACAAATAGGTGTCAAGACCCGAAAGCGCCTAGAGGGCCATTCTACTGTCTTTTGCTACTTTATTCCCAGATTTTTATTCTTGGACTATTTTGGAATAAAAACAACATAAATTTGAAAATTAACTTTTTTCAACTATTAATATTGAGTTTGAAAACTTATAATATAATATTAAATTATTAGAAATTAGTACATGTTTAAAGTATTTAAATGATAATGTTATGTTATGAAGCAGAACTTAGAACATGTTATTACATGAGGTGAAAATTGACCTGAGATGTGAAATATCAATTACGATTAATAAGATATTACTGATTGGTTTTATTATTTTGATATGTGAGAATTGATATATCATGTATTTACAAAGAGAATATGAGTTAATGATTTAGATATAGATTATCCTACTACTGTGATTTTGGTGTATTGATTTCAAGTCATGAGGTGCTAGAAATAGAAGATATACCATAAGTTGAGAGACCCTAGAGTAACGCAGAGGATGGTTTTTGTTTTTAGTAGACTATTAACCTACATAGCGATGTAGATGCTCGAGGGTATAGTTATTTTCTTCGGCTGAGACCAAAGCTACAAATATACCTATGATGGTATATGTTCATTGCTCTGGTAATAGGCACAGACACTGAGAGATGGTGTGTTGGGAATTGAACGCCATGGCTACAAGTCAATCACACAGAGTGCTTGCCCATATGTGTGTTATATGGGTGTATAGGTGCATATTGTGGTTATGAGATTGAGATGATTGTGACTTATATATATTATTGAGATATATAAACCGATGATAATGTTGAGAGTTATTATGGTAATCATGATGATGATGATGATGATGATGATGTTGATGGCTATTATGGTAATTATATTATGATGACGAGAATGATGTCAATGTTATGTATATGATTGTACTATGAGATGAATGTTCATGATAATGGGATGATAGGATATATATATATAATTTGGTTATATACTAAGCACATATAGATATCGTGTTCAATCCCTTACTATTGTCGTTGTAGATTCTAAGGCGAGGTTGCCTGTTGGACCTATAGGTTTGGAGACTTAGACTTCTTTAGTTTCTTTTATCTTGGTAGTTTGACCAATTATATTTAGTTTTGGTGCCTTGGGTGTGAGAACATATATTGTGCATATTATTCATTTGATTCTCCTTGAGAGGCAGGTTATATATAATTTCATATATTGTTTGTTTCTCGACTAGATTGGATGGGCCGAATTGAGCCCAATATTATTATACTTTGAAGATTATGCCTAGCTAGCGGTTAAGGCTTGTTTAAATTTTTTTGTTCTGGTTTATGGTTAGGATTCAGTTATTATTTGCCTTTGGCTGGGGCAAATTGTAAGTATGATTGTATGTTTGCATCTGTTTTAGTTCACGTCCCCAGAGTATAGGATTCGAGGCATGCTAATGTAATTACAACTAGTTCAAATGCTCTAATAGACTATTACTTGATAGTCAAATTGAATGATGATTCTCCTATTAGGATTATGCTAGATGCCACTTCTAAACTAAGTCAATTTAATAAATTTCTTCTTGTTGTTTTGTTTTTTCACTTTCTATTAACATAAATGTACAATATACAATTCATTTTTTTTTTAAATTCAATACATCATATATATGTAATAGGTTGACAAAATTCAAGGTGGAGCTAGATTGGGCTTCATTACTATTAGTGATGGAAAGACTGAAGTTCTTGTCCACATAGACTGCTTAGTTTTTCCAACAACTGATGGTTCTGCTCCCATTTTCAAAGCTATAAGAAATGGACCTTTGAAAGATCAGCCACCTCCAGGAGAGCCACGGATAATGAGAAGCCTTCTGGAGGCACTTAAAAAGTCTGTTGAAATAGCTAGACTTTGAATAAATACTGTATAATTTCTCTATGTTATAATATATATATATATATATATATATATATATATATTTCATTCCATATCATACGTGTGATCAATCCACATCATACGTGTGATCAATCCACTATTACTGAATTCCACCAAAAAATTTAATTAGCAAAGAGATCTAAGTTTTTGTGATATATGTCGAACTCATTGTAGAATATATAACTTGTTCCTAGTTATCTTTGATTCGAATGTTTCAACATATCATATTCCTTTAGTAAATCCTAATGCCAATTAAAATTAGAATTTGTATTATTACTCTTTCTACTAAATTTTACTCTTAGACAAACACTATTAGTTTGTTACAATGTTAAACTTTTCTAAGATTTAATTTAGGGATCTTCAATTAATAGAACACGTAATCATTTTAAAGGGTAAAAATGTAAATGAACATTTTTTTAATATTTGCATCAAAAGACTCACTTATGCCTATTATTATATGGGAATCAATATATTCAAATTGTAATAAGTTATTAGATAAATTAGGTTGTAATCATATCGATAAATGCATATAAGGTCAATTTAGTAAACAAAAAAAAGTCAAATCAATGATTAGGCAATCAAAATGGCTCAAAATAGTCATAAAATCACATATCCAAACCTTGATAAACTATCAAGCATGAATAGGAAACAATTAGGAGAATCAAACCACATTAAGTCAAAATCTACTAACCTCGTGAAATGTGTAAATCAAGAAGCGATCTTAACAATTCAAACTAGTAAAGTTGATTATCTTAGTCCAAAATATCAAGATGAAGTAATAATTAATGCCTTATAATAATTCATTATTTTGATTGAACAATCAAATCATCCCCAACACTTCTATTGATATTCATACCAAATAGTCATGAATTTGGATAATCCAATCTAACCATTATTTCTTGAGCAGTTGATTTAAGAGGAGCAGGTCTAATTGTGATCCTGAAACGCTAGATAGAAATATCCAATAATCAATACCTGGGATCCACCAATACTAGATAAGATCGTGGATGTTGACCACACCCCTTAGCATCACCTAATGCCTTTTAACATTGACTAAGGTGCAGTGCCCTTCAAAAGCCATCCAAAGCCAATAGTACGTCTAAGCTCTCCTACCATAGCCTATATAAAACCAGTGACTGCCCTCGTACCATCCAACCCTCTCTCTCTCTCTCTCTCTTTCATTTTCTTCTCCTTCTCCCTCTCAAGCTCTAGAAAGATTTGGGCCTTCTTCATGGTAAAGCCCTACACAGGTCCAATCCTAGTGATCCTTGGCATAACTAAGACCTTGAATTCCTATATAGCTCAAGTGATTAGCACATGATACTATATATTTATCCATAATTGCATAAATAATCTTATTTAAGCCTTAGTTTTATCATGTTTGTCTCACTTTCTTGCATTTTGTGGGGTTGTATTATTTCAAGTGTTACATCTAGTTTTTGAGGCCTTAAAGACATCGAGGATGTAAGTTTGAAAGAGCCAAGGCAAGGAGATATAAAAATAGTGTAAGAAGAAGTTCATGAGTTTATGTAAGCATTTTATCGAGCATTCTGTCTACATTACTCAATTTAGGAATCCAAAACTAAGGCCAAGGTCTTGAAAGCTTCAAGGGTCATTCTTTGAGCTAATTACATGTTTCGAGTATCAAGCATGCAAAAGGAATTAATCAAAAGAGAGTGAAAGAAAAGTTGCACATTTCAAAAAACTTTTAGAAAGTTGACATCCTTTCATTATTTGGGCATAAATTTTTTATACAAAAATGTAATAACCTAAAGATCTAAATTTTAAATATATATTTTTTAATATATATTACTTTAATAAATATTATTATATTTAAAAAAGAAGAAAACTGTCAAAAGTGGTTACCTGGAGCCATGTGGAGATTTGGTAAGCTTAGGATGATTTTCTTTTTTTTTTCTTTTTCTATTTGTTTTACTGGGTCACCAAGTATGTCATGTATATATATATATATATATATATATGGGTGTAATGATCTAGCGGGAGAGGCCTATGAAATAAACCAAGAAAGGGAAATGAGAGAAGAAAGAGGGAGAAGAAAATGAGAGAAAGAGAGAGAGAGAGAGAGAGAGAGAGAGAGAGCAACAGTTATGTTTAGGGATAGCTGGGCTTTAGTATTTTCGACATCGTGATCGTGGTGGTGGTTCGAATCGTGGTGATTCTACCCAAGGTAAGAGAAATGAAGGAGAGGAGTTTTAAAGCTTTGGGATTTCTTCACTTCTTCTTCTTTTTTTCTTTAGATCTACGGTAGGATTTAGTGCATTTATTTATAGATATGATATGTAGAAACTATTGCAATGATTTTTATATGTGCATTTTTATTTTTATTTTTATTTCACAAAATGTGGTTTAATCTAGCTATATATGTATATATATAGGCAAATATACTTTGTGAAGAAAATGATAAATTTTTACCCAAAAAACATCGAATTATGGTTATCAAATTTTAAATTTTCCTACTAAGTTTATATATATATTGGGAATATCATCTGGAGACATTATTTTCAAATTCAAATAACCTCAAGTTTGAGAAGGGTAGACATTAGAAAGAAAAGCTAAAACTTGAAGTTTTAGAATTTTTTTTATAAACTTGAAATTTTGGAATTTTTATTTTAATGTTCTGTCTAAATTTTTAGATACAAGAAAAATAAATTAATTAAGTGAAGGGTATGTAATTAAAGTGTTTTGGATATCCCATAAAAAGGGAAATGTATGTAATATGAAATAGAAAGTGTTGATTTATTAAAGAGATGATATGAATTAGTTGTTGACTTCGATGAGTTGCTATAAAAGTGATAATATGATAATGACAATAAATAAGAAGACAATAAATTGTGATATATGGGGTTTGTAGATAGTAGAAAAATAAGAAGGGTACAGAGATTATCCTAGGGTTAAAGAAACTTGTGCAAAGGTTGGTATTCATGGGCTATATCATTACTACTATCTGGCTAGTCATGGCCATCAAATCTGGACTCATGAATGACGACATTTATTTGGTTAATCGTGGCCATCGGGTCTAGACCCGTGAATGACGACATTGTGCAGTATCTGCCCTATGATTGTGATAATTGCAATCTGATGATAAAGCGACCAATGAAAGATAATAACTGAATCAATTTTTAGATTTATGTAGATGTATGTTTTGATGTTGGGATATGTGACGACTTGTAATTTATGAGTTAAGGATAATAAATTGTAGTTAATTTAATTTTTGTGTATATCATATATATTTTTATTATGCATCGTGGGCACAAATGGTTAGTGCTCATATCCCTATAGATTCTGTTACAAGCCATGAATCTGAGACTTAGGTGGGATATAGGTGTTGCATTAATGTAGTAGATTTTACTATTTAATATTTTGGGATTGTAAATTTTATTTAGATTTTATTCAATATGTTTGTAAGACCATACAGTCATGATTTTACTTGGGGTTAAGTTGGAACACTGTTGCCCAGTTGCACCGATGCTTAGTTGTTATTAATTATTTTTAGTTTGTTATTGTTATCTATTATTATAATTGCTCCGGGGGTAGATATATGGCTCTAACTAGAGTAATGGGGACATATTGTGTGTCACCTCGGGTCTCAAAAACCTAGGGCATGACAAAAAATCAAACTAATGTAATTCCTTTTACATTGGAAATAAGATTTGAAGGGCTATAATTTGCAAGTTGTTTTCCATCCCCTAAGTCCATCATCTTGAGGGTCCAAAATCACGTTCAAAGTCAAAAGTAGCAATCTATCATTCAAACAATAGCCTAAATCCACTCTCGTTTGGATGTGTTGACACCTTAATTTTGCCCCCTTACTTAAAATTTATAGTATTTAATACATTTAGTTGAATGGTGCTCTACTAATTAAAATTTCTTAATCGTAGGATGAGTCAATGCATCAAAATCAACAGAAAACGCACACTTAGCAAAATCACAATTATGCCCCTAGAGCTACGGAGAAGCCAAACTTAAGACCCAGATCATGGTAGGGCTACCAAACTACACAAACATGTCCAAGATATCCAATAGACAAGTCTAACATCAGCAGAAGTGCCAAAATCTAGAGTCAATAGTTAATTCGGTCCAGAAGTCAAAAACAGCCACTATCGATGCACCCAAAAGTCGACATCGACCGAAATGCCCAAATCAAATTAGAAAGGTATAAAAAGAAACACATATTTCTAGAAAATGTCATAGAACATTGAACACAGCTTAGAGTAGTTAGAATGTCACTTCAGAGGTTATCCGGGACTCGCTGACCCAAAATAGCTCCTATAGATAAGAAGAAAGCCACTGGCGCCCCAAACACAAGTTGAGACATCAGATGAAGTTAGATGGCTTTCAAATTGCACTAGAATGTCAAGGGTAAGTTCCTTGAGGTAATGGCATAGTTAAGGCTAGTCAAGTCAAACCTTAGGGAGCCCCATCACTGATTCATTTCTAAAATTCATTAATTTTTTATAAATTTGTAAAAGTGTCCCAGAATCCCACCGATGGCATTTTTGGATTCTTCATACTTAAAAATGGTAGGATGAGTTAGCCTGGTGGTGCCTCCGAGGGTCAGGACAAAAGATTGGTTGACCTTGCTTCTCTTTCAGCCCGTTTCAGAGCAGTAATTTTCAAACAAACATAATTTGCTCCTGAAAAATCTAAATTGAACCAAATTTTGACCTAATTGTTTTAATTTTCTCAAAAACATGCCTAGGGGGTCCCAGAGGCTCCTAGAAACTACGCCAAAGGTCTTAGAATGGTTTGAACTTGTTAGGGCGGGACCTAAATTTCGCTGAACATGGCTCGAGCCAGGGGTTAGGCCAAATGGCCCACTTTTTTGGCCTTACCACCAAAATGCTTGCCACATAGCTTTGTGGAAAGCTTTTTTGCCTATCTTAAAATGCAAACATGTTCACTCAACTTGTTTTGTGAATATCTTCATCCATGATACTGTGCAAACTCGTTCGCCCATCTTATTAGGCAGAATTGACTGCCGACAACCATAGCAAAGAGTTTTGTTTGTTTCATCAGGCAAGCTTGTTTCCTTGATGAAACGGGCAATTCTTTTTGCCCATCTGAATGGGCAAAACCCTTGCTCGGCAAAAACTTCTATGAATAGGGGCCTCCCTTTCTCATTTTCATTTATTCCACACTCGGTGCTCTTAAGTCAAGTCCAAAGCTTCTCTAACTAAAAAAAGTCAACATTATTATAATTTCTTTCTCTAGAAAATTTTTGTGTTATTTTTCAATTTAATGTATTTGCATAATTAGAATAGAATATTTTTAATTGTGTAAATAAAATTCGTTGTCAGTGAAAGGTATCCGAATCATAATTCAAGTTTGGACAGGACCCAACGCATGATATTGACCAGATTTACCCGAGACAAATTTTACAAAATTCTTGATATTATACAAATGACATGCCCACGTTATAGTAACATGCCACACCATACCATAATATCATTTTATCATGCTATACCATGTCATAATACCATGTCATAACATCATATTACCATGATAGGTTATGGCAAACATCATATCTGCCATGTCATGTCAACTCTACCATGTTATACCATGTCATTATCATTATATACCATGTTAATATGCCATATTGCCATGTTATATCATGCCCTGGCCATGCTATGCCATGCTATCATGTCAAACTATCATGTCAAACTATCATGTTACTACATGTTACCATGCTCAATCACCATCCCATATCATAGTATAACATGTTAGGACATCATTTACCATGGTAGCACATGCTATGACATGCCATATATCATGTTTTGACATATCGACACATGCCTTAACATGTTAGAATATCATTTACCATACTAGCACATGTTGTAACATGACATGCACCATGTTTTGACACACCTGTATATACCTTAACATGTTAGAACACCTTCAAACATGCAAACATACCCACTAGGGTTGACACAGACTTAAAAATCAAATGCTTGCCAATGCAGAGCATTCACCTAAGTGAGCGAGGCTCCAGAGACTGGGAAAAACTTAAGATTAGGAAAGTTGATGATTTCTAGGTTATGACTTCCCTTCGACATCTCCAATATACATCCTTGAACAATCATCCATATACATCTTTGAACCGTCATCCATATTAGAATATAAGTTTTCATTATATTTAACATGTCCATAGCATATCAAACTATAGAAATTACATCACTCACATCACATTAGGTTCCCTGGCCCTTTATATAGACTTGATCATCATCACTAGGAACTATGCTCTCGATCTGAGCTGAGTTCTTTTCCCAAATGATACTCACTCACCTGCGCTAAGCGTTTCCTTAAGAGTTAAACTTCCAATCAGAGTGAAACTTCTTTCCATAGTTACGCATGGGGCATTAACTGTATTTTCTGTCAGAGTTAAACTCCCTAATGAAGTGAAACTTTATATCCAATTATGTGCAAGGCACTGATTGTTTCCTTTCAATGGGAGCTAAGCTCCTTTCTTTCCCATAGTTATGTGCCAGATGCTAATTGTCCCTTCATACCTGGAGCAAGGCTCCATTTTCTCAGTTATGCGCTAGGCACTAACTGTTCCTTTCTCATTTGGAGTGATGCTCTTTTCCATAGTCTTTTTAGTTAGAGCTATGTAAACCTGATGCCTTCACAAGGTACGTAGGCAATTCGAGCAGAAGGCTTGAGTCCAGTCATCACAGCGTGAAATGTTAACTTAAGGTAAGCTCTACATCACTTAAACGTTCACACATCAATTCAAACTATAGTATAGAGCTACGTAGACCTGATCTTTTAACAAGAGACATAGGCAACTAAAGTAGATGGCTTGAGTCTGGTCAATAGTGTGAAATGCTAACTTAGAACTAGGATCCTTTCCCTAGTTAAACACCAGGTGTTAACTGTCTCTTCTCTGAAGCAAGGCTCTATTTACTAAATACGCACTAGGCGCTGACTATCCTTCTTGTTTGGAGCGAGACTCTTTTTTCTAGTTAACCATTTTCCAATTCTACGGTAAGCGTTAATTGTCCTTTCCCCAGTAGAGCAAAGCTTCTTTCTTCCAGTTATGCACCAGAAGCTAACTGTTCTCTCTCATTTGGAGCTAGGCTCCATTTTCTAGTTAAGCATAAGGTGCTAACTATCTTTTATCATCTAAAGCAAAGCTCTCTTCCGATGTTATACATGAGATGTTAACTTTCATTTCAGTCTTAAAGTTAGGACTCTCATAGTACAAAGACAATTACTCCTAGCACATACCTAGAGCTAGGACTCTTTCTCTTCCTTATCCTGTCTCAGGAGCGAGGCTCCTTCACATTGATCTTTTATACATCACTGACCTTATCGATTACCTTCTTATACACATTTGCACATCACACCTGCACTAGGCATTGTCTTAGAGCTATGTTGACCTTATCTCTTAGCAGGGTACGTAGGTAGCTCGAGCAAATAGCTTGAGTGCAGTCTACACGGTCTTCATAAACCATCTTTCAAATACGCACATGCACTCTTACATAAGGATTACGTAAATCCTCAAACCTTAGTGTTTAACTTATATTTCGATTCAAACCAGTATAGAAAACCCCTTAGGGTGCATCACTACTATATGGGCAGACATTACACTATATTTGCACACACGAGCAAAACTCAGTCACCTCGCATTTCAACTCTCATATGCATTTAAGGTTGTATTATATTATGAGATTAAGACTGCAAAGAGTAGAAAATGACTCTGAATATCCTTAGGTATCCTAGTGTAACAGTTTTCATGAGCAGTCGAACCCCTGAACCCCCATCTCTAATTGCACAGACCAGTTGAGAGTTAATATCACAATTTTAATAACATAAATCAAAATACCTTTTAATATAAACCAAAACTCGGGTTCCTCAACACACCCATTTTCAAAGTGTCGGGTAGTGACTTCTAGTCTCTGTAGTCAAGGCCTTATTTCAAAACAAAATATAGTTTTTCACATTTGGGCAATCTTGGATGCATCATGTCGTAATAAAGACTCATGACCCATGCTCGTCAGCCTTAGCATGCAGATCCAATCGTGACAGGATGCCTACAATAATTAGAATAAGAATGATTTGGATAAACTTGAATAAATGGAATAATTAGAATTGTGATAATAACCAACAAGTTGTACTTATCTTGTATGATCATTTCTTTGGATTGTTTATTTCTTATTGAAATCAATATGGGGTATGACATGATGGACCTCATAACCCTTTACGTTCATGACATGTAGGCATTTAGGTAGTTCTTTGACTACTAATTTTTAAAAATTCACCCTCCGATGTAAACATTTTTTAAGTAATGAGCTTTAAGGCTATTAATGTTGAGGATTCTACATTTGGCTTATTCTTAGTTTATTTTGAGACTTTATATACATAGGACTATACTATATTACTTTTTATGTCCTTAGCTTATGCGTACTTTAGACTAAAATTGATCACATAACATGTTAATGTTAATGTGTTGGATTACCGTATGTGATGTTATGATTTATTTTCCTACAGTTTACTATTATTACTTAAATATTTAAATCTTATTCTATCACAAGGACGTAATGGTAGATGCTTTGATTTAATTATTATATTATTATAATTACTTGACTCAGCACTTGATTTGACAGCTATGCACTAACCACTACTTAGGGTATTATTATTATAATTGTCATTAGCTCCTTTACCTACACCTATTATATCTGATTTGAGTTTTGGGGTGGGACAATACTCCGTTTCACCTTCATGCTCTAAGTGTTACACATATAGTCCTAAGTTCTTTAAATATTATCCTTAACATACCTGAGTGTCACCCCTATGACCCTAGGTCACGCGCTCTCAAATAATATACAATAAGTCGCTAGCCCACATATCCTATTATAAACATTTATGTTTTGCAGACATACATAATTGTTATCTCAACTAGTATTGCCATCTAGAATAGTACTCTATGCTATTAATAGATTAAAGATAAACTATGCCTCGGCTCAAGCAAGGCTATCATACTCCAACACATCCCATAAAAATAAATAAACGTAGGTCTTATAGCTTTTACAACCCAATTGAACAAATCTCCAAATTAAAATAATATTATAGTCTCGAATATTAATAAAACATAAGCAAATGAAAATGAAAATGTTTGCAACAACTATTCAATTTCTAGTCCAATCAAATGCCCATCCAAGTCTCAAGGTTAACTCCTATAACACAATCTGTAGGGACATAACACTAATCCATTTGTGCTCACGAAGCATAATAAAAACATATATAGGTACCATTTGGTGCGCAGAGATTTTTTTGAATCCATTAGAATGGATTTGGGAAAATCATTCTAATGGTTTACCACTGGTCGTTCCCAAAAAACGTAGTTTGAAAAAAATACCAAATGCCAAAATTTACCTGAAACAACATTTTACCTTTTTTTTTTTTTCTTTTTTTTTTACCACTCCAAATGGGCCCATAATATGTAAAGAAAAATAATGAAACCACAATTATCATGTATATATGAACAGTAACTCCAACAGCATCATAATACATCATTAAAACCAAATATCAAGATCATCACTATAAATCTCGACAATAAATCCAGTTATTATCTTTCTTAATCTCATCATCATCAAATCACAATCACATTCACGTTTTCGTTTACGGGATGGGTACAACCAATATTGTATTCATGGGCCAACACCCACCAGAATGATAAACTGAAATCTATCGTTGTTCAAGGCCACAATTAGCAAGAATATATGTCATGTTGTAGGCTACTAATCTACTAGCACGAACACTAATCCCTACGTAGGTTTGGATCTTTCAACCCTAGGGTAATCTCTATACCCTTCCTATTTTTTAGTACCCTCCACCCCCATCACACAATATTAATCACATTTCCACTTTATCTCTTTTCATATTATAAGCATCACCATTTTATCATCTCATTCTATCAAGGAACAACATATAACGTCATACCAAATAAATTCAATAATATCAACTCACTCTTATCTTTAAACACCACATCAACTAAATCTCAACTTATTCTTAATAACAACAACACCTCGATTCATTACTAACTTTTAACGCCCACATTGCATTTATTTCTCATTAATAATTTAGAGTACTTTATATTTGACAGATATTAGGCTTAGGTTGTAATAGATTAAGTTTCAATTCAAAGAGAGTGCAAACTAGGATTCTGAAAAAACCCCGAGCGCCCCCATAAAAGGCTCGGGTGCCCACATAAGGGTCCAAGCGCCACCACAAAAGCCCTGGGTGCCCTGTCATGGGTAATAACATGTTTTGGTCTGGGTTTTGCATAATTAACTTTCAAACATGTTTAAAATCAGTATTTTCAATCCTAAAACATATCATATACCATAAAAACAAATTTGTAACATTCATGTTCAAGAAAAGCCAACTTAAGTAGAGAAAAGTTTAAAATTACACATTTTGGAATGGTCCAAGCACCCCCATGAGGGACGCAGGTGCCCCCTACTATACATCGAGGGTCGTCGTAGTTGCCCCAAGTTCCCGCCCTTAGCCCAAAAAAGTTCTCTTGTTTTGGTTCATTTTTGGTTTCTTAAATTTAAACAACCAAACCGTATCCTTCTTAAAATAAAGTCCACATCCTTGTTTCTATGAGTTTTCTAAGACTTAAGGAACTTCAATGAATCTACCAAAACAAGTCTTAGTTAACTAATCCTTCCAAATCAATATCTCAATTTTAATATACATATACATTATATATATATATGTACAACTTGAATCAAATCATCCCTTCATGCTTCGAAAATCCAAAATATTTATCATAACCACATTTCTAGGTTCTCTACATCTTATATATGCTATTTAGAGGCTTAAAGTCCCTATCTCAAGTCTTGAATGAAGAAGAACTCATAGATAGTAAACACCCAGTAAAACCTGACCAACTTCATATAAATTATACACTCAATCCTTTAATCCTAACAACAATGTGATTACACCAGTAGGTTCAATACACATCTAATTTATTTTCTATAAAACAAATTTTAGTTTGGTTGTGGTTTGATTAACTTACCTTTACCTTAGTTCTTCTGGTCTTTCTTCGGTTCTTAGCTCCCTCTCTCTGTCTTTCTCTCTCGTTCCAAGACTCTTTCTCTCCTCTCTCCTATATACTTATATAAAGATACAAAACTTAGGGGCCAAGGTTGCTACAGTAACCTCCCCTTCTACCATCTCCATAGCTTGTCTTTAACATAATCAGGAATTGAGACACAATAGAAAAAAAAAAAAAAAGCTAAGATGTCAATTTGTTAGATGTCACTTAGCCTATGTGTCCACACAAAGAACCCAGGTGCCCACCTAAAGTGCCCAAGTGCCCCCTTAAACCCTACTCTAGCCAAAAATGGCTAACTCGAAAATTAAGTCCCATTTTCCATATTATTGTCAATTAAACCCTTAATACATCACATTAACCATATTATCATCTCATTACATCCTAAACAAGTCAAATATCATCAATCTACCTTAGTATAAAAGTTTGGATTATTACATGCCACCCAAATTGCATACCATCAGCTCACCCACCCTAAATAACATCCAATAATAAATCCCTACGATATTCCCATCCTAAGAGGCACCACAGTACAGCTAGATTGAGTAGCACCTAGTTTGGCAATCTTTATTAGCCCCAATATTTAATCACAATGGATTGATGCCTTGAGTGTTCTTACAACAATCCATGACTTAGTTTCTCTTAATGATCCACCACAATCCTTAACTGAGTTATCCTATGTGGCCTTATGTCAATTCCACTAGTCTAAGTAGCTGCATACAATTCAAACATAAGATGACTCAACTAAAATGATTAAACATTAAAATGAGAAGGATCATCAATCCAAGTGACATTCTAGTATTCTAGTACAAGTTCACATCAATAGATGCAAACTATGACTAACCCAATTCCTAAAGTCACACTTTAGGAGTGGGAATCTCTACTCAAAATGCCGTCAAAACAGCATATAGAGCAAAGCACTCCTCACATCCATTTCTTACATACATCTTCTTTCAAATTGATTACTTTCTCAACTTTTGATTGACCCTACTTAGCACAGTAAGTGTAAGATCAACATGATCAAACTAGGAATGGAATAAGATCATTTGTACGAAATTTGGATTACCTTAACAATACTAGTGAATATAGCAAACAAAAGGACAAGAAAAATAACCACAAAAGCAAAACACGAGTTTTACGTGATTCGTTAACATGCCTACATCCAGGGATACAATATAATAAGATTTTCATTATAAACCTCCAACAATGGAGTAACTAAGGATAACAATAAAAGAAGATAAAACCTTAAAGAGACCCTTACAGAGACACTTCTCACCTTAGACTAAGCTTTCCTGTCAACTCATACTTAAAAAATCCAAATTTGGATTTAATTTAGGTGCATAACATCTCCCATATATAAAAGAACAAGAAAGCCAATCTAAAGTTGACTCAAACAGACCCCTAAAAAAATAAGAACTGCACCTTCTGCTAGGACGAGCTTATCATCAAGAAATTTTATGACCTTTCATACTAAAAAATGAAAGCAATACTTAATCCAAACCTATAAATTAGGATTGGCAACTACAAATATAGTTGGCACAACAAATACCTAAAACCAATTTTAATGAAGAACATTTAATCAATTAGGAATACTAGTCCTCTTAATGAGACATAGTCGGTTCTAATTATTTTCAAAAGTATACCCGTAGCCCAGTTCTAAAAGTTTTTGAATGCTTAAAAATAATTCTAGTTACTGTTTTTAGAAGAAATCCATGAATATTAATTTTAATACAACAATTTTTATCTATTAGTAATATCAATGATCTCGATGAGATATAAAAGATCCCAATGGTTTACAAAACATTAAAATCCAATATCATGTTTTAATGCTCTTTGAAATAGAAGATAAAATATTAAAATCAAACCTAAAATAGTTATAAAGTCATCCATCATTGCTAGGTTTGAATCAAGTTTAAAAAATACCCTAACATACTTGAAAATTAAATTCAGAAAATTAAAGATAGAAATATAACTTCATAAAAATAAATAACTTGAATAACTGAACCTAAATTGAAGTTTACTGAAAAAAAAAATTATAAATCAAAAATGAAAAGAAATTCTAAACTTGAAATCTAAAAGCAGCTGAATTGAAGTAGAACAAGCAACAATGAATAGAAAACTTAAACAATTGTAATAAAACTAGAAAAATTAACCTAAATCTACTCCTACTTCTACAAAAGTTAAACTAGAAATTGAACTAAATTTTGCTACTACTTCAATTGCTAACATACTACTCTTTATTTTTACACCATCTAATGGTGCTTCTTATATAGGCATGGAAAAGATAAGAGCCCTTTAGAGCTTAAGTTGAACTCCTTTGAATTAATAGATGATATATCTGGTACATGTAACTATAAACATATATATATATTGTATACAATCCAAATCTTCTTTCCTCTATATCTTTATCTTCCCGAACCGCTATGTAATTAAGCTTTATCAACTTAGATATTTTGTTCTTTCCTTAATTTTTATTGGATACAACTATAGATGTTGATTAGAATTGGAATTCTTTGAACCGCATCAAGAAGATCAATGGATGTATCAGCACCAGCATAGGACCAAGAAGGGCATGACCACGGCATAATAATGGGCTTGGCGTTATGCTTGAGATGGATTGGTCATGGGGACGGTACAACCATTGGGACGACTCCACTCTTTAGTTCTTGACCTGCTTAATTAAACTTCAACTTAATTAGTTAATTTTTATAAAAATCCTAACTATATATCTAATAACTTTAATAAATTTATTTAAAAAGAATTAAATAAACTAAAAATTATGTTAAGGCTAAAACATGTAAATTGGAAAATCCATGATCAAATAGAATTGTATGTACTTTAGACTTAGTGTAGGCTAAGACATTAGAGTCTTAAGTCGGTTAGAATTCTAAAAAGCCTCAGAAAATCAAGTTTCCATAACAGCTGGAAGTCCTGATGAGGTTCGGAATTGAATTATGCTGGGAAAACCGCAGGAAGGTCGATGGTACTCACTGGAAAATTTCGAGAGCTAAAATTGTAGATTAAGTCGTGCGGGAAGACCGCTCTGAGTCGCGGGAAGGTCACGGGTGCGCCTTTCCCGTGAGGAAGTGTTTCTCAGCCTGTTTTGTCTGTTTCAAGTCCCAACCGCCTTGATTTTTCTATATATATATATATATATCTAGGTGTTTTCAAGGTTTAGAGAGGCACACAAAAAGAGAGAGAAAATACAATAGTTCATGAGCCTAAAAGTTTGATGATTCTCTCCATCACTTAGCCATCATAGTTTGTGTTCAATCAGAAGGAGTTCAGGTTTAAGATTTGTGAATGCCGTGGATTCAGTAAAGCTACCGAGGATTCGGTGTTAAGCCTTCGAGGAGTCGAAGGGCTTTCACTAGAGGAGTTGGTGCATCGAGGAGTCAAGCAAACGTCAACGAGAGTATAGAGTCGAGGAGTCGATCCATAGAGAGTTTGAGTTTGTAATCAATGTTCGTTTGTTCTAGTGAAAGTTTTTGTTTAAGGTTTCCCTTTTATGGATTTCCTCGTTTCTTGTATATCTCACCTTCTATTTATCTCTGTGTGTGATTGTGATTAATTGGTTGGGATCTACATCAGTATATTTTTGAAATTTAAATTGGTATCAAAGTGGGTATGTTTTTAGAACAAAACATGATCTTGTTATTTGTTGATGGATCCTCCTAGAGAAAGTGGTTCGAGCACGAGACCTCCGTGGTTTGATGGCACCAATTACGTGTATTGGAAGGTTCGAATGAGAGTGCACTTGATCTCATTGAACATCAATGTTTGGTTAGCCATTGAAAAAGGTTGGGTAAAACCAACTCACTATGTTAATAATAAAACAGTTGACAAGCCTACGGATTTGTGGACGAGGGCTGAGCAAGAGAAGGCAGAGTGGAAGGCTTTGAGTTCTATTTTCTGCGCAGTCTCCACCGATGAATTTAGAAGAATTTTTAGTTGTGAGATTGCGAAGGAGGCTTAGAAGATTCTGGAGTTGACGCATGAAGGGAATTTTATTGTCAAGAAGTCCAAGCTACAAAAAGTAACCTCAGAGTTTGAGAGCTTGAAGATGTCTAAAGATGAATTCTTTGATAGTTTTTATGCAAAGCTCTGTGACATAGTCAACAACAGTTTTAATCTAGGAGAACCGATTCCCAACCGAAAGATTGTAAGTAAGATTCTCCGATCCCTACCTATGTCCTTCTAAGCAAAAGTTACAGCTATTGAAGAGGCTAGGGATGTTGATTCAATGAGGGTAGGAGATTTAGTTGGCTCCCTGCAGACTTATGAGCCAACATGATCAAACCAAAGTCTAGAGAAGTTGCCCTAAAAACGGTGAAAGAAGACGAGTCCTTCTCTAGTAATGATGAGTCAATCCCCTCTCCTGAAGAAATTGCTATCTATGCTAAGAAACTTCGAAAATTCTTCAAAAGAAAGATAGCAAGCAAGGGAAGTCGAAAAAGAATGAGAAAGTCAAAGGAGAGAAACCTTCGGAGAAGAAGAAAAAGAAGAATAAGTCAAAAGGTGTAAAGTGCTACGAGTGCCAATGATATGGTGACATAGCCCAAGACTGTGGGAACAAAAAGGGTAAGAAGAAGGTTCTCAATGCAACTCTTGATGATACAGATGATTCAAGTACCTTCTCTTCTTCAAAAGATATTTTAGAGAATTATACTACTTTCATGGTTAGAGCTTATGGCCCCTCCAATGCATCAAAGTCATCTTGCTCCAAGCATGAGAAAGAAGAATCCACCAAGAATGAAGTTGAAGAAAATTCAGATGAGGAAGTAGATATTGAAGAGGCCTATGAACAGTTATACCAAGACTGTCGTAAACTCCACAAGCAAAATGAGAAGTTACCATGAAGAACAAGGTGTTAGAAAGGGAAAGAGACATTCTGAAAATTGCTCTGGAAGAATTGGAAGCTAAGTTTGAAGGTCTTGAATCAAACAAGAAAACTCAAGAGGAGTTGATAGCAGCACTTAAGGCCAAGTTGGAACAAAAAGAAAAAGATGTGAAAAAAGCACATGGCAAGCTGCAATCCATGCAACTCAAGATGAACACTGCATCTTCCAAACTCGACAATATACTTGGGATGCAAAGGAGCCCACGTGACAAAAGAGGACTTGACTACACTAGCATACAAGAGGACACTTTAGAAGCTAAAGCTACCCCTAGTTCCTCAAAGAAAACTGCTCCAAAGATAGTCAAAGCTCCCCAACCAAAGAAAGGTAATTGGTCTAGAGCCTATTCTCAAAAGCCCAAAGGTATGCCCTCTAACTTGCAACGTAAATTTGTTCCTATTTATTTTCATTATGGTATACTTGGACACACAAGACCATATTGTCACAAATTATATGGGCTTCCCCTACCTATGTTGACATTAGGAATTCTTTGAAATCTAATCTTCAAGTGTTAAATAGGTTTCATCCTTTAAGGTTTCAAAAGTTTTGTTTTGATTTTAAATCTTATATGCCTTGGCCAGTGAGGAAAAACATAAAGAAACTTTTTTCAAAACCCATTGGTCCAAAACCCAACAATTCCAAGATTCAAAATGTTTTTCCAAAATTAAGAACTGTTTGGGTTAGGAAGAGTGATCTCTATGCCTCCCACACCCCTAAGAGTATTGAAGGGGTGAGCCTTGATGCGTAGAGTCAAATTTTCTTTCATGAACTAGGCTTTGCTTCACTGCTGTATTTTTACCTAATTCTATGAATTCATGCAGATTAGATACTTTTTATTTTTTAAAATAGGAAATTTTTTTTTGGTGCAATGTTGTTCTGTGTGATATTCTTGCATGGTCTATTACATTATACACACTTCAAAATCACAAGATTAAAATTTTTTATCTACGTGGTGGTCATAAATTTGAATTACTTGATGAACTTAAACCCTATGTTTTGTTGTTCCTTGTCATGGTAGTGGTGTGCCGAATTGTAAGTGCACAAAGTTTAGTACTTCATGAGAAATTTTTTTCCACTACTCAATTGTTTTAATAAATTCTCCTTTTTGGACTATTGGTTGCTCTTAAGCTTACATAAAAAATCACTTGGAAAGGGCTACCATATGGGATAGAGTGAAAGCTAACCTGTTGACGTCCTGGTTATCAAAATAACTATCCTCTAGGTTTGACAATATAGGAAGAAGGCTACCTACCCATAAAGTGTGTGAAAGCCACCAAGTAAAAAAAAAAAAAAAAAGATTGGTGGATGAATATTGAAAATTTGGTGTTTAGTTGACAATAATGAATTGAAGAGAAACTAGTCGAAGAGCTAACACTGTATATCCTACTCAATTCAATTCAATGTCCAAAAGGAGCATTTTTAAAATTCATGCGAGTATGTAAAAAATATTAATCATGTTGCACTTAAACTTTATTTCACACACCACACAGGCATTTGACCATTAGTATGACATGTGTGGACAACTAATGACATAAATAGTAGGGTGATTCTTGAAATTCTTATTTGTTACTATTTATATATGGTCAAAATTTTGAAACTGTGTTTAGTTTTGTGTTTGGGAGAATAGAACTTCGAATAATTTGATCAAGATTACCCATTGTACCTAATTTTTTGTCAATTCATGCAAAAAAGGAGAGATATAGCTAAGGGAGAGAATGCTATGAAAAGAATTTTGTTCATTAAGGGGGAGTCAATCATTCAATTATTTTTTTGATAATTAAGGGGGAGAATATTTTGTGTCATTTTTTTATAGTTTTTTATGGTTTTATTTAATGGTTAATTCTTTATTTATTCCACATGATGCCTTAATCATTTTATTTAAGTGTGCAGCCATACAGGTTATCAGTTGGAACGTGTTGATGGAATGGATGACAAATTTACTGAGGCCTTAGTATAGATTGATTTTCTTGTATTTTAATTTTTTAGTTTTGACATAGAATTGCCAAAGGGGGAGATTGTTAAGGCTAAAACTTGTAAATTGGCAAATCCATGATCAAATAGAATTGTATGTACTTTAGACTTAGTATAGGCTAAGACACTAGAGTCTTAAGTCGGTTAGAATTCAAAAAAGCCTAAGAAAATCAAGTTTCCATAACGGCTGGAAGTCTTGAAGAGGTTCGGAATTGAATTACACAGGAAGACTATAGGAAGGCCGTAGGTACTCGCTAGAAAATCCCGAGAGCTGAAATTGAAAATTAAGCCGCGCGGAAAGACCGCTCTGAGTCATGGGAAGGCTGCAGGAAAACCACGGGTGCACCCTTCCTGTGAGGAAGTGTTTCTTAGGCTTTTTTGTCTATTTCGAGTCCCAGCCGCTTTGGTTTTTCTATATATATATCCACGTGTTTTCAAGGTTTAGAGAGACACACAGAAAGAGAAAGAAAATACAATAGTTCGTGAGCCTGAAAGTTTGATGATTCTCTCCATCACTTAGCCGTCATGGTTTGTGTTCAATTCGAAGGAGTTCGGGTTTAAGATTTATGAATACTATGGATTCAGCAAAGCTACCGAGGATTTGTTGTTGAGCCTTCAAGGAGTCGAAGGGCTTTCACTAGAGGAGTTGGTGCATCGAGGAGTTAAGCAAACGTTAATGAGAGTATAGAGTCGAGGAGTCGATCTATAGAGAGTTTGAGTTTGTAACCAACGTTCATTTGTTCTAGTGAAAGTTTTTGTTTGAGGTTTCCCTTTGTGGGTTTCCTCATTTCTTGTATATCTCGCTTTCTATGTATCTCTGTGTGTGATTGTGATTGATTGGTTGGGATCTACATCAGCATATTTTTGAAATTTCAAATTATTTATTTAATAAATAAAAAATACAAACGACTAATCATAAAATTAATAATAAATTCTACAGACTGCAACTTATCTTCAAAAATATGTTAATTTGCTTATTTTAATAGAAAATTTATAATTATAAACCAGATTTGATCAAATATGAAATATTTATTTAAAGACCATGATTTACTAGAAAATGGCACAAATCCAACGAAAAATACTTTAGTGACCACTTAATTGATTAGATTATTTCCATATATTCAGCATTATTCATTAGATTCATCATTTATTTATTTGTTATTATCTTATTGTGAAGGCATAATTGTCATTTTTCATGGTTTAGCATTGCAACACTTAAAAGTTTTTAGAAAGTTTGCAGCTCTATCCACACGAGTGTCTAAACGATGGGTCGTTCAAATGGATGTTCAAATATACGTTGCATAGGTAGAAGATCCACCCACACACATTACATGTCTAGCTATCATCTGAGTCTTCTATGTGGCTTATGTGTTGATCATTTCATCCTTGATTCATATATATGTTGCATGCATATGGGTTAAGGAAGAGATGATTTTGAGTTGGAAAAAGGAAAAAAAAAAAAAAAACTTAGAGGAAATGAAGGTGTTATGAGCAGAGAGTTTTGATGATTGAAAGAGAAACCAGAAAGTGTATAGTATGCCCTTGAGAGTTAGAGAAAATGAAACAAAGATAAAAGAAGTAAGAAGAAAACAGAAGAAGATAAGAAAGAGAAAAGAGGAAAGTCTCCAACTTGTCATCATTCTTGCATTATCTTCTTTTGGATTCTTCAATTAGAAGTAAGGGTTTCTAAACACTCTTTATCAATTATATTGCCTATTGATTATGATTTGTTGGTTGATCATGACTTGTATTTGCATGTGGTTTTAATTTAATGAATTGATAAAATTTCCATCAATATTGGTATTTAATTAAAATGACAATGTACTTATGTTAAATATATATATTCAAATGATTTTGATACCATTAGACTGGAGAGTTTTGATTAGAGGTGAGTTAATGAATAAATTTGGTTTTGAAATGGAGGAAAAAAAAAAACACAATCTGAACCATCTTTAAAGTTCTAGTCGTTGTTATCTGAACAACCATCCACACAATCTAGTTGTGCAGATGCTTATCCGGATGGATATATGGACAACTTTGGTAGTTGCTGTCCTTACTTCTTTGGCTGCCCACGTGACATATCATTGGTACTCTAGTATGCACGACCCTCTTGGATGGGTGTCTGGAAGTTACCGTAAGTAAATATATGAAATTTGTTACAGATTGAGATATTGGTATAATGTTGTAATAATTAGGTTGTATTGATTTTTGTTTGGGATTAAGAGTCCCTAGATTTGTGTAGATATTGGTTTTCATTCCAGCAAGTTAGTAACTTACAAAACGACAAAAATGCTTATAGTGGCATAATGATATCCCGATACTTAGGGAGATAGATAGTTCATCAACTAAGTTTGGGGATGTTTGATTTGGTTGTCATCCCAGTAGGATAATAACCTACATAACGAATAGATAATTCCTTAGCTATTTGCGAAAAATGTGATTTAGTTATTGTACCAGTAAGTTAATAACCTATACACAAGGTTGTTGAAATTGACCAATGTGAATTTATACCATCATCTTTTACACCATATTTGAGATCTACGTAATCACATTTAAATATCAAAACTTTGATGAACACATTTTTGTATTTAATTTCGATAACATCTGTAAGTAGCCTATAATAAAACATAACTACCATATGAGGATCGCTATCCTTCTCGTTCTCAAAACTTAAGGTATTAGCATTGAGAGCTACCCCACAGTTTTGTGTTGCCTATATATCATCCAACTCTTTGGTACAGAACCAAAAGCCGTTGACATCACAACTTTGTAGCAATATTCCAAGGTCAACAGTTTGTTCACCAATGCATTGATTTCATTAGAGAAAGATTCACTGGGCGTTCTATGCAGGCTGTGGAGTTATTTGCATGTTTAATTAAGTTAGGATGAAAATAACAATAACGAACAAAAAAAAAAAAAAAAAAATTGAAAACTTGACTCGAGACTTCCATGCTCTTTAAACTATGCGTGAAATGAGTTAAAGTGTTTACTAAATACTATAGGTCCACCACCCAAGGTAAACTCTGTATTATTTCGGCCAGGTGTTTCATATTAACAAAAATTTAAGTAAGTGCTAAAGAATATTACTTTTGACTTGTAAATGATGAAGAATACAATTAAAATCATAGGATAACGACAAATTAAATGAATGATCAAATCAAGACCATGTTAAACAGCACATATTAGTGAGCTTGAACCCACAAATTATAGGTGAGATTGAACGATGTTCCATCCCCAACTGGACCTTCATGAATTCGTTGGAGATGGCTCAATTTGGTTTCAAAGTGGCCTATATGCATAGCATAGAAATTGGTACATTTTTCCATTAAATACCTTTTAGCCATCAACACCTCAGAATGAGCTATGTTACAAACACACTGTTTCAAGGTCTTGAGATACATTTCAATTGGGTACATTAATCAAAATTGAACAAAACTACCTAACATAGCTCATTTCTTTATTTGTACTATCAAGTGTATCATTATGTTGAAAAAAGGTAAGTGGAAATAATGTTTTGAGATGGCAAAGTGTTAGTGAAATTCGATACTTGAGATTTTGCAAATCGTTCGAATAGCTGATTTTTGAACACAAATACCTGAAAAAGTTACTGAGTTCAATCAACAATTCGACTACCTTCTTCGACAAACATCGACGAATGGCAATAGGGATCAATTGGCATAAGAATGTGATCATCATAGCTTTTTCAGCCAGATAGAGTCCTCTCTTGTATGTTAACCTATCTCAACACCTTTGAGGATTGTAAGGAGCAAGTCTTTTTATCCCTGTTCATTATGAATTGTGTTAGGGGTAAATATGCCCTATTTGCTCCTCTCAATTACAAATGCAATGGTTGCCTCACTCCATATCCTCCACGTCACACTAAGAACTGACATTATCTTTCAATCTTATTTATGTTAAAGTATCGTCCATAATAAGCTCTCATACACATTCTTCTCAATATGCATCACATCTAAGTTGTGCACTAGTAAATTATCCTTCCAATACAATAACTCGAAAAAAATGCTCTTTTTCTTCCAATTACAGGTACGAGGCTCATAGATCCAGACAGCAACTCTGACAAATCATTTGGCTTATATGTAGTTAGTATACCATTCGAATCAACTTCGCGCAGCAATTTATAACCAGCCAATCTCTTTGGCGTCGCTCTAAATTCTCAATTGCCATCAAAAGCAGTTTTGTTCCTCTAGAACCATGTGTGCTAGGCCAAAATCATTTGTTGCCCATGTAACCAAACTTTTTGCCATTACACAACCATTGTGATTGAGTACTCTTATTGTAGAGAGGATATGCAAACTTCTTCTTCGTACTTCATCCAAACAAATTAGCACATGTTGGGAAGTTATTAATTGTCCATTACACAGCCACATAAAGGTTGTACATTTCATTACCTGAAGAATCAAATGCCATCACCCCTTGACTCCACAATTCCTACAACACTTCTATCAATGATTACAGGTACATAACAATCTTGTCTCCAGCCTTTTGGCCTGTCAATGAGGACTAAAAGAATTAGAAATGGTTGTTTCATGCATAACCAAAGAGGGAAGTTATAGGAACAATGATAACTGACCATGTACTATGTGCAATATTCATTGCTCTAAATGGGTTTACCCCCTACAACCAAACTGAGCCAAGCATTTTGATTATCCACAGCAAAATCGAGATATCTTCAATCAAAATCTTTTTAGGTAAGAGAGTCAGAGGGATGCATCATTTTTTCATTATCATTGTTATCCTCCGAATTCCATCTCATTAATTTTGCCATCTTTAACAATATAAACAATTTTTTACAATCTTGGCTTAAAAGGAAAGTATCAAACTTGCTTTACAACTACTAGTTTTCCCACCATTTTTTCAGCAGTCACTACTTGGATGAGCAAAAACGTCTTACTTCCATCTAGAACTATTGTATACAAAACCTTTGTCAAAGTTTGCATGCTAATTTCGCAAAACATAAACTGTTCAGGTATGCATCCCTTGTCTCATACATGGAGCTTGAATTTTCTATCAACCTACAGGCTTGATAGAAGGACTCATAAACCCTTGCACCCTCCAGCAATACCTTTCTCAGCAACTTTAGTAACATGTTAAACGAGATGTTTGTCCATTGATTCAAAACTTTTAAGTGTAATAACTTAACAATGAAGGGCAACTGACTATGATTGTGATAACCAAGATATAATTCGGCATTTGCATCATCAAGAATTCTAAAATATCTCAATAAATCTTCATTGACACCTAACCGAGGATTATTCCTACCTACTTCATCAATCTCAGTACTCAGTTCTGCGGCAGACATCCCAACCATGATATTCTTTTATAATCTCCATCATTTGATCCTAAAACATAACATATTCATCTAATTCTACTCTTTCCTCACGTCACCGCAATGAGACATAAGCCTCTGTTTGCTTTACCCAATTCATATAAGTCTTTAAGGACCTATACCTTAGTAGATGATCCTTTACGACATCCCATGTGAAATGATATTGACTAATGCACACCTATGCCTTAGCAGATGATCCTTTACTACAACCGTGTGAAATGATATCCATTAATATGCCTTCTCTATGGGCAATTGATTGATTGTTGATCTAACGTGTTAGTGTACATAATGAACTCTTCAATCTTTTGTATATATCGACTCGATAACTTATCTGGTAAGTCGATCCAAGTCTTGTCCATCCCTTCAAGCTCAATGTCATCAAATATACTAAATAGATCCACGAAATGTGTTTCAGTATTTTACTAGTGAACCCTACATGTATGTTCTTTTTAAATAACCTAAAAGCTTTTCATTTAAGGGTGGTTGGTCCTATCCTATTCGAGAATGCATAATCCAACTCTTTCTCAATGCCTCCATTGTCCCGTTCTATTGTGTAAGGTTTTATATTAGCAAATCCAAACATATATTAAATTAAATATTGCAAATATATTTGTTCATAATTTGAAAAAGAAAAAAATAAGTCAAAATTCAAAGAATCTGCACATTGCCGAAAAGATAATTTGTAATCTAAGTCAAAGTTTAAAATAAGGCAAATTTTACATAGACTTCGACAAGGCCAAGTAGAATTCGCAGAATTCCAATAAAGGTCACAGGCATTCCATAGGGAGTGCAAAAGTTTAAGCCCTTTATATCAAAGCTCAAATTTAATTCTAGTATGGTCTACAAACTAGATGTAGAATGAGCAAGGGGTCGAGTTATCTTCACAGGCGAGGCACTAGGAGCCCAAGAGATTGCTTCGACAAAGATTTTTAATATACGAAGATTTTGTTTCTATTTTGGAGAAACTATTTATGTATTTGAGTCCTAGTTAGAATAAGACTTAATAAGACTTTATAAGTCTACCTATATACACCTAAGCTTTACATACAAAAACTAAGGGGGCATATTATAGTCTTGGAGAGAGAGACTTTTACTTTGAGAGCTTAATGATTTTTCTCATATTTTCTTTTACTCTTTGTCTATTTACTTTCTAAGTGATTAAGAAAGTCCACTTGGTGTGGGTTCATTGTTTAATTGAGAAACAGTGACAAAGGGATTCATGTGAGTGATTTGAAGTGAGTTCGAGTAAAATCTTGTAACCAAGTTATATAGTGGGATTGTTTTGAGGTTTTTCCTTCTGATAGGACTTTCCTTGTTAATCCTCTGGCATTACTTTATCTATTGTCTGTGTGATTGCTTGATTGGTTTAATTCAAAAATTTCAATTGGTATCAGAGCAGATCACTCTAAGTTCTTGAATGAGATCAAATCCGAATTAATGGATCCACTTTTTAAAACCTTAAGTGACTCTGAGATGTCAAACCATGAGAATGATGATTTTGAAGATGAATTTGACAGCAACATTCAAGAAACTTGTAATCAACTCTACAAGGAATGTTGTGGGCTGAAGAAACATAGAAAAATCCAAAAATAAAAGAATAATATGCTGAAGAAGAAGAGATGCCTTGAAGATTGAAAATGAGGAACTCTCAGGTAAGTTAACTTCTTTAGAGTCTGATAAAAATTCTCTGTGTCAAAGTGTAGAAAAAATGAAACTGAAACTTGATGAGAAGAATAAAAAGCTTGAAAAAAAAAGTAGAAGACTATAGAGGAACTCAAGAAAGTTCAAACAGTTCGAAAAAAATAAAAAATGATGGTAAGATCCTTGAGAAGATGAACACCAGTACTTGTCGTTCCATAAAGTGGATTTACACCTCAAATGCAAGGTAGTCTGATGTAGCAATTTAAATTTGTAATAGTATAGTATTGGTCATACCCACAGAGAGAGGTGCTGTTAACTCACAATTCTTCTTCTCTGATTTAGTAGGTGTCACACAAGAAAAAAAATCAAAGAAAATTGGTTTGAGTTTAAAAATGAAACCTACCTCCGTATTTTGTCAAACACCTAAGAGGTGGCAATTAAGTCTAATTTGAAATTATCAAAGAAAATTTGATTAAACTAAAACAACTATAAGAAGGACTTGAATCAAACCAATTCAAGTAACGATTTCTATAGATTTTCAAGGAGAATAATGACAAACTTATTTGGTTAAAAATCAAATTCACTAGTTGTTGTTCTAGATCAAACACTTAGAGTACAATAATCTATATAGATTACATGAGAGTTTTAGTGGCAATCCACATACAAAATCCTTAAGAATGGGCATGAAAATTCTAACCAAGTAACTCACATATAATGAACATGGAATATACAATCAAGAGTTAATCTAGTAACATCAACTAGTGATTTCAAAAAATCCAAACAAACTACTCATCTTTCAATAAATCCAAATGAAATTAAACATTGAAGCACAATTAAGAACAATGGTTAAAAGATTTGGTAACAACACCTAATTCATGTAATTGAAAACCTAAATCAAACACTTAGAATGCATAACCCATAAAGAGTACATATGAGTTCTATATTAGTAATCCACATACAATTTCTCAAAGACATGCATGAGAATTCTAATTAACAACTCACATATAATCTATATAAGCTATACAAACAAGGCTAGATCTAGAGTTAACAATTACCAATTTCAATAGATTCAAACATTTTAACCATCATTCATAGAGAATTCTCAAGAAGATTTAAACATTGAAAAGAAAGATACCTTAAAAAACCACATACATCATCTATTCTCCTTGATTTGAATCCAAGCAGGAGAACTATTCACTTATAGATGAAGGGAAAACAAAACTTGTATTGAATTGAAGTATTGTTTACAAAGAAATTGAAAAGGAAAGTGAAATTATATATCCTACCAAACAAGATCTAAATTCTCTCTCTACAATAGAAATTTACAAAACTAAAATATACATATTGTCTCTCTATCCAAACAACCTCACTCGTCTATATATAATACAATACATGAAAGTAGTCAATTGCCCTTTTACCAAAAGTTGAATTACAAAATTCTCGCATCGCAGGTTGGTTCGAACATTCAAACAAGCTGATGGTTCGAACAAAGGTTTGAACTAGTTTCTAGGACTTAGTCATTTTTGCTCCAGTTGGACTTTGCATGCCTTTTATTGATCAAACCAACATTGGAACAAGGGCTAGTTCAAACCAAACTTCCATACTTAGAATTTTTTCTCGCCTTAAAGTGTTGTTGCCCTTCTGTTGATCAAACAAAGGTTCAAACCAAATGTGGTTCAAACAAGTGTTCAAACAGATTTTCCTTAATAAATTTTCATCTCTTTATCTACACCAGCTTTTGTTGTTCTAACCGTGGTTTGAACAGCCTGTGGTTCGAACAAAGGTTCAAACCACTTTCTCCACACTTAGCCAATTCTTATGTTGTTTCATCTGTTGTGCCTTCTGTGGTTAGAACAAAGGTTTGAACAAATTGTAGTTTGAACAATTGTTCAAACCACTTTTCTGATTTCCTCCATTTTGGTCTAATTTTTGTTATGTTCATCCCAAACACCTACAATTCATAAGAAATTCTTATTAATGCATTAAAACTCATTTTCTCATCCTTTTTAAATATAAATTTACCTAACAACCCACAATTTAAGGTTATGATTGTACTTTTGATAGTACAATCAACCAAGTCAAGCTGATTGATAAGATTTGGAGAAAGTAAAGGCCATATGGAGAAAATTTGGCCTAGGATACACTGGAGAGAAGACCATACGACTAACATCTTCATCTCTCTAAAAGCTCCAAAGATTTTCCCAAAACATGCTGGCAGCCCCACCAAGAGGAATGCTCTAAAAATAAGCCACAATCATTCCCTTCTCCTAAGGTGAAAGGTACATATGTTCAAAACTCTCAACCTTTTGTAACTGTATGTGTGGAATTAAGGGTCATATTAGACCTAATTACCACAAATTATATGGGTTGCTTTTATTCTATGTTAATAATAGGATTTTATGAGACCTAATCCTTCAAATGTCAAATAGTTCAACCTATTGAGGCCAAATAATTTTTCCTATAATAGAAAACCTCAAAACTATAGGCCAATGAGGAGAAACAAAAAGAAAAGCTTCTCAATACCCATTGGATATAAATCTATAAACCCTATAGTGCAAAATGTTTTTCCAAAAATTAAGGCTGTTTAGGTTAGAAAAAATGACTTAAATGTCACGTGCACCTCGAAAGAAAGTTGTAGGGGCGAGCCTTAATAAGTAGAGGCATACTTTTTTCATAGACTAGGCTTTACATCATTATTATATTATATCCTAGCTCTATGAGATCACGTAGTTTTTTTTTTTCATGATTTGTTTCAATTTAACTCGATTAATTAATTAAAAAAGGGTTTTTGGAGCAAGCGGGAGTAATTGTTTCCTAAAAATCTTTGAGCATTTGTGCTTGTTTTGAATTAAACTTGATAAAAATTAAGAAAGACATTCACAATTGTTAGTTAGATATTTTATGAATTTTATCTTCTTATATGTGCGTCAAACATTCAGTCTATCAATTGTATTGGATAAGTTTTTTAAAAAATCTTTGAGGTTTTTGCTTATTTTTAATTAAACTTGATAAAATTAAGAAAGATAAATGTTCACAATTTGTTAGTTAGATATTTTATTAATTCTATCTTCTTAAATGTGCATCAAACATTTAGTCTATCAATTGTATTGGATAAAAATTCTAATTTTTGTATGAATTAAAAGAAGAATTTGATGAATTTTACCATTATTTTGATGTGTTACTTTAAACATTTGACTGACTATGTGTATATATTTTCATCTTCTTATCTATGGAACTTGAATTAATATTTGATGCATTTAAAAATAATGATGAGCAATTAAAAAAATAAATATATCTTGTCTTGGAAAGGGCTACCAATGGACTAGAGTGCAGCCACCATATTGACATGTCAGTTATCAAAATAACCACCGCTAGAAAAGACGATATAGAGGAAATAGCTACCTACCATAAGTGTGTAAAAACCACCAAGATCTTGAGAGTGATATTCATGAAGAAAAGAAAATTTTGAATGTTGAAAAATAAATTGATAAATCTCAAGAAAAATCTCAAATAAAAATAAAATCAAAATATTGCTCTCAATTCATTTGGTGCCTCAAATTTAATTTTTGATCTTGCAATTTGTTTGATGGGGAGAATATATGCTTAATTTGTCATAAATTCACACAAGCACAAGAATTTGTTCGATTTATAGTTTGATTCATCTCATAACACAAACCTTGAAATTTTATTTGGGAAGATAAATTTTGATTTGAGAAGATAAATTTTGATTCAGTTTTATTTAAAATAATTAAATGATTGATTTACATGTTTGAATATAGCAGAATTAAATTTTTTGATAGACTTATCATGTATTTTCTATTGACATAATTTCTATCTAGTAAATTTTTTTAAGCACAAAATACCCCACAGAGGATTTTTCTAAAGAATCTCGAATGATGTTGGAGCTAGTGGTGAAGTGACTACTATTGATTTGTGCTGCGATTATGCTTGTTATTTTTCCTTACCTTTGCCAATTCCAGTAACAAAAAAAGAGAAGGGGAGTAAAATAGATATTAGATATTAACTTTTAACTTTGGATGAACATTAGTTCTTATTTTTAGTTTTTATTTTGTTGCCATTTGGTATTTTTAATCGTTTATTCAAGTGTTTTAGAATAGTTTTGAAATTTAATTTAAATTTTGTTATGGAATTGACAAGTGGAAGATTGTAAGGTTTTATGTTGGCAAATCCAAACAAATCCTAAATTAAATATTACGAATATATTTGCTTTCCTAATTTAAAAGGAAAAGATAATTAAAAATTCAAGTAATCTATATATTGCCAAAAGGATAATCTACAATCCAAGTCAAAGTTGAAAACAAGACAAAATTCTACACAAACTTAGATAAAGCTAAGTAGAATTCACATAGTTCTAGTAGAGGTCGCAGGCTACTTACAGGGAGCATGAACAATCGAACCCTTTGTATCAAAGTCCAAATTTAATTCTAGTATGCTTTGCACATTAAGGAACACGAAACAAACCCCAAAATCACGGCTGTAGTGTACATTAACGATAAAAAAATTTCTAATTTTGTTTACGAGAAGAAGATTATACCTTTAAGATCCCTCTTGTTTAATCTCTACAAAAACAGCGTTCTAAAAATTTGAAGACTTCGAATCAATTGATCAATCTCAACCTTACAGCCTTCTACTATATTCCAAAAAATACTGTCTTTCTCTCACAAGATTGTGGGATCATAAAAAACATAATCTTAGTTGCCAACAGCGAGAATATTTACAGGGTTATAATAAGGATCAATATGTAAATATGAAAAAAGCTTCCTACATAATTAAATCACCTAATCCCATTCAAATTAAAATTTAATTACGTAAATTATAAATCATTCCACTAAAGAATTATAATTACAACTCCTATCATATTTAAAATTATATTTTCTAGTCTTAATAATTAAATACTTATTATCTCTCCACGTGAAAAATATAGATATCCACCAATTAAATTTAATTACTGACAATTTAATTTAATTGGCTCCTTATTTTCCTTGAGACATTTCCACTCAACTTATTTGATGTATCAGATTCAAAATCCACTTGTAACATTTGACACAGTCAAAACTTATAAGCTTCCTCAGGGGGATATCATCAATCCAATTTATCAGGACGTGGATTCCTTCAACAATTAATGTTCACCATATATACAATACCATTGCCTAACCCACTGAATTTATTGACTCATATATAGAACCTAATTCTTTGTGTAATCAAAGGCAACAATCACTACATATACGTGTCTAAAAATAGATTTTCGAATTAAGAGCATAAATAATCATAATAACATGAGGTGTAAATTATTTATAAAGTCAATATAAATAATTACCTCAACTGGGTCTAGTTCAATACACACAAAATGTACTAACACAAATAGTAGAAATAAACCATTTCCTATAGTCAAGATAGACATACTGAAAATGTGTGCTATAGTTCTACTGATAGTGTGTCTAGTTCTATCTAAAACTATGAACAACAAACTTATATTCCAAAAGAACCAATAATCTAGTCTTTTGTGTGTAAGCTGATTACACTTGAAAATTGTAATTACAATTCCACATTTTGATACTCATTAATGCATTTAAGTAGTTAATTTCAAAGTTTTATCATTATTTATTATTTATAGTGTTTATTTCTTAATTGCAGGGAAAGGGGTAAAATAAGTGAGATTAATAGTGATGAAAGTGGCTTTCGAGGAAAAAAAATGGTCCGAAGTTCAAGATAGTTGAAGTGGTGTGCAACTGAAGTTCCAGCTTGATACCCTGTCAGTATTTTAACCATATCTTCTCACTCACGAATTTTAGATTGACCTAATTCTTTTTGGGTTAGAAAGAAGATCAAAGGGCTACAACTTTTGTGTTTTAGCCAAAGCCTGAATCCATCGGCTTTAAGGTCAAAATCGTATGGAAGTTGAGGATAGAAAGCTATCAGAAGCAAGACACGACTTTAGAAGGAAGAAAAATGAAGTAACCACCATTCTGTGGTCCGAACCCCCTCCCAAACGGTCCGGACCACAGTAGCCGAGCATAGCGCGGGTTTAAGCTACACTTTTTAAGGTTTCTGTGTAACCCTTTTATAACCCTTGTAACGGAACCGAACTAGGGGAGGAACTTTTCATACTTTTCATATACTTTTGAGAGTTTTTTGAGAGCTTTTTCAATATTGTCGTGGGTTTATGGATTTTCTAGAAGTTGGTTTTGTTCATCGTTGTAGTTTCATTCCATTACTTCTTTCAAAACTGTTTAACTTGTAAGTTTGATTTCGTTTCGCTCTTTAATAGTATGATTTATTCATTTCAATTTGTAGATTGGTTGATTATATGCGTATTTATTGTTTTCGCTTCATTTAAATAATGCTAGCATAAAAACCCTAGTTCTTGATTCGACGAATCAAGGAAAGGTAGTTCATGAAAAAACTGTGAGATGCGTGTCGACCTCTCGCATGGGTTACAAAAGCTCATGCGTCGGGATCTACTATTTTTAAACCTATTTTAACTTGTTTCGAAAACATTCAAAACGAAAACCTTTAACCATATTCGTTGAAATCACTGGTATGGGTTTTCGATTACAATTGTTTAAATACTTTTGGACAGATTAAAAATAGGATTCGAGTTCCATTCTAATTTCGTTTGTTTGAAAAGCTTTCGAAAACAAACGTCTTAACTAACTGGTACTAACTTTTGATTTAAATGTTCTCAATACCTTTCGGAACAAAACCCTAATTTAGATTTGAACCTAAACATCCCATAGTGAAGTAGGAACTACCTAGACTTGAAAGTTGAATCAAGAACCTCTTTAATAGTAAGTCACAATTTAATTTAATTTTGCTATAAGTAATTTGCTTTGAAATTTAGAGGAACATTCTAAAACTTAGTTGAATTCTTTAATTATATTTATTCGTTTAGAACCTAAAACAAAACTTTGAATTGCTGAATCCCTTAAGTAATGTTAGTTTAATTGTTTAATTTGAATTTTAATTTTGCAAACCCTAGGCATTTAGTTTAAACTGAACTTTTAGAGCTTGTTTGCAATAAATTTTGAATTTCCTATAACCTTGAAACTAATAACATAGCTTCCTGTAAATTCGACCTCGGACTCACCGAGTTAAAACTACGACTGCCCTCTTACACTTGAGAGGTTAGAACCCGCACATATTTTAGGGTCGGTCAAGTTTTTGGCACCATTACCGGGAGCCAAATTAGTTTTTTAGGTTGTTTCTATTGTATTTTTTATTTCTTTTAGGTGAGTTTATTTTTTCTTGAAAAAAAAAAAACTTGAAAGGTCAAAATCTTGAAGTGTATGCAACTAAGATCAGGTAGAGTTATTGTAGTTAGACCTGAACTAGAAGACCCCTTCTTATTTTCCTAGACCTTTTTCCACAGACTCATTGTCCCACAGTTTCACTTACTGCCTCATCTTTTCATTCAAGGCTGACTTAAGAGGGGAGGTAGTGACATGGGGAGAATGATCCACAAGAAGTTCTGGGTTTATTCCATTGAGAGAACGCCTTAACCCTGTGAGGCAATCTACACCATCATGCATAATTTTACCTTTAAATAGTGGAAACTTCATGGTTAGACCAGAAATCATCTAACTTTTACCTACCTTCCATGGTTTAGACTCTAGAAATCCCTATAACCATCTTAGAGAGTTTGAGGAAGTTAGTAACACTTGTGTCGAGCATAATACCAATGAGGATATAATATGTCTTCAACTTTTCCCATTTTCCCTTAAGGACACAGCCAAATCTTGTCTTTATTCCCTCCGTCCGTTCTATTGGAACGTGGCGTGAAATGCAAACTGAGTTTCTAAAAAAATACTTTCCAACTCAGAAAACTCAGCATTATAGGCGATAGGTTACCATCTTTTCGTGTAAACCTAATGAGAACTTCTGTCAAGCTTGGGAAAGGTTCAAGGACCTTTTAATGGCTTGTCCTCACCATGGTTTTGAGTCATGGAGAATAGTGAGCATATTTCATGAATCTTTGACTCCTAGTCTTAAGCAATTAGTGTCTACCATGTGTAATGGAACTTTATTTGATAAGACGGCGGAGGACGCCATGGACTTCTTTGATATGATAGCCAAAGATTCCAATGATTGGGAAATAGGACCTCCTTTATCTTCTGAGCATAGGAATCCCATACCTAGTGGTCAGTTCACATTAAGTGAGAGTGATGATTTGCGAGCTAGGATAGCTACAATGCAACATAAGTTAGATTCTCTTGGGCTTAAGAATAAGAAGAAATTAGTTGAAGTGCAAATGGTATGTAAGGCATGTGACCAGTGGGACATGATGCTAATTGTGTCCCGAGGTTCCTTACTTAAAGAGATTACTTGTGGTCAGGCTTACATTAATATTCTCAGAACTGACCATTTTAGAATAGGGGCCAGGGTAATACCTCCTACCCACAAGGTGGGAATGTCAAGCACCAATGGGGAAATCAACTTCCCAATGCTTATCCCCCAGGGTGGAAGAACCCTCCTGGCTTTGGGTGGAAAAATGACAATCAGGGTCAACCATTCCAACCGCCTCCTCCTTGCCACCACTCCAATACCAACAGCCCAATCCTGTTGTATTCCAACCTACACAGAAGAGATCTCTTGAGGACACTCTTCATCAATTCATACACCATCAATTGAGCATCAATGATAATGTGAATCGTCCCTGGAGGATATGAGAGGGCAAATTTCTAAGTCGACACAAGCTATAAGTACCACTTAAAGTGGCACACTCACTTCATAAACTCTTCCAAACCTGAACGGTCAAGCAAACCTTGCTGAATCATCTACTGCAGGTAACACCTCACATGAACAGGTGCAATCTATTACCACTTTGACAAGTAGGAGGGTGATTCGTAAACCCGATGATCTTAGAGTAAATACACCAAATGCTAAATTAGGAACGAAAGCTAATGGAGGGAGAAGATTCGAGTGAAGTAGAAAATGAGGAAGCGAAGGAGGGAGAAACCAAAGATAGAGAGAGGCAAACAGTTGAGAGCAAGAAATGTGAGACAGAGTGAAAGAAAAAGAGAAGGAAACCATGTAGAAACGTCGGGTAAGCATGAAGAACTAATAGATGGATATACACCTAGGCCACCATTTCCTCAAAGGTATGGGATGTTGAATTCTGAATTATGAAGTTTTTAAACAATAATCAACATCCCATTACTTGAGGCTATTAAGCAGAATCCATCTTATGCTAAGTTCTTAGGCATATGTGCATTGTTAGAGAAAGCTTAATTTCAAGGAAAAGCTTTCTTGACTAACAACTTAGTGCCATCATCCAACGTGACACACCTCCTAAGTATAAAGATCCTGGATGTCCAACAATTTCATGCATACATTGGGATCACATCAGTGATAAAGCTCGGCTGACCTAGGTGCTAGTGTCACCTATTGCCTTACACGGTTTACCAGCAATTAGGATTAGGTGAGCTGAAACCCACTAGGATAACTTTATAATTGGCCTACGCTCAGTAAAAATGCCAAGGGGTATAGTGGAAGATGTGGTTGTCCAAGTAGACACATTTTACTTTCTCGCTGATTTCATAGTGTTGGACACCCCACCTTTTCAAATCCCTCCATTCCATTCTGGTCATTTTCAGGTAGACCATTCCTAGATACCTCAAATGCGTGTAATTAATTGTAGAAGCGGGGATATGATGGCTATCTTTCGGGAATATGACCATTGAAATGAACATTTTTAAGGTAGGGAAACAGATGGGAGGGTTTAAGGATGTCAGAGAGGTGGATATGATATACTTTAGTGAGGAGTATTTGAAAAGACCTATCTTAAGGATCCCCTAGAACGAGCTTTAGTAAGAAGTGAAAGGTGCAAGGCTTTAAATGGAGGGAATTTCATGGAAAGTGAAGACTTGATAGGCGGGCTAGAGAGGAAGTAATGGTGATCAATGGTTAGGTGCTAGTGTTTGAATCTTTGGAGCCATCCTTGATCAAACCCAAGCCGTTAGTGGAGGTCTACCTTATCCTTCTAGGAAACCCTTTGCCCAGTGAACTTAAATATGTATTTCTAGGAGAGGGTGACGACGTTCCTAGTAGTCATAATTTTTGAGATTGGAAGAAGTTTAGAAAAAGAAGTTACTAGTTGTCTTGAGTGCTCATCAAAGGGCCTGGGATGGACAGGGTTGATCTTCAAGGTATTAGTCCTTAGTGTGTACTTATCATATATACCTGCGGATAAGGCCAAAACCAGTAAGGCAATGCAATGAAGATAAACCCCAACATGAAAGAAGTAGTAAAGGAGAAGTACTTAAGTTGCTTGATGCGGGTATTATTTACCCCATATCTGATTCAAAAGTGGGTGAGTCCCACTCAAGTGGTTCCAAAGAAATCTGGTGTTATGGTAGTTGAGAATGAGAAAGGAGAGTTAGTGCCTCAACGCACCCAAACTGGCTGGCGAATGCGTATAGATTATAGGTGATTGAATGCAGTGACCCCGAAGGATCATTTTCCCCTTCCAATTTCTAGATCAAGTGCTTGAGAAAGTGGCAGGGAAATCTTTCTACTATTTTTTTGATGGGTACTCGAGGTATAATCAGCTTGAGATAGCACTGAGGACTAAGAGAAACCACTTTCACATGCCCTTTTAACACTTTGCTATAGACGAATGGCCATTTGGGCTATGTAACGCACCTGCGACCTTTCAAAGGTGTGTGATGAGTATTTTAGCGACATAGTTGACATTTCTTAGAGGTTTTCATGATGACTTCCTCCGTATATGGGGATACATTCGATGAGTGCTTGACCACCATTGAAAAGTTGTTGGTGCGATGTGAGGAAAGTAATTTGGTGCTGAATTGGGAAAAGTGCCATTTCATGGTACAACAGGGAATAGTTTTGGGGCATATAGCGTCATTGTCGAGGAATTGAGGTAGACAAAGCAAAAGTGGAACTAATTCAAAATTACCTACCCCTTGATGTGTGAAGGACGTAAGATCGTTCCTTGTACATGCCAGATTTTACCGGCGATTCATCAAGTCCTTAGTTCGACTTGCTCAACCCCTATGCTTTCTATTGTCTAATGATTGTTTCCGTTGATTGGAAAACGTCATGCCAAGGAGGCATTTGATCGACTTAAAACAATTGCTCACACTGTTCCTATTATGTAAAGCCCGGATTGGTCTTTACCATTCAAGCTTGTGTGATGCTAGTGATTTTGTAGTGGGTGTAGTTTTAGGGCAACGAAAAGAAGAAAACCTTATGCCATTTACTACGCTAGTAAGACCTTAAATTAAGCTCAATTAACTATACCACCACTGAAAAGAGATTCTAGCGGTAGTTTTTGCCCTGGACATGTTTAGGTCATATTTGGTAGGTTCTCATTTTCCAATGTTTACGAACCATGTGACCTTGACATATTTTTCTTTCCACGAATAGGCAAAAGGCCCGTCTATTAGATGAGATGCTCCTCCTCAAGAGGTTTGATTTGGAAATCAAGGACAAGAAAGGGTAGAAAATATGCTAGCTAACTAACCATTTGTCTAGATATCTCAATTCATGTGTCCCAAGCGTCCTAGTGACCTACCAATACAACGAAATGATTTTCCCCGATGAGCATATGTCAATACATATTGACCACCAACCCTTAATCCATTCATCCGGGGTATGCAGACATCACTAATTTCTTAGTAGAACTGGGCCAAATGCCTTCACAATGGCAAAGGTTGATGATGATAGGTAAGTTTTTACGTAAATGTTCACAACTTCTTTTGGATGAGCCTTACCTCTACAAGTATTGTCCCAGATAAAATTGTGAGAATATGCATTCCCGATCAGAAATTTATAGCGTTATTCGAGTTCTGTCACACTATTAGCTTGTGGAGGCTACTTCTCTTCAAGAGAAAACCACCGCTAAGATTCTTCAATACGATTTTATTGGCCTTCCATGTTTAAAGATGTACATAACCATTGTGTGAGATGTGACCCATTTGCCAACGCTTAGGAGCCCTATCCTAAACGGAATGAGATGCCCTAAAACTCGGTAATCATTTTAGAAATTTTTGATTATTGGGGGATAGATTTCATGGGTCCATTTCCTAAGTCGTTTGGTTTTGAATACATCTTAGTGGCTACAGACTATGTGTCCAAATGGTAGAAGTCATTTGCCACTCGCACCTACGATCACCGAGTAGTGGTCAAGTTCTTAAAAGAACATATTTTTTCTCGTTTTGGGATGCCACGAGCAATCATTAGTGATGAAGGCAAGCATTTTTGCAATAAACCTGTTGGTATCCTAATACATAAATATGGTGTGAGACATAAAGTGGGAACTGCTTACCACCCACAAAATAGTGGCTAAGTTGAATTAGCAAATAGGGAAATCAAAGGTATTCTTGAAAAGACCGTTAATCCCACTCGAAAAGATTGGTCTTTGAGATTAGTTGATACATTGTGGCATACCAGACGGCTTATAAAACCATTTTGGTATGTCTCCCTATCATCTTGTTTTTGGTAAGGCTTGCCACTTACCCGTTGAGATGGAACATAGGGCCTATTGGGCAATCCGGCAATTTAATGAGAATATAGATGATACCGGTATTCTTCGAAAGCTTCAACTCAATGAACTTGAAGAATTAAGAAATGATGCTTTTGAAAATGTGAAACTTGCCAAGGCTAAGATGAAGAAATTACATGATAAGCACATTCGTAGGAAACCCTTCCATGTTGGCCAAAAGGTTTTGATGTATGATTCAAGGTTACATCTTTTCCCGGAAAGCTTCGATCTAGGTGGTGTGGTCTTTTTGTTATCCTTTCCGTCTCAGGACATGGTGTGTGTAAGGTTCATAACCCACGCAATAACACCATTTTCAAGGTTAATGGCCATCGTCTCAAACCATATTTAGAGAACTTCGTGGCGGTGGTTGAGACGTGGGATCTTTTAGATCCTCCACCTTACAAGTAAGATGGACTTAAGACTTGATTGTAATTGTATCATACTTAGGATTAGGATAGGTTTTATCTTTACTTTGTTTTAGGATTTTGATTTGACTTTAGGCCTTCCTTAGTTGTTTAAAACAACATAAATTAAGTTTAGAGTATCCCCTTCTATTGTCCGACCCCCAGACCAAATGGTCTGGACTACAGTGAGCTAGTTCCATAGAAATTGAAGAGGTGACCATTCTGTGGTCCGAACCCCTTGCCAAATGGTCCGGACCACAGTAAGTATGATTGGCCGAGACTTGGAAAAGGACCATTCTGTGGTTCGGATCGTCCACGGGTAGTCCGGAACCCTACAACGTTTTTAACGAGCTGGTTTGGCCACTTTAAACACTATTTCCTCTCCTCCAACCTTCAAATCCTCTCAAACTCTCTCTACATACTTGGAGAAGCCTTCAAGGGTAAGCCCTCCTGAGGGTTGTTTAGTGACATTCAACTCACCATCTTCGCATCTAAGACACCTAAGGTAATGTTTCTCTATGCTTTGAGCCCTAAGTATTCTTATGTCAAATTCTTTTCGAACTTGAGCTTCAAAGTATCAAGGGTTCCGAATTTCTTGTATAATTGAACCCTATTTTGAGTTCCCAACAATGGGCAGAAAGAAATTACTCATTTTGAGTGATTTTCTTCACACTCTATCATATTCCATCACTGTGGGTCATGATTTGGATCCAAGGGTTCAAAGAACCCAAGGCTTTAGCTTATTTTTTATTTAGAGAGGGTGTTGGATAACACTTTTGTTTTCATTTCATTTGTACATAGTAGCTTAGATTTTTCATCTTCTTATTCTCTTATTTTCTTAGTTTGATTCTCTTTCTTTTTTTCTTTTATTTTATTTCCATTTCTTCTTTGTACTAACCCTTTTTCTTGTCTTATTTTCATTTTATTTTTCTCTTATTTTCTCTCTAACCTTTTCTTTTGAATAGTTTCTTTTGTTTTCTTCAAATAAGAAAGCTCTTGAGGTAATACCATTCCTTTCCTTTTTATTTGACTTGCGCTTTCAATTCTGGTACTCCATTATATAGTATTGTTGTTGGGAGTGCTGTAGAATCTAGGTTGGGGGTGTTTTGGTGATGCCTTAAGGGGCTTGAATAATGGGTGTGAATAATGGGTGCATGCTTGGTTTAATTTGTGCTATATTCTTATTTGTGCCTTTTGTGGTTGTTATTTCATGCTCATTATCATCATTATGCTCTCACTTTGCACACTATAGACCCACATATGTATCATGGTTCTCACATTGAGGACAATGTTTAGTTTAGGTTGGGGGGTAGAGTTCACATGATGACTTGTGTGCTAAAAATTACAAAATTTTAAAATTTTTTGAGATTTTTGAACTTGAATACATGAATTTAGCACATTTATACCTATATGTCAACCCTTTTGGTTTGGTTGATTGTGGAATTGAGTAGATAGTGATAAGTGAATCCTGTTCAAGCATTAATAGGAAACTTAATTCAAGTTGAGTGTGTTATGACCTTGTGCATTTTTCGTGACTATCATGGAGAGAGCTTATGTGCTTAGGAGTAGATTTTGTTTGACAATGGTTAATTGAGCATTATTGGACTAAGTGGAGACTTATACCCCTAATGGTGAGCTTTTGAGCCTATTATTTCTTTTCTTAGGGGTTGCACATAATCACAGCTCTTTATTCTTCACTTCGGTTTTCAATGCACCAATTGTATCACACACAGTTGCATGAGTTTCACTTGGCACATTATGAGTTGTTGTAAGCTTTGAACATGATGCTAGGCCATCTTTGCTATTGTTGGGCCTTTTTATCCTTCCTTGATATGAAATTGCCCTTGGAACCAACTTGAAGCCTTTTAATAATGTGTGTGATATATATATATATTTTTTTTTTTGGCTCCCACCTCATATATTATCCCTTAACTTTGTTCACACACTTTTAAGCCTTACCCTCACATGTTTTTGGTTGTGAAAAGTACCTCAGTGTTAGTGATGTGAATGCGGGTTGGGAATAGAAACTTTTGAGAGCATATTGAGAGGATATTGGGTGGAGAATTCAGCTTATGTTTATTTCACTATTTCAAAAAAAGAGAGAAAAATTGAAAAAAAAATGAAAAAGAGAAAACGAAAAAAAAAGTTTTTCATTCCTTTTTGCTTGTGTAATTTTGGGACCTGTGCATTATATTATAATTTTTGAGAATGTCCCATGAGTAGTTTGTAAGTTTGTGAATAAGCTTCTTGTTGTAGTTCTTCTTGGGGCTGGAAAGGAAATGGGTAGTTTGGGACTTATGTGCACTTGAACATCTTTATCCCAAGACATGTGCTTTGATTTCCATATCTTCCATTGTTAACCATTACCCCTGGCCAAGTTACAACCAAAACAAAGACCTAGTAGATTCTAAGCAAGCAACTCTTGTGTTGTGCATGTACTGGTCTTGTGTGTGCATGTACTGGTCTTGTGTAGGTTATGCGATATGATCTCTTGCATATGCATTGGAACATTATCATGAGTGTCCACCTTGAACTTTACACTACAACAAAAATAGGGTGTTATAGCGGTCGGAAAACGCTATGGTGTCATATAGACAGCGTTTTGGGAACCGTTGTATTAGCCGATGCTATTAAAAGGTTTTGACTTTACATAGCATGATTAATCCGCTATTGTTGTTGCTATTTCATAGTGTTTTAAAGCCGATATGGTAATCAAACTTTAGATAGCGTTGCTGAGCCGCTGTGGATGTACTTTACAAACGCGTAACTGACCAATTTTCATAACGGGTTATGGTTGCTATGGTTGTTAAATTTTGCATAACTTGTTTTGTCTGCTATGGTTTGTACACGTTTCATAGCATTTTCAATCCGTTGTGGTTGTTATACATTTTTTTTTTAAATATACTCTGCAGGATTTCTAGTAAGCTATTGTTGTTATACTTTCCATAGCATTTTTGGGAATGCTGTGTTGGAGACCCTAACATTTAGAGTAATAAGCACTGATAAAGCACACATTTGTTACATTCTGCAATGTATTTCAAATAATTTCAATATTATTAATACTAATTCAAGTAAGCTCATCCAAAAAGAACCTAATAATTTGATTAATACCCACCTATAGCAATAATAGTCATATCATTCTATACAAAACCAAAAAGAATTGTACTTCACCCAACATCACTATAACATATGTTAACTTTATATATACCGAAGCAGTGGGACTCCATGCCCATCCCCAAAATCTATATCACAAAGGTGAACTACAAAAGGCTTCACAAAAAGAAGCCAATAATTTACCCAAAAAAAAAAGGCTTCAAGATTGTCGAACCAACATTGATCACATGATTATACTCCGTCTTCATCAAAAAAGGTCACAAAGCATCAATCTTCTCTTTCAACCCATAGACCTACACGTACAAGATAAAACACATCTTATATCCGTGTTCAGCAAAAGGTCACAAATTAAAGCATCATCCTACAAGTGCAACTTTCTAAGCATGTAATCTAACTTTCCATGGCCATGTGTAAGTGTCCAAACATGTAATGCAACTAAAAAATAATGGAATGCAAGCTTATTTCCCATCATAATTCCATTCATCCAAATAGCAATCAAAGCACATGCTCCAAGTTTATTGTTTAACCAAATCACACAATAGGGCTAACCATAACCAGTTATATAATCATTTACTAATGTTTCACTTGCTAACTTATTCTATTTGCAACCACTACCGTACTAAAATCTTATTGAAGCAAGACTAGCTAGATTAGATGGCACAAACTAAATCACTTGAAGCAACACAGTTGACGTCGGAAAATGGAGAAAAGAGGAGTAAACACAAGGAAGCACTCAAGTAACAGACTCGCCACCCAATTGGAAATCTACCAAGAGGGATAAAAGCAAAGGATAACAAGAAGAACTCCTTCTCAAAAGCCAAAGGCTAAATTCTTATTCATTAAGATCAACCCCTTTCATTACAGCATAATGATATGAATATAGGCTTGGAACAAGCCTCCAGCCATTCAAAATTTTGAGCTTCCAAGTTTTATGACTTCAATTGAGCTGGGTTTGAAGACTACGAAAACCTTTGGCGTCAATAGTAGGGTACGTATAACCATGGAACTCAGATTCAATTACGCATGATAAAATTCCTACTTGAAGGCCATAGGGGAACTGCTGTGGAAACGCACAAACCAAACCCATTTTGTTGTTTCCTTGGCTGTCCTAGGTATACTATCAAGTAAAGACAAATTGCATGGAGAAGGAAATAAAAGTACTTGCATTACGTACCCAGGCAAAGAGTCCATAACAACTTTGTCAGCAGGCCATGCAACGGGAGTTCCCAAAGCATCTTCAATAAAAGGTCACCTCACTTATAGTCCTCCACAGGAACTCATTAGGTTTCTTTGCTACATCCACCCAAACTTTCATTACACCAGGTCCGGTTGGAATAAAATGAACCAGTGCCATGGATCACTTGAAAACCAACGCCCCTCAGCAACTAGCTCTCCCGTCCCCATCCAATGTGCAGCTTGCACTTGGTATTAATTTGAGGGGGGTTTTGTGCAGGACTTTGTACTGAGAGAAACAATGGGTGTAGTTGGTGTTGCTTCCATCATTGTTGGATTCTAGAAAGTTCAAATAAATCGTTGTTACTCTCAAAGTATTATGAAATGGCCACCAATCAAGAAAAAAATAAGCTACTTACTTGGGTTTTCTTCAACTCGTCAACCATATTTAGCACATGTGCCATTTGCGACTTCAACTGAACATTTTCTTCATGTAATTGATGAAACTGACCATTCATTTGTGCTGATATATTTAATCTTGTCATTGTAACTCCTTTTCCAAATGTTCTTAAACGGCCATGCTTCTCGGCACCAAGAACTTGAGATAGAGCTCTTCTTTCAGATTAGTTGAAGATGAGTTTTTTTATTTTGTTGAATTTTTTGCATATCTTCCTAAAAATGGCATAATGAAGAATCAATGTAAATGACTAATGAGGTTGTCAAACATATATAATAATAAAAGACAAATGAAGAATGAGTCATGGTCTTACAATCTTTTGAGCAATATTTTTGTTTGCAGGTTACCACTCCTATTTGTATGTCCATTGGTCCAAACATCGACTCTACTAATGGAGGCCACTTTTCTTTTCGCTTTCTAGAGTAAAAATAAATATCTCATCAAATGCAATCGAAGTTGTATTTATAATAAAGTGCATACCATCTTTGATAATGAACAAAATGTTGAAGAAATTACCAGCTCAGCAGTCAAACGTGCGTATCCTTTACGGGTCATAGTTTGCTGCAACTCCATCTGTTTCTTTCTCATCTCTTTGAAGTTATCACTTTTAACCTAAACTCAAGATAAACCAAGATCACAACCATTTCCAGTAATGAATTTGTAATTGAAAAGTCAAGATTAAGTATTCCCGATTAATTCATAAAAAATGTCCATGATTAATTTGTAGATACCCAACTTGAACACACGTATTCCCACAAGACTTCCAAGCGTATAAACTCATGAAAAAATCAGACATATGATATTCACTTTAAAAGAAGCAAAGAAGAGAAATTGGAAACAAAGAAGCAATTCAAACATCAATCAATTACATTGCCCATCTCTAAGATTGTTTTTTCTTTTTTTTCTTTCTTTTTAAAAGTTTTAAGTTTCTTGGTTTTCTATTTTAATGTTAATATGTTTTTGTTGTAGGTAGTTTTGATATAGTATCTTGAATTTTGCACAGGATGCACATACCTTGAATTCTGCAGTCTTTTCCTTCACAAATCCCTTCCACTCATGCAGCGATTTGATGTTATTGGGCTGTAGCTTTAGCCTTTCTTCCGCATTTGAAGCATTTCTTACTTTGCTAACTAATATTGACTTTGAGGCTCTCCAAACTTCATTCATTCTTTTGAAAACCATTTCTCTATGCCATTGCTCATGAAGATTGAATCTTACCTAAAAATTTGAATATAACTTACATGAAATGCTATCATTTTCACTTCTACAAGAGTAATAGTTGAGTATTCAAAAGCATTATAGTTCGCATTATCCCATACCTGAATGGATTGCCACAGGACTTCTGCCATTCCTTGAGGAAGCTTTCGCCAATCAGAAAGTGTGTATGGTACAATCTCTCGAACTAGAGGTCCCAAGAAAGAAGATAGCTTGATTGATCCCTCACCGATGGGTTGACCATTCTCATTGAATATAACTTCAATCTTACTACCTTCATCTACTACAATGGTTTTCAACTTGGTTGGGCCTCTTTTTCGTTTAAGACTTTGGGTAGGTCCTTGAGGATTGCCAGAGTTTCTTGGCCTGTACCCTTCACCTGAAAACATAAAGGACACAATACATGAATGAAAGGAAGTGTGGTCATCTGAGTACTTTCAAATTATACTGTGAAAATTACCTTAACTGAACTATGAGTACATTCCAACTTAGAAATTCGAACTTGGATTATGAAATATATTCACAAATCATGATTTCTAATGGATACTCTAACAAAGATTCAGCTCCCATCATATGAAGAATGATAAATTATCTAGCATCCATCAAAAAACTTGTAATAAACTAGTAACGTACTTCCACCTGTATCATCCTACAACGAAAGATAGTTCAGTGGTTTGAAAAATTTTGCAAAATATAGCAACTTATCTAATTTCTCCCAATACCTTTCACTTGAAAACATAAAAGAACGTTACCTTATTTGCTTGAGACCCCGAGGGATCGTCATTGTCACTATCAGAACTCAACCTTTCTTCATCATCGCATGGTACATAGTTTCATCTCATCGACTACATGTCCAATGTTGTCTTTTTATTATCATTACCTTTACCAATCCCACATTGATTTGCCCAAATCAATGAATTTGGCACATGCTTGATTCCAATAGCATCTAATTCTGCTAAGTTTCGTTCCATTCTTTTCTACTTTACCCTATCATAGCCTTTCGCCTGCTTAGACAAGGATCCTGGCTGGATATACATGTTACTGAAGACATCAAAGAAATAAGTGAACACAACGTACATAAATCAACTATGTTTAGTACATAAAAGAAACAAGTTAACACAACACAAATCAACTATGTTCAATACAAAAGCAGTCTTTGCAAAAAAAAACCAAAAGATCTTGGGAGGTGCCTTGAGTATAACATACCAAAAATTACAACTAAAAAATATCCTACCAGGATCCAAAAAAAAAACCAAAAGTTACAAAGCACATGGCTAGAAATCCTTGATGAATGTACCATCACAGTCTCCTCTAACATTAGTTGTTCTTTCACCATCATCGTCACCGTTCATACCAAGTGCTGAAACATTTTGAGCCCTACAAGATGTATCCACAGTTTCTTCATACATTTCTAAGTTATAAAATCCCCTAGGAGGTGCCTTCAGTACAACATACCAATTCAAGAATCAGTTTCCCTTGAATAAAAAACTTGTTTTGCTTGGCTTGCAAGGATAAATGGCTCTTTGTCATATTGGGTTTGACCTTGATGTAGGTTAACAAGTGTAAAACCATCTTCCATCCTAACACCATGGCCAATGTTTGCCCAATCACACTTGAACATTGGCAGTTGAAACGTGTGATAATCTAATTATATCTTTTATCACACCATAGTAGGAAACTACATCAACAACTTGTGCATTGTCCTTCACACTTGATCTACACAAAGTTGTTGCGTCAATGGAAACACCACTATTTTGGGTTGATTTCTCAGCTTCCTTTGTGTGGAACCGTTGCCCATTGATGATATAACCTGTATAACTTATTGCATGCTTTCGAGGACCATTAGCAAGCCATTGTAGTCTCTGTTCCAATTCATTATTTGCATGCTTTTACTTGAATTGTTCAAGTATAAGCAACCCAGTTAACTATGTATTAATTATGACTTTAAACTTGGTAAACTTCAAACAAAATAAGAAGTAACCTTTTCCCTCAACTACTTTGAAAAGTTGGCAGTGTGCCTCTTCAAAAGTAAACTTTTATTTTTCTGAAGCCCAAGACTGGTGTCCGATTTCGTTAACTCCTCTATATGAATCCTAATAGAAAAATAAAGAACGAGTAAGTAATTCACATATGTATGAAAAATTTTGAATTTTGCAAGCAAATTTCATCAAACATACTCCAAATAAGGTTCTACTATGGTTGTATTGAATAACACGTAATGATGTGCACTTTCTAAAACTTCATCAGACATATGATGGATGTGGCAGCAGATATTGGACGACCTTCGAGAATAATATCATTCTCAAAATCTTGATTGCGAAGTCCCCTACAGTTTGTTTCCACATATTTCTTCATATGTCTGCTACAAAATGTAATGCACTCATCTACGAGATAGCATTCCGCTATACAACCTTCAGGTCGTGCGTGATTTCTAGCATTTCTTTTGAATATCTTCATATGTCTGATCATGAAGAAATCATGTTTACATTATTCAACCATAGATGAAGGAAAAAACCATAGATGATGGGTGCAAAAAAAAAAAAAAAAAGAAAAAAGTGTTCACCTCTCAAAAAGGTACATCCAACGATATTGGACTGGCCCGCAAAGTCGTGCTTCTCGTCCTAAGTGGATTGTTAAGTGAACCATTATATCAAAAAACGAAGGTGGAAAAACCTCTAAAGCATGCATAAGGTTTCAACCACCTCATCCTCAAGGGATGCAATTTCTTCTTGATCAATTACTCTTTGACACAATCTATTGAAGAATGCACAAAGGCGAATTATCGCATTTCTCGGTCCCGTTGGTAGTAATCCCTTTAAGGCTACTGGTAACAACTGAAGCATTAGCACATGGCAGTCATGAGATTTAAGACCTGTGACCTTCAAATCATCCATTGATATGCAATTCCCAATATTTGAACTATACGCATCAGGTACTTTTAAGTCAAATAACCTCTTGCAAAATATTTTCTTCTATCCTTGGAAAGTGTATAAGAAGCCGGAGGAAGATATGTCTTAGTCCCTCGATCTTCTGGATGCAAATCGTGCTTTATTTCCAAATCTTGCATATCCTTGCAAGCATTTAGACCATCCTTGGATTTTCCATTAATATCCAACAAAGTGCCAATGCTCTCAATAATATTTTTGATGATGCATGACATCTAACATATGACGTATTGGCAACTCCTACATAGAATAGTAGAGAGAAAATAGTAAACTAAACTAAGACCAGAAATATTAAATATAAGATATAGATTGACTGAAATGTTGTTTGATAATACTTATCTCCCAATATGGTAAATCAAAAAATATTGATTCTTTTTCCACATTTGTCTATCTTCATTATCTTGCTTTCGTCTTTTTTTTCCTTGTTCTCCGTTTGCACCTTTGCCCCAATCATTCTTAAAACCTTTCAGAGCAATTGAAATTTGTTTGCTAGTCATGATTTTAGGTTTTTTCCCCTTTTCTTCCTTTCCATCAAACCATGATTTTTTTTTCCGATATGGGTGAGAGGGTGGAAGAAAGCACCTATGGCCCATATATACAGTCTTCCTAAATTTCAACCATAAGAATATGTATTTTCTCCACATATAGGACATACAGTTTTACCCTTAGTCGTACACCCGGCAATATTTCCATATGCTGGAAAATCATGCATTGTCCACATCAAAATTGCCCTTAGATTGAATGTAGATTAGTGAACCTATCATAAACAGGTATTCCGTTGGTCCACAAAATTTGTAGGTCTTCAATAAGAGGTTGTAGATACACATCAATATCATTACCTGGTTGCTTAGGCCCTGGGATCAATAGTGTCAACAAAACATTTTCCTTTTTCATCCACAACCAAGGTGGCAAGTTGTACATAACCAGCATAATGGGCCAACAACTACATGTCGAACTCAAATTCGGAATGGATTGAAACCATCAGTAGCAAGTCCAAGTCTTAAATTTCGTGGGTCTACTGAGAAAGACGGCCATTTATCATCATTGTTTTCCAAGTGGGGGAATCTACCGGTGTCGCATCTTGGCATCATTGCTTTTATGAGTTGAGTGCCATGTCAAATCTTAGCTATTTCCAATGACCTATACATGTTTCGAAACCTTGGAATTATAGGCATATATCTCAGCACTTTGGCAGGAACCCCTTCTCTAATTTTCTTTGTGCGTACGTCTTTTCCATCTTGAGCTACCACATTTTAGACAATTCTCTAATTCTGCGTTCTCTTTCCTAAATAAGCAACAATCATTCACACAAGCATGAATTTTCTCATAACCCAATTCAAATGTTTTGAGGAACTTTCTAACTGCATGAACGGAGCATAGCATTGTATTATCCACGGGCAACATATCATGAAATTTCTCCAATAGACTAGTGAAACTCGCATCTATCCATCCATTCTCAGCTTTGATCTTGAACAAACTTACAATTGCTGATAATTTCGTATATTTTTCAGAACCTGGGTACAATGGAGTTTCTGCATCCTCTATTGCTTTTGCAAATACCTCATCCCAAGCTTCATCAAGTGGTTCAAGATGGTCTGAATCTCGTGCATATGTCGCACTATATAAGATATGCACATCTGACATTTCCACTTCTTCAGGTTTTTGTGCAGGACTTGATTTCCCCATGATGAAACCAAGTTGTGTATGTAGGATCCATTCCATTAATGACTAGATGTTCGTAAACATCATTACAATAATGGTGACTCAAGTTTTGACAATTTTTGCAAGGGCATAGAATCTTTCCTAAATTTCCAATGTTTCGATTTGCCATCTCCACAAATTTCAATGCTCCGTTCACATACTCACCAGTGCATCTACAAATATTGTACCAGTTAAGTGTGTTAAATATTGTAAGAATATGTAACTAGTTTTATCTATAATTATCTAAAAAAGCATTTTATATTACCTATTCAAATGCACCCAATCTTTGTCCACCATATTTTCTGCACCAAGCTTGTTTCCTAATATTATACAATCATAAATGTAACACATTGAACCAATAACACATAAAGCGAAATCATTAATTGCACATCTTCTCAAGGTACTAATTAGCATAATAAGCCATATAAGACATATGGAGAATAAATCATCTTAGAAAATCAACGGTTCAAACACACTAAGCATATAGTTTACAAGGACATAATCACTTTACTTATCAAGTAATGTAACAATAACCAACGGAGAAAATCAAATCAAACATGTTGAGAACTCTCTGAACTGGTTGTTTTACTTGTATTGGTGCAATATGTCTAAAACGACTTTGATTCTTATCCGACTACGAATTGAAAAGGCACGCCATTAAAGATTATAGACATGAATTTGATAACTCGGGATCCTATTTCTCCCTACTGTTTGGATACTATCAAAATTCCTACCACATATTTTCACAAAGCCTACAAAATGGAGGGTCCCTACTTCATATTGGCCTAATAATCCAAAATGGATTTTTTTGTCCTTATTCAGATTTTTTTGCGCATCTGTTAATTTTCCATCAATTTTTTGTGGAATAATTCTTCATCATGACGAGAGGAATCGGAAAAGTAAAAGAATATGATTGAAACCCAATTTTTTTTACTGAAGAAATAATTGGAAAAGTAAAAAAAAAAAAAATTGGAAAACTAACAATACTGAAATTAAACACCATATAGTAAGCTCCACACCTCAGTCCTCACAACATATATGAATACTGAACTATTCTTAACTTATAAACCACCAAAGTGAATTTAAAATGTGCATCTGGATGCCAAAACTAGATAAATGAGTAAACTACTTAGTAGCAAATGCCTAATTAAACTTTATACTGGCATTTTTCCTTGGATATGTATACTCCTATACTGTTAACAATCTACATGTAACATGCCAACCAGATTACTCTACAAGGGTGATATGTGATTTTATGCATGATTTTCATTGCCTTTTACTTAATTTTTTTAGTGCATTCTTTGTCTAAATAAGATGAATAATGTTTATTTCTTGTTAGGTGATGATTGAGGGTTTGGAAGCAAAATAGTGCAATCTATATGCAAAATCTAACTTTCCGGCAGATTCGACCCTTGAAGAATATTTTGGGAATTTCACATCCTTAAAGTTGCTGGACGTGAAAGAGTCCTCATGAGATTTAAAGTTGACATTTTAAGCTTTCCATATTGGAAAAGATCATAGTAATCCGAGGTGATTTGAGCTGTCAAAGCTTGTTTCCAAATCAGTGCAGAATTCTAATTCAATCAGGAGACTAATTCCTGATTTCAGCGTCATCTTTGCAGATTTACTGCGATTGACTCAAGTCGAATTAGAAGGCAAATAATATATCAATGGAAAACTACAGATGTCTAGTTTCCATGAAATTTTACAGATCATGATTATCAATTTTGAGAAAGTTATGCCTAATTTAGTGGAGACAGGTCAGGCAGTTCAAAAATTCAAAAGAAGTTATTTAGATTCAGTGTCATCTTTGCAGATTTACTGCGATTGACACAAGTCGAATTAGAAGGCAAATAATATCAATGGAAAACTACAGATGTCTAGTTTCCGTGTAATTTTACAGATCATGATTATCAATTTTGTGGAGAAAGTTATGCCTAATTTAGTGGAGACAGGTCAGGCAGTTCAAAAATTCAAAAGAAGTTATTTAGATTCAGCGTCATCTTTGCAGATTTACTGCGATTGACTCAAGTCGAATTAGAAGGCGAATAATATATCAATGGAAAACCACAGATGTCTAGTTTCCTTGGAATTTTACAGATCATGATTATCAATTTTGTGGAGAAAGTTATGCCTAATTTAGTGGAGACAGGTCAGGAAGTTCAAAAATTCAAAAGAAGTTACTTAGATTCAGTGTCATCTTTGTAGATTTACTGCATTGACTCAAGTCGAATTAGAAGGTGAATAATATATCAATGGAAAGTTACAAATGTCTAGATCCGTGGACAAGAAAATTCTATTTTCTTATTCTTTAATGAGACATAGTCTGAAAATATAAATTAGGGCAAAGAGAAGAACAGAACCTCAAGGTTGAACATAGACCCAAGTAAACGGTGGTGCCCCTTCAATCAGAGAAAATGAATAAATAAATAACTTAAGTCTTATACAGAAAAAATAAATAATTAAAATATTAAGGAAGAGGGAAACCAACTTGCCCAGAGTCGAATGCCATTTGATGGATGACTCAATTTTATTGAGTTATCAATTCAATGTTTGAATACCCAAACAAACAGATAGAACATGAAAATTAGCAAATGTTTTTCACAATCAGTTAAAGGGGCTTAGTAATTAATCATATTTCCACATGTTAAAAACGTAATTGCTCACTAAGACGCATTAGTTTATTTTAATTATTATTCGTTATAGGTCAAGATTGAGATTATGCATTTAGGTAAGAGCACAAATACATGTTTAATTGATCAACATTAATACAAATTACTTTCTCAAAAATCAAAACAACTTCTCTCAAAATTTTACATAAATGTCGCCTGAAAGATCAAGCTAATTAAAATATCAATCAGTAAGCAAATATAGCTAGAATGACGAATCATAAGTCTAAACAACACAAACAAAAGAAACATGAGGAAAAAGAGGAACCGACCACAGTGAATAATTTGATAAAATAATAGTCAAGTGTGTATCTTTGAACCTGAGTGTATACAAGGAGTAATACAAACTAGAGTTTTGATAAATGATATCGTGTGAGGTTAGTTGCCATATAGTCATGCTTAAGGTTTTGCGAGTAACTGATTTCGACAATAGATAAAGACGATAAATAAAAAGAATTCATTGCAGAGATGTATATTCGAATTCAAAGCATATTGAGTACAGATAATTCTCTAAATAATCGGCAATAGAGTCTACATTAGGAAGAATAATAACAAAGAGGAACAGAATGTAACCACAAGAGACAGAGAGAGGGAGGGAGTGGGGAGCAGAGAGAGACGAGAGTGGTGGTATTGTGGGAGCTGAACAAGGACGAACGGCTAGGCTTGTTTGCCCTTGCTGATTTCAATTTCTCTTTCTTTTTCTGCTACTCTTGACGACTTCGCTTCTTTTTGTATTTGCGATACGCCTCTGCTAATTCCCTTGTAGTAGGTGGTGCCTTTTCCCTTTGCCGGAAGAAAGCAGTGACTTGAACTACTTTGACCACTGCGCCTTCCCGAAAGCAAAAGCGGAATGTCGTGAAGGTGGATGAGAAGAGGCGGTAGTTGTAGGATGCCGGAACCGATTCTGTTGGTAAAATGGTGCAACTGGTTCAAAGAGAGAGTGGAAGAAAGTTAGGGTTCGATGGAAACGAGGTATGGAGGGGGATTTGCCGCCAATATTTTCGTGTCTAAACTTTCGTACGAAAATTCGATTGATGCCTATGGAGAGAGGCGCTGTAAATGAGAGAGGGAAGAGAGGGAACGCTATGGAATAGAGGAACGCTGTAATTTGAGGGAGTGAAATGCTATATTTCACATTACATCCCCTAGAGTTCTCGGAATGCTATAATAAGTCCCCTATTCAACTCTATTATTGCATTTTCACCCAAAATGCTGTGAGGTTTTGCAATTAAAACTCATGTTTGTTGTAGTGTTAATTTAGTTCACTCACTTGTTTGTGGGGTTATGTGCAACTAGGATAGCATTATATGCTAATAGGTGTGTGTGAACCCTTTATGAGTGAATTTCTTTCTATGAGTGGTACCTTGTGAGCTTTTCAAGTCAAAACTTGGTTCCTTTTATGCTCTTGCGACCTCGTTGAATGAATGAAACAATTTTGCACACATGCTTTTTCTACTTTGATAGTCCATACATTTATGCTTAGCACTTGGAAATTACACATGATATTTGGGTTCTGTAACTTATTGAACTTGAACTTGATGCATTTTTTACCTTGATCATTTTTAACACTTTGAGACCAAGCCATTGAATTTTGTGGTAGATTCACTGCAAACCCTCACGAGACCTTACTCGTCCACTAGGGGGAACCTAGGGGTCTAAAGGGCTTGCTGCACGTAGTTAAGTGTAGCCGTGTTTCCAACGAAAAGAGAAATAGGATGGTAGTTGCATTTCATTCTAATAAAGAGCATTGCTAGGGACTAGCAACGTTCAAGTTGGGGGGTGTGATTACAGTTGAAAAGTGTAATTACAAATTTCTCATTTTGATACTCATTGATGCATTTAAGTGGTTAATTTCAAAGTTTTATCATTATTTTATTATTTATAGTGTTTATTCTCTTAATTGCAGGGAAAAGGGTAAAATAAGTGAGATTAGCAGTGATGAAAGTGGCTTCCGAGGAAAAAAAATGGTTCGAAGTTCAAGATGATTGAAGTGGTGTGCATCTGAAGTTTTGGCTTGACACCTTGTCAGTATTTTGACCATATCTTCTCACTCAAAATTCAGATTGACCTAATTCTTTTGGATTGGAAAGAAGACTCAAATGGCTACAACTTTTGTGTTTTATCTGAAGCCTGAATCTATCGTCTTTGAGGTCAAAATCGCATTAGAAGTTGAGACAGAAAGCTATCAGAAGCAAGACACGACTTTAGGAGGAAGAAAAATAAAGTAACCACCATTCTGTGGTCCGGACCCCCTCCTAGATGGTCCGAACCACAATAGCCGAGCATGCGCGAGTTTTGAGCTGCACTTTTTAGGGTTTTTGTGTAACCCTTTTATAAACCTTGTAAACGGCCGAACTATGGGAGGAACTTTTCATACTTTTCATATACTTTTGAGAATTTTTTGAGAGCTTTTTCAATATTGTCGTGGAGTTTATGGATTTTCTAGAAGTTGGTTTTGCTCATCGCTGCAGTTTCATTCCATTACTTTCTTTCAGAATTGTTTAACTTGTAAGTGTGATTTCATTTTGCTCTTTAATAGTATGATTTATTCATTTCAATTGGTAGATCGTTGATTATGTGTATTTATTATTTTCGTTTCATTTAAAATAATGCTAGCGTAGAAACCCTAGTTCTTGATTCGACAAATCAAGGAAGGTTGTTCATGAAACACTATGGGATGTGCTAGACCCTTTGTATGGGTTGTGAAGGCTCATGCGTAGGGATCTACCATTTTTAAACCTATTTTAACTTGTTTCAAAAACATTCGAAAACAAAAACCTTTAATCGTATTCGCTGAAATCACTGGTATGGGTTTTCGATTACAATTGTTTAAATACTTTTGGACAGATCAAAAATAGGATTCAAGTTCAATTCTAATTTTGTTTGTTTGAAAAACTTTCAAAAACAAAAGTCTTTAACTATATTCGTTGAAATCACTGGTACTGACTTTTGATTTAAATGCTCTCAATACTTTTCGAACAAAATCCTAATTCAGATTTGAACCTAAACATCCATAGTGCAGTAGTGAACTACCCGGACTTGGAAGTTGAATCAAGAACCTCTTTAATATTAAGTTCACAATTTAATTTAATTTTTGCTCTAAGTAATTTGCTTTGAAATTTAAAGGACATTCTAAAACTTAGTTGAATTCCTTTAATTTATATTTAATTCATTTAGAACCTAAAACAAAACTTTGAATTGCTAAATCCGTAAGTAGTGTTAGTTTAATTGTTTTAATTTGAATTTTAGTTTTGCAAAACCCTAGGATTTAGTTTAAACTGAACTTCAGAGCTTGTTTGCAATTAAATTTTGAATTTCCCTTACAACCTAGAAATTGAATAACATAGGCTTCCTATGAATTCAACCTCGGACTTACCGAGTTAAAACTACGACTGCCCTCTTGCACTTGAGAGGTAGAACCCACATATTTTAGGGTCGATCATAAGCCATACTCAACACACTACATCAAATACTCTTTATGAATGCTAGACATAAGCACAAATATAATAAATAGTATTCATTGTTCAAAAAGGAATTCTCATTAAAATGAAATAGAAATACTACAAACATAAAGCATTAAAAAGGAAAAAGATAATTCAAAATTTAGAGAATCTACATATCACTAAAAGGATAATCTACAATCGATGTCAAAGTTGGAAACAAGACAAATTCTATATACTAGGACAAGGCCAAGTAAATTCATAGGATTCCAGTAAAGGTCACAGGCAGCAAGGAGCACAAAGGTTTAAGCCCTTGATATCAAGCCCAAATTTAATTCCAATATGGTTCGCAAGCTTGATGCAAGATGCATGAGGGGTTGAGGTATCTTCATAGACATGGTGCCGAGAGCCCAAAAGACCATGAAGATTTTGAATTTATGAAGATTTTATTTTTGTTTTGGAAAATCTGTCTATGTATTTAAGTCCTACTTGAAATAGGATTTCGTAAGTCTGTATATATGCACCCAAACTTAATGTACAAAATTGAGGTGGACATATTATATAGTCTTAGAGAGAGAGATTTTTACTTTGAGAGCCTAATGATCTTTCTCTTATTTTCTTTTGCTTGTTGTCTATGGACTTTCTGAAGTTTACTTTCTAAGTGATTCAAAAAGTCCACTTGGTTTGGGTTCATCCCGTAATCAAGAAGAGTGACGAAAGGATTCGTGCAAGTGATTATTAGTGAATCTGAGTAGAGTCTTATAACCAGGTTATATAGTATTATTTTAAGGTTTTTCCCTATGGTAGAGTTTTCCCCATTAATCCTCTATTCTCTACTGCATGTGTGATTACTTGATGGTTTGATTCGAAAATTTCATATTATTAGACAAAATTTCGACTGCATCTCTGCATATTTTTCCAAGTGAATGACATGGAAATGGTATTTTCTATATTTATGTATGTACTCAGAGAATAATAGGGTAGTTACATGAAACTTCGCCCAACATAGAACTAGCATGAGAAGTGTTAAGTACAAGATAAATAATTGCAGTCCCAAACTATCTAAACTAGACAATTAAATAATTGCATTGTCCTCCTTCATCACAAGAACAACGAATTAGGTCTTTAAAGACCCAGCTCGTTGCAACAAACTAGGATAAGAAAATGATCATCATAATACAATTCTCGAACGGTCTAAGTTCATTTTTAAAACATGAATGGATGCACATGCATGAAGGCAACAACTAAAAGAACTTAATTATGCTTGACTAATTGCCTGTGCTCTCACTAATAATCAGATGTCAATAAATTTATGTGAATCCACTTTTGCTTTCATAGATTTCAAAAGAGAAAATAGTTCAAACGGATTGTGATAGTGGATTTTGGTTTTTTGGATATTTCTAGAGATTTATTAGGATTATCTTATAGAGATTTTAATACTTCGAGGTATGTAGAGGTTTTTTTGAAACTTTCAAATTTATAGAGATTTTTTAGGATTTTTTAAGATTTTATAGAGATTTTTAAAGATTTTTTATGCTTTTATGTAGACATTTGAGATTTCTAGATTTTTGAATTTTAACCTAAATTCAATTTTATCCTTAATTACATTTAGTCCTAATTATATTTGAATTAATTTTAACCCTTAATCAATTTAATGCTAATTAAATTAATCCCCAGTTTAACTAACTTTAACCTTAATGAATTTTAACCCTAATTGAATTTTATCTCTAATTAAATTTAACATAGCCCTAATTTAATTTTGAATCAATTTTAACCCCAAATAATTTAACTCTAATTTAATTTTTAATTAATTTTAACCCATATTGAAGTTTATCGCTAATTAATATCTCAATAACACTACTTTGATAAAATAAAATAATAATTCACTTAAATAATGATTTATATTCATTATATATATTATTTTAATAAAATAGTTTAGTAATATCAAATTTTACCCTAAATTGATTTTTTGTTTTTAAATTAATCTTTATATTTGTAGACCATTTTATTTAAATTTTTCTAAATTAAATCAAGTGTTTATAGGCTTATTGTCCTATTTTTTAATATTTTCAATATAAATATACATTAGGAAGGTTAATACTTACAAAATTATGCATGAATTATTTGCACGTGTTTATTTTTGGATTTATAGATTAGTCTTTAAATTTTGTTTTTCAGTGTTTATAGGATTATTATTGTCCAATTTTTTAGTATTTTTAATATAAAAGTACTTTTATATTTAAACTAAGAAATTAACATACTAAAAATATTTGAACCTAATTAAAAAAAATCCTAAGAATACTTCAACCAAACAAATCATACGAACTATAAAAACAAATTAAGAATATCTCAACAAATTAATAAATTAAAAATATTCCAACAAAATAACAATTTAAGAATGTTTAAACCAAATAAATCATATCAAATGGATAAATTTAACAAATTAAGAAAATTTAAACACACAAATCATACAAAATGGATAATGTAATCAACATGCAAATCAACAAAGTAAGAAATTATGTTCAATATTTAATTCAACTAATACTTAAATTTAACAAATTAACAACTAAGAACATTTATAACAATATAATACCACAATTAATAACTTAACAAATTACAAACTTCTCAAACTAATAAATTAAATTCTCAAACAAACTATATCATTTAACAAATTAACATTTAATTACAAAACTTCTCAAACTTACAAAATTCTCAAATTAACATTTAATGAATAAATTCAACAAAGAGCAGGAGAGAGCCAACAATCAGTAATTTACAAAATCAAAAACTTCCCAAACAAATTAATTAACAATATACTATAAAATTAAATCATACAAAAAAAATTATAGAAACAAATGCAGCATGAATGTTTGGGGAGAGAAGGAAGTGTGCACTACAAAATAGAGAGGGGGAGAAACAGTGAGAGAGAGAGAGAGAGAGAGAGAGATAGAGATAGAGAGCTCAAAGGGAATGAGAGAGAGAGACTTACTTATTCACCAAGGAGGTCACCAGAACAATGACGAACAATGGTGGTGAAACTTGAAATGGCGAGCAGCAGTTCGGGAGAGCAGGATGAGAGAGAGGGGGGAGGGAGAAATAAAGGCTAAGCGGGAAGAGAGGGGGTTTGGGAAGAAGTTAATTAGATTTAAACCACTTCTAGGCAATCAAGCATTCTATCAAAGCGGTCGTCTATTCCATCTTTCTCAATAGTAGCATTTCTTAAATCTTCTGTAATGGGGCCATGAGATTGACTCTATCTCAGATCATACATAGCAGAAATTTCAGTAAACATGGATCGCATATTAGTATAGTTATCAAAATACATTCTTATCCTTTGTGTAACATACACCACTACAACCAAGTTGAATTTCCCAAGTAGGCTTTTGATAAGGTTGTTATTCTTTAAGAAAGAAATAGCCTATTGCACGATATCCATTAAGTTATTATCTAAGCATTAAATATTTCTCTTAGCCAAAATCACTAGCCAAATTTGCCGAGTAAAATGACATTGGAAGAATAAACGGTCATGACATTCTTTTGGTTACTTGCAAAAAACACAGGTCATTCTAATAATTAATCCATAACTTTGACTTCTGTCTTGAGTACTATGCCACTTCTAAATAGTAATCCATGAGATGAAGCTATGTCTTGGAATAACTCTTTTAAACTTCAACAAATTAATGATGCCATCCAACATCTTCTCCTTTAATTTTAAGGTGCTGCCAAGTAGACTTGATTGAGAAACAACTGTGTTCTTATCTAGAGACCAAATAGTTGCATCCCCTTCCTCTATAGTGGGAGGGTCTATGTTAGAGACAATCCTCTTTAGATCTTTAAGCTCTAAAGAATTGTCTATAGGCCATCTCCATTTTCCTTCAGCTATGATTTTTGCAACAAGATCCTCATTTCCCAATCTTGAATCATAAATTACCCTCTCTTCCTTGCTACTGCATATAGGGCCACTGGGTAACCAATTATCAAACCACAAGAATATTGGCATCCCACTCACCTCCTTATAATGCATAAGAGGTCTAATTTCCTCTCTCAATTAGAGAATTTCCTCCAAGACTACAAGTAACCCCAAGGAATTTTCTATAAATTTTTAATTTAAAACAGAATGATAAAATCTTAAAATCAATCTATCATACATGTCAAAGGATGTCATGTCAAATTATCAAAGAATTCTATAGAGGAGTAAACATACCTGAATCCATGGCAATGATTAATGGGATTCGAGGTCTTCCATAGGCTAATCACCATACTCAAAATGGGTTCTCTCTCACAAATGAGAATAAGAAATGTATAAGCGTGAATGATTACCCTTAGAAACCATAACGCATTAGATTCCTTATATACTAGGTTTTAATTAGATTCTCATTAACCTTAATTAGTCTAGAATAGGTAACTACACATTGCAAAACTCACAACAATAGATGCCTCTAGAGCCCAGCAACTAGATCACTTGAATGGGTCGTACTTAATTAAATAGCTCATATAAAAATTGTTAATTAACTATATAAAGCCATTAGGAAATAATATCCCAACAATCTCCCACTTAAGCTACATATGTTTTTGAAGAAATTGTATTCCATAGCTGTAAGTGTCACTGAATTTGCTATCTTGTCTTGAAACATTTCCTCAGTTATAATCCGGTCCATCTCCTATACCAGTATCAAATCAAAGTGACCTTCGTTACACTCGTTTCGTAACTAGATCTATCCAAACACATGCTTGAAAATAAATCATGCATTACACATGAATGGAAGGCGGCCTAACCCCATATATGGGTCCAAGGAGGGCCAATGTACTTGCTATTAATTGGAGAGTTTGTTTCCCAATATTAAATCAACAATCTTAATTCGCAAAGGAGTAATAATCTTACCATTGCTCCAAGTCTCGACAGTAAATTAATGTAATATAGGTTAATGAATCAGATATCATATATACAATTTTTATTTATGCTAATTGGCCACAGTTATAGGACTTTGTTAATGTGCATCGTAGAAAATTTTCGTGTGGTGTTTGATGAATAGAGGAACAGTATGTTACAAATATATGGTAAAGTGTTTCTTTTGACACATCTTAAATGATGGAAAACTATTGCAGAACTTCGCAAAAAATAAGAGAAGAGAGAGTTTATATGAATTGTGAGGGTGTAATTCTTTTGAATTAACTTCATTTAGGTTAATAATATAAGGTGCAACTGGAGTAAGATGCATTGAAATACATTATTCATTATTTGTTTCCTATACAGAGGGCTGAAGGCATGAGGTGGATGCATGGGAGTTGTGAGTTGCTTAAAATCCTTATGATTTGATAAGCCTTGAGAAACGTGTAATAAGCCTTAAATTAGGCTTTTAGATAGTTTATTTATCTGGCAACGATAAATGGTTTCATGTGGATTTAATAAAGATACAAAAAATTCTTCAATATTCGTTCCTTGTTCTGTATATAGAGCCCATTATTACACATCGACGCAATGCTAATGTAGACAGATCCCATTTTAGATGGTATCTGATAATTTTCCAGGCCATTTACTGGTCATAGTTCTCACAGTGACAAACCAGTGCAAACTTGGAGCAAAATTGTGTCGATGTAAAAAATTTTCAACTAATTTGTGCATTAGGTCATGTAGAAGATTATTAAGAGTTTTTGATGGAGAAGTACAGACAACTGCCTGAGTAGTCTGTAGCTTTAGTTCATTGTGGAATAAGAATGAATACAAGATATTTGAACAGTGGGAGAACATTAACCGGAGTAGGATAGTGGGAGAAGACAATGTATACTTTTAATAGTTTGATATACTCAAGGTTACTTTGGTTTCTCCTAACGTGGCCATTTTTTCTCGTACAAGACTGGAGGAAAGGTACTTCATTCTTTATGTTCATCTTTGGATGCTTGCTAGCCGCTATACATTTCTGCTTGCATTATCAAGAATTCTTACACATGAATTCATAAATTAAAGAGATAGGATTGAAAGGCATAACGGTTCACTCATCACCCAAATATTGGTCTTTCTTACTTGGACCCAGAGCATTTGTATTGTCTACAACTGTATTAGCTCATCACTTAGCCAAAAAAAACTATTGGTTCATTATTTTCTTACTAGTTTGTATTTCTTTTCCACACATGATTAACATTTTGAACTTTTATGAAACTGATGAAAAATTAATATTATTGATAATATTTGGGAGGCCTCATATTTAGAAACTAATTATTTGTGTGCTTTTGATTTAGTATGTCTTTTGGAATTTACTTTTCCACGGTTGTTTTCTTCTTCTTTTTTTTTTTTTTTTCAAGATTGCATATTAACTAGAACCCTTTGACCTCAAATTTTCTAACTAGTTGTAAACTTTATATCATCAAAATCGTAGGATTACTATTCACATTAATATTATAAATTACTCACTTTTCTATGCAGTTCTGTTTTCTCACTTTTTTCTTGGACGAGAGTAATTCATTAACGGTCATGTTAAGTGCTCTGGGATGTTTACCAAATTAGATAAGACAAATTGTCTATAAAGGCACAAGAAACTTATCGCCTTAGTTGCACTTGTAAAAGATGCATTGTGACACTTGATTCTTTTTATTGTTGTTGATGGTTTTGTGGTTAACCACTTTGATATAAGCTAAGAGAGAGTAAAAAAATTCGAGGATATTATTAAGTTTTCATTCTCTCCCTTATTTTATTTATAATCAAAGATTACAACCAAATTAGAAAACCTAAAATAGCTTAAACAGAATATTCAACTATTCTAATGCTTCCCCTCAAGGTATAGCATAAAGATCAAATACATCCAACTTGATATAGTCAAGTGCTGAAAAGACTAATGAGCTAAGATTTGGTAGGACATCCCAACTGAGAGTTTGAGCTTACAAAAAGAGTCATGAGGTCATAATTAAATAGAGATATCAAATGAAATGACAATCCACCTCAACATGCTTGCTACGCTTATGAAAGATAAGGTTATAGCAATGAAGATAGTAGCTTGGTTGTTACATTACATAGACATCAGAATTGAGATTTTTTTTTTTATATCTCAGATGTTAGACCAACTTGCACGTACCTCAACTAAACCCTGAGGGCCTAAAGTTAACGACTGGGTGAACCTCCAGTAACTCATCCTGAGAGCCTGAAGTTGACGACGGGGTGAACCTCTAGTAATCCTGAGGAGACTTGAACTAATGACCACTAGAGAGTAAATCTAAAATCTTACCAGTCAAACTAATTGAAATTTCCTTAATGAAAATCAGGGATCCTTCTACTTATGTTAGGAAATTAGGGAGTCCTTGTATTTATGGTGTAAATTATTATGCTTTATTTAGGGGATTTTTGTAGTTATGACAATCCCTTAATTGTGGGGATTTAAGTTAGGATATTTTCTCCCCACGTAGTCAAATATTACAAAGTATTTTTTATGGAATGATTATTTTTTTTTCAATTCTTCACAAAACCCAACATCCAATAGCTGCTATGGCCCTTGCTTTCAAGTGAACTGAACTCTTGACGTCTTGTTGCTGGGCTAATTAGAGGAACTGATGATAGAGGGTCTTAGCCTATTGTTTGGACCTACTGAGTTGGAGTTGGATTTATTTGCTAACTCAATCCTATGTGTTGTGTCTTGATATTTTTTAAAGTTAACGAATTAGCATATCCATGTTGTTACGAATATTGCATGTTCTTATCCATACTGCTTAGTTTCTAAACATTTCTACAATTTTTGTATTATTTGATGTTTTCAAAAGCATTTCTATATATTTTCATGATTTGTGCTACTTTTCAATGTTTTCAAAGTTGATAATGAAAATTTGATCCTTGCTAATGGATTTTCAATATTTTGACAGTGTTAAGAACTTGGTACCAAGATCCAAATGCAATATAAAATCTAATGCCCATTTTATCTTCATATTTCCAAACAATTTTGGAGTCATTTCTGTAATAACTTGAATTTTTTTTCTCTTAATTAATTTGTTTAAGTGTGGTGGTGATATTTATTATAGTAAAAATCTAGAAAATTAGGATTTGAAAATTTTTGGAATGATAAAATTAGTTGGAAAGATATCGGATTTAATTCCACTCTATGTGGGTTTAATGTAGAATTTCTAAACTTTTATCCAAACAATTCCTAGCCCAATTGCGTAATTGGTTCAACCCAAGCCTATTAACCCATGGGTCAACCCTTTCCTTTGACTCACCTCAACTCACTTCAACTCACTTTATCACTCATTGAGTTGACTCATGAATAGTAGCTCTAAATCATTTCCTGGCAAACTTCATTTTCCATCCATCCTTTCTTCAATACATCTCTCACATCTCTCAAATTATTTGGCTAATTAGTCAAAAAGAAGACTCTACATTGATGACTTTAAAGCATTCTTCCAAATTACTTAGCTAGCATGATTTAAACACTTAAGCATCTTTTAAATAATTTGTCAAAAAGCTAGCATATTCCCGGATCATACCACCTCCATACATCTCCCCAATATCTCTTAAATTATTTGGTTAGATAGTCAAAAAGTAAGCATGATTCTTGGATCATGCTACCTAATGCATAATCCTACTTTAGTGGCTTTCAAGTCTAGGAAGTGGAGGTTGTTTTTTTTATACCTACACTTTCTATACACTCCCATGACTTCCTATAAATTGGTGTGCCTTCAAAGAGAAAAACAAAAATAAGAGAGAAAAAATAAATCATTATTTAGTGTGGTTAGAGATTAGGTGTTGCTTGGAGGAAGAAGAAAGCTTGGAATTTTCTAATTGGGTGGTGTTCAAAGCTCAACTCTTTTTCTTTCACAGGCTTGGTCACTAATATCTTCATTGAGGTAGGATGACGAACCTCCTAAAATATATTTGATGCCTTCAATTTTAAAACTAAAGCATTTTCTGGGTTTAAAGTATGAAATTTGATTGTGATAAAAAAATAATACCCATATTGGGGTAGAAGCCGAAACTTTGACTATGTAGCCCAACATGCTGACAGTTCTCTGTTTGTAACTTCTGATGTGTTCTTACCCCTAAAATGGTGGAATTAGGCTTCGGCTAAAACATAAAAGTTGTAGCCCTTTAAGTTTTCTTTCCAACCCAAAAAGATTTGCATCAATCCGATTTGTGAGTCAAAAGGTATGCTCAAAATACTGAGCACGTGTAAAACTGTATCTTCTGAACAAATGAATTCAAAGCTGTTTTTGCACATTTAGACCTTAGAATTTTTAAAAGTGTAAAACATGAAAGTTGTAGGTTTTAAAGTCTAGTTGCAACAGATATAAAGTTTATAGATATTGGAGTTTGCTCTATTTTATATGAATTTTCTTTTAAACTGCTGTCTCTGCTTAGCTTTAATTGATGCTTGTTTGGATTTTTTTTAGAATATTATGTTTAAATATTTTTAAATTTTCAATTTCTTCTGTTAATTATTGTCATGTTAATAAATTCTATTTATGTGTAATTTTATTCACAAGGCCTGATATAGTAAACACTTATACTATTTGATATAATACTGAAGTGGACTGTTAAGTTGATGCTAGTTATTATTTTCCAATTGATATGATTATTTTAAACTGGATATTATGTATCATTTATTTATGATAACTGACTTAGACAATCAGTTTCATCATAGATAGTGATGACTTATTCAAACTAAAATGGCTAAGTAGAACTAAGTATTGATAAAAATGCCCAAATGAAACAATGGACTTATTCTTTCCTTAAATAAATTTGATTTATTTTAATTGATTCTTTTAGACATGTTTTGTCTACCTAGCAAGTTATATAACTATATTTTTATGATTAAGTGAATTTAATGAAACTTATTTAATACCTTCCTAAATATTGGAATAATTTTATGGATATTTGTGGATATCTTGAAGCCGAAAACCTATGATAAGGGTTTGGTTATAAATAATGATGATTGAAATTTATTCAAATAAAATAAAACTTATAAATTTTCTAAAATTGAATATAAGTCCAAAGAGCTATTTACTATCTTTATATTCCATAAAATAATAAAATAAAAAGAAAAAAGAGGCAAAAACCGAGATTGCAACCAATGAGGTTCGAACTCGCGACTTCAAATCGCAATTAGGGTCGCCTACCCACTAAGCTGCCAATCTCGGCTTAATTAATATACCATTAGAAATAATTTTATTCTTATCAAGGCTAGTATGGCAAACTTGTCAAAGAATTAACTAAAATACTAATTCAATTCTAAATTTTTCTAGTTACTTGCTACTTTTAATTACATGTGGTACCTACCTTTGTGATAAGAATGTTGGTTGTTGGCCCAAGGTTTATAAAGTTAGTTTTATAATTGATTTTGATGATAACAAATATTGAATTAAATTTTCACAATTAATTTTCAAAGACATTGTATGAAATGTTACAATTCATTTGATAGATTCAAGATAATAGAGTTGGAAGAGATTAATATTATTTTTTAGATATTTTCACCTAATTTGGATGAAGGATAAAGGAATTTCAAAGTTGGGAGTAATAGAAATCAAAGTAAGATGAAGATTTGAACTAGAGGTTAACTCGGTAAACAGAGAAATCAGACACATGTCAGTATATAGATGATATCTTAAGATCCAACGGTTCAATTTTCATGGAATTTTAATATAGTAAACTAGACTTCCATATCTACAACTTTACTGAAGGTAATATTTGTGGATCTGAAGTTAAGATATCAAAAAATGAGTTGGAATATTAGTCATTACAGAAAAGTTTTTAAGTCTGGATTCTGGAGCTAGTCTTAGTTTTTGAGACATAACTCATACTCTATAGCTTTACAAATTCTATTTTTGGTGTGTGAAAAAAGACTCAAAAAGATACAACTTTTGTAGTTTAAGTTTCTTCTAATTCTAAAAGTATCATGGTGAAACAGAAACTTAAACTGAAACACAAATTTAGAATGTCAGAAAAAGCTATCAGAAGCTGGTCTCGGTTCAGAAGCCATATCTGACTATCTAACCATTGGATGAAGCTCAAAATTTGACATGTGATAGCTGACTTATACATATGAAAAGTCTTTAATCTGAGGAAATGTCCGATTTGAACGTTATGAGGGTGAAAAACGGTCACAAATGTATCTTAGAAAATCTGAATCTAAAGACAGCATTGGAAGCAAGGAAATTCAATTTCTTTAAGGGAAAAGTGTCTTTTCACTTAGTAACGGCCATTTGCAGATTTTCATCTATAAATAGAGCCTCAAACTCAGATTCAAGAGGATGAATAAGGAAGAAAGAAGTGCTTATAAAGAGATACAAGAAATTCCATAACTTTGCAAACATAGAGTGATTTCTTCCCACACTTGTGCTTCATCTTTCATATTCAACTTGTGAGAGTTTCTTTTTGATTTGATTGAGTTTCAAACTCATCATTGTTGCTGTAAGAAAGGGAAATTTAAAGCCCTTTTAATTTGTGAGAGTTGGGTGAGCTCTTGTTGGTTTTGGTTCAAGTGTTAGAACCAAGACAAGAGACTTTCTTTAAGAGACTTGTGTGAGTGATTTGGGAATAAAATCATTTGGGAAAGGTTTCTAGCACCTTGGAAGCTAGTGTATAATAAGCTTTTCAAAGAATAGCGGAAATCTCAAGGAAGGCCTTGGGAGTGGATGTAGGCAATATTGAAGTCGAACCACTATAAATTGATTGTGTTTGCTTCTTCTCCCTTCTTTTATATTTATTGCAAACATTAGCACTCACTCTTTATCTACAAATATTGAATAACTTTTTTTTTGTGCATTTTATATTTGATTATCCTTTTCATCTTGACATATTTGTTTTAGGGTTGAAATTTTTATTTACAAATTTTTTAAGCAACCCTATTCACCCCTCTGTGTTGCTATTTGGGACAACATTGGTGATTATGTTTAATCTTTAATTTATTGTAAATTATTATTAAATTTTCAATTGAGATAAAATACTTAAAGTATACTATATGTGATTGAATAATCCCACTCGGATTCATCACCCAGGAACATTACCAGTTGTTATTAAAAATGTCTGATTGCCATACAAGATACCCTTGGAATGCCAAGGGGTGAAAATAAATTACAGCACTCAGTGCTAAAGTTATTTTTTGGCAATGGGATGATGAGTGGGTAGAAATGGTCTTTTAGATGGAGATGGGAACATATGCATTTTAATTGGGATGTTCCCTTCTGACCTGACCAGTCAGGTAGCCGGTCGCGACGGCTAAGTTTTTGGTGGGTGACACTGTCGGAATGCATTGAATGCTAAGCCATAAAGTCACTGGTTCCCAAGGCTGGGGGTAGAGAAGGATAGGAGTATGATTATATTAGGAGGATTTAGATTAAACTTTTTACCAAATTTACTATGATTGGCAACCTCTCTTGCTTATGTATGAATGATGTGTTAGAATTATTTAATTATATTTAGTTCCTCTTGATGAATTTTATAAAAAAATATATATATATATATGAAACCTTTCGCTACGGGGTTTAATCCTGAGACCTTGAAAATCTGAATTGAGATCCCTACCACTAGGACACAGATTTCATTGTGGTATACACATCAACATTTAACTATTTCTACATGTAAGTAAAATAATAGTTACGGTGACGGTTTTATCAAACCATTGTAAGTATAATTTACATTATTCAGTTGGGATCTATTGAATTAATTGTAGCATAAACAGTATACCACCTAATCACATTCACTGTAGTGGGTCACCTAATACAGTGTAGTATTACAACCACTGCATATAGGCACTTAGGAGATTCTGATTACTGGGCTTTGGTAGCTTACCTCTTGTGGGAATATTTTTTTCAGGATATTAAGTACAGGATACTGAAGATGAACTGGAAAGAGATTAGTTTCTCTTAAATATTCCATTAGAAGAGTTATCTATTTTTTTTCTTTCCTGCACAATGCTGGAAAACTTTATTTATTATTGTGGTCTGTAATAATAATTATTAGATGATTGTAATAATTAAGTTTGACCTAGTTACTTTATTTGATATGTAATGTTAATCGCATGGTTAGGATGCTTAGATGACTCTGTAATATTATCTCTATATTTTTTTATTTTGTGCCATGTAGTTGAATCCGATCAAATGATTCAGTCTAATGACTTATAAATAGTTGGGATAAATTAGAGATTTTGAATACCTTAAATTTTTATTGCAAGTCAACCCAAGTTTGGAGGAAAAATTTGGAGTGTGACGGCGTGTTGTTGTTATTTTATTTTTATACCCAAATAAGTAATCCCAAGTCACCCTCGGGTATTCGGATTATGAAAATCTGGGGCATGACAATTTCTACCTAACTCGGTGGTGGAGAAGCACAATTTTCAACTACTATTATGACAAACTTAGTGCTTGCAGTGCTTAATTTATTTGTTCATTGATTTTTCCTCCCTAGGTTTTTAATTGGAGAAGGAAACAGAGAGATTTTAGCATTCCAATGACATCAGAAGATTGTTCAAAGGGTATTGTAGTTGCTGATAGAATGAGAAATGTTGATCTTGCTCTTGAACTTTTTGCAAGGCTGCTAATAAGAGACTTAAGACAACCTCGACTTTCAACGCACTTATGGATGCTTAAATGTTCAACGGTTGTGCTAAGAAGTGTCAGTAGTTGTTTCGAGATTTAAAGAGGGATCCAAGTTGTAGTCCTACAATTGTAACATACAACATACTCATTTCCGTTTTTGGTAGGCTGATGCTCATATATCACATGGTGGCAACTTTTGGCGAAATTAAGGATTTAAAACTCTCCCCTAATTTGAGTACATATAGTTTGATTGCTGGATACATTAGCTTGTATGTGGGATAGTATGGGAAGACTTATAAAATTATGAAAGCATGTCAAGCCTAATATTATTACCCACATGCTAATTCTTAGAGGTTGTGCCCATTCTGGTAATTTGGAAAGGATGGAAGAGACACAAGAGTTGGTAAAACATCACGTTAGTTCGAATCAAATTCCATTGATCAGAACAATGATATGTGCATACTGTACGAGTTCTGACAGAAATAGAGTTAAAAGGATAGAGGCTTTATTGAGGCTTATTCCAGAAAATAATTATAGGCCTTGGTTGAATGTTCTGTTGATTAGGGTGTACGCACAAGAGAATTTGTTAGAGGAGATGGAGACTTCAGTAAACGAGGCATTTGAACATAATAAGTGTATGAGATTGTGACACGTAGTGCTATGAGAAGGTAGCACTTGTACGATCTAGAGTATGATGTCTCCTTAGGTCTGGACACACTTTGCTAGGCTGTGGGATGAGGGAAATATTTCGGCCAATCATGATTGTTCAAGAGACTGTTTTTTATGTAGTTATAAATACTAGCGCATTTAACCATCCTAGAGCGTGACAAAAGTTATGGGAAGTTGGTAGATGCATAAACACACTGCCTATGAAAGCAGGTAGAGAATTCAGGGAGGGGTTCTTCCATCACAACTTTTCGAGATATTCATATTTCACAGCTTTTTAGTTCTTAGTATTTAATCTTTAATCCTATATATTCTTTCAATAGAGATAGACTATTGTTCATTTTTAGTGTTTTGAGTTTTTCTGCAATAGGAGTAGTTTAGATGAAGTTTATGGGCATTTTGTGCTTAATCCTCATGAAGAGTTCTAAATAGAAATACATCTGCAGGTGTAATTCATCTTTCTTTTCATCTTCCATTTTGATATTTTTTCAATTGAGCATTGCTGAATGTTTCTAGCCGTATAAGTCTTATGGCTATTTATGATGACGACTGGAATGGATGTATGTGATTAAATGTGCATGTCCACAGCTCATACCCTTCTCCTAGTTTCTATCAGTTAGGATTTGGTGTCCCATTCCATTTTTATGTAATTTAATTGCGATGTAATTCGTTAATTGTCTTAATTGAGCCGTGTATATATACAATTGGCCAGATCGGACCTTCATAATTTTGAAAGATCTTGTCTCTCTTACTGAAACAACAGTCTCATAAAGCATTGCGTTTCCAAGCTTTATAGTTAAGGATTCATTAACAGAGAAAATGGATACTCTAGACAAGTATAATTGCCAGATCTCGAGCTGTAGACCTTAAATCATTCTTCCATCGTTAGAGGCTTTTCCTTTCCTTGTAAAGATCTTGATTTTAGTGAGATTTTGCATGCCGTGTGTGACAATTATAAATACAGAGCAATTTCTCAGCGTTCAAACCTTTGCTTTCTGTTTTATATCATTTGGTATCAGAGCATGTCTTATATGTACAACACGCACACATATAAGATAACGGAATGAGTTGTTTAATATCAACTCACAAATAGTTGGATTAATTAAAATAAGATTATTTTAGTCTAAAATATAATATAAAATATTATAAAAAAATATAAAATATCATAATATATATATTTATCAAGTCTGTTTGTGAATTTTCAAGTTAAACTTTCCTAAATTTGAACTTGACTTTATCATTAAACGAAACACAAATCAAACTTGATTCGAATTCGTTTTAGTCACAAAGTGAACTCGAGCCAAGCTAGCTCAGCCCCAAGGAAAAAAAAAAAAACTCACTTTGTGTTTACTCTCTCTCACACATAATTTTTTCACCCATTTTTTCATATCCATCTCTCTCTCTCTCTCTCTCGCTTTCTTGCATCTTTTCGACAATTCTTCTTCATTTTAAATATAAAAATTTCATTTTATTTTTCATATTTAATATATAATTATTTTTTAATATAAAATTATAATTACTTTTATTCTTTTCTAGTGATATTTTTTGTTTCTATGTTTCTTTTTCATAATTTCATTTAGGTCATTATTACTCTTAAGTAAAATCAAGTGTGCATTTTTTTTATGTATCAATTGCATCTTTTATATTAATATAAGGATTCGTCAATAGTATAATATATATATACGCATATACACATATAACGCATATTAATACGTGCGCCTTCTCATTTTAAACGTAAAATTTCTTTCTTTTTATAGCTAATACATACATCTAACTAACAAAACTACAAAAAAAATTATATTACAATTTTAATTAATTTTTCATATTTTATAATTTTACATATGTCTCATCATAATGATTATTTAGTTTTTTTTGTTGAGTATACAATTCAAAAATTTTTCTTAGTGTCTCTCTTTCTATCCCTCTCTTTCTCTTAAGCCATTTACTTGTAAATATAACATATATATTTTCTGCTCATGCCTTTTGATCTCTTTTTTATCCCGTCCCTCTCTAACTTTATATATTTTTCTCTGTATTATTTTTAAATTTTATAAAAATTATCATTGTTCCAAATGAAAATCAGCTCTTTATTTACGTAGTCTATCATATTAACATTAGAATGTCATCTCCATTTATATAATAATATATATACGTGTGCTAACACGAAACAACTTGCCATTTTATTTTTTATTATTTTTGTCTGAACAAAATGTTGCACGAGTTCATTTCGTTCATAATTTCTACTCGTGTTGAATTTTTGGTAATTTAAATATTGTCACAGTAAAAATAAAATTCAAATTACAGCTAGTCGCTTTCTTCTTTTCATCCCTCTAATTCCTCCTAAAAGAGAATCCCTTTATATTAAATGAAAATCTATATCTTTTATAATTTAATGCACACCATCAATTATGCAAAAAGTCACAAATATCTTTCTAGTTACATTTTATATACATTTATTTTGTGTTATCTCTGATAATTTCATTTCATCATAATAAAAAAAATAGTGTTTTTTATTTTGTTTTTATTGGTGGATGCAATTTAAATTTTTCTTTTTTTTTTTCCATAACTATATGAAAGCTAACATTTTCTCTAGCTATTCTCTTTTAGTTCTCATGCGCTCTCTATTTAACAAAAAAAAAAACAAAAAAAAGGATTTAACCTAGAGAGATTCACTCCCTAGGTCAAACCCCTAGAGAGTGAATCTCTTTGGTTTTGCCACACATACCGGCCCCTCAACAGTATAGCGGTCAATCGCGAACTCGCGTAGCGGCGGGGAGTCGGACCCACACCCAAGAACTGGATATACTTGGTTCGTCCAGCCAAGGAGGCCCGTCCTACCACCTTTACTACCTCTTTGCGCCCGGAGGCTGGCCCCAAGTTTTTGCTAGAGAGAGACTTGAACTGAGACCTTGGGGGTGGTAAGCCCTAAGGTCCCAGTTCAAGACCATCCCATCTACCCCTTGGGGTTACCTCTCTATTAAACAAGATAACAATAAAATAAAAAAATTGGAAACAAAGTTTTGATCACATTAAACTGTAAAAATTTTAATTCTCTATTTAGTATTGAACGCAAAACATTATGCTATTAATTAAAATATCATAATTCCCGTTGCAACTAATTTTTAAATTCATTTTTTGTCGGGTCATTTGAATTTTAATCACATGAGTCATTCTTATCCCAAAAACAAAATACAAGTTAGATAAGTAACCTTTTTGTTGTCTATTATTAAATAGATAATGTCAATCTTTATTATATTTAACAATATAAATCAATGTACAATGTTTCTAGTCATGATTTTTGTATAGTCAAAAATCCACACGTGTCCTTTCTTTCATCACTCTCCTTTATCTTTCTTTTTTTTTTTTTTTTTTTTGGTAATATGAAGTAATATAACATCATAATTTAAAAGAAAGTAGAATGATAATAATGTCTTGATTTATCAATTGTTTCTCCTTCCTTGATTTATCAATTGTTTCTCCGTCTAAGCATTACCACCATGGACTTATTTATAAATTTATAGAATTAGTCCACCAAATATCACACATAATAAGGACTTTAAGTAAAAAAATTATGCAATTTTGTTTAAAATTTATTATAACTCTTTTCTTTAATTAATATAATAAATTTAATTTTCAAAATATTGAGCTGTGAGGATACCCACGCAATGCTCGGGCTCGTGATAGTGTATTATGTATGTTGGTTGCATGGGCGTTAGGTATATGCGGGAGCTCGGAGAAGTTGGCTTGGTTGTTATCTTGATATCATCTCCAAGTTTGGTGCCTTTGCAGCTCTGAAAAGTTGTTTTGGGTAGGTTTTTTTTTTTTTTTTTTTAAAAAAAAAAAACCCTTCTTTTTTTTTTTGGTAATTAAGTGTCATTTGAATTGTAAAAGAAATTTATATCATCTTAGGGACCCAAAAAAAGACTTCTTTAATTTTTGTAATGTTTTTAAATTCTTTGTTACGTTCGGGAAACTAACTAGTTTCTCAACTTTCAGACTACTTAATTTTTTGAAATAATTAAATTTACTTTCTTACATTTAAATTTTTTTTTATAATCATTTGTAAAGAAATCTAGCATCTAATTTTCTCACAAGAAATAGATATGTTATGAAAGATATGTTGTTTGGAATATATTTTGAGAAAGTAGGAGATGGAAATTATTTTATAATACTATGGGAAAAAAAAATCAATTTTTTTTCGTTATTGTTCTTCTTGTTTTATAAAAGAATAAATACACTTACTTACGACTCAACACTTTGAGTGATTACACTAGAGACCCCTTTGACATTTAAAATTATACTTATCTTCTTATTTGAAAATATGTTAATAATGATACCATTTGATTAAATCAACCATCAAATTTTAACAGAAAATGTCAAAGTAACCAAATATTTGACATTTTCTCTATTTTAGCCATCTCTTTCTCACCTCTTATCAGTTTTCTTTACTAAAATTATCAAAAATAAGTAAAAAAAAAATGAAAATTTTTGTGAGGAAAACTAATGAATATGTAAGAAGGGGAGGGGTAAATAAAAATAAGCACATAAAATTTTAGTTACTTTGATATTTTCTATTAAGTTCTAACGGTTAGTTAAATGGAAAGTAGATAATATTAACAACATTTTTAAAATAAAAGAGATAAGTGTAATTTTTAATGTTGATGAGTTTGAATATAATTTTTTAAATGTTTTGCGAAAGTAAGTATAATTTACCCAAATAATTTCATAATAATTTGAGTGCCGTACAATAGACGCGCTCCCCCCTTGACAGTTTAACAATGAATCTACTCATCGTCACTCGCACTTTTATCTACAGCGGTCTCTCTTTCTCTCTCAGTTTTGGATTTTGAACTTTAAAAAAAGAAAAATAGTGAAACAATTGGTGGTTTCATCTACACTACTGCTGCTACAAGCACCAACGCTATTATCTGATTGCCGCCACAAAGATGTTGCTTAACGTGGGGATCTGGAGCCAAAAGTGACAAGGCGGACTTTGTGGAGACTTTCTGTTAGATTGGTCCATTGTTCTCTGTTCACCTCCACAGAGATAAACGCTCATGCCAAACCCTTTGATATGGTTACGTAAACTTTTTCTCTCCCTCTGATGGTATATATATATATATCTTTTTCTCTATATACATATCTACGTCTGCTTGGATATTTGGAAAATGATTTTCTGAGTTTCTATTTCTTGTTTCAATATTTTTTAAGGAAAAGGGTTATTTCTATTTTATTTTATATAGTTTAATATACACCCTACTTTGGATAATTATTATTTTCTTGTTCAAAAAATAGGCTTTGATTCTTCTTATTCGAATAAAAAAAGTGATATCTCCTTTTTGTATGTCGGTGATATGTTATACTTTTTATGTTTGTTTAATTTATTCTGTTCTTAGAAATCTCTCTCTCTCTCTATCTCTCTTATGCCTATTAATTTTTATCTTTACTGTTTGAGAAAATTGGGGCACCCTTTTAATTTTTTAAAGCCCTAATTTTCTATTCTTTACAATTTGATTATTGTCTTTTAGAGTAATCTGTTTTCATTTATTACTTGCCTAGAATATGTTTGCTATTTGATTAGTTTATATTTTTCATAATTCTTTTTTTTCTTTATTGTTCCTCCGTCTTGATTAGTTTTCAAGGCTTTTGTTTGTTTGAACCAGACAAAATTGAAGGGAAAACCTCTAAAATAATTAGCAACACATATTACTTTATAGTCTTGTTTTAATATCTAAAATGTATATTTAAAATTTAAAATAAATTCATAAAATTATTTTAATAAAAGTTTTATTTTTAAAAAGATTATAAATTAAATTCTAATAATCAGTTCAAGCATAATAATCTAAAAATTAACATACCAATCAATTAGAATTTAATTGATAATAAAAGAGATAAGGATACAAATTTCAACTTATTAAATAAAAATAAATTAACTATAATTTTTAATTAAATAGAATTCTATTAGATAATTATAAATTAAGATAGAAATTTAAATAATATTTCAATATTTAGTTTTGAAAGTCACGTGTCACAACTATAGCACAAGTTAGATTTTACGTAGTGTAAAAGCGTTCCCTTTCATTGTCAATTGAACACTTGATTAGTGTGTTAATTTTTAAATTATTATGCCTACATTAATTATTAGAATTCAATCTAAATAAAAATTATAATACTAATTGATAATTTTATAATTTTATCAAAAATATATTTTTATTAAATATAATTTTATGAATTTATTTTAAATTTTAAATATATTTGTTAAATAGAATGCTTTGTTCTAAAAAATATTATAAATATAATTTGAAGAATTTAAAATTATAATTTATATTCATCATATTACAATTTAAAATAATATTTTTAACGAAATCTATTTAAATTCTCTCCTTAACCAATATATTTAGATAAACATCATAAACAAACAAAAAGAATAAACGATTAGTACGTAAGTAAATTATTTTTGAATCACATGATAATTATATAATTTTTGTTATTATTATCTTAATTTATTATACTTATCAACTTATATCATGCCTTAGCTAAAATATATATTGGTTGTAAGTAATTTCAATAAATCAGTATCAAATGTTTGATATTTATTGGATTCAATAATATATTCCTATCTGAAATAGATTATATTTTTTTAAAAAAAATTAATTTTATTAATTTTTTACAAAGTTAATTAAATTTAATAAATATTTATATTTTTAATAATTATTTAAATTAAACCAAATATATTAAATTATTTTAAGTACATTATTCATGAAAAATAATTTAAGTCAATAAAAATAAATGTACTAATATAATAAAATTATATTATTTAATTAAAATAATTTAATAAAATGTACTTCATATTAATTTCTTAAATATATTAAATTAAATAAATTAAATAATTGAATTAATAGTTATTATTTGATTTAATTTAATTAACTACTTAATTATTTATTAGGAGTAATTTAATAAAATATTTCATATTAATTTAATTAATTAATTATAATTATTTTTTCACATTAATGAAATTAAATTAAATTAATACTAACTATTTATTTTAATTTAATTAATTTAATTATATTATTTATTTTTTAAATTAGCTAAATTAATTTAATTTAGTAACATTATTTATTAAAAATAATTTTACTTTAATAAAATATTTGAATAAAATAATTAATTTTAATGTGATGCAACAAAAATGGTCAAAACGTTAACATTATGACAAAAAATAGAGTGAAAATATTTTTTTTTTACATTTTTTTGTTTAACATTTTATTTTCTTAGAAATAAAAAATTAAAATTAGACTTAGTAAACAAGTTCTTTTTGCTTCTTTAAAAGTCAATAAATATAAACAGAAAAACATTAAATATAAACATTACCGAGCGAGACCTTAATATTTCAAAATTTTAATCAACTAAATTTCGTATTACCAAATTAAATATTAATTAAAAAATTAAAACATTATTAAATAGATATAATTAGGTTCGCAAGTTTGATATAACCCATATGTAACCCCCAATAATAATCCATTATTAATTGGTGTAATTGGGTTCAACTTGTTTAATTAAAACTTGTTTATGACCCAGCCCAAATCCTCATTTGTTAGCTCTAATTGGGTGTTAAGCCTTTCAATTGAAGCTTTGTTTTTGAGAAAAATTAATCTTCATATTTGATTTGTGATAGAAAAGGCAGAAAAATATGGGATTTAAGAAATTAAAATAATTAGGTTAAAAATAATTTATCAATAAATGTCATTTATATTTTATATTTTTTTAATTTACTCAAATAAAATTATATATTTTGTATATTCAATATTTCATTTGCCTTTTCCTTTTTATTTTTGCTATTCTTTCATTTTTTCCCTCAAAATCATTAGATTGGGGATTTAGAGAGGAAAAAGAAAATGAAAAAGAATTTAAATTACTTGTGTTTGGTTTGTGTTGTTTGTATTGAAAATGATAAGAAAAAACATATGGATATCAAAAAATTAAAAATAATTAAATTAGAATATTAATTTTTATTAATGAATGCTTTACATTTTCATATATATATATATATATTTTAATCACTCAATTAATATGCATTTGAAATTTTATATTTCTTTCATTTTTCTTTATTTTCTTCTTATTTTTTCCAAACTTTTTTTTCACCAGAGGATATATATAAATAAATTGAGACGGCTAGGGTTCAAAAGAAAAATAGACTGAATATTGTTCCTCACAGGAAGGGACGCCCACAATCATCCTGCGGCTATCCTGCGACTTAGAGAGGACTTCCCGCACGGTAAATTCTTAAAGTTCTGTTCTCTGGATTTTCTCGCGCCTAACTGTGGCCATCTTATAGTCTTACTGCGTTATAGTGCTCTGGCTCTATTTGGCTTTTCACAGACTTCTAATAGCATGCAAACACAGTTTTCTTGAGGCATTTTCACTTCTTCTTAATTCAAGACTCTAGTGCCTTAGCCTACACTAAGTCTAGATATTGCAAAACACTTTCTTTGGTCATGGATTTGCCAATTACAATTTTAGCCTTAATAGAAAGAAATTATAAATTTAACATAATATAAAAATTAATGCAATTTTATTTTATTTTAAAATATTTAAATATAAACAAAAATAAATACGAAGTAACCCTATGAGCTTTTCTTAACCCTATGCCTATAGATGACTTGCATTGCTACAACAATGACTAGCCTCCTCGATCTTTAACTACTTACAGTCAAATCCAAACCTCCAAAATTCAATTTTTTTTTATTTTTTTATTTTTCAACTATTTCAAAATTCGAATCAAAGTATGAACTTTAGAAAAACCCCCTTCTAAATAGTCATTAAAACCCTTTCTTGTAGTTATAGATAGCTCAACCCTCTCTATATGTTCGAGTGTCGTTTTACAATGTTCCTAATCTCTGCGCTCTGCATCCCACTTGATGCAGCTTCCTCTCAAAATCAATTTCTCTCTACCTCCTAGGCACTTCTTAATCCAATTGCCATCATCCATACAGTACAATCTCTCTCACCCTATTCACATGATATGGGGTGCTTATTCAGGCGTTAATAAAACCCTAGTCATTGCCAGCCTCACGGTTCCTTGCTCTCTCCTCCTTTCTCTTCTGACACCATTACAATTCAAATTCATCTACATCAAAGTAGTCTAAATGGGTTTCCCAGCCAACTCTGATTCTCGCTTTGTCTAGTGAAAATTCTCCAAAATCTTTCTCTGTGATTGGTCTTGTTATTTGTCCTTACATCGAATCATGTTTTCAGCATCGAATTTGGTTGGCCGAGCTATATTAGGTGGTGGGACAGGGGTGAAATTGAAGAAGAATGGAAATTGGAGAGTGGGTTTAGGGATTTGGGGTGGCATGAGAAGGGGAAGTAAGAGGGGGGACAGTGAGGTGGAAATAGCATTAGAGTTGATGTGATAGCCCGAAAATTTCTATTTTATAATAAAGTAAATTTTGGAAATAGTTATGGTGAAATGGAATATAGATAGTATTAGTTGTGATGAATTTGAAAATTTTAGCTTTATTGTGCTTATAAAATGTACTAGGCTTAAGAATGCAAGAGTTACCCATTTGGCCAAGGGAGAGGAGTCTTGGGTGCACGACATGAAACTCTCATGGGCACATGCCTAAGAATGGGTCGGGTGCCCGAGCCACTGCTGAGGTCAGCCACTATGATGATAGTTTGATTTGCACTCGGTCTTTCCAACTCAGCCTTTTCAAGCTGTGACAATGGAAGGATTGCAGGAGAGGGGAGGTAGCCTACTGTAAAATGCTTGGCCTCCAAGCATATAAGTGTACAGGTATGTGCAATGGTGGAGAGATAGAGAGAGAGTTTCGGTCGAAGAAAAGAAAGAAAGAACCAGGAAGAGTAAAAGGAAACTAAGGTTTGGTAAGTGGCTCAAACCTTAACCAAATTCAAATTAACTTTGTAGAAATGAAATCAAACTATTGTTCTTCATATGTCAAATTAAAATTCTTGGTGTGGTGGTATAACATTTCTCATTCTGTAATGTTATGTATTGGCTTAAAATTTTTGGTTACCTTGTTAACTTGCGTAACATTTTCATCCCCCAAAAAAATGTAGGTTTCTGGGGCTATGAAGTTAGCATCAAAAGGTAAAAAATGGAAGTTCATTGCAATCTGATTCAATGATTAAGGTCATATGAATATTTCAAATTTATTCCTTATCTAAGGCCTACTTTGTTATCTTTCCCTTTTTTTTTTTCTGAAATGTAAAATTTAAACTTTACCATCAAAAAAAGAAATTGTACAATAGGTTCATGACAAGCTTAACAAGAGCATTACAACTGACCCTAAATCACTTACACCCCACACAATTTAGGAAAAGTAAACACCTAATCAAATACTCAAACCACTTACAACCCAAGTGGATAGGCTATAGCAAAACAAGATAAAGTAGGTTATTTACGTTTTCTTCTTCTTCTTCTGCCTTACTGGATCCTTGTGAAGATACTTCTATCAAGTAGGATAAAATGGCAAGAGCTTGCCCCCTAGCTGAATTTAACTTTTGAAGAAATTTCTTGTTCAAAGTTCTAGAGCTAATAGGGGATACAAGAGTCCTCTTCTCACCACTAGCCTCAATCTATTCGTGTGATTCTCGTTCAAAGGAACATCAGGGAGAATGTCATCCTTATCCCCAACTTCATAACTCAAGGATAAAATCTCATTACCATCCTTGACCCCATTTTGGTCTTCTTGGCTCATATTTGGCATATTATTTCTCCTCATTCCGGTCTTGATCATCAGCCCCATTTTCAAGACATGAAGATAGTATCTCAAACACATTAGAAGATGAAGGAATATCATTCTTTAGCCCTTTGTTAACATTCTCTTTTGCTTCATTCTTCTTTTCCTTGGAATATAGGGTATCTTTCCCATTGCTCTCCCCACCTTCATTTGTTACTTGACTTTTCTCTTCAAGTGATTCTCAAGGTTTAGGCCTCCATTCTTGCTTTAAATGCCCACTTTTGTGCTTTTTGTTAGGACAAGACATTGTAGAATGGCCAAAAGTCGATTAACCTTGCTTAGGACGAACCATAACATAGATAGTACACTAGAGCAATTCCATCCATCCTTTTCTCCCTATTTTTTCCTTTTATACACAATATATTGTCTATCATAGAAATATGCAAGATTATTTTTATCTTGCACAAAAAATCTTTTAGCAAGTTAACGAGCTCAAAAGATAAGATTACTTTATATGTTTCCGCATAATGGCTTTATTTTAGCCCTACATTACGTGGCCCATATCACTAATTTAAACTGATCCACGAATTTAAAAGATGCTAGTTGTCCTGTTGCAATGTTAATTTATGGAAGCAGAAAAGTAAAATGAAATGAAAATGAAAAAACAAACCAAAATGTAAAACTAAACTAAAAAATATTTTCACCTCAACACTGTTTCCCCCATGTCCCTATAAGACATTCTTCTTTATCTCGTCTTATGTAAGAATATTGAAAGATGTAGCAATCTCCATTGTAACAATTTTGACTGATCCAAAGCTGCAAGGAGAGTCTTCTCTTGGCCATTCACACACCAAACCTGTAAAACCATGGTGGAAACTACCATTAGCAAGAGAATAGAACTAGAATTAGGTTTTTTTTTTTTTTTTTTCCTGAAAGGTAAAAGTATATTAAATTATAAAATAAAAATTACAAAAGTTCAAGAGGCATACCCCAGGTAGTACAATTGAGCTCAACAAACCAGCTATGAGACACTTTTTTTTTTATTAGGAAAGGTAAAAGAGAATATATTAAATAAAACAAAATTTACAAATTCAAGGGGCCTACCTCAGGTGTAATAAAAATTACAAACCTTGAAAGCTCAACACACTAGCTTAGAGGAACTCACAAGCCAAACAATGAACCAAGTATCAGATAGTTCAAATTTTCCAAGTAAAATACTAGAACTGACTTAAACAATATTGCAAGAGACAAACTAGAAAGTGACACAATGTTGATTAAACATCTAGAGCGAATTTGCCCAGATGAGTAATCGACAATCAACAGAAGTGCACAACATAGCCTTCATCAAACAAATCTTCATAGACTTTAACAACCAGCAAGAATCAGCAAAAACCACCTCCAAAAACCAGCATCCTACACCACAAGTCCTCAAATCAGCAATAACACCTTTTAACACAACCAGCACCCTTGAATCCAACAGTACCCATTTATATTAGAACAGCCACCAAGCATCCCAAGCCTCCATGATGCAATACTCCTCAGCAAATCAGCAAAGTACCATCCACAATCCACATACCAACCACCAAACCATGCCGATAAGAACCATACAACCGCCAGTAGCTCTAAATCACTCAACACCTTCTCAAAACATCCATAACACACTAGCAGCCCTCATCAGTTACACCATAATAGCAAACGAAGAAGGGAATTCAGCAAAATAGCCACCACAAGGGAATGAAAATTCAATTTAAACAGCTACCAGCACCTCATTAAAGATTCACAAGCAGTTCAGTGGAGTGGAAGACAGAGAGGCCAAAGAATCAGCGCTAAAAATGTCACCAGCAGCAAGGAACAATCCAGACCAGCAACATATCAAACAATACCACACTCAACAACTTAATACGAGTGAACAGCAGGAAAACTGCTATGAATGCAGCAAATCGCTAGCAAATCATCAAATACATTCCAGCAACATATTCTTCTATATCAAACAATTAACCATCAGAAGCAATGCACACCTCTGCAGTAACAGAGAGACACTGCACAGCATAATTTAGACTGCAAGAACTTAAACAGGATAGCAAGCTCAGACAGAACCAACACCATGAACACCTGCACAAACAGTACAACACTAACGAAATAATACAGGAAATTGCAGCCAAAGTCCACAACAGAAATCTTCTTAAAAACACTAAGCTCATAGATACTTAAAGTAAGCACCAAACTGAGATTTTCCCAACCCAGCTAACTTCAAATTCACTACAGCAGATGAAAGAGGCAAGGGCACCATCCACAACCAAATGCAACTAACACTCAAAGGCCAAATGTACGGGTTGAGAAGATCACAATCAACAAAACCATGAATGAAGAAAGCAAGAAAGCACTACAGCAGCAACAACACAGCCAAGAAATCATCCAGCAAATGCAACTTCAACATCCTGACTAATCTTAAGCACACTTTGCATCCTAAGCAATCAGTGAATTGAGTCAAACAATAGGTAGCGAACTCATCAACCCCTGTCAGCAAAATTTCCTGCAAAAGTATACAAATAACAAACTCAAGTAGAAACCAGCCCAAGCATGACCATTCTACCACCAGCAGAGCACAGATATCCAAAATGACAATATGACCAGAACAAATATCTGTACTATCTGCACGTTGCTCTCAAACAATCAGCACACAAACACAACACAAACAATCTACATATTCTCACAACCAACCTACACATCACTACCACAACACAGCAACCATCACCCAACATCAAAACAAGAGCAGAGAAGAGAATTTAAATCCCAAAACCTTTCCAATTTCAGGCCAGCAGAACCAATCACATCAACACCAATAATAATATACTATTAGAGCAACAGACCAGCACCTAAAGGAATAAAACCCATCTGCAAACAGGCTACAAAGAATACTTTAACATAGCATCATGAACCACCAATGCAATGCAACACCTGCAGCCAAATTCATGACAGCATATTCTGATACCAGTCCATACCACCCACAAACAGCAAAACCCACACCAAATCTACATCTCGAACTCAGCAAATTAAAATACCTTAAGTAGCTATATCATAGAGTAAATACAGCAACCAACCGAGAATTCTCCTTATTACCTCAGAAGGTAATCCCCAAACTTGGACCAGGTGCTGGTTACTAATGGAGCTATGGAAAGGGCCACAAGTCATAATCCTCTATCAAACCAGATTGAAAATCACGTTAATGATAGTCACTACATCTCATACATTCTTGAGTTCCTTTCTTTCCAAAGCACATAGACTGAAGCTCCCAAACAAAGTTTTCCAAGAAAAGGAAAGCACGGATTTTCCTTTGAAAGAATTAGCAATAGAGAGTTGAACCTCCTCCCATGAAGAAGAGTTATCTTGAACTCCACATCTTCCCATAATACTATGCCACACTCTTCTTGTAAAGCAAAACTAGATGGCAAATCAACAAAGTAGCTCAAAATAAATCAGCAAATAATTCCCGTATGACCAAGCCATGGCACCATGGCCACATAAACAACCAAGATATCAAGCCGCCAATAATATCAAGCCACATTCAAATAAAACCATCCTGCAAACCAGCAAATTGAGGAAGAACAGGTAAGCAACCCGCAATCACAACTATACTAGCTCCAAACCCCCAAAAGCAGCATTCAACCAAATAAAACGCCCACGCAGAATGCCCACCATAGCAACAAATAATACACATTATAGCTGCACAACACAGGCCTTCAAATTTTGGCAAACCACACCATGGCATGAAGCCAGCCATCCAAATAGAAGAAAGCAGCACCTCACCCCAAATAAATCAAAACAGAATAGAAACCAGCAGCAGAATCCACCCGAGATCAGCTGACAAACACGCTTCAAAGACGCAGCAAATCACAAATCCAGTCAGCATATAAACACCTCAGCAACATGGAAGCACCGACCCAACAAAAAAACTAAGGTGGCACCACATGCTCCAAGATTAGAAACCATTTCAGCAATTTGTTAAAGGGATCGGCAGCACAAACTTTGCAACAGCATGCAGATTGACTCCTCAATCAGCAATAAGTCATGATAAAACAGCCACCAATGCTGCACCACTCCTTAGCCAACAAGCAATGTTCTAGCAGCAGACACTAAGATGCATCTCAAAGCAAGATAGCAAACTCAAAAATCAGCAACAGATAGCTGGTGCATCGACCAAAAGTGCACCAAAGGCAATCCAATGTTGCAAACATCCTAAAATCCTTTAATACTTTATAGATGTTTCTGTCCCCCTCCCCTTTCCAATTCCCTAATGGTTCAATTTAATTTTGCTATAATTGTTCACTCTTCTATTCCCATATATCAAAAGAGTTAGGAGGAGGAGGGAGGGAGGGGGAGCGGGGGAGGTAATGAACCCAAAAGCCATCATTCATCTTTCCTCATAGTACTTGATTCACTTTTGCTTAAAGCATGTTGTTTTTAATTGGATTTTAATTAGAGAAGGAAAAAATGTACCCTCTCAGGTATTGATCTTAATCTGCAATAGTTTTGCTAGATTACATGTCACAAACAGTTGACAAAGAAGAGAGAAAAAAAAAGAGAGTGAATTGAATTCTCTCTTCTCCCTTAAGTCTTATTTATAATCAAAAACCTTACATTATACAAGGAAAGAAACCAAGACAATGAAATATAGTTATGACAATCATATCAAACCTAATTAATCCAATATCAATCCTAATAGGAAAAAAAATCATATCACTCCTAAATTCCAACACTCCGTCTCAAGTTGGAGCATATAAGTCAAAAATGCCCAGCTTGAACGAGAGATTCTGAAATGAAGACCGAGGCAATGGTTCGTGAGAAGATCAGCCAATTGAGAAGAGGATCGAACAAATAGAGTGCTCAACTCTTTACGAAATAACAAGTTCCGAATAAAATGGCAATCAATCTCAATGTGTTTGGTACGTTCGTGAAACACAAGATTATTCGCAATAAAGATGGCAGCTTGATTGTCACAATGCATAGCCATAGGTAAGAATATCGACACCAAAATCCCGAAGTAGTGAACGAACCCAGAGCATTTCAGAAGCAGTATGAGGCATAGCACGATACTCAGCCCCAGCACTTGAACGAGCCACAACTTGTTGTTTCTTGCTGCGCCAAGTAACCAGATTATTACCAACAAAGGTATAGTAACCCAAAGTGGACCTTCAATCATCACGGTTTCCAGCCCAATCAGCGTCACTATAGCCAGTCACCAAAAGAGAAGAAGGACGATAAAATAAACCACGGTCGGGAGCACCCTTCAAATAACGTAAAATACGACATACTGCTTCAAAGTGAGTGTTGCGAAGAGCATTGCATAAACTGACTGACAATATGGACGGCATAAGTAATGTCAGGACGAGTGACTGTGAGATAAATCAACTTCCCTACTAGACGTCGATAACGATTCACATCAGAAAATGGTGAGCCAGTAGTCATCCAGTTTAACAAAGGCATCCAAGGGAGTTTCAGCAGGCCGGGAACCAAGTAAGCCAGTCTCAGATAAAAGATCCAAAACATACTTGCGTTGGGAAAGCATAAGTCCTGTGTTGGATCGTGCTATTTCAATGCCAAGAAAATAGCGAAGGGCACCCAAGTCTTTGGTGTGAAAGTGGTGACTTAAATGAGTTTTTAAATCAGCAATGCCTGTGGCGTCATCACCCGAGATAATAATGTCATCAACACAATTGGACCAGTAGAAGAATGCAGAGTAAAGACAGAATGATCTGAGGTAGACCGCTGCAGACCATACTTGAGTAGAACATCACTGAAGCGATCAAACCAAGCACGAGGGGATTGTTTCAGACCATATAAGGGCCATCGTAACCAGCAGACTAAGTGTTCACTCCCAGGAACCACATAGCCTGGTGGTTGATCCATATAAACCTCTTCGTGGAGTTCACCGTGAAGAAAAGCATTTTTAATATCCAGCCAAAAGGCCAAGATCGACTTACAGTCACAGCAAGAAGAATGCGAACTGAATTGAGACGAGCAACTGGAGAGAAAGTCTCTAGATAATCAATGCCATAAGTCTGAGTACAGCATTTAGCAACAAGGCATGCTTTAAGCCGCTCAACTGAACTATCTGGAAGATAAAGAGAGAGAAAAAAAGGAGAGAGTGAATTGAATTCTCTCTTCTCCCTTAAGTCTTATTTATAATCAAAAACCTTACATCGTATAAGGAAAGAAACCAAGACAAGGAAATATAGTTATGACAATCATATCAAACCTAATTAATCCTATATCAATCCTAACAGAAATAAAATCATCACTCCTAGATTCTAACACAAACTTAATGCAAGACCCATAGATTTTCTGTGTAGTCAATATGGTTGGGGTTCTTCTTTTGTAGGAGTAGCTTTCAATAGACCTTTTACGTTAACATCCTGACGTTCTAGAAGTGCTGCATGATTTCCAAATAGATAACAACTATAAGGACTTTTATAATAATAAGAATAAGAATTGTAACAGGTATAAAATAAAAACAAGAAAAAGAAAAAAATGTATAATTCTTGGGGCAGAGAATCTATTCGAATAAAAATTTCCTGAGACAATGTACAAAAATCTGGACTAATTTATCAATTACTAACCAACAACCTTTCCTCTACCATCTTCAGATACAGCTACATCAGCAGATTGAGGCCAGGAATCAAACTTTGACCGAACATCATTGTTTCAATCCCTCAATTACACGGATTATATGAGATTTTGGAGATCAAGGCCACGAACAAGGTGCTGTTCAGCAAAGCTAATAACAACAAAAGATACCAGGCGATTTACTACCAAATATGAACCAATGGAAAAGAACAAAATATTACTTCTACAGTTTCACTTGAACTTTTCTTCATCAACGAGCCATTTCTCCCCTTCATCCACGTAAAAACTTCTAAGCCACAATCTAGGGCACATTTATTTGTGTCTAGCACTCTCTAGGTCAAGGCATCAACCTTACAGGTTGTGCTTGCCCCTTTTCAATGCTGGAATCAGAAGAAAACTTACTGTCAGAACTAATATGTAAAGGTCCATAGTTTCCGCTATAATCAAGATATCTGCTATGATAATATTTTTTCATTACCTGATAAGTCCACATTTTTTATCTTAATATTCAGTTTGTGCCATTAAAAAGATCCATTTCCAAGGATACATGTCCTTTTTACTTTTGGTGGGTCTCTCCATTATTCAACTAGATATTGAACATTTAAGTTTTAAACACAACAAAAGAAAAACAGAGGAGAATAAAAAAAAAATAGATGTAAAAGAATAAAGCATAGAATATAAAGATGTAATTGTAGACATCATAGAAATTATATAGTCAATGCTATAGTATGCTATGCATTATAACACAACAATTAAGTCCAACTGGGCATCGGCAAGCAATCTATAATCTCAGAATGCAGCAAACAGCTACGGTTTAAACCAGCAGATCCACATGTAAAAGCAAATCAAAACTAGTCCAATATTAAGCTAATTAACCACTATCTCCATTATAACACAATCACAAATGATAAGATCAAAGCCACATTCACATTCAGCATCCAGAAAATGCATCGAAGGCAGTCTGCTACCAGCATGAACAAGCATACATGACCGCGTCTAAATAGTGGCGTCTAAACTAACCCTCAAGCTGCAAGAGTGTGCGGTGTAGTCTTAACTCGGTGAGACTGAGGTCGATCCACAGGAAACCTACGTTTAGTTTCTAGGTTGCAATAAGATTAAGCAATTATAAGTTCAATGAAATTTTGGGGTTTGATGAATGCTAAATTTCTAGGGTTTTTAGAAAATGAGATAAAATAAATACCACACTAACAACTATTTAATGAAATTCAAAGATAATTTTTTGTTTAATAAGAATAATGATTAATATAAGAAAATTCAACCAAAGCATGAATTGCGCAAAATAAACAAGTTTAAAATTTCAAGCAACCAATTAATCAACTAAGGAATTAGTTCAAACTAACAATAACACTATCAAATATGATTCTTGATTCAACTTTCAACTCCAAATGAGTTAATCACTTCACAAAGGGATGTGCACACAATTACAACCTAAAGGTTCATGTAAAGGAACAAATAATTGAAAAGATATCTTTGTTAAAGTTCATTATTTCCCTAAACTCAGTTTTATACTCTGTTTAGGATTATAAAACCGGAAAAATATTCTGTGATATTACTTGGGTTCAAATCCAAATTTGTTTTGTTCAAAAATATTAATACCAAGTTTTAATCGAAACCCTTACGAGTGATTACAGAGAATATAGTCAAAGATTTTGTTTTCAAAAGTTTTGAAACAAAAGAAATCAGATTTGAAAGATGTAGATCCCTATGCATGAGTTTTCGCAAACCATACGAAGGGTCTACGCACATCCCATTGTTCGTAATAACCCACCCTTCCTTGATTCATTGAATCAAGAAATAAGGGTTTACACTATCATGATTCAGATACATATTAGCAAACAAATCACAACGAATCAATAAACTAACAATGTATCAAAAAGATAATATTATTGAATCAATAAACAAAAACGACGTACTTTGAAATCTGATCCATGCATAATGATAAACAACGAAAAGCTGTAACAATTCCTACAAGGCTCCGCCAAACTTTAAAAGCATTTTCACACATCAAAACACTCTAAAAACTCTAAAATTCTGAAAGAAAATAGGATAGAAGTTGCTAATACGGCTACACAAAAGATGGTATTTATAATCATAAACAAAAACTCTAAAAAGAGCTGAAAAACTTGCGCAGCGAAGCCCACTGGGTTCAGACCACCCGACGGGGTGTCCGGACCACAGAACCCTTTTCTTCTAAGTTCTACTTCCGTCTTCCACCTTAACCTTTGACCTGGTCTAGACCACACGTGGGGTGTTTGGACCACAGTGTCCTCTCCATCGTCCACATCACTTTCATTACTGCTACTTATGATTATTTCGCCTTTTTTCTTGCAATTTAGAAAATAAAATCCATAAGTGATAAAATAACAAAACTCTTAAATTAATTACTTAAATGCATGAATAAAGGTCAAAATATGGAGTTTGTAATTACACTTTGCAAGTGTAATCAATACGATTGCATACTCAATCAGATAACATCACAATACAATTCATTGCAAACAACTAACAATAACACAAGATTTCATCATTAAAACCACACAAAATCTTAAAAAAAAAAAAACTTTTTTTTTTTGAAAGGTAAATGAAATTTATCGAAAAAGAAATAATGTACTTACTCCACAAAGGGGCATACCCCTTTAAAAAAAAATGATTAGGCACCTAATAGGCCCCAAGGAATGCTAGTAAACCCAAACCAAATTAGACACTGCCAAAACATGGCAAACAAGCACAAGAAAACTCCAACTCATAATCAATATAAACGATCAACACACTGATTCCATGCAATTGGAACTAGGCATATCAGAAGACCTGCCACAGCCAATATGAAGCACCAAGAGACCATGAATGAAGGTAGCATGCCATCTAAGATCCCTACAATAGCAACCAAGCAGCATAGGCACCAGTACAAGCAGCACCCCACTAGGCAGCCAAACCAAACCGAACTCCGCATCAGTATTGAATGCAGCAATTCAGCATAACAAATCCACCGGAAATGTGACGTACAAACCATCAACATACAAGCATCAGAATATCTGAGAAAGCAAGAGAGGTGCTCAAACTTATCAAATAGCAACACTGTCACGCCTCGAATTTTCCACAAACTCGGGAGCATGAATAGATACCATAAATCACCAAACCATCAATCCAAAACAATTAGAGCCAATTATATTTAATAATAACAAACTAACTACCTCCAACTTAGATAAAAAATCCATCTCTAGTCTTCCCAAACTGAGACTTACACAATAATCAAATTCAATCAAAGAAAAAAAAATAAACTGAAAATTGTGCAGTTCTCCTCTACGAACTACGCAAAATATCTACTCTACCTAAGGCGGTCCCCATCATGACTACGTCTGGTGCAACACTCACACTTGCTCTGAAGCTATAGAGGCATAGCACAATATACTAATGTATATTAAAATAGTCATCAACTGGTGCTTGGAGAAAAATAAAAATTAAATAAATCATGCACGGGTGGCCTAGCATAAATTTCTAACGTGTCATGTCAACAATACATCATATATCAAAATATTTAAATTTAAATTTAAATATTTTGAACACGAAGTAAAATAAAATAAATTATTTTAACAAAATCATATTCTTAATTATCGGGTTAGGTACCACTACCTGGTCAATCCTATGCTCAGCCATAGGATACCAAAAATAGCAACTCATCAATGCTTCGTAGGTTACTAGCCTACTGGACACGATATCCAACTCTGCGTAGATTCCTGGTCTTTCACCAGCAGAGCTTTTAGCCCCAACTATTTATCCCGATACCTCTCTCAACCCAGAACTAAAATCATAAAATCAATGAATAAATAATTATTATTTATTCAACTCCATAGTAAAACACAAATTTTAAAAATTAATTTTTTTGTACTAAATTTTAATTCCTCAAAATCAAAATCAACTTATACATACTTTTCGAATCCACAAGACAGCCACAATTACATAATTTATCATGTAATAATAAACCAAATAATTACAAAGATTCAACAAAATTAAACCACACCTTAACAAATTTATTTTATTCAACTCTACCCCTATTTCAAATCTACATAAAAACGAGAAACAATGCTTTGGCAAGCAGACTCTCTAGACTAATGCATTGCCACTAGTCAAGCTACCGCCACTTTTTCTTTTCTTTTTCTTTTTCTCCAAACTCCTTTTCTTTACTGCCGAGAACCCATGCTATATATATAGACATGTATACCTAGACTAGCTGTTAGTTAGGAAGAATCCTATAGGAAAAAGGATTAGAATCCGAATCAAACTAGACTTCCAACTCCACGTACCCATTGACCCAGATCCGCCTTAAGTTATATTATTCTTATATAATGGGCGACTTTAGCTTTTGTTTTCTAATGCTTCATGTCATATATATTAATACTTATTTAATTAATACTTATTTCGGATTTTTTTTTATGTAAAGCTATGAATTTGTAATTAAAAAAATATTCAAATATCAAAAGCATCCTCACAGTCTTTGGGTCAGCAATAAAATCGACATTTAGGTTAATGTGTTCAAAATTTAAATTAATAGAATTTCTTATTATCGAATTTAAAAAATAAAAAATAACTAAAGCAAGAATTAAAATTCTAGATCATCACAAACACTTAATCATACACGGCAGCCACTCGATCATAGCAGCTCCATGTTCAGCAATTAGATACAATCAACAATGCATCTAAGACCTATACCATTTCAATCCCACCACCAGGCAAGAAATAGCACTCCCCCATACAAAACATAGAAATCCCCTTTTAACAAATGCAAGACACCACATCAGTCCACAGGCACACTATCACCAAACTGGTATAAACACAACTCGAGAGCCTTAATTAACAAACAAAGTAAACCAAGACACAGTAGCAACCACCACCATTCAAACTTATTCACAAAAGTACAAACAGCAACCGGCAAATTCTCAAAGGCATCACAAGCACTACACAACACAAGAAGTGAAGCACCATCAAACACAGATGAGGCGACTATATTCTTAAAAGACTATAGCACAACTAGGAGAAACCTTGTAGGAAATTAGAGCACCTAAATACACATGAACATTGAGTTGCTAATCACATCCATTGGAGGTCAATACATGTTATAGCAAAAATTCATAAAAGCCTTGCGCCATAGAACCCAATTACATAGGAAAAGAAGTCCCAGTTACATAGGAAAAGAAGTCCAATCTAATTGATATCTAATGTCAAAGGTGCAAGATATTTATAATGTAAACAGAAAGTTCATTTAGAGAATATGACTAAAAGCTATGGTAAAATAGCAGCATCAATTTTTGCATGCAGAAGTCTGTAGAGTTAGGGCGCAATTGAATAAGTCACAAGTGTGAAAGTGAATTCAATACATGCCCCCCATTGCACCTCAACTGCTAAGTAGGAAAGCTCACTCCCCTTTCCCTATATCTTAATTCATATGACAAATACATATAAACAAGCACTAGTGAACCAAAAGCAAAATCAGCCTGAAATTGAAGAGAAACGAAAAGAAAAAAATGATCAATCTCTTAAATGACAACTTCAAGGAACCAAGTCTTAATTTACAGGCCACACATAAACATTAAAATGGCATTATTTTGATACCTGGTCTAACAAGTATCCTAGCACGTGAAAGAACATCATCAAGCATAGGCCAATTAGAAGGGGCAATGGAGCAAGAATGAACATGTTAATCACCCTTCAACCAAAACCCTAAAAGAACCCTACAAAAGAAGACCTTGGACCGCTACAACCTTAACCAACAAAACCAAAGCACCTAATCAAAATGGGCATCTAACAAAATAGTCCACCATGTTGTTTTATACACAACTTAAATATCATACAAACACCCCTTTTCCCACAATATATATGTATATAACACAATAATATTCTCCTTTAGCAAAAATCTCCAAACAAAAGACAAACTAAATTAACTTGGAATCATATGTTGAACCACACTCTGGGCATTAATCATACTGCCTGTGCAAGAAACAGATATTAGTGGTAGTTACATGCACTATAGTTCCTTTTTGAAATGTTTCTATAAAGCTTTTGCATGTATTTTGCACAAGCTTTAAAACATTTAATAAAAATTGGTAAACAAAAACACAAGCAAAACAAAAAATAAAAAAAAAAGAAGGAAAAAAGAAAATCAATGAACCCGATCAGATTTACCAATTAAATCTGAAGGAACTAGAAATTGAAACAAGATCAATGAGTTGTAGGCAAATATCAGAAACCCTAACAATTTTCGCCTGTCAGAGGTAGGCATATAATGACAGAAACCCCAAAACAAAACTGGGCATCACTTCTCATTGACAATATGCAAGAAAGAAAATACTCATAAATGATATTTACAAAGAATAAGCAATAAGAATTCAGAAACCAACAAACCTAGTTTCTTTGGAACTCCTCAATCCACTTAGAAAAACCCTAATCATCGCACACACATCCCAACTCTGTAACAACAAAAATACACCCATCAACACATATATATACAGTTCCATTAACTATAATATATATATATATATATACCTAGCAGACCTGAGATAAGTGGGTTTGATGGAGATTTGGCCAAACCAGATTTGAGGAGGGCACATAAGGTGCAAAGCCTACCAACCTACAGAATAGGGGTTCTCAAGCAAAGAAGCATGGACTTTGGTAATAGTAGTAGTATAGTCGTAGAGGCAAACTTGGTATTGGGTGATCTCCTCTTACCCAAACAAGGCCCTCTTCTTCCAAGGCTAGGAAAGAGGTCTTTACCAACAAAGTAGTGGGATTCAGATTCTTCAGATAATTTTTTTTTTGGTAAGTAATTCTTCAGATAATAGTTTGTAATAGTACAAGTGGGAGCTTGGAATGGTGAGATGAAGCCATTGCCCCTCCATTCCATTCCCAGAAGAAAGATTGCATTTTTTTTTTTTTTTTTTGTAAAGAAGCTAGGCTAGTTGAGCATCTCTTGGGTATCCTTATTATTACCCATACTAGAGGTGAGAAGACAAGTAATACGCAAATGCATGTAACACTCACTCCACTTACAAAATTGAAGTCATTGAACAAACCATGCAAGAGAACAATCATAATACTCAAGAATATGATTTTTTATTTTTATTTTTGATTTATTTAATTATTTATTTAAATTTATTTCTTTTTTTGGGGGGGGGGAGATTGCCAAAATCCAAACTACAAATACTAATATTTAAAATATCAAAGTAGAAGCCAATGCTAGTCATTCAATTAAAAATTGGGGACAAAGCATTTTTAAATAAAGGGCTAAGAGAGTCAATAGGGTTTATAGGATGGTTGTACGAACATAACCGTGGCTGAAAATTTGGTGCAAGTGAGAGAAATATGGGCTAGTACGAGGCACAACATTGACAAAAAAGAAGCTATTGTAAATGATATGTATTTACCAAAGAGAAAAAAAAGAAAAAAAAACACTAATTCATCGAAAAGTAGGTCCAAGAGGTGTCCTAAAATGTCTTGGAGTGTTTGGAAGTGTCCCGAAGATTTAAGATAAGATATTCTTGTCCACGAATAGGATATCCCTATTTTCGGATAGGATATCTATATGTCGATTTTGAAAATTAGAATATGATATCCCAGATTGGATGTGATAGTCCACTATTGGAACAAAATATTCCATTGCTGGCATACAGTTATTCCCATTCTAGATTTGGAACTAAATTTAGGGCACATAGGATACTGAAATGAAAGGTCAAAGTCATTGTTAATTGAAGCGTGGCTAGTTGTTGGTCTAGGGAGTGTTTGCAATGGAGCATTTGTTTTGGTGGGTTTAAGGTCCTCCGTTGGTTGGTTAAAGTCATCGGGAATGAGGATGGCCGGTCTAGGGGGCCAAGACTGTCATTGGGGTCGTTTGGGGTTATTGGATGGTTGGAGATGAGACTGAAATGTCTGGTAGTGGGCAAGGGTGGTTTGAAGTAATCATCAATGTCATGGACTACTTGGGCTTACACTGGAACAGTGTTTTTGACAATAATGATGTCTAATGCCAGAGGATGGTCTTACTTGCTACTCTTTAGGACTTTTTATGGGTTGACCAGTAAAGGGCTTTTGGATTAGGAAATTTACTGAGTTTCTAGGAGTTTAGCTCTAATACCAAATTGGTGCCGAACAATTAAGAAAGCAAAGAAAAGAAAATTTAAGCAAAAGAGAAATAGAAGAAAGATTAAAAGGGGGAGAATATAGGCAAACTATTGAAATTAATGCATATTTGGATAATCTATAATTTATGAGCTCTATGTATTACAACTAAACTATTTATGTATGATGTTATTAACATATCATGCACCTAGAAAGTTTAAAAGGGCTTGTGGAGATGCATTGTAGAAAGATCTATGCTCCAAGTATAAATACACTAGAAGGGTTTATTTGTAAGTTGGCCTAAGTTGGCACCAAAAGAAATTTTAAGTGGCCTAAAAGTAGCCCACTAAAACAGGTCTTAAACATGGAGAGAGGTGCCCCATGAATCTATGTATTTGGAGAGAAGTGCTCCATGAAAGAAAAATTATATGATGCATGTCTTGTATATATATTTGATCTCTTCAAAATTCAACACAACACGCCACATATTAATAGAACTCAAATCAGTCAGTCTGACAATCAATCTTCAACCAAGCAAATACATAAGAAAATCCTAGGGCAAACGTCTATGGATTAAGCCCATAAACACAAACCCCTAATCCAAAACAACAAAAATAATCCATAAAAACATAAAATGAAATCTAAAGCCCAATAATTTGGCAATGTCCTCATCAAAACCTGTCAAATTCTAAAATTTTGGACAACCATTCCCTTAGACAGTTGCATAATTTCAGGACATGAGATCAGTTTGCTCTAAAACAAATGGGCTATCAAAATCTAAACTTTTTGCCCTTGTAAGAATTAAATTCTAAAAGCTTATATATCTAATTTTTAGCTTGATATCTAGAAAGACCATTACCTGAACAAACAGAGCAATGATTTAGCAAAATGTGGCAAGGACTTTGCAAGATACATGCCATTCAGTGCAAGATCTAACATTTTTGTCAAGGCATCGATGTCATGGAGTTGAGGAGTTACCCGTCTTATAAGTGACTATTCCGATCTCACCCTTGAACTAAACAACCCAAGAACCACATGGAAGGAGAAAGACACAAAAGCAAACATCAGTGAATGAAGGAAGCAAAAATGAGACTATGAAGAAATTAACACAACTGTTCAGTCATCTATGACATTTTTTACCTATCCAGTGGTCTCCAACCAGTCAACAGCTCCAACATCACCACCCCAAATCTATACACATCCCTTTTTACAGTGTAAAGAGAAGGCAAATTGAGGAGCACTATAACCAAATGAACCAAGTATTTGGTTGATGAACCTGTGGAGCATTATAGCAACCAAATGTCAATAGGCATATAAAAGAAAGACCAAAATCTCCAAGCTTGAAGGTGTCCCCCCCATCATCCCCACCGAAGAAGGTGGGTTCTCCAATTGGACATGGGCGAGTGTGATAGTACGTATCAAGCAGACATGTCAGAGGAAGGGGGGTGGTGTTTAAACAACATAAATCTAATAGCCACATTGTGAGAAGTAAATAATTTGGGCTCACTTTGCTCATAAAACCTATAATTCCTAATGTTCATTGTTTAGATAGCCTAATACCACTTTACAAATAGGATCATTCTAAAAGTATAATGTTTTTTGTTGATATTTTCTCCAAACACTGTGTTAGGTTTACATTTTATAGTTTTGGCAATTTGCATTCTAAAATCAAGTATTTGTATTTGCATTAAAGTTAGAATTGAATCTTCTTGATGTTCAGTTCCTCGGTTTAACTTGAAGCAAAATTGAAGAAAATCTAGAAATCCATTTGATGATAGTCTGATAGCTGTTTGATAGTAGTTTGAACCTAAACAATCTAGATATTATGTTCAATCATTGTTTGATAGGAGTTCAAACTATGGAGCAACTAGGTGCTCAGTTGATAATTGTTTGATCATAGCTTGAACCATCGAAAAAATATTTTAGTTATTTTCTGTTTTAATGCTGATTTGTTTCCTTTTTGGATTATATTTGCACAGAATACTCAGAGCCACATTAGGAGAAGGATTACCTATTCCTATTCCTAATTCTTAATTGCTTGGATTTCTAACTAGTTGGCTTTCCTACACCAAATTGTATTTAGATTTCTCTATATGTTTATTCTATATAAAGAGGGAGAATGGTGAAGGAAAAAAAGCGAAATAAAATTGATATCATTAGGAGAATACTCAATAGAGATATTGAAAGCTTGAGTTTATATTCTTGTGAGATCACTCCTTTGAGAGTTGGAGGATTTATTGAGGAACATCAACATATCTTCATTGTTCTGTTCTTGAATAAAGTCGAACACTTGTTGATTCTAACAAGTGCCGTTTGAAGACTTGGTGGGTTCTAGAAAAAGTTGATAAGTGGAGGCAATTGTATAGGCATCCGGGTACCGTGGGATCTAACAAACAAGAATAGATTTAAGGAAGTGGTCTAGAGCTTTGGTAGGCTCAATGTTTTCAAAAATTCAATGGTATTAATTTTTTGGACCATTTAGACAAGCTCAACTTTTACTAAATTTGGCAAAATCTGTTTAATATATATATATATATATCAGACATTGTTATCAAATGCATAAAAAGTTAGTTTTTTTTTTTTTTTTTTTTTATAAATCGAACTAGTAACTTTTGGTGCAAAAGTCAATTTTTTTAGCAAATTTTGCTTACTAAAGGGGATCTAGCCGATCTTATAATCGAGATAAACACTTGTAATAGATATTTTTCTAATGGATTGCTTTTTGGGTTAGTCACTAGTAAACATACGGCGTTTTACCTAGAGTAGTTCTAGGATTTTCTTGCTAAATCGTTTGTCTTTATATGTGTTGATCTAATTATTGCTATTTGGTTATATTTATTGCTTGTGGTTGTTAATATCTCCATAGAAGCCATATTTTTAATTTTTCACACTGTAAGCCATTAGATTTTGCACTGGCATTTTGAATTATCATTTTTAATTTTCACACTGTAAAGCCATTAGATTTTGCACTGGCATTTTGAATTATCAACATGACAAAAAATTTTATACCCACTTTAGAAAAAAAAAAAATCTATGATCTTCATTGGCACGATGTGTTCAATATAATCTCTCAAATAGCACACAACTTCCATAAGCAATACCAACAGGAAGTGCCAGGTCCATCAACTTATCTGTCGCTCCGTATTTGTTGTTAAAGCTGCTAAACCACAATCCGACAAGTGAGGTTGAGATCTCATCAAGCAAAATGTTTGCTGACTTGAGTTCCAATGTACAACGAAAGGCATGCACACTTCGTGCAAGTACCTAGAGAAAAGCCCCTATTCAGAAATGAAACCTAGAGAGAGATAGAGAGATGAAACTCGTACCATATAACATACCCTAAGCTCGAGGCAGTGCCAAGTGCTACTCTACACGTGCATGCCATGTTAGCATCTTGTTCTTTCATCGCCAAATGTAGCATATCATGCAAGCTCCATTTCCAATATAATCATAATTAGTAGGCGGACCATGCTTTGCACAATATCCCCTTAATGTTATAATGTTGGGGTGCTTCAAACGTGGAAATATTTGAAACAACTTCGAGAAAATTATCTTCTTCCTGCATTGAGAGCACGGCATTGTCGTTCTTTATGGCTACCATCTAGACACAAAATGCGGAAAACTATTTAGTTGATCATTGTAAAACATATGAAGTATGAACCGAAAAAAAAAAAAAAAAAAAACACCAATTACTCAGCTGATGATGTAGTGCCACATGCCGAAGCCACATTTGCTTGGTGGATAACAACTCATAAAGAGGGTGATATCAACTAAAGTGAAAAGTCATGAATGAATTTACTTTATTTGTAACCAAAAAATAATGGAGAGAAGTCATCTAGGTTATTAAATGGTCAATTAACAACACACTCTTCTTGATTTTGCTTTATCACTATTCCCCAAAGCCATAGCTCGACATTAACAGTCACCTATTCATGGTCATCTTGGTGTCACTCTAATGAACTCTTACATCCAACGTACATCCCAATAAACCTACTACAACATTGGCATGTCACATTCTCCACTTGGCTGTAATGGTATCAAAATAATCATCCTATTAGGGTAGCTAAGATTAAGTAGGGGACACCTTTTTCTAAATGGATACACTGTCGATTTGTTATGATTAAATATACATATGAAAGAGAATAACATGATCTACAAATCGAGGCACAATGTAATTACCTTTCCATTAGGAAATTCTCCCCTATAAACACAGCCAAAGGAACCTTCACCAATAAGATTTTCTTGGACTAAAGTTGTTTGTTGCTATTTGAAAAGAAGCAATTGTATAAGAAGTAGCAGTTATGGGAGACTTGACTCTCTTTAGAGATCTATTTTTCCCTTACATTCTGTCAATCATTAACTTTTCTATAGGAAGGGGCCTCAAATCTGCCACGGTATCCATAGATTTCATCTTGTGTTCTTGCATCTCCATAGTCACTACACAATGAAACAAACGCATCACGGAAAACGTCATAGGTCTTTATCAGGAGAGCTTTTGGCTTCATCATGCTAAAGAACACATTGCACAACACAATGTGACCGAAAAAAAAAAAAAAAAAACAAATTCATGCAATTCACATCAAAATTCAAATCCATAGCAATGTCGTCATAGTCTCTTCGGTTGATGTGTGCAACATCTTTAGATGTTGCAATGATAAATGACACCTCATCAATCAAATTACCAAATTCATCCAAATCATCAAACTCAAACATATCAAGGTTAGGTTCATAAACCAATACTTCCAATTTGTCCTCATCAAACTTTGGCACATGTTCTTCAATAAATAAATCACTCAAGTGGTGGGGGCACTATGGGGTAGAGAAAATACTTTTGTTTTCGAGTTTGTAAGAGCACTTGGTTTGATGATATTGGTTTGAAGAATAATGGCTACCTCTATTCAATCCAATGGGATTCCTTGGCCTGCAGAAAAATAGGTGAATTAACATATTGATTTAAATTGCTTCATATACATCAAACTCAGAGTTGACATTTTCTACTTTGTGTAATTATGGAGAAGTAGCAATATAGAATCCTAGTCAAATTGATTTAAGATAGATATACACATAAGAAATCAACTAACATAATATTATCTGACTCAAATTTTTCCTTATCCATAGGTAATGTAACTTACACTAGCCTTTGCAATGCAAAGAACATTTCAAAGTCTCAGACATTTGCACAATAGGTAAACATGTTGCAAGAATCTAACTTTTTGTGTAACTCGTGAAATGATGAAACATAACAGGTATACCAGGAACTTGCAACATACCACAACCAATTGTGAAAAAAAAAATGAAAAACTATTGGCTAAAAACCATCATTGTACCCATTTCACCTTCAACAAATATTGCATCAATTAAAAAAAGAATACGATTTAAATACATTTCTAGGCCAACAAAGTTGGAGGATATGAAAGGTAAATGGCAATATACAACAAGCCACGCAACTAACTTAACAAGACTAGTTATAAATTACATTAATCTCAATAGGTTGGCACAAAAAATTTACAAAACTAGAATGATATGTTATTACCTGCCATATAAACAAACTCTCGGCAATGATTAGACAACTTCAAGTAGTCACATCTAGTAAATACACTGCCCCTTATAACCTTGATTTTAGTATGGCATCTATACGAATGAAAAAATATTTGAAATTAACTATTTATGTAAATTGTGTTTTCTAGATTAGAAAAAAATCAAGCATTTTTTTGGTGAAAAGTTACTTAAGTATCCTTAGAAAGAGAAAAGAAAGTGGTGAGGCAAAGCTCCTCTAGAAGTTTCTCTTTAGCTAAAAATAATTTCTTGTTCATATATTTTCAAAAGCACATGCAAAAGAACATACACAAAGATGTGCTTGCATGCATATATATGTGTGCGCGTGCATGGCAGACTAAGACAGTTGACCAAGACTACTGAACATGCATCAGAAAGACAAAATGAATTTTTGAAAACAAATATTATATTAAAGCAATCACACTGTCTTACTTGGAATTCTCACTTCACTAATGGAACAATCAAAAGATGGGAGCAAAGCTATCTCTACCGCTTCGTCGAGGCAACTGTTTCTTATGTCAATGAAATAAAAGTGCTAAGTGATGAGCTATATAATGAAAAGTAATAACATTTTCTAGTATTTCGATCAAATCAAATGGGCATACTTCTATAAATGTGCTTCTTAGTACACCTAATGCTAGTCATTTATCAGTTTATATTCTTCTACATCTCGTTTTGCAAAACAATTTACTGTAGAGTTCTGCCTAACAAGACCAGGCCAACAGGACCCATATAATGTTCTCCACATTATCTCAAAGTTCGAATATCTACAAAAACATTAATTGCATACTAAGAATGGTGCAACCCAACTTTATCTCATCAACTAATGATTTTACCTTAGAAGCAGTATCTTTCTTAAGTTGTTTCTTCCTCTTGGCTCTAAGTTTTTCTATAATTCATATTTAACCAAAAAAATAAAATAAAATTAGATCCTATAGCTTGAGATGTAAAGAAATATGAAAAAATAATGGCAAGAATTAAAAAGGGAACAACAAATACATACAGTACCTTTTTGTTCTGCCATTTTTTCAAGTGTAATCAACCATAACTTTTAGTTTTATATTGAAAAGAAAGGTCGCCCTGAAGGGATAGCTCAGATGGCAAGTGGGTTTGCTCCCCACATTGTCCACCTGAGTTCGATTCCTTCTACTTGCCTGGGGTGTGCAAGGGGGGCGGTGCATACACTCCCCAATTTACTCATCGACTAATGGTCCGTTGAGGACTATAATAAATGTTGGAGAAAAGAGAGAAGAATAGAGAAATAGAACTGCTAAATATACTTATGAATTTTGGTTTCTTAATTTTTTTTTTTATGCATACAAATGACTGTCATAGAGCCATTATATAAAGAAGCTGAAAAACATGGGAAAATGTGGGGATATTTAATGATCTAGGGACTTAACAAAGCATTAAATTAATCTAGAAACAAAGCAAGGAATATGAGAGTTTCCAAGACAAAATTTGGTCTTCAAGGATAGTGGCTGACAGCTGTAATCTAGAACTTCGACTGACTTGCCTGACTTGGATTATTAGAATAATTAACTCACAAATTACTTCTCACAATAAATTGGTGGGGTTCCGGGTTCCCAAAAAAAAAAAAAAAAAAAAGGTCATCAAATTAGTGCAAAAATTACTCTAGCAACAAACATTTCAAATTATTTCTGTAAAATAACGGCATCGAAAGGAGCCTCATAGGATATACAACTAGGACTCCACCTAACACTTCGATGTTGAAAAATATCTAAAGCCATATTGTAATTTTAGTTTAATATACTTATTTTCACCTTTCGAAAAAAAAAAATCTAAAGCCATAAACTTAGATGCCAACCTAACAAAGAAATAGAAGAAATAGGCATAATTAGATCAGCTGAACCCAACAGGTTCAAAGCATTGAAAAATGTATAAGACCAACAAGAAAAAAAACTAACTTACAAAACTGAATAAACCACCCTAGTCGAACCAATAGTAGCAACAAGAGACTCCACTGCCGAGCAAATGTTGCAGAACAGTATGCAGCAACCACATCAAAGCCTAGCAGGGAATTTGTAGCAAAGGAATTAACACAGGTGTAAAATACAGCACAAGCCCCATCAACTAAGCACTAACACAGCCACCATGTATCAGGAAAAATTCAAGTGCAGATCCAACGGAGACAGATACCAAAACAACCAATTAACCCACCATACACTTTTGAAAGACCAATCAAAATACACCATACGACTTCAAAGCTCCAGTTCTCAAATAACCCAAGAATTGCCAAATCAGCAGAATAGTGATCGACAATAGCACCTCATCAAACTTTAGTTGTATCCCAAAATAAATAAAAAAAACTAAGCAAGTAGGAACTAGCAATAAGCACACAAGTTCAAGCAGAAATCAAACTCAACAATTCCAATCTTCAACAGCAGCCACCAACCCACACCAAACTGCACAGTATCGCCTACTCAAGAAAGCAAAAGTCTAACCAGGAAATATCAACAGTGTTAATACTCCAATTCAACTAGTAGCAAATGATATGAACAACACACAACAATGTAAATAGCAACAGAAGCTTCTATCGAACAGTTAACTTGAGTTCCAAACCAGAAGCAAGGGAAAATAAGAAGAAAGCAATGCGAAAAACCAGCATTTGAATTAAATAACTATTAGAAGATACATTGTTAAACCAACAAATGATATTAACTCACTACTACATAAATAAACAAACCCATAATTAGGATACATTGTCTCTCTTGATTTGCTTTAGTTTTTCCTTAACAGCGAGATGGAGATAGACTCACATATTGGCATGTACCCTTAAAGGTTATTAAACTTAAATCTCTAGTTGAATCATTTCAAAAACAATTACAAAAATTAAATAAATTTCAACTTTTAACTCCACTTGACAATATCAGGCAAGTTAAAACACTTGATGAAAAGTATCAAAGATTTTTTGTCTAATATTCATGACCTAAAGAAGGAACATAAAAACTGAGAATCCTCACCATGGATAACCTACAACTTAGGGGTTACTCAATGGCTAATAGATGTTCTTTATGTCTCAATTGTGAAGAATCAATTGACCACTTGTTCTTTCATTGCTCATGGTCAGCCGAGCTGTGGAGTTTTACCCTCTTTTGTTTTGGAGTCCATATGTGTTTTCCTAAGAATCTAAAGAACTTTCTTTTAGTATGGTAGGGCCAACCACTGGGAAAGAGGAGGAAGAAGATATGGAATTTGGTGCCCTTTTGCTTATTTTGGCTAATCTGGAAGGAAAGAAACAAGAGGATATTTGACAACATAGAAAGGACTGTTTTGAGTGTCAAAAGTCTTTTGCTTTCTTGTTTATATAATTGGGTAGAAGAGGGTAGAGAGATTGAACTTAGTACTTTTATGCAATTTGTTACTAGCATGCAGTGATCGGGGGTAGCTGTAACTTGTTTTTATTTTCCTCTTAGCATCTCTTCGATGCTATCAATAAAACTTACTTATCTTTTCAAAACAAAAGTGTTCGAAAATTGTGAACACAGAATTTTATAAAGATACCTAAAAAACTTTAATGAGCGTCGACTCACCTCTACACTTGGTCTCGAAACCTTTAAGCTCTGCAAGGGTCCCATCGTCATTAAAAATAGCATAGCACTTTTTAATTAAAATTCCTTCTTCCTTAGAAGCTAAAAGAATCATCGCCTACATGCCAAAAAGTGCACCCAATAATCAATTTGAATACGAGAAAAATAGGAAAAAAAAAAAACAATAAACCATGTATATTATTAGATTAAAATCAAAATCCAATAAGTTATTGTTCGACATTAGATTGTAAGGTCATCCTATTTACCTCGTATGGCTATCCACTTCAAATTCAATTGAGCGTTCATTGTATGTCATATATGTTTTATTAACAAGACCTCTGAGTGTTTGCAAGAAATAACAGTTGGAAGCAGAATGCTTCAAAAAAATCATTACTACAAAAAATATAACTTAAGTAAAGCAAACACGGGATAATGCATATAGAGGAGAACAAGAAATTCAAAAAAGAAAGTTAATTTTCACCTAACCTGGTATTGGTCATTTATATTCTTCCTTGCAACATCAACACTAAGCATAACACAAAGATAAGAATTTGTCAACTTCTTTTTCGAGTCTCCGAAATATATGGTCCACAAAGAAAAAAAAAATACTCGGTGTCTTGACTCATTTACTAAAAGATTTGACACACCCAAATGGGTGGTCACTACTTGGTATTTATACACATACAATATACACATACAATAAACATAATTCAAGGAACCTAGGCATGGTACATATCCCCTAGATACATAAATACTAGATACACTAGATACATGAATACATTAACATACATTAACAATATGAATAACTTTTCACTTAACCATGATTTATTATTTTCAAAAAGTATATATTCCAAATGTAACTTCAATTAAAGAGAAAGAGCTTCAATATGTACATGATGAACCCATAGCCAGGCATGGGTATTATCAAAAAACTCTCCAAAAGGCTCTTAAGGAGTTCTACTAGCCAGGCATGAAACCAAATATTAAAAAGAAGGCGAGGGAATATGATGTTTGTCAGATGAATAAGTATGAAACAATTGCTACTCCAGGTTGGTCCAACCACTCCCTATACCAACTAAGAATTGGTCAGACATCTCAATGGATTTTAATGAGGGACTACCAAATTTTAAGAGAGCTATAGTTATTTGGGTAATTATAGACATAGCTCATTTCCTTCCTCTCTCCCATCCTTATACAATTGCCTAATTAGCCCAAATTTAAAGAAAGATACTTTGTTTATCTTAAGTTGCAACCTTAGTTAACGATAAAATAGTCATCCAACGAATAGTTATCTAAAAATGAGGACCAATGAATAAGTAATCTATAATAGTCATCTAAAGAATTAAGTAAGAACACGCAAATTTACTCGTTATTTAACCCAAGATCACTAACCATGCTTCTTTAATACTTGCAAAAACCTATGCACCCACTAAAGGTACATTCAAATAAAACCAAACAACCAAAATCCAGATCAAATTAATTAATGAACTAAAGGATACGATTACTAAAGAAAATACTCAATTTAGGATAGTCCAACATCCATAGGTTCGATCTTAAAGATAAAATTCAATCTATCATATTCTATGGATTATGAAAGGAAGAGCAAATATAGTCATAAGGTCCTCTGCTTGACTATAACTTGAGAGCAAATTCGTCTTTTGCCCCCCCTCATCACTATATATGAGCAGGCCTTCACTAAAAGTCGACTCAACTAGCGGATGAATAACCATGATCGCTCTTAATAAAGATAAATTTCAACTTATCATAGTCAACGGATTATGAAAGAAAGGGCAGAGATAGTCAGAAGTCAGAACCTGATCCAGCAATATAAACCAAGCTTCTGAAAAAGCTATTGAGATCCTTACAAATGCATTGCTACCATAAGAGAAACATATATCTAAAAGGACAAATTCAAGTCAAGGAAAATAACCAGAAATACATATCAAATTTATTAATAAACTAACAAAATCCAAGGAATTATTAGGACTAAAACCAACAACACAAGCCAATCTTTTGTAATGTCTGCCTATGTGGCAGTGATGCATCCTAAGGGGTTCTATATGTTAGTTTTACTCTAATACAATTTTAAAGACTAAGTCTACTTCTGATGCTCACTGGGAATGCTCTATAAAGATGAGTTCTGCTAGGGATGAGACCCGTACTGGAAAGCTAAAATAGAGATATGTATGCAAACTTATGTAGTCTTTATACATGGGTGTGTGCTGAGAATTAGTTGTGCACTGAAAGATAGTCTATAAATACCAAAGTGATCGAACTCAAGCTATCTACTAGAGTTGCCGACATACCCTCTGAAGGGATCAGGTCAATGTAATTCAGACCTAAGGTGGTCTGAACTATGTGTTTATGTGATGTTGGATGTGTGTAAGAGCCTCGCTCTAAGTCTACATTCATGCCTCACACAGATGTGATATGCTGATGTGCATGTGTGGATGCAAGCGTGATCAGAATAACATGAATGATAAACTAATTGGCCTCAGGCGCAATGAGCCTTATCATCGACCAAGATAGACTGAGTGTATGAGTACGAGGGAGTGACTGATGGGGTCGATGCTGTGTATAGGATTAGTGTGAAGGAGCCTAGCTCCTGAGATCTAAAATGAAAGTTACCACTTTGTGCATAACTTGGGACAGGAGCCTCGCTCTAGATGAAAAAAGGCAGTTAACACCTTACGCGTAATTGGGAAAAGGAGCCTTACTCCAAGTAAAAGAACAGTTAGTGCTTTGCGCATAACTGGGCAGTGGAGCCTTGCTCCAGATGAGAAAAGATAGTGCTTCATGCATAACTGAAGGAAATGAGTCTTACTCCAGATGTGGAGGAATAGTTAGCGCCTACTGCGTAACTAGGAAAGAAGTCTTGCTTCAAGGATATGTCTTATGTGGGAGAATGAGTGTTTATCATCATTTGGAAAAATTGTTTAGCTTTGATGCAGAGCTTTGCTCCTGATGGTGCTGATCAAGTTTGTGTGATATAGCCTTGGAGCCAAATGTGATATGAATGATGCAGTTGATATGATCATATGCGCCATGGGCATGTTGAATGTAATGACAATTTATATTCTAACATTTATCACCTATCATGGATGACTTTTTTTTTTTTTTTGGAAAGGTAAGAAAGAATAAAATTAATAACATGATAATAAACAAAAACTATGTGGCATACCCCTGTAAATACAATGAGGTCAGCTCAACAAGCTTGGAGAAGAGGTATCACAAACTTATCACCCTAGAAGCTAGCAAAAAACATAAGCTAAAATCATAGCTTAACAGATCATTTTAATGTTGACTAGACATCAAAATGACATCACACATGATGCCAAATTAACATCAAAAATATTAGAAAGCAATGAAAGCAAAGAAAGCAATCAAAGAGTAGCATGAGCAATCATGCAACCACAGCCATTGCCAAAGGTATCTCCATGACCTATGGCTTGAAGAGAGATTCGAGGAGACATCTAGGCAACTAAGCCGCTTTCAAGGGGCATAAGGATACATCAGCAAGACCATATTGCAAAACAACACAAACCATTGCACCAGGACAAGCAAAGCAATCCATCCCCATGAAAAAAAAAAAAAAAAAAAGAACAGATCAAGAAGTCATCACATTGGTAAAGATTTATAGTTAGCAATTGAACTTCCAAGATTTCAAGCCACCTTGAAACATCTTTACTCCATGCTATAACAGTAATGCATTAGCATATTACATTGTTATACCACCATTTGGAACTCGGTAGTCGCAACAAATTGGAATATAGTATCAATTATTAGAAGAAATTCATAACCTACCATGAATAGATTGGAAACAACAAACAATCAACCAACACCAATATACAGAGGAAATGATCCGCATGCTGCTCTATGTCCTCAATAACCACCTACAAAATCAGCAATTAATCATCACTAAACAAAGTCGTAAACATCCAAGAACCAATTGCTGTTCAAGATCAAAAAGCAATTCACTTCAATCAGACAGGCCAGAGAAATATAACAGCAGCACAGAGAAAAGAACCCCCATCAAACAATACTAGTAATCCCAGCAACAACCAATCCACAGCAGAATCCATGCATCAGAGAGCAGCATTGACCCAAAACACACTGTCACCACAATGCACCACCATCCAACAACCTGTAGCTAATGGCCAAGAAGAATTGTAGTAGAAGTAGCCCCACCCAAACAAAGTGAGCATCCACTAGAGCTTCAACACAGTGGCAAATTTCCCCTAACCAGCAAATTACATAGTGACAGACAGTATACCAAATACACAACTAAAGTCATCCATAATAAACTACAATTAGTGACCACATGACTACATTGTAAATCAGAAAATCCAGCATTAGAATCTTCGAATTGCAATATTAACAATTAGAACATTGCATCAGCAATCCTAGATTGACAAGGATAAGCAGCAGGTTACAAGAAGCATGCTAGTCCATCAAATTAAATCAACAAAGGGATAAGCCACTCCAACAAAACAGCAAATAAAACTGTGCAGAGATTGAGCCCCATAACAGTAAATCTGCTGAATGAGTTCCGCCAAGATAAAATCTAAGCATAGAATTTGACAAGGCCAGCTGGAAATTTCCAGCCCACAACCCACACAACAGCAGAACCACAAGCCACACAACAAAACAGTCCCCATAATCAAGCAACAAGAAATTGGCAATAACAAGAGCCCAAAGTCTCACCAAGCAGGCAGCAGAGGCATTACAGAACCATCCTAAGCAAATCAACCAAAACTGCCACAACTGCATAGCAACACGCAGCAAACCACCATATGAGAGCATTAATCAACTAATAATGAGCCGCAAAACTCAACAGAGCAATCCAAATTTTGAATCAATTAAGGGGAGTTCCACATTAGCATCATAAACAGATGAGCAGCGAACTTCAACAAGGAAATAAAGCTATAAAATCCTCATCAATGCGTAGCAGCTAATAAGAGTAACCAGCAAATAAAGGGCCAGAGCAGTGAGCATAAGAAGATCAATGAACCAATAAACAAAATGCTACCAGCTTGCACAGCAAGCATCAAATGGTTGGCATTCCAATCAGCATTCCATAAGGTGGCAATGGCAAGGAATTCCAAAAATGAACCAACAATTTAGGGTAATATAGGAACCCAAACAAATTCAAACAAGCCAAAAGCAACCAAATTGCAATGTTTCAACATGAAACCTAACAAGTGAAATAGGGTAAGCCAACCACACTCCACAAACCATCATAATAGCACCAACCAGCTCCAAAACTCACATTCAAACTGAACCAAAACAAAGAACTCATAAATACAAGATAACAATATCTGAAATGCAGCACACAGCCCAGCCAAACCCCCAGCTATAACCCATAGCAACTGAACATTAGGAGCAAATAAGTAGTGAAGAGTATCAACAACTCAAGCAAGTCCCAACATGTACATCAGTCGACATTAAATGACAAGAAAATTCCAAACATCAAATGAACCAATCCATCAAACATGGCCACCTCAGAAAGAAATTCCAAATAGGAATCAGACAAGCGAGATTAACTAGTAGACCACCCAGATATTGCTACAACAAATACAAGTACCAACATGAAAATCAAGCTTATCATACCAAAATTCTAAGAACCACCAATCAAATCCTTAAAGCAGAAGGGGGAATTTGCCATCTCTCAAGAATAGATCTACTTTTATCAGAAGCCTTACATTTGGAAAACCCCAAAATTCTTTCACGGACAATGTTAATAAGCTGACTTATGACAGATTCCACATCCAAATAATTATTCTCAAAATGTCTTCTATTTCTTTCCCTCCAAATAATGTAATCATACCAGCAAAGTATAATTTACTTACACTAGAAGTAAGAGACTTACGTTTCAACATCCTAGAGGCCCATCCAAATCTCTCCAGCCAGGAGTCACGGGAAATGCAAAAATCACACTTATAGCATTCCAAACCTCTTTGGCAAATGAACGCCAAACGAATAAATGATCATGATCCTCAATTCTTCTACAGCAAGATAAACAGCTCATATGAGAAATTCTACCATATGAAAGTAACTTATCTTAAGTTGACAATTTTGATCTAATAGCAAGCCAGAGAATAAAAGAATGCCGAGGTATACAAACTTTAAACCAAGCCAAATGGGTCCAATCAACACTAGGATGCTTAATTCTTAAAACATCCCAACACTTAATAGTAAACCGATGAATGCTCCAATTCCACAATATCATGTCTGCCCTATCGACAAAAGGAGGATTTAATACCTCCAGTTCTCTCTTTACTTCCAAAATATCTAGCGATAAATATCCAGGCCAACACCAATTCCCCTCCCTTATGATAGAACATACCATGGCTTCACTGAGAAGACCAAAGTCATATCTAAGGCAGTTACCAAATCTGGAGTAAAGATCCCCACTAGGAAGCCACGAATCAAACCAGAGTGAAATGGAACTTCCATCCCCAACTCTATAGTTGATTTTGCCCTTGATCAAAGGTCTAATTTTTAAAATCTTTCTCCAGGACCAAGAACATTCCTCAGGAATTTTCGCTATCCAAAAGTGGTAGTTCTTTAAAAGGTTTGTCCTAATCCACTTATCCCACAACGAAAAGGAAGAAAGGTCACAAAGAAGCCAAATATACCTGGAAATTACAACATAATTCCAATCCTTTAGCTTGTTGATACCAAGACCTTCTTCTTCCTTCGTTCTAGTAACTTCCTCCCAGGCAACCTTAGCACCCGTAGAAGCCAGACTCTAGAATCCTTCCATAAAAAAGTACAAAGAATCTAATCAATCTGTTTAAGAACACTTGCAGGCAAATTAAAATGATAAGCCTACAATGTTTGGATGCAGAAAAGCATCGATTGGATAACTTGCAACCTGACTGCAAAGGAAAGGATTCGATTAGTCCAACTTTTGACTCATCCAACAATCCTATCCCCAAGATAAAAATAGTTAAGAAAGATGAAGCATATTTACTTAAAATTTCACCCACCATCGCAAAACATGCTTCTTCAAAACCTACAAGAAACAACCCTCATTAGCCAATGCGTACCATAAGAGAAACCTCATATGAAGCCATAAATAATCAAAAATTAAGGTCTAATTGAATTGTAACTTGAGGGATAGATTATTAAAGATACAATTCAATCTAGTGGTATACCCAAGGGGTAACCAAATGAACTAACCAATTTCCGACCTTAACCCAAGGATTATGACTAACCACGCCTCTTCAAAACCTACAAAAATCCTTATGCACAAATTATAATGGCAAAAGTATACCATATGAGCAACCTTTCTGAACGTAAATTAAAACCGAGCTAAATAAACAAAATCCAAATAATTTGATTAACAAACTTACGAATGTGATTCCCAAGGATAATATTCAATTAAGAATAGTTCATGATCTAAAGGTTTAGATCATTGGGTTATGAGAGAGAGAATTTAGTCGTAACTTGAACAAGTAAGGTTTAAAGTGTTAAGACTAAAATCCAACACAGCCATAAGAAAAACCAGAATCTTAAGGAATAAATTCAAGTTAAAGCTAAAAAAAAAAAAAAAAAAAAAAAAAAAAAAAAAAAACTAGAAACCAAGATCAAATTTTAGGAAAAACTGACCAAACCTAAAAAACCAAGTTGGCAAATGAAAAAATCCAATTTATGATCCAATTAAGATCTCTTAATTTTTGCACAGTCACCTGCCAAGTTGAAAACCAAATATCAGTAATTCAAATATAGAGTTAAATTATCGACTAAAACAATAAATCAGTCTATATCAACCAAGAACAAGCAACAAAATCAATTAATCTATATAACTAGCATCCAAACTCCTGATATCTATTTAAGAGATCACAATAAATGATCATCAACTTTGTTTTTTTCTTTTTTTTTTTTCCAATGACCCAAATGGAACTCCCCAACATAAGAGACAAGCATAGTGTGAGTGCATGGCTAGAGCAAGGGATAAAGGTTAAATCACGCAATTACAATACTCAAATTTACATCAAAATTATATAACTTTCTAGAATCCGTATAAAAATCTAATTTACCTACCACAAGAAGAGAAAAATAGTATCGGATAAGAGATGTTCAAAAACAAAATTCAATTCATACCACTTTGTGATCCAAAGGTTAGGCGAGAGAGAGAGGGGGGGCAGAGAGATGGAGACTGAGGGAAAGCAAATTTACTTCAAAATTTTACCTAGCACCACAAAACCAAGAACCTTCAAAACCTGCACACAAAAAGACCTCAATCTAAAACATTTAATTTTTATGTATGTCTTATCTAGTTTAGCATTTAATTCAAATCAAAACAAATAACCAAATCTAGTTAACTTCAAAGGTTTGCTAAATATCAAATTCAATTTAAAGTAATGTATGATACAAATAGTTAAAAAAGATGAAGCATATTTACTCAAAATTTCACCCACCATAGCAAAACAAGTTTCTTCAAAACCTTAAGAATCGGCCCTCATTAGCTAGTGCCCACCATCAGAGAAACCTCATGAGGCCATAAATAATCAGAAATTAAAATCCAATTGACTTGTAACTTGAGGGATAGATTGTTAAAAATACAATTCAATCTAGTAGGATACCCAAGGGGTTGCCAAAGAACTAGCCAATTTCCTTGGACCTTAACCCAAGGATTATAACTAATCAAGCCTCTTCAAAACCTACAAAAACCTCGGTGCACTCATTAGCATGGCAAAAGTAATACCATAGTTGAATAATATCAGAGTAAAATTAAGAGTATGAGTTATATTTTTCCCATCTCCTTCATGTATATTTATATTTAAGAGTTACAACCAAAATAGGAAATAAGTTTCCTAATCAAATTAGGATACATACTCCTAATCAAATTAGGATACACATACTTTAGGAATTTTTTCTTTTTTTTTTTTTTTTTTTTTTTTTTAGGTAACCCGAAATCCCATTGGTTTATTGCAGACCTCAACGGTCCGCGTAGCCAATGGGTAAACCGGGGGGAGAACGGTCCGACCCAAGACATTCCTCAGTTCAGTTAAGGACGCACTCAGCGGATTCGAACCCCCGTCTCTAAGCTTACACCCTCTGGGGGTTATCCATCGACCGCTAAGCTAACTCTCGGGATCCACTTTAGGAAATTAAATCCTAACTATCATAGAATATTTCTAAAATTCTAACACTTCCCCTCAAACTTGACCATGGAGATCAAACATGCCCAGTTTGGTCCAGTTTGGTGGACAACTTTTGAAACAAAGATCGAGCTAATGGTTTTGTGAGAATATCCCCCAACTGAGAATCAGAGCGTACAAACGGAGTAGCAATATCACGCTTCAGTAAGATATCTCAAATGAAGTGACAATCAATTTCAATGTGCTTGGTCCGTTCATGAAATACAGGATTATTAGTAATGAATATTGTAGCCTGATTGTCGCAGAACATAGACATCGGGGCCGGAACTGAAAGACCAAAATCCTGAAGAAGAGAACGAACCCAAAGTATCTCAGATGTAGTATAAGCCATGGCACGATACTCTGACTCTGCATTAGACCGAGCTACAACGTACTGTTTCTTACTTCACCAAGTAACAAGATTGCCACCAACAAATGTACAATATCCAAAAGTAGATCTCCGATCTGAACGATTGCCAGCCCAATCTGCATCACTATATCCACTCATGTCTATTGTTTTGGAAGGTCGATAGAGCAAATCTTGACCTGGTGAATTCTTCAAATATTTCAGGATTCGACACACAGCATCAAAGTGAGGCTGACGAGGAGCATGCATAAACTGACTAATTACTCCAACAGCATATGTAATATCAGGCCGTGTTACTGTGAGATAAATCAACTTGCCCACAAGTCGACGTTACCTACCAACATCAGAGAATGTTTCACCACTCTCAGAGTCTAAATGAACAGAAGTATCCATAGGAGTATTAGCGGGGTGAGATCCCAAAAGACCAGACTCAGAGAGTAAATCCAATACATATTTTCTTTGAGATAATGAAACACCTTGTGAAGAACGAGCAATCTCAATTCCTAGGAAATAGCGTAATGCGCCAAGATCTTTTGTCTTAAACTACTTCTCCAAATAACTTTTTAGAACAAAAATACCCTCAAGGTCATCACCTGAGATAATGATATCATCCACGTATATAACCAAAATAATAATACCAGAAGATTTCTGACACACAAATATTGAGTGATCAGATGTGGATCGCCTGAAACCATAGCTAAGAAGAGCAGAGCTAAATCGATCAAACTATGCCCGTGGAGATTGCTTGAGTCCATATAGGGCCTTGTGTAAGTGACAAGCCAAATGTTCACTTCCTGTTGTGACATACCCAAGAGGCTAATCCATATTGACTTCCTCTTGAAGTTCACCATGCAAAAAAGTATTTTTAACATCCAACTGAAATAAAGGCCATGACTTACTGCAACAGCCAGTAAAATGCGAATTGAAATAAGATGAGCCACTGGTGAAAAGGTTTCTATATAATCAACACCATAGGTTTGAGTGTATCCTTTTGCAACCAATCTAGCCTTAAGTCTCTCAACAGATCCATTTGGTAAATATTTCACTGTGTACACCCATCGGCATCCTACTATCTTCTTCCCAGGTGGAATAGTAAATTCTCATGTATGATTATGTTGTAATGCCTGCATCTCCTCATCCATCGCTCTCTTCCAGCCAAGTGATAATAATGCCTGCTTATAAGATGTGAGAGGAGAAACAGAAGATAAGGCACAAACAAAGGAATGGAGACGAGGTGATATACGATGATATGAGACAAATTTAGCAATAGGATGTTGAGTACATACACGTTTACATTTTCTTAGAGCAATGGGAAGATCATCTATTTCAAGAGACTTGGTCTCAACAGGTGTCTCAAGAAACTCAGGGTACACACAACTTGGAGTAGGTTCAGGATCCACAGGAACAGAAGTAATTGGTCTAAGACGAGTACGGTGCTGATATACTTGTAAAGGTGGGGGCATGCTAGAATCGAGAGATGGTGAAATGGATGGCAAGTCAGTAAAGGGAACCTATGTAGTGTGAGATGACTCCCCCTCTCGAGAGGGAAGAGGAGACTCCCCCTCACGAGAAAAGTAGGGGGTAGACTCAGAGAAGGTAACATCAGCACTAATAAATATTTACGAGAAGGAGGATGATAACACCGATAACCTTTCTGAGTACGAGAATAACCTACAAAGACACAACGATGAGCACGGGGAGAAAGTTTGTCTAAACCAGGATCCAAATTATGAACAAAAGCAATGCAACCAAAGGTACGAAGTAGAAGAAAAAAAGGATTAACAGAAGGATATAAAAGACAAATAGAATACTGATTACCAAGACAACGTTTGAACCCGATTAATAAGATAGCATGCACTCCAGACGGCATCCCCCCAATATTGTTTTGGAATATTCATTTGAAAAATGAAATTTACAGGCAACATCCAGTAAATGCCAATGTTTACGTTCAACACCATTCTATTGGGATGTATAGACACTTGGGATGTATAGACACAAGAAGTTTGATGAAGAATGCCTCGTTCAATACAAATTTGGGTTAAGATAGACTGGGTATATTCGAGAGCATTGTCAGAACAGAGGATTTTGATTTTTTTATCAAATTGGGTTAGAATCTCATTATAGAATTTTAAAATAATAACAGGCAGTTCAGAACGATTCTTCATTAAAAACAACCAAGTCGTACGAGAGTAGTCATCAACAAAAATAACAAAATACCAAAATCCATTAACAGAAGCAACTTTTGAAGGACCCCAAATGTCCGTATTGACTACACCAAATGGTTGAGACGCACGACTATTTTTATGACTCGAAAACGAATTACAGTGATGCTTGCCAACTTGACAAGCCTCACACTCAAGACTCGAAATAGACCCTAAACTAAGAACAGCAAGTTTAAGACGAGCTAAAGACAGATGACCTAAATGACAATGCCACTGGAGTGGCGACATGAATGCACCAAAGGCTGAATGAGAAGGCTGAAAACTGGCAGGATCAAGATAGTAAAGACCAGCCCGTTCACATCCCGAACCCATCATCTTCTATCCTGAGGTCCTGAAAAATACAATAAGAAGAAAAAGTTATAGAATAGTTCAAGGACTTAGTTAATTGACTAACCGATAATAAATTAAATGAAAAATTAGGCACAAAAAGACTTAAGGGTAGAGATAAGGAAGAAGAAGGATTAAGAGATCCTTTACCAGCCACAGGCCAGGAGGACCCATCAGCTAAGGTAACATTATGAGTACTAGGAACTAAGTTAGAAAATAGCGAAGAATTACCAGAAATATGTGCACTGGCACTAGAGTCAATAACCCATTGAGAGAAAGATTGAGAAGTAAAGTAAGCAAAACTACCTGACTGTGCTAAAGTAGCAGTAGAAGAGCGAGAAGTGCGAAGAGCTTGTACAATCGCCTCCAACTTCGCAGGAGTAAAGGGATTTTGGGAAGCAGTACTAGATGGAGCTAGATCACTTAAATCAGAAGTGATCTGTGCAGAGGAATCAGTACCAATGGGTGCAGTAATGACATGATTAGCTTGCTCAGGTCGACCATACTTCTTCCAGCAGTATGGTTTAGTGTGATTAGTGCCTCCACAGTGATCACATTTCTTATTGTCCCATCCAGAACCACGGTCTCCTCCACGGGAACCACCACGAGAACCTCGACCACTAGAACCGCTAACAAGAGCAGCAGAATCAGACCCACCAGAGGAGACTGGTTGAGAATGGTGACCCAAAGAAGAGCACTGAATGCGGGAATAAGCATTAGCCATAGAAGGAATAGTCTCTCCTGCCAAAAGATGATCCCTGTAATTGCAAAGATTATCATTGAGGCCAGCAAGGAGCAGAACTGTCATAAGTTCATCCCATTGTCGAATCATCTCAGCCTTGGTTTCTGGAAAGGGACGAAATTGTAGAAGACGATCTCCCAAAGCTTTGAGATTACTGTAATATTCAGACAATGATTCAGTTCATTGGTGAAAAGTGAAAAGTTTTTCATATGCCTCAAAGACCTTTGAAGCATTACTCTTTTGGAAAAACGAATCTGCCAGTGAATCCATATGATTTTAGAAGAATTACACAAAACAACGGTGCGAAATACCGAAGGCTCCAAACTATGCCAGATCCAACTCATAACAACAGCATTTGAAGCCCTCCATTGTGCATATGAAGGAGACTTGGAATCAGAAGGAGGATCTGTAATATGATTTTCCAACTAGCATCCAATCAAGAAAACCCGAGCAGCATGTGACCATGTCAAATAATTCATACCATTCAAATTTTCACATGAGATGGATTTTAGAAGACTATCAACTGGTATGATTGGTTCAATAGAAAGAGATTCAGAACCAGAATTCTTATATTCATTAGAAGCCATCTCTAATAAAGGTAAACCAAATAGCCCTCAAAGCTACCAAACAGCCCTCAAGCTGTTATGAAGATACGAATGAAAATTCCAGTAACCGAGAGTTAGATCAGCACCGAGGATCAGAATGCTACCGAACCAGAAGCCGAGAATCAGATCAATTAACCATCGATCAGCGCCGCGAATCAACCGCAAAATCAGATCAATTGATTAATCAAATCAATACTAGAACCTGAACATCAACCATCGGTTGGTGAGCAGCTGGTTAGTTGACGATCGAAGCAACCGAAACAATAAATCAGAACAGCGGATGGTGGTCAGAACATCTCGGCATGAGTGACGAAGGCTGTGAGCGACGAACAGGAGATCGAATCAAATAAGACTAGTAGATGGTGGTCAAAACATCTTTGGCAACGAACATGGGTGACGAAAGGAGTAACGAGCAAGCTCGACGAAGCTAACTTCAATTGCCAACCGTCGATTGGAATCACCTACCGCCGATTGGAGTCGTCTACTGCCGATTGGGATTGCCAATTGCCAACTGAGGTACTAGCATCAAGCCCTAGGTTTTTTTTTTTGGAGAGGGGATAAAAGAGAAAAATTTGCTCTGATACCAAGTTGAATAATATCATATTAAAATTAGGAGTATTGAGTTATATTTTTCCTATCTCCTTCATGTATATATTTATATTGAAGAGTTACAACCAAAATAGGAAATAAGTTTCCTAATCAAATTAGGATACACACACTTTAGGAAATTAAATCCTAACTATCATAGAATATTCTTAGAATTCTAACAACCATCAACCTCTCCGAAGGTAAATCAAAACCGAGTTAAAACAACCAAAATCCATATAATTTGATTAAAAAAGTTACAAATGTGATTTCTAAGGATAAAATTCAATCTAGAATAGATCATCCATAGGTTAAGATCACTAGGTTATGAAAGAAAATGAATTTAGTCGGAACGAGTAATGCAAACCAAAGGATTAAGACTAAAATTCATTATAGCCATGAGAGAAACCAAAATCTGAAGGGATAAAATTCAAGTTAAAGTGAAAAAACCATAAACCAAGATCAAATTTTTTTAAAAAACTGACCAAACCTAATAAAACAAACTCACAAATGAATAAATCCAATTTCTAATCCAATTAAGATCTTTTAATTTCTGCACAATCAGTTGCCAAGTTGGAAACCCAATATCAGTAATTCAAACAAAGAGTCAAATTATCAACTAAAACAATAAATCACAGTATCTAAGAAATTATTTATGAACAAGCAATAAAATTCAGTAACCTATACAACCAACATCCAAATTCTTGATATCTATTTAAGAGACCACGATAAATGATCATCAACGGTGATGTCTTTTCCAATGACCGAAAGGGAGCTTACCCAAAATAAGAGATAAGGATAGTGTAAATGCATCGCTAGATCAAATGATGAAGGTTAAATTGGGTCGTTTGTGTAAAAATCAAAATTGCATCGAAATTAGATTACTTTCTATGTTCGACATAAAAATCCAACATACCTACCACAACAAGTAGTATCGGATGGGAAAAGTTTAAAGACATAGTTCAATTCATACCACTATGTGATCTGAAAGTTATGAGAGAGAGAAAGAGAGAGGGAGAGCAAATTTACACAAACTTTTCCCAGCACCACAAACCAAGAACTTTCAAAACCTGCACGAAAAGAGACCTCAATCTGAAATGTTTAATTTTGACGTACGTCATATTCATTTTAGAGTAGTGTATGACTATGATGCAAATGGCTATAAGAGGAGGAGCACATATTATAACCGACCAATAGAGAGATCCCCACAATCTGAAACATTTAATTGAAATCAAAACAAATAACCAAGATCTAGTTAACTTGAAAGGTTTTGCTAAATATCAAATTCAATTTAGAGTAACGTATGATCCAAATAGTTAAGAAAGATGAAGCATATTTACGCGGAATTTGCTAAATATCAAATTTGTATCGAAATAAAATACCTTTCTGTATTTCGTGTTAAAATCCAACATACCTACCACCACAAGAAGAAGAAGAAGAAGATAGTATCGGATGGGAAAGGTTTAAAGGCATAACAATTCATACCACTCTGTGATTTGAAGGTTATGAAAGAGAGCAAATTTACTCAAACTTTACTTAGCACCACAAACCAAGAACCTTTAAAACCTATACGCAAAGAGACCTAAATCTGAAATATTTAATTTTGATGTATGTCATATTCAGTTTAGATTAGACTATGACACAAATGGTTATGAGAGGAGGAGCATATATTATAACCGACTTGTAGAGACTCGTAGAGACCCCCCCCCCCCAAATCGGAAACATTTAATTCAGATCAAAACAAATAACCAAGATCTAGTTAATTTCAAGATTCGCTAAATATCAAATTCAATTTATAGTAATGTATAATTCAAATGGATAAGAAAGATGAAGGATATTTACTCAGAATTTTACCCATTACCGCAAAATAAGATTCTTCACAAAACCTACAAGATCCAACCCTCATTAGCCAATGCATACCATAAGATAAATCTCACAAGATACCATAAATAATCAGAAATTAAGATCCAATTGATTAATAAATTGAGGGATAGATTATTAACCTTGTATAAACAAGAGGTAATGAAAAAGCTAACTGATTTACTTGGAACTTGACCCATGATCACCAATCAAGCTTCTTCAAACCCACAAAAACCCCTTTGTGATAATGACAAAAACCCCCCATTGCACTAACTAGCACGCCAATTGGTCCAATTAGTTTCTCAAAATTTTGCACAAAATCACAAAACAAGCTTCTTTAGAACCTACAAAAACCTAGACCTCCCCAGTGCATACCTTAAGAGAGACCTAACATGAAGCCATAAATTCAAATAGAGCCAACTAACTAGAAATTGAGATCTAATTCATTAAGAAACTGAAGGATAGATTATTAAAGATAAGATTCAATCTAGAATATCCAAGGGGTTATGAAAGGACCAACCGATTTACTCAGTACTTGATCCAAAATCATCACTAGCTAAGCTTCTTCAAAACTTACAAAGCAGGTCGATAGCATACCACTAGATAAACCTCAAGCTAAAGATAAATCACAATCAAGCCAAATAAGCAAAATCCAGATCAAATTGATTAATAAAGGATGTGATTCCTAAGGATAATATTAAATACAAAATAGTCCATGATCCATAAGTTTACTTAAACATCCAAAGGGTTGTTGAAAGAAAGAATAAATCTAGTCGGAACCTTCATGCAACCATAAGACAAACCTGTACTGAACCTTATTGAATAAATTCAACAAAATCAGAGAAAAAAATATTTAAAAATTGACAAACAATACAAACCAAACTCGAACGTGATTAAATCCAATTACAGTTTGCACCATTAACTGCCCAATTAGAAATCCAATGTCAATACTCTATGCAAAGATTCTTTCAGAATTTTACTCAACACCACAAACCAAGATCCATTAAAACTTATATGCAGAGAAACCTCAATTTAAAACCTTTAATCCAACTCGAGCCAAATAACCAAGAACTAGTTAATTTTGATGGGTTTGTTAAATATCAAACTTCAATTTATTTATTTGTTTATTTAATTTTTGAAAGGTAAGAAAGAATAAATAAATAATAAGAAAATACAAAGATTTTGGCGTATATCCTTGCTATTACAATGAAGCTCAAAAAACTGGCTTTGAGAAAAATCTCACAAGCTAGGCAAAGAAACCGACCGAGGACTAAACATCCTTTTTTCTCTGGTAAGTACTAGATAAATACATAAGCTTAAACAAAATCTCAATAACAAAAAAATGTTGACAAGACATCTAAAAGCAAATCTCAAGATGCCAAATCAACATCCTAGCACCTTCCTGACTCAACAAGAAGCACACAAACATTCTAGGAGCGTGAGCAGGAATCAAAACAGAAACAAACAGAAATCTGTAGCAGCACAAATCAGCATCATCACCAATTGCACCCAATCAATTCGATCATCATAAACTTAACAAGCTGGACCCTCACAACTCAACATATGCAACAAATAGAGCATCGTGACAACAATTCTACAATGCAAATTATCCCAATCACACCACCATAGCAGGGACCACACCAATCCAAGCATGCAACAATTACATCTATCATCCAACCCCATTAACAATCCTGGAACTATAAAATGCAGTGAGCAACACGAACAACAAAATGCAACCATCAAACAACAGTTCAAAAGATGCAAACAAATTCAGCGCAGAAGCATACATGCACCAATACACAGCACAGCCCAAGACATACAAACAAGACAATTACTCGCTGCAAGCAACCATATAGCAAGAGTAAAAAGGCAGATTACCAAGCTCCACCCAGCAAATCCGAAAGGAGCAAGTATCATCTGCCGATAGCCAAATAGCCATACAAACAAGTTGCACCAATCTTCAGATACTTAACAATCAACCATGGCATGGCAATTATTATCCCACCATCAACATGGTAGAACCAGAAAGGAAAAACCAAAGGAGCTGCACAGTTTGATAATAGCACCGTATTCTTGAATTATGAATTTAACCAGCAACCCAGCAGCATCACAAGTAATACAGCAGTTCCAAGCACATTCACCCAGCACAACAGCAGTTTTGCAGTGCATAAACAGTAACCAAAATAACTGGAAAAGACCAGCAATAATAAATATGTCCCAGGTATAGCAGAATGCTTTGTTGAAGAACAAAAATCGGTCCGCAAACTCATAATGTAGCAACCAGCAAACGCAGTTCAGCAGCCAGAACTCTTGAGCAGAAAGAAGGAAGAGAAAACCATCCAAATAGTAGAAACAACAACCCCTGACCAAATTGCTGTAAATGACATCCCAATGCACAGACTGCTATTAAAATGCACCCTTGCAGCCAAACAGAAACCAAAATACTCCATCCACAAATAACAGAGAAGGAGAAAATAATCAAATTTCAATTTAGAATAGTCTATGATCCAAATATATATTATTGCTACCTAACCAAATCCACTCAATGTTAATGAACCATCTAAAGCAGAAAAGCCAAGATGATAAATCAACATAGATGATTGAAATAAACGGCAAAAAAATATTCTCCAAGGCCTCTAACACATGGCAGCGAAGACCAAGCTACATCGCAATACAAGCGCCTCCAATTCAATAGAAACAAAAGCCACCACTGGTTCAAAGCAGAATGCATCATAAGCCGACACCAATACACAATTCCTGCAAAGCTTAGGACCCTAAACGCAAAAGAATGAAAAACGCATCAGCTTTCGTCAATTGCTACTAGCTGATCACAAACAAGCTGCAATGCAACAATGACGGTTAACAAACAAGCACCATGGAAACCAAACAGTCTTGTGCCAGCAAATAATTACTCCAAATCATCTGCTTATTGCACCAAATAAACAATCTGGGCAAAGGAGCCATCAAGTCATCATCAAAACATTCACTCCTTTCAATCATCAAACTATAGCAACAAAGGAGAATCAGAAAATCAGCAGAGAATAGTACCACCAATACCACCAAAGTCCGCCAAATATAAACACTCCGCAAATTAACATGTAGCGGCCAAACAGGTGCCAACACAGTACAAACAATCTTGCGTAACACCTTCAACTCAACAGTTCAAATATTAGAGTGGAGCTTTCGAACCTTAACCGCACAAAACCACCAATTAACACTCTTCTCACGACAGCATTATCAATAGAAATATTCATTCTAAATTCACAACTCCAATGACAAATCATAACATAGCTGTGCTCATATCAGCAACCTAAAATTTAATAGTCTGTAAACATAATTTGCAGCAAAATCACACTAGTAGAACGCAAGCAATTCAAATCTAGCCACCCACTCACTACACCAGATAAAGACTCCATCATAACACCTAACTTGCTGCAACAAACAATTCCACAACACAAAACCAACAACTCAAATCCATCTTCAAGCATATCAAGACTCTCAAAGATCACATTACAAAGACAAAATCCAGAAGAGATCCAACTGCTTCCAAAGGAAAATACATCCTTGGCAACTTAGCAATAATCAACACTCCATCATTACCTATTTATTAATACCCAAATTCATTTGCAACAGCAACTTAAGGATAAACCACTCGAACACAAAGACACACTAATCAGGCAGCAACCACACAAACTCCACCACATAATCAGCAACTTCCTACAACTTGAAGAGAAAAACCATGCCAATAACCACAAACAGAGCAAACAGTGAGAAACACCAATACTAAATAAAGCAGATACACCAATAACAAAATTCTGCACACAAACCCACTACAAAATCCACCAAAACAGCCACATAGCCTAGCAAGTGGCAAAAGCATGAACCTCGCCAAAACCTCAAACAGAAAGCAGCACCCAAATCAAAGTAAACCAACGTAACAGGAGTCCCAAACCATAAATCAGCAAACAGAAAGCAAGCAAATGCTCCACCATACCAGAACAACAGACAAGGTAAATCAAAAACCTGTAATACCACCAGAGATCCAAACTCTTGCAAGCACCAGAAAGCTAAACAAACCACTAATAACTTACCCCCCCAAAAAAAAAAAAACACAAACCACTAATAACAGAGAAATTGTATCAGAAATACAAAAGAACTCCTGGACTTAGTCTAGTTTCCTTCCATAGCATCTTTGCAACCCATAAACTCTACAAAACATCAGACCAACACCAGCCCCTGTAACAATGCAGTAGAGGACCACACTTTCATGTCCAGTATACCAGCACAGCAAAAGAATAAATGCTCCAAACACCGTATTCAATCAATCCCAATAGACCGATACAAACAAGCCAGCCAACAAAATATTATGGCTCCACCAAAGATCAATATAAACCAGATAGGAAACCAATTTATCGAGCAACTCAACAAGTAAGGCAGCATTTTGATAACCAAAGCAAACCTCCACAGTAGACACCAAACCAAATTGAAAAGGTGATAACCAAAACACCCTGCTCAACAGATTAGACCTAACAAAGCATCATCCACCCCAAGAATTACACAAGCAGCTTGCAAAAAATTCAGAACCCAATATGCCATACCAAACACCAGCAATCTCACCAATCATCATATTAGACATCACAAGGAATAACAGCACACAAATTCAAATATAGCCAAATAACCAGAAACGGGATCTAATTAATTTATAAAGTGCGGGATAGATTATTAGAGATAAAATTCTATCTAGCCAATTTACTCAAAACTTGACCCAACCAAGATCATCACTAACCAAGCTTCTTCAAAACCTACAACCAACGCCTTATTACCAATGCATACCACAAGAGAACCTCGCACAAAGCCATAAATTCAAATCTGGCCAAATAACAAGAAATTGAGAGCTAATTTATTCTTAAAGATAAAATTCGATCTAGAATAGCCAATATCTAAAGGTTATGCAAAAAACTAGCCGATCTACTTTGAACTTGACCCACTATCATAACTAACCAAGCTTCTTTAACCCTATAAAAACCCTATCTACTCACAGGCCAATGGCATATCATAAGAGAAACCTCAATCTAAAGGTAAATCAAGTTCTAGCCTAATAACCACCAGATCAATTTAATTTGATTAACAATCTTATGGGTGTGATTCGCAAGGATAATATTCAACTTAGAACAGTCTATGATCCCTTGATTTACCAATAGACAAAGATCGAAGGATTATTGAAGAAAGGGCAAATTTAGTCAGAATCTGAACCAATACCACAAACCAAAAGGTTAAATACCTGAATCCATGGTAACCATAAGAGAAACTTGAAGGAAAAAATTCAAATCGAGGCAAAAAAACAAGAAATCCATATTAAATTTTTTTTTAAGAAAAAAAACTGATAAACATCCATATCAAATTCAAGTCCAATTAAAAGTCTCTTAATTCTACACCATCACTACTCAAGTAGAAATCCAATATTACCTTTGCAGCAAGTGTGATCAGTCAATTTATGCACTTACCAAAGAAGAAACACCTTGATGCAGTTTTAGAATCCTGAGATACTTAAAGAGTACTCCTAGTAAGGGATTTTTTTTTAAGAAAGAAGATCACAGAATGGTAGAAATCTACAATGATGTAGATTGGGCAGGATCTTCAGTTAATAGAAGATCCACTTCCAGTTACTGTACCTACGTGTGAGGTAATTTGGTCACTTGGAGGAATAAGAAACAACTAGTAGTTGCAAGAAGCAATGTAGAAGCAGAGTTTCAGGCTTTAGCTCATGGAATTTGTGAATGAATATGGCTAGAGAGATTGCTTGATGAACTAAAGATGTCCAACTGCATTCCTATGAGATTATATTGTGACAACAAGGCAGCAATAAGTATAGCACAAAATCCTGTCCATCACGATCATACTAAGCATGTTGAGGTTGATCAACATTTTATCAAGGAGAAGATTGACAATGGAAGTGTGTGCTTGAACTATATTCCTACTAAGGAATAAACAACTGATATCCTAACAAAGAGTTTACACAAACCAAGTTTTAAAAATTTAGTGAACAAGCTGGGAATGATCAATATCTACGCCTAACTTGAGGTGGAGTGTGGATAAATCTTGGAGAAATTTAGAAGGAATAGATTAAATCATCCTAGATAGGAAGGATGTATCTTAAATATGATTGTATCAAATTAGCTTCTAATTTTTAGAAATTAGCTTCCTAATTTTAGGAAATTTTTTCCTTTGTTGTTAACTGTACCATATAAGGACTTCCTACTATGTGTATAAATATGTGTGTATAACTTCATTAGTGATATATACAAGAAATACTTTAAAAAGCAATTCTCTTGCAATTAAATTGACTGTCTCCACATGTCTAAACATAGACATTACACTTTCAAATATTAATGTTCCATGATATACCAGAATGTGAATACAAGCTAAGTGCTAAACAATATTCCAAACTTTCAATGCTTGAACCCCAGTTAGTAGTATCTAATTACAACCAGGCATAAATCTATCCTGCATTACCAAAAGACAATATTTCCTTCATCACAAGAGATGTCAAAATTAATCAACTATGACTAATAAATGGAGGTGGAGCAAGAATGATCATCTTAATCAACTTAGATTGACAAGTTTGTCTTATGATTAATCAATAAGAAAAGGCATAAATTGTGCTGTAAGAAAAAAAAATCAGTGCCTGAATTGATGCATATGCCATAATTAATAAATCTGCAAAATGGATAACAAGTGTTTGAAATTTGTGAATAGAGAATTTCAGAGAGATACTTGGAAAACTTTGATAAGCATAAGCTCACCTCTACACTTGGTCTTGAAACCTTTAAGCTCTGCAAGGGTTTCATCATCATTAAAAATTGCATATTACATCTTAATTAAAATTCCTTCTTCCTTAGAAGTTGGAAGAATCATCACCTACATGGCAAAAAGGGCCCCCAATAATCAATTTGAATACAAGGGGGAATAAAAAAACAATAAACCATGTATGTTATTAGATTAAAATCAAAATCCAATAAGTTATTGTTCGACATTAGCTCGTAAGGTCATCCTATTTACAATGTATGGCCATCCACTTCAAATTCAATTGAGCATTCATTGTGTGTTGTATATGTTTTATTAATAGGACCTATGAGTGTCCATAAGAAATAGCAGTTGGAAGCCAAATGTATCAAAAAATCATCACTGACAAAAATATAACTTAAGTAAAGCAAACACTAGGTAATGCATATAGAGAAGAACAAGAAATTCGGAAAATGAAGTAAATTTTCACCTGACCTGGTACTAATCATTTGTATTGTTTCTTGCAACATCAACATTAAGCGTAACACAAGGAGGAGAAATTGTCAACTTCTTTTTCGAGTCTCTAAAATATATGGTCCAAAAAAAAAAAATATTTACTGTCCTGACTTGTATATGATGCAAAGCAAACCAATGGTTATGGAGAGGATTTACTGAAAAGTTTGATACACCCAAATGGGTGGTCACTTCTTGGTATTTATACACAAACAATATACACATATAATAAATGTGATACAAGGAACCTAGATTGGGTACATATCCCCTAAATACATAAATACTAGATACACTAAATACATAAATATGCATTAACGTACATTAACAGTATGTGTAACTTCTCTCTTAAGCATGATTTATTATTTTACAAAGAGAGAATATATATTCCAAATGTAACTTCAATCAAAAAGAAAGTACTACAGTATGCACATGATGAACCCATAGTCGGGCATGGTGCTTATCAGCAAACCCTGCAAAAGGCTCTCAAGGAGTTCTACTAGTCAGGCATGAAACCAAATATTAAGTTAGGGAATTTGATATTTGTCAGATGAATAAGTATGAAACAGTAGCTACTCCAGGGCTGGCCTAACCACTTCTTATACCAGCTAGGAATTGGTCAAACATCTCAATGGATTTTATTGAGGGACTACCAAATCCTAAGAGGGCCACTGTTATTGGGGAACTATAAACACATTGTCTAAATTTACTAATTTCCTCCCTCTCTCTCATCTCTATACTACTATCCAATTAGCCCAAATTTTTATATCACAAATTTTTAAACTCCATGGGCCTATGACTAGTGTCTAGAGCATCATTAGAACCTTACAAGATAGGTGTGGGGAGGAGTATTTGGGCAATATGCCCAGTGTTCAACACTTTTTGCTCAATAGAGGTGGGAAGAGGAAATATGATGAGATTTTGGAAGGATAGAGGGGAGGCGCCTAAAAGATGACTTTGTGGAAATCTTTTCATTGGCAGTTAATAAGGATGTGTCTGCACTAGAGAATGGGAAGATAGGAGAGAGAAGGTTTTGTCTAGTAGATCAATTTGAGAAGGCATTTGCAAGATTGAGAGTTGTTGGAAAGCCGTGTGGTTTTGTCTTGAGTGTTTAATGTAAAGTCCTTTTACTGTGCCTTGTTAGATCGATGAGTTCAGCTTCCTGTGGTTCAAAATCTAGAGATGTGAGGCCCCATTTAAAGTGACTTTTTTATGTTTTTTGTGTGGTTTATGGCAAGATGTTGACATTAGACCACTTAAGGAGGAGGATGGTAATTGTAAGCCTTTGCACAAATGAGGCCCCGATGGCAGACTACTTGTTTGTGGATTTTTTGTTAGTTGCAAAGCTGTGAAACCTTGCCTTACCGAGAATTAGCTTGGCTTGGCTTGGATAGCATCGAGAAGGATTAATCCTTTCCTGGAGGCTTGGGAGTTGTCACAGTCCCAAAGTATAGGAGCAAGAATTGAAGCCTTATTCATTTTTGTGCTCTTTGATTAATTTGAAGCAGATAAATAGGAGTAGTTTTGTAGATATAGAACATTTGGTTGAAGAGTTACTTTTTATCTTTGTTCTACAATTGGTTAGGAGGAAAGAGCGGAAGCTCTTTTTGTTTTTAGATTTTGTTAATAGCCTCCAATTGTAACTCAACTCTTAGGTCTTTTGCATCTTCTTGACGCTTTTTATAAAATCTTAAACTTTGCCCAAAAAAAAAAAGTTTAACATAAAATTTGGTAGCTACTATTATAGATTAGAACCATTCATAAAGAAAATCATAAATAAAGGGTGACAAGTGGGACTTACAGTTCAATAAAATTTTATGCAATTTCTACAGCCAATGTTTTTTTTCATAGCCGGTCCCAAGCCCGGATAAAGGAGGAGGGTTGTGTTAGGTAATCGACAGCCAGCGTAAAACTTTGTCGAACTTTTTTCATCGATTTTCTGACACCTAATCAGATTTCATGGGGGCTTTCCCTACTTAGCGATGTGCTATATGGTCCGAGTACAGTGTTAAATAAGCAAGGACCGCTGCATCGGCGCCCAGGTGCAGTGTCAAATAGGCAAGAATCCTCACACTTTCCTGAACAAGTAGGGGGGTAAGGAAGCGAGTCCAAAACAGAAGGCTGAGATTAGGTACTTGAAACATTGGGAGATTTACTGGGAAACTTATGGAAGCGGTTAGATATAATGGAAAAGAGAAGAATCGCAATTGCTTGCTTGCAAAAGACAAAGTAGATGGGACAAAAAACTAAAGAGATTGAGAGGACTGCGTATAAGTTATGGTATACAGGACTTAATAGATCGAGAAATGGGGTCGGCATAGTAGTAAGCAAGGACCTAAAGAAGATATAATTAATGTAAAACACTGTGGAGATAGGATTATTGCAATTAAGTTAGTGTTAGGAGAAGAGATAGTAAACGTAATTAATACTTATGCCCCCTAGGTGGGCTTAAGAGATGTACATAAGGAGAAGTTTTGGGAAAACTTGGAAGGACTGCCATTAGAGATACCTCAAGGAGAGATGGTCTTCATAAGAGGAGATTTGAACGGTCAAATAGGGCGTTACGTAAATGGATACACAGGAGTACATAGGGAATATGGTTACGGTAATAGAATGAAGAAGGGAAGGATACTTTGGAGTTTGCAGTGGCTTATGACCTCATGGTGACGAACACTTTTTTTAGGAAGAGAGAGGAACATTTGGTGACTTATAAGAGTGGCTCCTCAAGGACACAAATTGACTTCTTCTTAACTAGGAAAAAAGACCGCGTAACTTGTAAAGATACCGGGGGAGAGCTTAAGTGCCCAACATAAATTGTTGGTCATAGATGTGCAGCTTCAAAGGTGGATTAGAAAAAAGTTGCACAGATGCTCAAAGACTAAATGGTGGAACTTGAAAGGTGATAAGCAACCTGCATTCAGGGAAATAGTACTAGAGGAAGACGTTTGGACAGTAAATGAGAGTACAAATATTATGTGGGATAAGGTAGCAAAGTCTATTAGGAGGATAGGGAAAGAAGTCTTAAGAGAATCCAAATGGAGTGCTCCGGCACAGAAAGAGGCATAATGGTGGAACGAGGCCAGTCTAAGACAAGATAAGAGTTAAAAGAGAATGTTTTAAATCTTGGCAAAACGACCGAAATAAAGCGAACTTGGAGAGATATAGAGAAGCAAAAAGAGAAACCAAAAAAGCAGTTAGTGAGGCTAAGGCAAAGACATTTGGGGATTTATATAGGCGACTTGACACTAAGGAGTGCGAAAGAGAGATATTCAAGCTTGCTAAATCCAGAGATAGACAGACCAAAGATTTAAACCAAGTTAAATACATTAAGGATGAGGATGAAAAGGTATCAGTAAAGGAAGTAGAGGACATCAATTTTTAAATTTATTTATTATTATTATTATTATTATTATTATTTATTATTTGGACCCATTTGTTTTGGACTTTATTAATAATGAGTTTATATTATTAGAGGTTATTTGGACCCATTTATTTTTGGGCTATTTTAGTATCAGTTTATTTTATTTTAGGCCTTTTGTGTTAGGCCCATGTTATTTTCTATTTAAACCCTAATTAGGGTTAATAGAAGATGATTGATGGATTGATTGAATAATATTGGTGGCTGTGTTTTTCCTTCCCCTCTTTTCTTCTAATTCTTCTTCTCTTCTTCCCTACTTTCTTCTTTCTCTTGCTCTCTCTATTCTTTCTTTACTTTCAATTGTTGTTCCGCATCAACTTGGTATCAGAGCGAATCCCTGGTGCAAAAGAAAAATATCAAATCACCGTTTTCAGCCGTGAGAAAAAAAAACCCTAGCCACAGCCGCTACCGCTGCCATACGCGTACGCGTCATCACCCTCAAGACCTTCATATACACTTTCGTGCATTTCTGGCTACACCCAGCTCCGGCAACCTACACCACCGAATCACCTACCTCCGACGAACTCACCGGTGACCCCAACAACCTCCGGTGACTTTTCAGGCGACCGGCCGCGACTTTCCGGCGAACTCCGGCGAAGTCCAGCAACACCACTTGCCTCCGGTGAACTCCCCGGTGACCCCGGTGACCTCCAGTGACCTCCGATAGCTTTTCTGGCGAACCTCCGGCGACTTCGATGAATTCCAGAACACTCTGTCAATCTATTTTGGCAAATTTTAAGCAACAAGACAGCCGATTACTTATTCAGATGTTTCAAAAGTGAACACTTTATATAGTTTGAAGCAAAGGTTTGGATTAGATACAATTCTCTCATTGTTAATTATGATAAATGCTTATATCATATGGCAGCATGAATTGCATAAATTTGAACTTGAACCTTGCCTATTTGTTTCATTTATCCTACTTCCTACTTCCCTTTTGAATTTAGTTAATTGTTGCCCATCTTAAAAAAATAAAAATAAAATAAAAAATCACTCACCCATTGCTTGCCTAAATTATTTGTTGAGTTTCATTAATTAGATTTGTTATTCCTATTTTAAGCATATTAGGATTTTATATTTTTATTACTTTCTTTTTCAATTTTCTTTAATATCAGCATTAAAAAAAAAAATTACTTCCTGCCCTTTTGCCATGAATTTCGAAAACCAATTATATTGGAATAATAAAGTAGAACTTCATTCTATTCATCAAACTTACGTCAAAGATCCTCCCTATTTTAGTGGCACTATCGATCCTCCTGAGTTTCTTGACTGGGTAGATGATATCGAATACATTTTTAACTATCACGACCTATCTGATGACCAATGTATTCGCCTGGTCAAAACAAGATTGACCAATTATGCTAGAGAGTATTGGCAAACAGTTGAGTTATACCATAGACATGTTACTCAATGGGCTTTGATGAAACAAATTTTGAGTGATCGATTTGTTCCTAAAAGTTTTATAGATAAGGCATGGTCTCAGTTAATGCGTCTTAAACAGGAGGATTCCTCTGTTGATGACTATTTTGATCAATTTAAAACTCCTAGGAAGTGGTCTAACTTTCAAAATGAGCCTTGTGCCATCAGTAGATTTGTTCTTGGGCTAAGGCCTTGCATCCGTGAGGTAGTTCAGCGATATACTCATAAGACGTTAAATAAAGCTTATTCCAAAGCTTTAGAAATTGAAAAATATTATAAGTTTGAGTCTTATGAGTCTATGTCAAAGTCAAAGTGCCCTATACAAACTATTGAGTTACAACGTCCATCTCCTAAACCTGGTGCCCCTATTGTTTCTGTTGATACTTCTGATTCTCTTATTAATTCTCCTCTTTTGACACTTGATCATATTGAGTCACCAAATCCTCAAAATGTGTCTAAAGTAGTTGAATTGGTTCCACCGTCATCTTACCTTGATTTTGTTGATTTATTTGAGGACATCATGAATAATGATCGTCAAGATTACATAGACTTTATCATTGGTGATGGTTATTTTTTCAGGGGATATTATTTAAGCATCTTAAGAGTTTTACTTAGTGACTTCATCAGTTGGGAGTTCTTTGAGTCTATGTCCAAGTTGTTCTTTCGTGAGATTACTCAGTTGCATGAATCCTCCTCACTTCTAGTGTATAACAGAGGCATTCTTGTATACATTGAACAATTTCTCTTACAAGTTATGCGTAGCATCTCTTACCGCTATTCTATTGATCTCATTGAGTTTCCAGCAACTTATTCTTCATTGAGAGATTCTAATTTGACAAGTTCATTTGCATCCTCACTCGTCATTTTCTCTCAACCATGTATTCCACCATTTTTTGATAATGCTGATATTAATTGAAAAATTGGGTTGAGTAATAATTATTATAAATTTCCTACTTATGTTATTGATGAGAATAAAGAATTTAATGGATGTAACTTAATGATGACTTATGCATTGCATACTTACTACCTCATATCGTCTTGCCAAAATTTGTATGCCAAAAATGCTGGGCCATTCCTATATCCTTTGTGATCCTAATCCCAATGCAATTTTTTTCACTTTGCCATGTGATATGAGTTTTGTCGTAATTTGGCATGTGGAGAACTTGTTATCTTGTGGAGGCATCTTTGGGCCTCAAATATTGTCTGCAGGTTATGGAGATATTTTTATACCGGTTCCAGTTCCTCCACCTCTTCAGCGTTGCCTATCTGTGTTCGATGTTGAGAATCTCATTTTCCTTCAACTCCAAAGATGTCTTGTCAAGTGGAAAATGCGACATGATAACAGTGTCAAGTTTTCAACTCGACGGAGTCGAGTTCTTCTCAGTCTGGGAGAGTTGATGAGGACATCAATTTTTAAATTTATTTCTTATTATTATTATTATTATTATTATTTATTATTTGGACCCATTTGTTTTGGACTTTATTAATAATGAGTTTATATTATTAGAGGTTATTTGGACCCATTTATTTTTGGGCTATTTTAGTATCAGTTTATTTTATTTTAGACCTTTTGTGTTAGGCCCATATTGTTTTCTATTTAAACCCTAATTAGGGTTAATAGAAGATGATTGATGGATTGATTGAATAATATTGGTGGCTGTGTTTTTCCTTCCCCTCTTTTCTTCTAATTCTTCTTCTCTTCTTCTCTACTTTCTTCTTTCTCTTGCTTTCTCTCTATTCTTTCTTTACTTTCAATTGTTGTTCCGCATCAGCTATTTCTACAAGTTATTTAACGAAAGTAGTAGTAGTGACACACAATTGGGGCAATTTACCACTTTTAGGGAAGACTTAAATCTTATTTTCTATAAGAGAATCAGTAGGGAAGAAGTAAAAAAAGTATTAAAAATGATGAAGAATGGGAAAGCAGTTGGGCCAGATAGTATCCCTATTAAGGTTTGGAGGTGCTTAGGAAAGGATGGCATAAGTTGGTTGACAAAACTTTTTAATGTAGTGCTAAAGAGCAAGAAGATGCCTGATGCATGGAGGAAAAGTATCCTTATACCTATATACAAGAACAAATGAGATATTCAAAACTGTGCAAACTACCGCGATATTAAATTGATGAGCCATACGATGAAATTATGGGAGAGAGTTATTGAGAGAAGACTAAGGACAACAAACATTTCAGAGAATCAATTTAGTTTCATGCCTGGAAGATCAACCATGGAGGCTATCTTTCTCTTGAGGAGGTTAATGGAACAACATAGAGAAGGTCAAAAAAATTTACATATGGTGTTCATTGATTTAGAGAAGGCATATGTTGGGGCCCTAAGGAGATTCTATGGAGAGTATTGGAAAAGAAAAGAGCGTGTGTCGCATATATTGAGGTGATAAAGGACATGTATGATAGAGCTATGACATCTATATGGACGACTAGTGGAGAGACTAACGAGTTTCCTATCACAATTGGTTTACATCAAGGCTCAGCGTTAAGCCCGTACTTGTTTACTTTAGTTATAGATGAGATTATAAGACATATCCAGGATGAGGTGCCATGATATATGCTATTTGCAGATGATATTGTTTTAGTAGATGAGACGAGAGAAGGAGTGAATGCTAAGCTATGTGGCAGGAAACGTTAGAGACAAAAGGGTTTAGGCTAAGCCAACGCAAAACGGAATATATGGAATGTAAATTTAGTCAAAGTAAGATAACAAGTAGTATAGAAGTAAGTTTAGGCACACAAAAGATTGTAGAAAAAGATAAATTTAGGTACTTTGGATCTATGGTGCAACAAGATGGAGAGATTGATACTAATGTAAGTCACAGAATTCAAGCAGGGTGGACCAAATGGAGGAGTGCTTCGGGGGTCTTGTACGACCGAAAAATCCCCCTCAATGTGAAAGGAAAGTATTATAAGCTGGCGGTTAGATCAGCGCTGCTATATGGATCAGAGTGTTGGGCAGAAAAGCATAATCATAGTCAGAAAATGGCAGTTGCGGAAATGAGGATGTTAAGGTGGATGTGCAAGGATTACAATGAAAGATAGGATTAGGAACAAGGAAATTAGGGGCAAAGTAGAAATAACACCGATTGAAGATAAAATGAGAGAAAACCGATTAAGATAGTTTAGCCATGTTAGAAGGCGTCCAGCAGAGGCACCTGTTAGAAGGTGTGAAAGTATGGAGATTGCTAGGAGTAGGAGAGGTAGAGGAAGACCCAAGAGAAGTTGGAAAGAAACTATTAAACATGACATTGCCTAGCTAGATCTATCGGAGGACATGGCCCTAAACAGATCTAATTGGCATCGACAAATCCATATAGCCGACCCCACCTAGTGGGAAAAGGACTTAGTTTGATTTGGTTTGGTTCTACAGCCAATCCATTTAGTGCATGGGCTATAGATATATCAAAAACTAAAGCACTTACAGTAGTTCCAAGTCCAAAGACATAAAGCAATATTATATGTGTGATAACATGGTAACAAATAGAAGGTGTCGAATATTGAGAAAGCTTTTGACCATGTCAATTGGAATTGTTTGATTTACTTGCTGAGAAGAATGGGTTTTGGAGATAGGTGGTGTCAGTGGATTTACTGGTGTATCTCTACGATTCGGTTCTCCATCTTGATCAATGGATCTCCAGTTGGTTTCTTCGCTTCGTCAAGAGGGTTAAGGCAAGGTGATCCTCTTTCCCCATTTTTATTCATTATAGTCATGGAAGTCTTTAGCAGAATGCTAAAAAATGTGGAAGGAGGCTGGTTTGTTAGAAGGCTTTTCAGTTAGGAATCGAGGAAGGGACTCAATAAGCATTTCTCATCTCCTGTTCGCTGATGATTCCATGGTATTCTGTGGGGTTGATAAACTGCAGTTGGGACATCTGAGATGCACTCTACTGGGCTTCGAGGCAGTCACTGGATTGCGAATTAATTTGAGAAAATCTGAGGATGTTTTCGGTTGGTGATCCATCTTCTCTTCGGGAATTGGTAGACATTCTGGGTTGCAAATCAGGCTCATTCCCAACTACTTACTTAGGCCTGCCATTGGGAACTCATCTCAAATCTAAAAGGGTCTGGGAACCAGTATTGGAAAGAAGCAGGAATAGACTTGCTGTTTGGAAGGCTAAATATCTCTCAACTGGGGCGAGAACCACACTGATTAAGAGTGTACTTTCCAGCCTCCCAACCTACTTTCTTTCCCTGTTCAAAGCTCCTGCTTCTGTTATTAAAGAGCTTGAGAGATTGCAAAGAAATTTTCTTTGGGGCAAAGGTGATGGAGTTTCCAAACACAGCTTGGTTAATTGGAAATCAGTCTGTTCCCCAATTGGGTCAGGAGGCATCGGTGTCAGACAATTACAGCTGCAAAATGAAGCTTTATTGGGTAAGTGGCTATGGAGATTTCATAAGGACTAATGGCAGACTTTGGAAGAAAGTTATTTCCATTAAGTATGGTGAGGAGTTGGGTGGCTGGATTACACCCCCTTGTTTCAAACTCTGTTGACGCAAGTATCTGGAGAGAAATTAGGAAGAACTCGAGGAATTTTGGTAGCTATATTTTGTGGAAGCTGGGCAGAGGGGACAGGATTCTATTTTGGAGACACAATTGGATGAATGTTGGCTTTCTAGCTGACCTTTTCCCAGAGATCTATGGCTTAGCTGTTAACAAAGATGCTTTTATCAGAGATTATTGCATTGGAATGGGTAATAGTCGCACCTGGGTAGTCACTCTTCGCAGGAACATGAATGATTGGGAAATGGATGCTTACTTGTCTCTTATTGAGCTCCTAAATGATGTCTATTTGGAGGATTTTGAGGACTCCATGGCTTGGAATGGATCAAAGGAGAAGCTCTTTACTGTCAGATCCTATTATTCATCATTGCAAGGACACATAAACGATGCATTTCCTTGGACGAAGCTTTGGAAGACTGCTGCCCCTCCTCGAGTGCTTTTCTTCTCTTGGTGTGCAGTTAGGGGGAATATTCTAACCATAGACAACCTCAAACTTAGAGGTTATTCCATAGTTAACCGCTGCACATTATGCTTCAATCAGAAGGAGTCTATTTCACATATGTTACTGCACTGCCCATGGACAGCTGAGATGTGGAGTTTGATTTCTTCTTGCTTTAATGTGCAGACGTGCTTCCTAAGGAGTTTGAGTGATTTTTTACTGGCATGGTGGGGGCAACCTCTTGGGGGGAATAAAAAATCCATTTGAAATGTGATTCCATTTTGTGTGTTCTGGCTGACATGGAAGGAGAGGAATAGAAGGATTTTTGAAAATGAGAGCAGGCCATCTTACAGGATTAAAAGCTACTTTCTTGCATGTCTATATGATTGGGTGAGGGATGGAAGGGAGATAGACCTATCTTCTTTCTTGAATTTCCTTGATCAGATGAGATAAGTGGTTTGGTTGGTTTCCTGTCTGTTTGGATGTTTTGTTCCTATTGGTGTCATGTATTAGCATCCAATTAATGCTTGTATAGAGCTATTTTCTTTTAATAAAAATTTACTTATCTTTTTCCAAAAAAAGAATAGAAGGTGTCGAAGAAAAGATGGCCTTTTGACAAATAAAATACAAAATGGAGGAGGAAAATACAAAACAAAAAGAAAACTATATCAGGAAAAGTTCATGAACCAAGCAATTTGGGTAAGAGAGCAGAAGTACTTACATCGATATTTGGAGTGCCTCTATTTCTCACTAGTGCAAGTTTTTTTTTTTTTTTTTTTTTGGAAAAGAGTTTCCATGCATCTGCAACCATATGAAAAAAATATTTCTTTAGAAAGTCATGAATTCCTAATTATACTATCTGAGAGTTACATCACGGAGATATTACTTACAACAGATATTGCAGAGTCCCATGTGAAGAAACTTGTGAAAGAAGGTGGTTCACTCCCTTCTGTAATGATATATATTAGAGCTTCAAGAGATATATTTTTCAAAAGAAATTCATGCTCAATAAATTTTTGAAAATAATAAGAGATTGCAAATGTCACCAAGAAACTTGCAAGTATCAAAAATCTTAAGAGAATGCCACTACAAACGAATTATGGGAATTTGGGATTTTCAGTTGTTTATAATATTTCTCTGCACATGTAGGACACCACAACAAAAGGAATAGATCATGGCATGTGCATAAAACTCTTAAATATTAAAATTAATTTTACGGAACTGTCCAAAACTCACTCACTACTACAACAACCGTTAGAAGATACATTGTTAAACTAGCAAATGATATTAACTCACTGCTACGGAAATAAACAAACTCATCATTAGGATACATTATCTCTCCATATTTGCTTTAGCTTTTCCTTAACAATGAGATTGAGACAAACTCGTATATTGGCATGTGCTACTAAAGCTTATTAAGCTTAAATTTCTAGTTGAATGATTTCAAAAATAATTTTAGAAATTAAACAAATTTCAACTTTTAACTCCACTTGACAATACTGGGGAAGTCAAACACTTTAATTCAACAACATATCAATGATTTTTTGTCCAATATTCATGACCTAAAGGAGGAACATAAAAACTGAGAAGGAGAAGCAACAAAAAACCCAAAAAAAAAAAAAAAATGCTTCCAGTAGTTAAAGGGGAAGAACGAGTGATTCAAGCATGCAACATTGTTAATTTACGTTAATTTATAATAAACAATAAAGCAATGCCCAATTTAAATCATAACTCAAAAAGTTAAAACACATAACCTATTATATGATAACTGCTCCCAATTGAATATATTGTCTTCAATGAGTGCATAAGAGCAATATTAAAGTGAACATGTTCAAACACAAACATTACACCTTACAAATATTAATATTCCATGATAAACCAAAAAGTGAAAACAATTAAAGCGGTAAACAAGGAACACGCATAAAATAAAAAGGCACCTTTTTATATCATTCTTGAAAAGCAATTCTCTTGCAATTAAATTGATCGTCTCCACGTCCGAACATTGACATTACACCTTCAAATATTAATATTCCACGATAAACTAGAATGTGAAAACAAGCTAAGTACTAAACAAAACTCTAAACTTTCATTGCTTGAACGAGAGAAGACCCCACAAGCTAAACATGAAACCAAAATGTTTAAATATGTAACTCTAGAAAACACTAGAATCAAGATCAAATATGATCAAGCAATTCAAACGATGTTGATAAACCATCAAAATGAGTTTGCATCAGATGGCAAATCAACATCATGCAGTAGCATGCATGCCGAAGACACAAGAACTAGCAACAGCCCATATGCACATCGTACATGAGTAAAATGCCCATACGGTAACAAGCAGCACCAGACCACAGGTTCTACATATGACACTATTCTTCACAGCAAGCAATAGAAGGACCATCTCAATAATAAATTAGCAACCTATTACACCCTCAAACAACACAGCACCAAACTAGAATGTATCCAAGATGCAGCCAAGAAGAGACTGGAGCAGAAGAGACAATATAGTATGTGCAGCAAACAAATTTCCAAAGAGCAGCAAATGCTTCAACAGTTCAAAATAGCAGCGGACACTAGAACAGCAACAATCCAACATGCAGTAGGTAGCAGAAACTCAAGAAACAGCAGCATTCCAGCAACAATAAGCGCCCAGCAAAATGATGGCCAACAGTAACCCAACAAAGCAACCAAAAGCAAGCAGCAACACAGCAAAAGGAAAACACCATCCAGCTTCACCTTGAAACAAATATTCAGAAACAGCAAGGAAACCAAAGAGCAGACCAAATCAAAACTCATCCAAACAAGGATTTTTTTTTTTTTTTTTTGTTTTACCAGTTGTTAATTAAATTATATGACATCTGTTGCCCAGTTGAAAATAATTATCAAAATGCCGTTAATGGAAACACTTTCTGAAATTGAGTTTTTTAAATTATGAAAAATGCTATTTGAAATAGCATTTTCTTCTTACCACTTAACCCCACATGAAAATGCTATTTGATTCAAATTCAATTTTGCACTAAAAACTCTATTTCATATAGAGTTTTTTGGCCATGAAAACACTATTTGATTTGGCGTTTTCCTTCAAATTGAATTTTGCACTAAGAACTCTATTTCATATAGAGTTTTCTTCCTAACACTCCCCCCAAGCTATTTGTTCCTCCTCTATTCCCCATTAACCTGTAGAAGTTGCTCAAAACACCAACATTTCATTGAATAACACATTTCACTGAATAAACACATAGACAAACTAAAATAATAACAACTTTTAAATATATCACAAACATGAAATAAGATTTTTCATACACAATAAGAAAATACACAAACCAATATTTAAAATATAACATTAATATGAACATCATATATAAATACACAATCACAAAATAAGATTTTTCATAAACGAAGAAAGTTATGAAGAATATAAACCAACTTTTAAAACATAACATGCTCAATAATAAATATGCTCAATTCACCTCCTGATTGTACAAAGCCTGACAAATTTATATGGTCAATCTCAAGCACAAAAGAATACACATCGAAGTCAACATGGAATGCCATAAGACAGCGGCATCCACCAGTAATTTGGCACAAACTTGTTTGGTTCCCCAAAAACATACCAAGGCATAGTTTTATACTCTAGATAGCAATTAAAGGGAAGCTCAGCATTAAAGATAAGCTGCTGCAATGGGGAACAATTGCAAATGCTACCTATGAACTATGTAAGCAAGAAGAAGAGCATTGAGCATTTATATTTTGAATGCCAATTTTCACATAAAGTATGGAGGG